>OZ025248.1:21102616-21702616 GCA_964019135.1 Arenicola marina | reverse complement strand
ATGTAGTCTATCCTCTATCGCCACTATAATGTAGTCTATCCTCTATCGCCACTCTGATGTAGTCTATCCTCTATCGCCACTCTGATGTAGTCTATCCCCTATCGCCACTCTAATGTAGTCTATCCTCTATCGCCACTCTGATGTAGTCTATCCTCTATCGCCACTCTAATGTAGTCTATCCTCTATCGCCACTATAATGTGGTCTATCCTCTGCCGCCACTCTGATGTAGTATATCGTCTATCCGCCACTCTAATGTAGTCTATCCTCTATCGCCACTCTGATGTAGTCTATCCTCTATCGCCACTCTAATGTAGTCTATCCTCTATCGCCAATCTGATGTAGTCTATCTTCTATCGCCACTCTGATGTAGTCTATCCTCTATCGCCACTCTAATGTAGTCTATCCTCTATCGCCACTCTGATGTAGTCTATCCTCTATCGCCACTATAATGTAGTCTATCCTCTATCGCCATTCTGATGTAGTCTATCCTCTATCGCCACTCTGATGTAGTCTATCCTCTATCGCCACTCTAATGTAGTCTGTCCTCTATCGGCACTCTGATGTAGTCTATCCTCTATCGCCACTCTGATGTAGTATATCCTATATCGCCACTCTAATGTAGTCTATCCTCTATCGCCACTCTAATGTAGTCTATCCTCTATCGCCACTCTAATGTAGTCTATCCTCTATCGCCACCCTGATGTAGTCTATCCTCTATCGCCACTATAATGTGGTCTATCCTCTGCCGCCACTCTGATGTAGTCTATCGTCTATCCGCCACTCTAATGTAGTCTATCCTCCATCGCCACTCTGATGTAGTCTATCCTCTATCGCCACTCTAATGTAGTCTATCCTCTATCGCCACCCTGATGTAGTCTATCCTCTATCGCCACTATAATGTAGTCTATCCTCTATCGCCACTCTAATGAAGTCTATCCTCTATCGCCACTCTAATGTAGTCTATCCTCTATCGCCACTCTGATGTAGTCTATCCTCTATCGCCACTCTAATGTGGTCCATCCTCTATCGCCACTCTGATGTAGTCTATCATCTATCGCCACTCTGATGTAGTCTATCCTCTATCGCCACTCTAATGTAGTCTATCCTCTATCGGCACTCTGATGTAGTCTATCCTCTATCGCCACTCTGATGTAGTATATCCTCTATCGCCACTCTAATGTAGTCTATCCTCTATCGCCACTTTGATGTAGTCTATCCTCTATCGCCACTCTGATGTAGTCTATCCTCTATCGC
This sequence comes from Arenicola marina, assembly GCA_964019135.1. Lineage (NCBI taxonomy): Eukaryota > Metazoa > Annelida > Polychaeta > Arenicolidae > Arenicola > Arenicola marina. The sequence goes on along the minus strand of OZ025248.1, from coordinate 21,701,361 downwards.
CACTCTAATGTAGTCTATCCTCTATCGCCACTCTAATGTAGTCTATTCTCTATCGCCACTCTGATGTAGTCTATCCTCTATCGCCATTCTGATGTAGTCTATCCTCTATCGCCACTCTGATGTAGTCTATCCTCTATCGCCACTCTGATGTAGTATATCCTCTATCGCCACTCTAATGTAGTCTATCCTCTATCGCCACTCTAATGTAGTCTATCCTCTATCGCCACTCTGATGTAGTATATCCTCTATCGCCACTCTGATGTAGTATATCCTCTATCGCCACCCTGATGTAGACTATTCTCTATCGCCACTCTGATGTAGTCTATCCTCTATCGCCACTCTAATGTAGTCTATCCTCTATCGCCACTCTGATGTAGTCTATCCTCTGTCGCCACTCTGATGTAGTCTATCCTCTATCGCCACTCTGATGTAGTCAATCCTCTATCGCCACTCTAATGTAGTCTATCCTCTATCGCCACTCTAATGTAGTCTATCCTCTATCGCCACTCTGATGTAGTCTATCCTCTATCGCCACTCTAATGTAGTCTATCCTCTATCGGCACTCTGATGTAGTCTATCCTCTATCGCCACTCTGATGTAGTACATCCTCTATCGGCACTCTGATGTAGTATATCCTCTATCGCCACCCTGATGTAGTCTATTCTCTATCGCCACTCTGATGTAGTCTATCCTCTATCGCCACTCTAATGTAGTCTATCCTCTATCGCCACTCTGATGTAGTCTATCCTCTATCGCCACTCTGATGTAGTCTATCCTCTGTCGCCACTCTGATGTAGTCTATCCTCTATCGCCACTCTGATGTAGTCTATCCTCTATCGCCACTCTGATGTAGTCTATCCTCTATCGCCACTCTAAAGTAGTCTATCCTCTATCGCCACTCTGATGTAGTCTCTCCTCTATCGCCACTCTGATGTAGTCTATCCTCTATCGCCACTCTGATGTAGTCTATTCTCTATCGCAACTCTGATGTAGTCTATCCGCTCTAGTCCATTACAGACATACTGTCATTATCCACTGATATAAGGCCTATGATTGAACTGTACGTCGCGGTTACCTCTCGATGTATCCCAATCACCCGCTTTAACAATTCAATACAAACTACTCTGTCGAAATATTCGTTCACTGATCACCACAACAGATCCACTGTGACCGACCTCAAGTTTTCTGTTGATGTTGACTGGGATCCGACGCGCAGTGAGTGCAGTGGTCGGGAGAGTACGTTGTGGAGGTCGGCGGCAGGATATTTCAATATAAACAGCCTCGTCGACCTAATTTCACCTCGCGGACTTGACAGCCCGAGGCGAACTCTGATACCCAGATCCAGTTTTAAACTACCCGCGACAGTGCATTGCTTATTACACACTTCAGGGGACATTATAAACACGGCGCGTGTTAAAGTAGGCCGAACCCTGGTTTGGCTTGCGTGACCTGACTCTAAGGCGTATAACCTATATATTTCAAGTACTGTTCTAATCGAGGCTTAAGAGATGAAGGTGACGGCTGAAGGGGAATGGGGTGGAGGGGGCCATGGTTAAGGTATGAGGGTGACTGCGGGAGGGGTAGGGGTTGGAGGGTAATAAGGCATGAGGGTAACGGCGGGAGGAGGAAAGGGTGAGGTGGTGGGGGGGGGGGGGGGATGTTCAAGTGTATGAGCCTTCGTTTTAAACAAATGCGGGTTGTAAATGCGGTAGTCACGTGGACCTTACTGACGCTGATCTAATTGACTTTGTACACTTGGACACATATTCTTACTGGTATAGTTTACATATACTGTGGTACTATAGCCAGCGTTGGTGCTCTAGGCCAAGTGTGCGGGGAGTTAGTAGACAGTAGACAGTGTGCATAGAATGATATACGTGTATGTAATATCATACTCAAAATCAACGCTGTAGGCTGTCATGGGGACCTTTGATATGTAAATGATTTCGGCTGTAATATTTAGATATAATACCGAGACAGAATGCGACAACATTATAATAATAGGCTAAAACAACAGAACAATATACGATCAATGAATTGTGTTTGTTGCTGGTGTTTATAAACAGGCTGCTGATTCAGGATGCCAGCACTGATGGGACATGAACTGTCTCCAAGAAACCCCACTAGATGGCAGCACTTTACTCAGCGAGGCCCCCGCGTGAGGTCTCGTAGAATTGTTCCGTTGGCTGGTTCCACACTCATATGTTGTAATGGTCGGTAAGGCGGCAATATAATTATTTACAAGTAGGCGTAATATAAGCATTGTCAGACAGTGTGATCGGCTGTTACGGTGAAGTTAAGCATAACATTCAAAGTAACTTCCGCCGCTTCCTCCGCGCTCTACTAGAATACTACTTGATTAATTAAGGACGTCAAGAACGGATAAGAACACCTTCGATGAAATGAAGGTCAGATTGTATTAATCAAACGTCTATATTTCTGGTTTATGCAATCTGGGCGCTTGCTGATATAGCCGGTCGCTGGCTCGTGCATCAATCTGTTGCCCGTCTCCAATGTTAAGGCCCCAATTCTGGTGAACGGTGGCGCCACCTGGTGAGTGACGTAAGAGTGATTTGAATGCGTTTCGATTGATTGTGACTGAGGAAGCCAAGGACATAAGGTTGATGAGGAGACCTTAGCGGAGTATGCCTACTTGACTGTATGGCCCCTTTGCCCTATGTACAAACAGCGATACTAGGCACCACTGCATGATCCATTGTGCTGGGAACTACGTACTGTTACTTGACACCTTATGAACCCCTCTGCATAGTCATCTCAAAGCGTTAATCTAACACACCTGCCCAGCCTGACGAACCCGGATGTTCTGAGGGTCAGCCAATAGAATTGTAGCGTTCCCTCTTGTCAGGTTTAAATCCACTACTCATTAAGCCTATGCCTTAAATCCGGCCTGTCTACCACTAGCAGAAGATTAACTTTGCTTTATCATGACTCGTGTTGCTAAGCTGTGGGGTGTGTTTCTGGCAGAACAACAAAACCTATATGGGTTGTAATCATGCCTAGGCACAGGCGCCGCAGATCAACTGACACAGGCCGGTGGGGGGGGGGGGGGGGGGGGTCGCGCACCGCCTACATAGAACACTTGTTCTATGTAGGCGGTGCCCCCCACTCCCCCCCGGCCTGTGTCAGTCGATCTGCGGCGCCTGTGTGTCTAGGGGTGCACTTTAGTCGAGCTCTCGGGGCAAATGCAATTTAATTCAGGGGTGAGTATTCGAAGAACATTCTATAGGAACTCGAAAAACATCATAAAGTAACAATAAGGGAAGGTTGACAAGGAGAGCAGTCGATCGAATTTAATATAATAAATATGAATAAATATTATTCCAGGATAATACCATAAATAGGTATAAATATTATTCCAGGAATAAATATGGAGCCTATTGATCTTATAATCTTAATGTCGAAATGTGAACCCTGATTGCTCCCGTATGATTGTTTGGCGTGCGTCCGCCTGCGTACGGTGTAGTCCCGTGTGACGGTCTCCTGACTTCCTGGGGAGAAAAGGATCAGGATACGGAGGGGATGAGAGTGCCGGGAGAGGATACGGAGGAGATGAGAGTGCCGGGAGAGGATACGGAGGGGATGAGAGTGCCGGGAGAGGATGCGGAGGGAATGAGAGTGCCAGGAGAGGATACGGGGGGGATGAGAGTGCCAGGAGAGGATACGGAGGGGATGAGAGTGCCGGGAGAGGATACGGAGGGGATGAGAGTGCCAGGAGAGGATACGGAGGGGATGTGAGTGCCAGGAGAGGATACGGAGGGGATGAGAGTGCCACCAGAGGATACAGAGGAGATGAGAGTGCCAGGAGAGGATACGGAGGGGATGAGAGTGCCAGCAAAGGATACGGAGGGGATGAGAGTGCCACCAGAGGATACAGAGGAGATGAGAGTGCCAGGAGAGGATACGGAGGGAATGAGAGTGCCAGGAGAGATTACGGAGGGGATGAAAGTACCAGGAGAGGATACGGAGGGGATGTGAGTGCCAGGAGAGGATACAGAGGGGATGAGAGTGCCAGCAGAGGATACGGAGAGGATGAGAGTGCCAGCAGAGGATACGGAGGGGATGACAGTACCAGGAGAGGATACGGAGGGGATGTGAGTGCCAGGAGAGGATACGGAGGGGATGAGAGAGCCAGGAGAGGATACGGAGGGGATGAAAGTGCCAGGAGAGAATACGAAGGGGATGAGAGTGCCAGGAGAGGATACGGAGGGGATGAAAGTGCCAGGAGAGGATACGGAGGGGATGAGAGTGCCAGGAGAGGATACGGAGGGGATGAGAGTGCCAGAAGAGAATACGGAGGGGATGAGAGTGCCAGGAGAGGATACGGAGGGGATGAAAGTGCCAGGAGAGGATACGGAGGGAATGAGAGTGCCAGGAGAGGATACGGAGGGAATGAAAGTGCCAGGAGAGGATACGGAGGGAATGAGAGTGCCGGGAGAGGATACAGAGGGGATGAGAGTGCCGGGACAGAATACAGAGGGGATGAGAGTGCCAGGAGAGGATACGGAGGGGATGAGAGTGCCGGGAGAGGATACACAGGGGATGAGAGTGCGAGGAGAGGATACGGAGGGGATGAGAGTGCCAGGAGAGGATACAGAGTGGGAGTGTCAGAACCAGAACAATTCGTGCTGCGCGCTTTGTCGTCCATCTATCGCCCAGAACCATAACAAAGGTGACTGACGAGTCCTCCCCATGATATCGACAGAATTAGTCTCCGGTCTCGATCCCAGTATGGCCGCCGGAGACCGACACTATCCCGTCGTCTCTCGTCTCCGGGTTTACTGTTGTGGAGCGTTGAAAGACGGTCTCCGCCTGGGTGTTGCCATGACCACCAAGCCCGAGGTCGGCGTTGGGGCCTCGCCGCCCCAACAGTCGGGCCAGCGACGCCTCGAACCCTTTCCGGAAATGGATGTTGGTGACAGCGTAGATGGCGCAGTTGACCGAGGAATGGAGGTGGGCCAGGAGCAGAACGAACAGGTGCACTTCCATGGGGGCCGCGTCGGAGAAGTCGGCCACCACTAGGATGGCGTAAGGCGCCCAGCAGATGACGAAGGCCAGGAAAGCCATGGATAAAGTCCGGGCCAGTCTCACCGACGCGGTTTGGTTCATTGGAACGGCGGAGGAGGTGGTGTTCCGGGTTCCTACCCAAGCAGTGGTGCGAGCCGCTATTTTCCGCTTGCTGTCGCGCACGCGTAGGAAAAGCTTGACGTATGACGCGCAGATGATGCAAACCGGAAGTGCCACAACAAACGTGGAGAAGAAAATGGTGAAGGAGAAGCTGAACTTTCTGTTCCAGATGCACTCTAGGTACTTGGGGTCGTAGACGTTCTCCATCCAGCCGAAGAGGGCGGGAGATGACACAGTGAGACCCAGAAGCCAAAAGGACGCACACAAAAGTATGTTGTTGCGACAAGTGAAGACTTTCCGGTAGAGGGCGTCGTTACAGATATGGATGTACTGGCTAAAGCCAACGCCCCCTATGCTGAAGAGTGCTGCCACGCAGGCCATAAGGCATATTGTGGCTATGGCGTTGCACAAACCTGGGCGGGAGTCGAAGTAAACCTTGCCTCGCACCATACCTGTCAACACGCAAACAAAACAGTTTAAGCGTATTGCCACTCAACACTTTTTGGTTCTTTGCCCACATGCAACTCGAAAAGTATTAAAGAAAATATATACTGAGAGAAGAGGTCCTAGAAGCACAAATAGCTAAAATTGAGTCTGGAACTGGTATATGCGATAGAGGTAATTGATATACCTTAAAAGTAGAACTGCTAGAGTTGAGACAATCGAAGGTGAAAGGTAATATTCTTAGGTCCAGGGCAGAATGGTATGAAGACTGTGAGAAGGCAAGCTAGAGAAATTATATGTGCAAACTCGTTAGCAAAGTCGTAATAAATGGTGTCGAAATCGCTGAGCCGACGAAAATCCTGAACGAGCAAAAGAAATGTTACTGTAATTTGTACGCCAACGCTGACAATGTAAAAGCGGCTGATTTTTTACCTTCTTTTTTTAAAGCCCGCAAATATCGCGCGGTTAACTGAACAACAAACGGCATTGTGTGAAGGAAATATTACTCTGCAGGAGGTTAAACGGTCGTGAAAGGAATGAAGAATAACCAGTTTCCTGGTCCCGATTGCTTTCCCGTGGATTTCTATAAATCGTTCTGGGAAGATATAGGTGTTCCTCCTTAGAAGTTTACAACATGCGTATAATACTGAATCCTTATCAATTACACAGAAACATTGGGTTATCACATGCTTACCCAAAGGCGACAAGCCACGAGAATTCATAAAGAACTGGCGGCCTATTTCGGTGTTGAACGCTGATTTTAACATAATAACAGGCGCCTTGGCAAGCAGAACGAGACAGGTCTTGCCAGATGGTATTAGTACTGACCAGAAGGGCTTTCTGAAGGGTAGATTTATCGGGGAAACTACCAGAGTAGTTTACGACTTAATGCATTACCTCTTAAGTAATAATAAGTATAGTATATAATATAGTATATAAAGAACCATTAACAACTGTATTGTGTCTGAATGGTTTACACTAGGCAGAGGTTGTAGGCTTTCTGCATACTTATTTACATTAGCCATATATCCTTTAGCGATGTTCCTAAAATCCAATAGTTTGGTGAAAGGTGTTATTATTAAGAACATAGAATATGTTATTGGTCAGTATGCTGATGATACATTGTTGATGCTGGACGGCAGAGAGGCATCTCTAAGACGGGTGTTAAAGATTATGGGGGAATATTTTATTTGTTCGGGGTTGCGCGCGAACGTCGATAAAACAAAAGCCATTTGGATTGGGAAAGAAAATCGCGTTACGAGAGTATGTACGGATCTCCCACTGGAGTGAGGCGAGGAAAATCGAAAAATTTAATAGAATTTTGAAGGTATATATAAAAAGGAATTTGTTCTGTTAGGTATTCAGTTTAGTGCTAATTTAGACAACATGATTGCTCTAATTTATGATAGAAAAATCGAAGAATTTAATAGACTTTTGAAGGTATATATAAAAAGGAATTTGTCTCTGAGGGGTAGGGTGATAGTTGTAAAATCTCTGGCCGTACCAAAGCTGGTACATGTTATGTCATCGCTTCCCACGCCAGGACAAGCTTATATTGATCAGCTGACTAGAGCCATCCGCAAGTTTATCTGGAGAAATAAGACACCTAAGTTTTCTATGGGTAGAAACTTAGGTTTGTACCAAGGAGCAGACTCCGGAGGTATGGGTCTCACCCGTGTTCCATCGTTTATAATAGCACTGAAAATCGCATGGATTAATAGATTAGTAGACACTTGTGGTACCTGGCAAGATTTATTTTGTGAAACGGTTTGCGAAGAAAAGAAATTATGTTGGTAGGTAGACCTCAAGTCTATTAAACATCTCCGTAAGGTCCCAAGCCCATTTTGGGCTGATGTCTTCAATGCCTGGTATTATTATCGAAAATCGCAAGGTATTCCTGACACTGAGATATCAGTACCCAATTTGGAACACATATTTCTTGACGAATACTAACACTTTGTCCCGAAAGAAAGAATTTTTAAGCAAATGTTTAAGGTATATAAATGATTTAAGGAACGACAAGGGAAACTTATTAGGTTTTTCGTTTTGAGTTTAAAGAAAAATATGAGATTGACATTAATTTTGCTTATTTGTATGGCCCTATATATTCGTTGCCCCCCCAAGAAATGGCGACTATTTTGTACCCACGACAAAGCGCTTGCTAACGATATTAGTCCTAGTCATTTAGATGATATGCAAAATGAAACACGGATGTGCCATTGTGTCTGTTTGAGATTAGTGCATGTACTGCCGTTTAACTGTGTTAATGAAGCCAAATGGGGAAAGGATATTTGGTTGTGGCATGTCAAATTAGAATGGCGACGAATTTATAAACTTCCTTATAACTGTACGATTGATGAGAGATTGAGAAGTTTTCAATTTGATATACTGCATAGGATAACAGCAACAAATGTGTTTTTGAACCGATGCAAGATTAAGTAAATAGATTGTTGTAACATATTTTTTATTTCCATGAGTCATGAAAAATATTATAGTAATACATTGACACAAACACGCCCATTAGGATACATAAGAAAAACTGTTACTTTCTGAAACGCTGAGCCAGTCATTAGAGCACTTTGTCTTCGAGTGTCCATGTATAATACCGCTTTGGGAGAGATTGGCGACATGGTACTCGCCAGAATTAATCTTGCTGCGTTATTATCAGTTAAAAATATTTTACTGGGAATGACAGATGTTCCAAATAGTAATTTGTTAAGGGATATTGTGCTCATTATGAAGAGACATATTCTTGTATCAAAATGGAGAAATAAGATTCCAACTTTCCAAGGGGGATTAAATGTAATAAAATCTAAGTTTCACTCGGAAAGGTATATTGTTCAGAGTAACAGCTGGAATCACATTAGGAAATTCCAGACCTAGTGGCGACCCATTCAACAATTTTGGACATACGACATACCCTTTTTGTTTTGTTTTTTGTTATGTACATTGTGCGTGATGTTAGTTTATCTTATGTGCTGTAATCTAAATGAAAAATAACAGCAGAAAAAAAACATGTCACTCCAAAAAAAAAAGCTTCATTGCTTATGCTTTGTTGTGCAACAGCGACGCCCCCCCCCCCCCTAAGGCATGTGGAATTACTGTATGAACAACATGACCACCATGATGACATCGAATACACGTACCCACAATACTGAAGGGGTCCGCGAAGCCTGACACACAGAGATCTGCCAAGGCCAGGTTGAAGACGAATGCGTTGCGGTGATGTCTCAGCGGTCTGTAGACGTAGATGGTGAAGAGAACCAGGCTGTTGCCGAGGGTGCCTGCCACCACCGCCAGACAGACAATCGCCAGGTACGGGTAGGCCAGCTCGGGATAGTGATGCAGGTAGAAGGGCCCGCCGACCTCATGGCCCGCCCAGATTGGGGGTCTGTCCGTGCTGGCGCCATCACCCACGACACCCTCAGTTGACAAGTTCTCATCTGGTGTCCCCATGGCTTGACTTGGCTTGACGATACGAGGTGCTTTGAAGAGGCACGAGAAAGCTATAATTATAACTGATTCTAATGAATATGCCGCCAAGTGTTGTTCTATCAAGCTAAGACGCTACTGTCTGAATATGCTGGACAAATCTTGCTTATGTACCACCGTGCCAGTGAAATGGTGGAAGAAAACCCATCAGCTCCCCGCCCTGGCCGTCGAAATGTGGGTTAGGTGTCTGGGGGACTGGAGGGTCCTTGTTATTCGACATCCAACGGTGACCGCGGCCGCTAGCAGCGGCGGGAGACAATCGCCCCTCCCCCATCACTCCTCCAAGCCCCCCTGGCGTACCTTTTTATCCCGTAATAGCTACACTATAAAGGTCATCATGGCCACCGGTTTGATGAGAACCTTACACAATATATTGTCCCAAGCTCGCGCTAAGCGCCGGGGACCACCAAACGCCAAAATGTCACGTAAATCTTGCAGCTTAGGGCTAGACTGAAAAGCGCGGTGAAAACTTGGACGATGCGCCATAAAGGGTGGTGCCGTCTGACTCGGATTGGCTGTCGATTAGGCTGCTTACATACCAACCACGTGTAAAGACGCCTTTTTATATCTAATGCCATCATTGATTAACTCGGAGCCCATGCAGTAATGTAGCATCAATACCAGAATATATATCCTTTTTTTAAAAAGATAGTTGGCCGGGTGCAGCAGTCGAAATGATCCCTTAGACCCAGACAGGGAGAATATTTTGTAAAGTACAATTTTTAGGCGCAGCAGGAGCGGATCTAGGGGGGCGGGGGGGGGGTAGGGTCGAATTTTTTTCTTCCAAAAAGATCCTTGTTAAGGAAGAGTGCCCCCCCCCTCCCGCTCTTTCGCAAAACAATCGGTCATTATCACCCCCCACCCCCCCCCCTCGGTGACAGGTTTTCAGAGAGCACCCCTCCCCCTTTTTCACATTCCTAGATAACGCCCCTGATTGAGGAAGGCGTTATAAAAAAAATTGTCAAATGGAGATAGTTAGGAAGGGCGAAGGGGGGATAGATATATATATTGGCATTAATGCCCTGCGTGCATTATACAACCATAAACTTATGGTGTATATATGGGGTCACCCCACTCACACTCTTCCTCTCCCTTTTTTTCGCTAGTGGAGCTTTTATGTGCAGGCCGAACTGTTTCAAGAAAGGACAGTCTTGTGGCTGGGGGATGCCGAGGCCGGGGGGTCGCACCCCAAAATGGGTGTGTGTGTGTGGTGGGGGGGGGGGGGGGGTCGTGTAGTACACTAAAGCCGACCTCCGTGCTCCAGAAAGGGATGTTGGGGGGTTTCGGATCCCGGGGCACTATACATAACCCCCTCCTCCCCCACCCTCGGCCGCCCTGGGTCGCCCGTGAACTGAACGTTGGAACGGGGACTGAGAGGGTCGGTGGGCGGTGGGGAGAGGGGGCTGACACATTTTATTTTGCACCTCGCCACCTGTCTTTGGTAATCTTTAAACCCAATTACATCGTCCATTTCATCTATGTCAAGTTAATTTTAATTAGAACCCATCAGACGAGCCCTATATTGCCCAGTCTTACTGGTCACAAGCTGTCTTTACATATCTTCTTGTCGCACGATTACAATCATGTTACCTCACACAATTCGATAGTACTGCTACGAAATGGCTCACTAGAGGGCGCCACTGTAGTTGTGCTGTGCTCGTGGGTACCGTGGAAACCGACAACAATGACCATGCAGCTGGGTACGGGGCCGCACATAGGGTTGACGCAGCGGTCACATGATCGGTGCAGCATATCAGCTTGGAAGTACAAATAGCCACAGTGAGCCCGATGAGTAAAGGTTTGGTAAGGGGGGGGGGGGGGGGGGGAGGGATAAAAGGGGGAGGGGGGGGGTCCGGTTTCCACTGTTGTTTTTTTCAAAACTCTGTGTCGATGTCGTTTTTTTAGATCCTCAGTGTCCGAATTTGGGAATTTGATACATCTGCATCACCCATGTAATATAGCTTATTGACATCTACAAGTATCCCATTCCCATTTTTTATTTTTTATTTTCTTTATCTCACACTTTTATTTTTCATACATTTGTTATATGGCTCAAAAAAGTCTCTGTACCGGCGATATGACACCATGCCCCACAACGCGAAAGTTATTGTTACTTAAGTCCGTCGATATGTCAGCTTGCCCTAACATATCCCATGACACATGGAATGTGCGACAGAAGTCAATGAAGTGTGTGGTTCTTGTGTGTCGCAATTGCGAGCAAACGCCAGTGGTCAGGACCCGTCGCATCGGTAGTGACAGAGAAGATCACACATCTGTGGACATATGAACCAGACATCGACCACAGATCCTGTGCAAACAGAAAGGGTTTCGGCTGACCGAATATTGTCATAAACATTTAGCGCTTTGTGTTCGGGATGAACGAGCATTTTATTTCCGGTCGGCGTGGATGTAACTGTTGCCAGTCGGGGAAGCAGACTCACTGCAGGAAAGGGCAGACGGACGTGACGTCGGGTTAGGACAACCGGAAATATGGATATATTTATTGACATTGTGCCTGACATTGTTGTTCAGGTTTAACAGGAAAAACCGTATGGCACCCCTTTTGGTCAACTGAGAAAGGACCAATTAGGCCACGTATCGTCCCAGGTAAATTCAACATAATACCCATCGCACAGCCTTGGTGGTCACCTTGTCTGCCTCCCCTTGTCAGTGCGCTCGGCTGTCGAACATGATATGCACGGGAATCTCTACAACAAAGGCTTCAATATTAATGGCGACTGCATTAAGATATCAATGAAAACATATCCCATGATGCATCGGGCGCCGTCAGTAAACACAATGGAATAGTCAATCCATAACACACTTAACGTGTGATAGTTACACGTATAAATAGCCTGGCCTTTGAAACTTCCATCTCATTGGGCGGCGATACATACTCTGTTGGAGCTTTGAGAGACATGCTCTGTAGGGCTTCGATAATGCTCTGGTAGAGCTTCGATAAGGCTCTGTTGGAGCTTTGGGAGATGTGTTCTGTAGGCCTTCGATAATGCTCTGTTAGAGCTTTGAGAGATGTGCTCTGTAGGGCTTCGATAATGCACTGATAGAGCTTCGATACATGCTCTGATAGAACTTTGATACAGGCTCTGGTAGAGCTTCGATACATGCTCTGATAGAGCTTTGATAATGCTCTGATAGAGCTTCGACACATACTCTGATACAGCTTCGATACATGCTCTGATAGAGCTTCGATACATGTTCTGGTAGAGCTATGATACATGTTCTGTTTGGGCTTCGATACCTGTTCTAATAGAGCTTCGTAACATGGCTTGCTAGGCTTTCGATACATGCTGATAGAGGTTACAGCCATTATCTGTTATGGATTCGAGGCGTTTTGTTGGATATCCGGGACTCTAACCGTTAAGTATTTGAATCCCACAGTTAAGTGTGCGAGACCCTTTCTGTTAGCTCTTCACAGTCAGGTCTTCGAGGTTTGCGTATTTCTGTCTGCCAAACATTCTCGGCCAGATCTTGGATTCCGATCTTCGTCCTTTGGGTTTCACTCCCACCATGTTACATCGTGTGTATATGTGCCATAGCTTTACACGTGATGCAATGGTTGTGTCATGGATATTCTACAACCTGTTGGCAACAGTGGCAGCTGTAGAAAGTGAGTATTGCAAATGTCTTAATTTTGAGTTCAGGAAACATCAATGTCTATTGTGCTACGCATTCTCAATTGAAGGTTCGCGTCTCAATAGGCAATACAACATACAGTCCTGCATCTTTGCCAAGTGAGACCATTGCGACAGATTTAATGAGACTGGGTTAAATATAACGTTCTCGATTTGAACGTGATATGATGTTACCTTCTTATTATTAATTGAGGCAAGGTGAGTCATGATTCTATAGTAATGATCTGTTAGTTACAAGTGTAAAGCATAAGTTTGCCGAAAAATGTTTGAGATATCGCGTTGCTAGATATATAAACCAAATGCTAGATATTATATTAAATAAGATTGAGGCACATGTACTGCATGAATTTTCATATATATCAAACATTTCTTAGTCGACATATATTCACTGGAATGTCATTTAGTTAATTGTTATATTTGCAAACATAACTAGATTATTACAGGTCTTCCCCTGTTTTATATATCTCTAGAAATGGGCTATGTGTAAATGTTTTATTCATTTCTCGCAAGATTCCTACATTTACATACATATAAGTGCAATATAACTCCATTTAAGTTGTCCCATACTTATTCCATTATAATTATGCAATGATTTTTGTTTCAAATAAATGATATTGAATTGAATTGAATAGTTTATTTGGCCATGGTAATAATTGTGTTGTATGTCACATAAGACCAAGCAGTGCATAAGCCACATCCATGCATTGTCTGTCGCTCCATTGATTGTCAATTCATTGTCAATGCATTGCCTGTCACTACACGGATTGTCAATTCATTGCCTGTCACTACACTGATTGTCAATGCACTGCCTGTCAATGCACTGCCAATGCATTGCCTGTCACTACACGGATTGTCAATTCATTGCCTGTCAATACACTGATTGTCAATGCACTGCCTGTCAATATACTGCCAATGCATTGCCTGTCACTAAACTGATTGTCAATTCATTACCTGTCACTACACTGATTGTCAATTCATTGCCTGTCAATACACTGATTGTTAATTCATTGCCTGTCACTTCATTGATTGACAATGCATTGTCTGTCTCTACTCGGATTGTCTTTATTATAACTGCACTGGCCGTCACTTCATGGGGGTTCCCTGATGTTTTTGCTTTTATCTTGAATTTATCATCGTCGTCCTTGTGTCTCACCTTACATGATGTTCCGGGCTTCCACATGACACAAGATGACGTTGGTTTCAACCTTGCACCATGACTCCATAATCATACTTTAATGGGGGTTCCCTGATGTTTTTGCTGTTATCTTGAATTTATCATCGTCGTCCTTGTGTCCCACCTTACATGATGTTCCGGGACTTCCGCATGACACAAGATGATGACGTTGGTTTCAACCTTGCACCATGACTCCATAATCATACTTTAATGCCTCCTCCAGATGGCAGCGTCAGGCTGGTTCCCGGGCCCCACGGCGGCGTGGTCGAGATCAACATTGATGACGAGTGGGGGGTGGTCTGCGCGTCCACCGGTTACTCCAAGACCGATCTCACTCCCTACGTCGACGTGGTTTGCCGCCAGATGGCTTATGACGCCGGGTATCGCACGAAGCCTCACTTAGAGCTGATAAGCCATGTCTCACCTGGGACACGTGACCACGTGATCGTGACGTCATGTGCAGGGAACGAGACGTCGCTGCTCCTCTGTGACTACACCGTCCCTCCTGTCTCCGCCCCTAACGACAGTTGTCGCAACAAACTGCAAGTGGCTTGTTATAACGAAACTGGACTATGGGGTAGGCACAATTTAATATTTATTGCATATCTAAACAACGCTAAACACAACACTTCAATGGCCTCACGTCTATTGTAGAATATGTATTAAAGTTTTCAGTTTATCAAATTGAGAATACGGCATAGTAACACATCTGATGCAGGGAAATCCCTGATATCGAGTTTGTTAACTCAGGGAGGTTCTTTCTATAAAAACGTTATGAAACTATACAGCTCTAAACCACTGTTGTTCTATATAAGATAAATTGTGATGTAAAGCACTGATAATGGGTTCTATTTTGCTTCTTCTGTGGGCAGCACAACTTTCCAAGCGGACTCACGGCGCTGTTTTCGCCCGGCTTGATGACGCCTGGACCGGCGTGTGTGGCGCCAACTGGGGCCAACAAGAAGCAAATGTCGTCTGCCGTCAGCTGGGCTTTCCCACTGGGACTCCACTACCGGGGTAAGAGGGGAGAACAGGATGGAGTGGGGACTGCTGATCCCAAAGGAAACTCTAAACATTTCCATAGAGTTTCCACATAATTTACAATAGAGTTTCCATATAATTTCCATGGAGTTTCCATATAGTTGTTATATAAATTCAATAGAGTTTCCATGGAATTTCCATAGAGTGTCCCGGGCCGGCCCGGTAGCTCAGTTGGATAGAGCGCTCTGATTACTCTGGCCACCCGAAGAGAGCCTAACGGCACGTAGATCGAATGTTTCCCTAAGGGGATATAGCTTTCATCGTTCGAAGACACCTGCGCAAAATCCGAGTAATTCGACTAGAATGTTTGAAATATGTGCGCGAATGGCAGCTTATTCTAGTTCTTCGTTCCTGTATGCAAGCAAATCTGCCAATGAACCCATCTTCCACCTATGCGGCGCGGCGACCTGTAAGACTAAATAAACAACACGTTTGCATCGTACTCAGGGCATTTAAGGTCGGACAAGCTATAAGTCGCCTACTCACTGACGTCGGTTGTGACGGCGGAGAAGCCACGCTCGAGGAGTGCAACCACACCGTGACCGTGGACTCCACGTGCGACACCACGGCCATCGCGGGAGTCGCGTGCTACGGCCCACACACTGCAGGTATGACGTCACTGCAGGTATGACGTCACTGCAGGTATGACGTCACTGCTAAGGGCGGACGTACCCGTTACCAAAATGGCGGGTACTATTTGCAAAATTCGTCTGTCACCTTGTGGTGGTTTCGGCGTGGGTGTCGTTTGTTGAATGAATTGCCTTGTCGTTGTCGCATACTGCCTTGAGGTTAATTATACACCTGGGTGTGCTAAAGTAATGTTATGGAACAGCCTGGTACCGTTGAAGAGGATTTTGTTTATTGGACTTCAATTGTCTGTTCTTTTAATTGCGTCTGATCATCATTACAGGCACCGGATTGCATCTCAGTCACGCAAGCTCCTACGGTCGGGTGACCATCGTATATAGCGGGACGGAAGGTCTGGTGTGCGACGAGAACTTCTCGCGGAATGACGCGTTGGTCACGTGCCGAGAATCTGGCTATGATGAGGCCTACAAGTTTGGCGCCAGCGTCCTGGGGTTGGACAGCGATATCGATACGGTGTGGATGAAACAACTGCAATGCAATGGATCCGAGGCCGTCCTTGCCGACTGTCCATTCGCGGGATGGGCCAGTCTGCAGCCGCAGTGTGACCCTGACCTTCACCAGCCGATTGTCGTCTGCTACGATTCGATGGCATCCGTCGGTAGGTACCGCACCCATCTGAAATGGCTCAAAGTCGAGTTGCCACTATTTAGAGCGACCCCTAGTGGTTAAGGTGGAAGGGACTTCCTTCTCTCTATCGTCACGTGTAGGTGCGATCCCTAGCGGGTAGGGTAGAAAGGACTGCCCCCCTCTATGGTCAAGTATGCGGGCCACCCTTCCCCTCCATGAGCATCAAGTGCGCGCCCTTCTCATCCAACCCTTTAAACCAGTGTTCTGGCTCCATTTCTTCACGTAAAATGGTGGCAGATGGAACAATTCCATTCGTGAATTATATATTATATAAATAACCCAAATGTTTTTCCAAATGGAAAAATGCACATATTGTTGCTGTATTCCAGTGCAAAATTCGTATTGGATATTTTCCTGAACTCGATTTGCCGCTATTGCGCCTTTAGCATTTAAATGCAGAAAACGCATTCTGTGTGCAATGTATGCTACAACATCGTTTGGATATAACCTTAGACAACGCTATTAGGGTCCAGGTTTACATTGTGTTTTGACTTAAACACAGAGACAGGCAGATAAACCTTATACTAAATACACGGAAGCGAGGTATTTTCATGTTAGCGCGAGCCATTTTTTGATTAACGTTGGATCATCAAAGTGACACCTTATAATATTGAATTTCGCGACGGCTGACATGAGAGACGGGGTGTAACTGGGTATTCGTCTGCTTTTACCGTCTGTTCTGTCTGTTTCTGATTTTCGCGCAAGCTTTCATACCACTCATGTTTCCGGGCTATTGTCACTTCTGGTTTTCCTTTGAGTTGGGCGGACACGTTATCGATTATATCGAGAGGTGTCAGTAATGGGCAAGACTCCTGACGCCTGACGCCTGACGCCTGACGCCTGACGCCTGACGCCTGACGCCTGACGCCTGACTGACTCCTGACGCCTGACGCTTTACGCCTAACGCCTGACGCCTGATGCCTGACGCCTGATGCCTGACGCCTGACGCCTGACGCCTGACGCCTGACGCCTGACGTCTGACGCCTGACTCTTGAGCCTTACGCCTGACACCTGAATTGAGCCTGACGCCTGAATTGAGCCTGACGCCTGAATTGAGCCTGACGCCTGACGCCTGACGCCTGACGTCAGACGCTTGACGTTGGAGTTGGGATGGAGTTGGAGGTACATCGTCGCCTCTTTGGTGTCGACAGTGCCACAACAACACATGTAGTACATCTTGGCCAAACTCCTAAGCATTTTACTCCATCATACATCACCCTTCAAGTCATTTATCTATTATACGTATTAGTTAATTAGTTGTCATTTTCAGATCTGGTGTGCATAAATGTAGCATATGCATAAAAAATCATTATGACCCAAAACAGTTTTCTCTTCACAGCTGAAAATATTTTCACGAACGAACTCTCTTCAATGCACATAGTTTTTTTTCTCAACAGGGTGGGATGTGCGCTTCATAGTGAATGGTTACACCGTCTTCAACTATGGCCTTGTTGAGGTACACCTCCATGAAGTATGGGGACGGGTCAATGACGTCACTGATCAATGGACCAATGAGGACGCGAGCAGCACCTGCCGCGATGAAGGCTTTGACGGGGGATTCGGCTTTCAAAATGCCTTCCAAGGTGAACGTTACATGATCACGTGGCTCAGTAACGTGACTTGTACTGGCAGCGAGAGTTCGCTCCGAGAGTGCATATCCGATGTTGGAACTGTTGCCGGCAAGGCATCGGAAGACGTAGGAGTGGCTTGCTACATGGAGTCTGATCTCAACAGCCCTATCAGTACGTCATACTTACTTCCTCAATTCATTTTAGGTTTTGCTGCTGCAATTTTAATGTGATGCTTTCTCTGGATATCTCGTCAATATGATCTTAAGTTTTTAAACTACGTCGTAATGTTTCAAATGATAATGTCTTGATGCTGTGTCCTAATGTGTGCAATGTCGGGACGTATTTGCCTTAAAGGCCACATGAGAGCGTTGATACTACTTGCTAAACCTGGAAAGATCTGCTTTCAAGCATACGGGGAAACCATACCGTTTATTTTTCTGCTTTACGCATTTGATATTATATTTTGAAAAAAATATTATAAGCATTCTCGTATTTGGACCCTTGGCCCCAGTTTTGTGCTGGATGGGAGTTCCAAAGTGTGCAACTAGATCAATAACTAGGGTCAGATGGAGATCTATGCTTCCGTTTACCTCGTTCCCGACAATTTGCCTCTGTGTCGCTGGAATCGCTCGGTAGCATCTCCCGACCACTGTCTTGTACCTAGCCATTTTGTTTTATTTATTTCATTCAGTACATGACGTCATATGTGAATATTCATGAGTTGTAGAATCCTCAAATATCGTGTTTACTGGCCTGTCGAGCATTGCTTATAAGTGGTTGTTACGGACAACAATTGTTTATACATACTCTTACTCTCTACTAGTTTCGTTCTCATGTGGCCTTTAATTACACTTTGCATAATTTATCGCCATATAATCATTTACAACCCAAGGAATACAGGTCAGACTAGAACGCTATATCACAGTGGATTATTATAACAAGTGCCATGTCTTTAAGTTGGGCCTTGTTTATTATAGAAGAACTACAATGCGATACAGCAAAGTGTCATTCCTTTTAGATTACCGCATCGAAAATACGGGAATGAATTTAGCCTTCCATGGACGGGCAGGGATTCAAATTATCCGCATCTGGGGCCAAATCTGCCCCGATAACTGGAGTGATACTGAAGCCAAAGTCTTCTGCAGGCAAGAAGTCGCCGTCTATCTCCGTATCGTCAGTATGGTCACAGGGGCGGATCTAGGAATTTGACAAGGGGGGGGGGGGGTGCTCGGAGAAGCCGACTTTAACAGTGTATGTTCAGGTTCCAAAGGGGGGTTGGGGAGGGCTTGCAACCCCCGTTACCTCCCTCCCCCAGATTCGGCCCTGTGGTCACTATGCAAGTGCCTACCTACCTTATGTCAACCTCAGTTATGTTATGTTAATAAGTTAGTTGGGTTATAACCGGTTTGTTATGTGAGAAACAAGTGATATGTCTATGGAGTTTATTCAGTAGATAGTGAATGCCTGCTTATTTGTGAAAACCTGGTCATTTGACAAATATATTGTTAGAAAATATATATATATATTTGGAGATAAAATGTATCATACCACCTGAAATATTAATATGTATATAGCAATAACTAATTAATTAACATAAATATAGCGTTAACTAATTAATTAATATAAATGTCACATTAACTAATTAATTACTAATTAAATATATAGCATTAATTAATAAATTAAATAAATATATAGCATTAACTGATCTAGGTCCATGGGTTACACGGGAGGTCTCGCCACTCAGACGAGCAATGTCAAAACTCCCATTTGGCTGATGGATGTCACGTGTCAGGGTGACGAGAGCGAGATCATGGACTGTGATCACAGTGAGTTTGGTGACACGAATAACTGTGAGACTGACTACTACAGTGCTGGTGTCATCTGCTACGACACTTTTTGTAAGTACATTAATTCTCCCATGTTTCGTCATTAACATATATCGGCATATAATTTCATTAACATATATCTGCATATTCGGCTTTCATGGGGTGTTTGGTTGCATTGTATTGTTTTCCATTTGAAAAAAAAACAGTGCACACATAAGTTTATAAGTGCACAAATTGTAAGGTAATTAAATACTGACGTGAAATAATATAATTTGCCAATGATTACATTTTCATTGTGCCTGTATTTCAAGCTCAATGTCGGAAAATAATGCTTGACATCAATGGTAAATCACATTTATGCCGGGATAGCAATGTTCGTTGTATTACATGAATGTTCTTGAGCGGTAAGTCCCCAAAGTGTATTGTGCAAATTGCATTTACTTTTACGCTTGGATCCCACCCATGTTGGTGACAGTACCCCCACCTCCTTGGTATCGACTCCTGGACCCCCTCCCCCCGCTCAGCCCTGCCCCCACACCCCCACCGTCACCTTTCCGGCAGCCCCGGTTTTCTAAGCATCCGTCCCACGCCAATCCCCCCCCCCCCACACCACCTTCTTATCGAAATCGTGCGTCTGGCCCTGATGTGATGGTCAATAGAAGGAGGAGACGGTTGCTGTTAATCGCTATCCTTTGTTACAGTGGATCCGATCGTGGAATACAAACTGCTGCCAGGATATGCATTCGGAAGGCTGGAGATGTCGTTCAACGGCGTGTGGGGGACAGCATGCAGCGACCTCTCCTGGGGCTTCCGGGCACTAATCTGTGATCAAATGGGTGCGCATGCTGCATGATGTATATTTCTGTTGGTTGCCATTACACCCCCCCCCCCCACACACACACACTCACACACACCTCCACGCTGTGAGTCTTAACTGAGCAATTGTCTTTTACATAATAAGTTGCTTAGTTGTTCATTTAACCTATTTCCTCGCTTCAAACCGTATTCCGTGTTATATGGTTCGCCGCTACTGAATACTTGTTTATCGCCCTTACGAGCTCCACCCTCTGCTCTTCCCTCAATAAGTGAGCTGTTACCGGGCCTTTAAGTAAAATCTGATAGATCTGAAGTGTGTCCAGCGTGTGTCTGACATGGAAACCTAACTTGTGTCGTGACATGGACGCGAGTTACAGCTCGAGAGCCCGGCTCGAGAGACTGTAAAAAGGCAGCGTCTGTAACTGATCATAGTATCGGCAATCCACAACGGTGCGAAGGCAGTAAAGCGCAAGGTGATTTATTGGTTTATCGTTGTAATGCAGCATTAAGCGGGTATTCCTGCAGGCCCTTACTATCAGCGAAACAACCGTAACATGGAGCATGTTTCATAATAATATGATGCTTATAGATAGATTTGAATAATCGCATTTCTCTACACAATCAGATCATTTATGATTCTTGTCAGACATGACGTTTAGGAGAGAAACGGATCACTACTCGAGCGTCTCTAGCCGGAGGTGGTTCCGCTCCGTGTCGTCTAGTGCCACCAGCTGCCCCACTGAGGAGCCATACCAGTGTGACCCCTACATCGGCATCGGGAGCACGAACTGCGGCTCCAAAGACAGGGGCCTCGTCTGTGCTCCAGACCTCGACAATGCCCGTGAGTGGCCCGCTTTCTATCTAGTAGTATCACCGACACGGGGAAGAACCTACGTTAATAGAAATTCTGAGCAGAAATGTATATGGAAAAGTGCATTTGCAATGTGAACATGAAGACTAGAGATATGTTAAAACAAATTAAATAATATAATAACCAACTTGCGGAGAAACAAGTATTAATCTAATTCTAATTTAAATAGTTGCTGCTATAAGTGTGTTTATGATTAATGAGCGTGTACTTCCATCTGACCTCCTGTCAGCCAATCACGAACACTGTCAATCACAGTTGCGTACTTCCATTGCTGTACCGTCGAGTACGGTACCGTTCGACCAAGTGGAGTCCCACAATTCAAGTCCAACATACGTCTTTGTATATAAGCAGTATAGGCATTATGTGTTCACTTCGGGTTACCAGTTGCGTGTTCCACCGCCGAGACGCTCACCGCCCCGTATGGAACTATCACTCTGGAGTCATACCCACTGACCAACTACCCGGACGGGGCTGACTGCTTCTGGCGCATCCAGCTGAGTCCGGGATTCCGAGTGGTCTTCTGGTTCGACAGCGCCTTCTTTGACGTAAGTGTCCTGAAGGACCCCCTCATAATATATTAGGGAAACGCATTGTCGTTGGCAAAAGTGAATCGCAGGCAATGCCTATAATAAATTCCTCCGTCATGACTAAACCAGCCATGCTTGGTACTTAATTGGGATAGAAAAAGACGGAACTCTTTTAGCTTAAACGAGACATTATCTTATTAGACATTTGTTGCCAGGATCAAATATTATCATCTGACGAAAGGTGATTATGGATCAATGCGTGAACGGCTAGTCATTTCCAGTAACTTGTATAACAATTTAAATAACGAAATCGTCGACCATGGAGCATTGTCAGCTTTACCATGCATGTCAATGAACGAAATGACTTATACAGTCATGATTTTCTTATCTTCTTTTATCTAAATTAACCTCGAATTTCACTTTTGCAAAGTCCAATTGGTTTGGTCTCACATGCCAGAGCGTTTATCGATTAATATATATATATATATATATATAATTATATAGGATCGTTCTGATTGTTTCCTCATGTAAATGTCATTGCCCGCTATAAGGTAAATAGGTTCCTTGGATATATTAATTGAGTCATGATATGATATGAGATGAGATCCAGGACTTATTCCAGATCGAGGACACCCCCGGATGTGACGCGGACTACCTGAAGATCCACGACGGACTGGTGGAGAGTCGTCCGTTACTGCTGCAGGCCTGCGGACAGGCAGCGCCACCTACAGTGAGATCCACCAGGAACGAGGCCCTCGCGGTCTGGCGCTCCAACAACAATGGCGTCAGTGGTCTGGGATTCATGGTCACGTACAGGTCTGGTAAGAAAACCTTTTGCCTCTTATCGTGCACACGTTTCCACATATATATATAGATATATCTATATATATACTATACTATACTATACTACGTTTATAATTAGGTCTTCTGGTCTTCTTTTCTGTACTGGGAGGCACTCCTATAGTATAATAAATAACATAGAACCTGTAATAGTAAACCATATTATGTTAATTGTGATCTACCGTCACGAGAGAGAGAGGTTATGACAATTTCCGTGCTTAACGTACGACATTGTTATGGATACCAGCTCTAAGCCAGTATCCATAAAAACCATTATTAGCTCTACGCAAATCTACTTACCGCTAAATAAGCATTTTTAGAAAAAAACGTATGACAGCCCATGAATATTGCTGCCACGAGCAAGGCTACGACGGAAATGCACGTTTCACGCTGGAGGGCCAGACCACGACCAATTATACCGAACGTATGTGTTGTCCTTACGGACATCATGCATGGCACTGACTATCCCCGACAGAGTGTGAGTCCAATGCCGGGCACAAGCAATGGATCGCGGAGAGTACGGAGCTGGCCTCTCTGAACGGGCGGCAGTTCAGCATCAGACAGCCGATCAGCCTGTACGACTGCAGCAACCTGTGCGATGGAGACCATCTCTGCCAGTTTATTTACTACAACGCTACCACGCTGCGCTGCTACATGAAGATGGTGGGCTTCATTGGACAGGAACTGAGCCATGTCGAGATGCTCACGAAGTACGCGCCGCAATGTATATGTAAGTACAACGTGAGTGATGATGAGGTGTGTCTTTGTTCTACTCTTTTACATGATGTTCACGTGACTTATTGATTGCGGGACTCATGTCTAAATGATCAAAACAGTATTTGGAGGCTTCCTCCTCTCCCGACCCCAGCGTTTACTCACGCCATTTATATAGTGATATTAGTTGGTGCAGCTTCACGTTATAGTGGTGTTACTATTGTCCGTGTATCAGAGATGAGCAGCTTTGATCAGCCGCTCGCTCGCATATAACCGCTTAAACTCCAGGAAGAGAAGAGCTCATCCCAGAATAGAGAATGTGAGCGATGAATCGATGGCGCCTGACGAGTTGGAAGAATAGTATCAATATGGTGAACTGTCACCTATAGCTAACAACATACCGCTCGCATTCATATATTATCGCATCAACAGACAGATACATGGTTAACTGCAGATATGGGCTCTCATATGTACTCCGCACACATCTTTCAAATAGCAAAATAAGGTCTTAAATGTGGCACACAATTTGAGTAATTATTCATGTATTTCCTACCTTAAACCTGTCTGATCACACAGAGCAAATATGGCATATTTAAGCTTCTGCCATCCTGGAATAGCCTTTACCTCTTCTCTCTTCCACCTACGTGGGCGGAAGAGCAGCAGAGGTCTTCATGGAAGAGAATATGCGAGACGATCGCATGGCAGCTGCTCTTTCAGAAAAGGGAGAGTTTGGAAAAGGCGAATCGATCACGCCATTTAATCACAGCTATAACAACAAACTGACGGGCAGGTTTTCCGACGGAAGCGCAACCCAACCAGTTCGGTTTCTATGGGGCATGGCTATAGCTTATCCGGTGGAGCAAATAAGCCAAAAATCTGTAGATTTTCTCTGAGCATTTTTTTCGTTAGCTCATGGGTGGCTGCAACTATGTTCTCAGAAATGTTTGGTGCTCCCGATGGTCGCTTTGGAGGAACAATCTTCGATTCTCGTCTGTGATTGTAAGATTAAGCGGACGTTTCCCATGTTGACATTTGGATGTAATAACGTCTTAAAATGTGCAAACGGCTCTATTATGTATTGGTTCTGATACCCTTTACGTGGCAGACTGCAAGAAGACATGGCACTATGAGTCAGACACGGTGGGGCCAGACAACGGGGACTCCATCCTGTGGCAGGGACTCACGCCCACAGCCCACGGCTGCCAACTGTCGTGTCAGAACAGGAGCGCCTGCTACGCCTTCGACTATGACCTCACATCCGGGTGCGTCCTCTACCATGGCAACTATACCGGAGATAAAAGAAGCGCCCCGGGAACGTATCACTTCTGGCGTACGTGCGGAGGTAAATTACATTAAATTAATTAATTAATATTTAATTAATTTCTTTAACGATAATGGGAATTTTATGGGTTTCCATTATAATAATGAGAATGGTATGCGTGTCAATTATATTAATGAGAATGGTATGCGTGTCCATGATAGTGTTAACTGGGTTGGTTTCCATTAAAAATGACACATGGATGGGTTTCAATGACAATGACACATGGATAAGTTCCATAATGTTGGATGGGTTTTCATGTGGCTTCGATTTATGATAGCTTGAGTTATTGCACTTCAAAACCACAAACGAACGTGTGTTATGTGATGACGTACTAAGACGTTCACACACATTATGACTATTGCCAAGAACATTATCTCCTTTATCGAATAAGTCCCCCCTCCCTACTAAAGCATTACATTTAATATCATCATGGTAAAAATCAAATATCATTTGCCATTCTCCCTGGCCCTCAGCGCTTCCGTCCTGCACCGAATGGCTGCGTCACTTCCTGTCCATCGGTGTCCCGCCTCTGGATGGTCTCTACCTGGTCGACTTTCAGAACGAGGCTCACATTGTCTTCTGTGATATGACATCACACGGTGGTGGATGGATAATTGCTATGAATGTCATCAACAGGTGACATATTTGCAAATCGCAGATATTTTTATTTTTATTTAGTATTTCGATTTTTATCAGTTATTGGAGACATTCTGTTATGCGTTTTACTATGCCAGGAATCTTGTTTTGAAGAGGAGACCGCCTGTCTCTATCTATAGATATATTATATATAGTGATATAAGCTGGTTCATATGTGAACGAACAATGCAACGACGCTAACAAACCTCTGGGATCCCTCCACAGTTTGATCAATCGACCGTGTGCTGTCAACTGTTTAAAGGGATTACCAGGCAGTACACGCACATGACGCAATGTCATTTGTATTTGTAGACATTGGGAAGACGGCTTCGAGGAGAAGAACAAAGATTCGCCATCTTTGAATGGAGACTACAGTATATTTGATCTGGTCGAAAATAATATCACTCGAAATGGAACAGGAGTAATGGAGGTATGGTACACTGGCTCAGGTTAACAAGTCATTCCATTAGAGATGTCTGTATTTTCCATGTATGTATGCATGGGGATTGCAGTGCAGTATCACAATATACCCTATACTTCAGGTAGAATAGGCCAAGCATTGATATATTTTTTTTTATTTTATTTTTTTTTCCGCGGGTAAAGTTTCTCTTTGTTATCATTATTCCTCGTGGACACATATATATATATGTACATGCTCCATATATCGTACACATCTGGAATAAACATACAACATGTCGTCTACAGATCTCTACACTGTGATGCGGCATATTTCGAGATACTGCAAAAGTACATAACACCAGAGTACACACTCGGACGTCGCTTCCCCCGGTCATATACGTATAGTGTTTAGTACTCAGTGTGCTCAGTGAGCGTTGGTTATATATATATATATATATATATATATAAAAAGACCTGCCGTGCAGGGAGACAAGTGAGTGAACAAAGCGGAGGTTGCCAAACGATGTTAAAATACCTTTTGAAAATTTCGTTACATGTTCTTCGATGTTATAATGATATCTTATAAATGAAAGAGCACCTTGACAGGAAATATTGGTGTTACAGCATTTACAAATGTATATGTATCTCTTTACAATCAAAATAATATGATTACTCAGTAGCTTGTTATCAAAGGGTGCTAAATTTCCAAGTATGACGTTTGGTCCCGTTAAATCAACATTGAAATTACAAAGCGAGTCAAACACAATACTAAGCTCAGTCCATACAGCATTTACAACCGGACACTCCCAGAAGAGATGTAAGATTGTCTCGGGTTTATCCGCGCAAAAGGTACAAGAATCAGTGTCTAATATATTACATTTCTTAAGCCATAGTTTCGTTATCAGTGTTCTAGTCAGTATTAGATATTGAAAACTCCTCAATTTACTTTCTATTGAACATAGGTATGGCAGTTTATACATCTGCTTTCAGTTGATATTTGCCATGTTAAGATCTTGTTCCCACCTCTGTTCATTATTGCACGTGAATAGAATAGTCCGTACACGGTGTTGGTAAGCAAATGAACATACTTTGGGAACTCTCATAATTGACTTTAGACATTCACAACCTTGATTATTACTTTTAAACATTGAACCTGCTTGCAGTGGTACGCTTCTAATCAGTGTTTCGTAATCTAGGAAGTTCATAGACATATTAAAGTTCTTTTGAAATTGTGACCAAGTTAAGAATGAGCCATTGTCATCTAATAAGTCGTTAACATACATGACACCATGTTCGATAAATACCTGTTTACGCGAAACAATATTAGAAGATGTGATAAAACTAGAATTCCATAGTGGATATTCAGGTACGGTTTGCTTTGATAATACAAGTTTATGTTTATACCAGGCGTAAAACACTTCTTTCCAAAATGGGTTTTGGGTCTTGTCTCCCATGTGTTTATGGGAGATTTCGTCTAATTCCCAACATAAGTTTTTTTCCGTGCAGACCACACTGCAGAACAGTTGTTGCCATTTCCCATCACCTTCGATTAATCGCTTTATCCAGCATATTTTTAAAGCATCAATAAATATCAACAAGTTTGTTAACTTTACACCTCCAAATTCAATATCCTGAGCCAATCTATTCAAAGAAATTTTACATTTTTTGCCCCAAATAAATGTTTTGAAGATGTTTTCTAATTTCGTTATCACTGCACTCGAAGGGGATGGAAGCACCGATAATATATGTACCAATTTCGGGATAAAAAGTGATTTCACAATTGTAACTTTCCCGTGTAATGATAGTTTTCTTTTAGCGTAGATATTACAAAGTCGTGTTATTTCTTCCAATTTACTATC
Organism: Arenicola marina; assembly: GCA_964019135.1. Classification (NCBI taxonomy): domain Eukaryota; kingdom Metazoa; phylum Annelida; class Polychaeta; family Arenicolidae; genus Arenicola; species Arenicola marina. Next base: position 21,673,757 of record OZ025248.1, on the reverse strand, counting down.
ATAATTCTTAGCATACATGTCATCCATATGGGCAGAGAAAGAGATTCCTAACAATTTGAATTCTGATACCCATATCAAGCATTGATATCTTAACGTATGGGAATGTCTCATCGTGTTGTCGTAAAAGCATTTAATGCTCACTTCGCCATAATAGGTTACCCTGTGGTGCAGTAAGTGGCGCGTTTGACTATTTTCAGCTATATTCTACTAGGCAAGCCCCAGCGTCGTTCGAATCGATTCAAGATTTAGTATACCACTCACAAAGAGTGTTAATAAACTCCCGGAGACATGGCTCCTCTCTGTCTGAACCCTTCTCATTGTCGTGCTATCACCTGACTATGTCATGGCGTCCTACCTACACCAACCAGCCAACCGTCATATAATGTTGACTAGCCTGTTACTTGTCGTGCTGTTTACCAGGGCATGGTTCAGGTCATCAGGGCAGGTGTCGTCCAGGCCAGCATGCGATGGACCAGTCCCGGCAGCCCACTGGGAGAAGGCGTTGTGTTCAACGACCTCCTCTTGACAGGCGTACCTCTGTTGTATCCCGCTCACCTCCTGCGACCTCCGCGATACGTGGTATGTCGTCATCACAGTGTGCGACCCGTAGACGCGGCGCGCAGCCTTTGTTATAGAATTCACCCCACTGGACAGGTGTTACGGTTATTGTTATGTCTTATGATGCATCCCAATACACGCGGTATGATCAGTATTACCGTCTGAAACGTCATGTGGTCATTATCGAATCTTATGACCCCTGGACACGTGGTATGGTAATTATTACCTCTTATGACCACTGGACACGTGGTATAGTCATTATTACCTCTTATGACCAATGGACACGTGGTATGGTCATTATTACCTCTTATGGCCCCTGGACACGTGGTGTTGTCATTATTACCTCTTATGACACCTTGGCACGTGGTATGGTCATTATTACCTCTTATGACACCTGGACACGTGGTGTGGTCATTTGTATATCTTATGGCACACAGGTGGTACGGTGATATATGTTTCTTTCGACCGCGGTCATGTGACCACCAGACACGTTGACGGTTATTATCACCCATCTCCTATCTCCCCAAAACACGTGGCATTGTAACGTCGTAATAGGAAATCTGGAGTGGTAGACACCCTACACACGTTGGGGCGGTCATCCTTATCTGCGATAGCAAGTTGTTCTCTCTTGTGATAATATACACCCACTGTACTGATTCATGATTCCGCATTGTACCACCCCAGATAAATCTCAAACGACGAATATTACCTTGTGTGAGCCCCGGGACACGTGGCACGCTCGTCACTACATACATTATATGTTGTGCCGGGCTTTGTGCTCATTAGTTTTGGTACAACATTCAAAATTGTGACCAGTTACACAATAGGACGTGTTATGCCCATTCCTCCAGGATGACGGCGTAGACCAAGGTGTTGCTATATCTAACGACACCTCCGGCTTTCTCGTGTCGTCGGCGAGTGGATCCGGGTCTAATATCCTGGCACAGGCCCCAGACAGCATCCGGATCGCAGTCAGAGCCCCGGCCATAGGTAATGTCTGGTTACACTCTAGTCATCCTAAATGTAGAGCGACGCAGAAGCATGACAAGCCATGGAGTATCCTAAATAGTAGTGAAGTTTAACCAATTTAAAAAATAACAAAAACAAACTTGGTATAGTGCCTTCTGGCATAGATAATGAGGCCACATGAGTATGCATATGTAAGGTATGTTGTCATATTTTATATTGTATACGTTGTATCAAGCGACATCTTTTATATGACAATACAGATATTATTATTATTATTATTATTATTATTATCATAGCACATGGACCGTCGCTAGCTTTCCCTCCTTGTTTCAGAAGGTACATGTGTTCACTTCTGTACGACTCCAACGACGTGCCTAGACAGTGCCCAACAACTCGCCCCATATGCGTGCAGCATCCCGAAAAACCAGCACGAATGCCCAGAAAGTAAGACAATTTTAGAGGATAATTTTATCTTTATACTACCATTACGGTGTACTTTTGATTATTGATGTTACCAAATCTCGATCACCGCAGTAAATGATTCGCTTGGAGGGCTATTGAAACGACTTGTTTTTAATAAACTGTCCATGGTCCGAAATGACGATGTGCATACTCACTTTACTCGCTACCGAAACTATGTTCACACTATTAAAGCCCAGCATGACTTTGTTACGAGATGTGTAAGATATAGTCTGGTTGAAATCGTCACTACTAAATTATTCAAAAGGTTCATACACATAGTTTAGAAGGATATTCAAAATATATTAAAAAAATATTATTGATACATATTCTTATGACTGTAATATTCCACACTGTTATACCTGCCGCTTGCTCATTGTACATTTAATAACTATGACATTATATTCTGTAGCCCTCCTGCATTTGTTTTAATCGCACAACATTGGTGTTGTCGTGGGTCCGTGTTGGATTATTGTTTTCAAATTTATATGCCGCAGCGACTTTCTCCTATTTAATATCTGGGTGGCTCCAACGCCAGCAACCCAGCTAGGGTTTTAGTTGGAGTCTCTTTTTTTTACTTGACGTATGCAGGACCGGTTTTTTTTGTACACTTGGTTTGGATCAATGATATTTGACTTGACTGGTTTCTCATATATGAGAACATTTTAATCCAGGTTTTCAGAGCTGGGTGGCCGTGGATGACACGCTATTGATGGTGACCGGTTGGCCCTTCAAGACCCTGAAGGACACGAGCCTTAGTCAGTGTCGCACGCAGTGTGAGCTGGACATGTGTGTGGAGATGTACTTCGACAACGGCACCTGTTACCTCAAGCTTCCCGAGGACCAACAAGGGGACATTCTGCATCAGAATTTCGACGGAGTTCTATACCGAAGAGTTTGTTTGCGTGAGTATGCTCACAAGATCCTTCTTCGCGGGTTGACCTTCAAGAGAAAAAATGATGTGGTACGTCTAGCGCTAAATGTTTCAGTAATTAAAGGAATATATCTCATACATGGGCAATCGCCAGATGAGCAGCTATAACTGAGCCATGAATCTATCAATTATAATGAATTACTAATAATGTAATAATACGTTAATAATCACATATTTCGTTTCATCATTTGACTAGCATACTGAAGATGGTCTTTCTTTTTTCGATTCTGTGCGAGTTGATCAACACCCCACTTATTGTTTCCGCTGTCTGTAGAATGCTCCTTCGAATGGACTGAGGCCGCCTCGACAAAAGTGGACTCATTAAGAGATGTTATATGGAACGATCCTCTCATGACTCTGTCAAGGACGGAGTGTCTGGCGATGTGTGAAAACACGAAGCAGTGTGTGTCGGCGGACGTGATCCAAAACAGCACGTGCATCCTCTTCAAGGTGAAAGGACAACTGATGGATTCTGACGACAGTAATCACTATACGTGGTCGTGCGGTTCATTTGGTAAGATGATTACATAACCGATGCGATGATACATGGTGCACCAAATATGTATGACACCAAATAAGTTCAACGTAATTTTCAAAGGAGAGTTAATTGTTTTGCCTCGTCACAGTAATATTACTAAAAAGGAGAAATTAATATTATTATAACAATTGTGGTTTTGTGAATATTATATATATATATATATATATAATTTATCTCGAAATTTTGAACTAATAAATATAAATATGAAGAGCTTAAGAAATTAACTTCTAAATACTGAGGTATGTCATACTTACACAATCATATAACCAGACGAATCTCAATTACAGCTTACCTGCACAGGATTCGTATTTGTGCCATCTAATTCCTTACACTCTCTGCCCCCACCTTACCAACAAACAGGGTGGCGCTCCTGTCGTCACGTTAGATATGGCTTACTAGCAACGGGGCACCCCCTAGTGAATGGACTGTACCCCATTACAACCGACAGCGGGGATGTCATTCACGTGCACTGTCAGGTGTCAGGCGATGGAAGTCCCCGTATGCTTGTTGCCAACAGCGTCTCTCGGTAAAGTATATCAAATATAAGCTCAAAGAATTCACTCACAAATGCAATTAGTTACCTGCCGTTTGATTATTTCTATTAAAAGTATTCTGAATGAGAGGCAAAACAAAGCAAACGCTCTAATTCAAATCTAATCAGTATCGTCCGTTAAGACTGTCGGACGAGGTGGTCATTTACATGTGTATTTCGATATTGATAATCTCGATAAATAAATGTTATAAAAAAAAAACATTGTCGCAATGTTGTGTGACGCACCATATGCGATCTGGTACGTCACATGTCATGTGACGTGTTATGTGACTTGTCATGTGACTTTACATGTGACGTGCCATATTTGCGCATCATGTGATGTCTGCCCACAGCCGGTGGACGACGACATCCTTGACTTCCCGTAACGCGGTGGCTGCTGGGCTCACCATCGACTACTCCATCCTGGCCACTGCCGACGTCATGCGACAGGCCATGCCCGGGGACCACTATGAGGTGTGTGGCTACAGGCCTACAGCATACAGAAGAACTTCAGTCTCCGCAAAGCTGGCGTTTCAAAACCTATATCCAAATGGGAGAGGATGCAATGAGCGTGATAAAACCTGTTCGTTATGATTAGAAATCACCGTCCGTCAGGTTGTTGATTTAGAGTGCTGTTAATACGTCCAGGTTGGCATGAGTCATTTGAATAAGAAGTCTAAGATAGAGTAGACCTACGTCATTGTTTTCGAATGTATCCTTGGATAGGCCTACATATAAGTGTATTATCATGTTTATGTAATGCAGAGCAAATAAATTATATATAAAGCGTTGGGGACAAGCCGAGAAGGCCCATATGACTAGATACCAACATCTACTTGAATAAGTCAGATCATGCGCCAAGTAACGTTGCGGTAAAGCCGCGTTCCTTGTTGTTGTAGTACACCATAGAACACGTCAGTGAGGCCGGAAGCAGGTCGGTGACGTGGGTGGCCCGGGCGGCCCACGCCCTGACGGACACAGTCTCGCGGCAGGCGCCCATCAAGGAGATCTCGGGCCTGTCCCTCGCGTCCGCCGCTGATATGTGTATGCCTCACTACGTGGTAAGGACTAAACCCCGATTGAGGAATGAGTTTGTTCATCAAATTGTTCAACACTAACATATTTGCTGATATCATAACTATTGCTTTTTTTTATTGAAACATCCAACTAACCAATCGACTCCGAGTGGTGAGGTTAATCCAACAGGGCCATTAACATACATATATAAGCAACAATTTTAGTGCACCAAGATAGGTCATACGGCTATTTCCTTGGGATCGTCCGCCAGTGGCGCCGCCAAGCGGTGAGCGCGTAGTGTTGCTCAGCGCCACAGTCAACAGGCATCCACGTCAAGTTTGTGCTGCCATAAATTGCGCGAATTCACGAAATAAATGTCCCGGAATGCCGTTCTTCAGCTTCCCCGAAGAAAAAGAAAGGTAAGACCTGCTTCTTGCGTTGATTTATCATTCGTGGATATCGCGTATCGATTATCCCACTACAACTGCTGATAATTATCTATTATCGCCCATGGCAAAGCCGGCGGCTGATGCGAGTAAAATCAGTCACAAATCTTTTCTTGCCAATCATTACTCAACCAGATGACAACAAGAATGTGAAATCAGGTCTCCCGGTCGATGTCATGGGGTTTGAATCAAAATTAGGTCAACTAAGACCATATAATATGATCATAGATCTACAGGTTGTCTGGCTTCTTTTGATGAAGCTAGCTACCCAGACGACCAGACTTTGTCTGCGTTTCTACCGGACATTTGTCAATTTAATGGTGTTTTTTTATTGTTACGGCTTTCAGATGCCACAGATGCGTGGGTGGTCGATGCAAGGAAGAACGACTTGTTGAACAAGTCCAGTATCTGTAACAGCCGTAGTAGTTTACATTCTGGAAGCTGCTCATATCGTTCTGTAGAAATGAGTAATCTTGTTGATGTTCGTATTTCTATTAAAAAACTTCAATTGGGTAAACACGTTGTTTAGCATTAATATTTAGGCTTAGAATATGCAGAATCACATCCATGGAAAAACAGGATTAAGTAATTAATTAGGCATATAATTATTAAAATCATTTCATGATAATTAAACGCAACTATTTTTGATGTCTTATTTTTTCTTTACCTAAATGAAATATTTGACATTAAATTTACTAAACATTTTGTATGATCCTGGTACAGTATGTGCTAACTCTTTAAGATCAATATTAGTATGCTTCGTTATATCTATGTACATATTAAAATATGCAATAAATGGATAATGTTGATGATATAGTTCTTAAGAAAGCTACACTCTTCCATAGGAGGGTGCCACAATCTGGCCAAAAAACGCTTAACAACATGCGCATCAATATTAGTATTAATATCAGGAGGACTTAACTAGGTAAGTCACTTTCATTGCACTTATTGTCTAAGATGCTACCAACTCTTTCTTCACGAAAAACATACCTTCAGGGTCTTGTGTAACCATCGACATCTATTATATGACAAGATGTGTCAATAAAGCAAAGACTGGAGGCCGCCTATGCTAAAAATGATGAAGTAGATGTGTTTTATAACCAGTCAAGGGTACATCTTACTTTTCAACCAGCAAAGTTATCAACAAGTCAGGGGAGCCAAACAGTTGACTGCCAGTGAATGACGTACTCGGCATATGACACCTTGATGATACTATAACAGCTATTTATTGCAGCAAAACATCTACAAAATTATATATATTTTATGTATATAAACAAAATTATATATATTTAATGTGAAATATACTTGAAAGTATGAAAAGACAACACCAGGCTTCCATCAATGGGATTAATAGTGCTCTATATCCTATATGTAGCTCACATGGCACCGATGATCACGCAGACAGCGCTTTCGGCAACGCAGTGGCAGCCCCACGTTACGCGCTGGCCGCATGGCGGCGCCACTACTCGCCGCATTAAACATTTTACAATGGGCGCTCGCCTTATGACCTATCTTAGTGTTTTATATCTTTGGTATAAGATACGATAACATAAAGTTTATTTAACCTCGGTATGTAAAAGTCAACAATAAACATTAGCACAAGTGCTACTGACCGACACATGTATGTGGATATGTCTGGGATCCATGTTTTACCAGACGGATGGCCTGGACTTTCTGTTGACCCTGTCCTGTGGCGACCTGACCCTGCAGGACCTCACTCAGGTGGTCATCTCCAGCCAGGTCACAGGAGTCACTCAGCTATACGGGGAGGAACGCCACTTTGTCCGTCTGTGGGTCGACCATCCCGACGACCCAGGTACGTGCTACTGCCGCCCATCATATGACGTCATCTCATACAGTGATCGTACAACTTATTAGTGACTTCAATATCATGATAGGTCTAATACACTGAAGTGTGTAATACGATAATAAATAAATTTACTAAACCGAACATAGCATTATACTGACAGAAGTCTTAGGTTCAGTGTCAGTAACAAAACTTCAATTATCAGCTGTAGGTTAAACAATACACCAATGGTATGCCAAGAATAATGTAATTTTAGCAAACCCATAACGTTTTTGTAACGTTTCTAAAACGATTATAACGTAATAAGAACAATTGAAAAACGTTGAAAAAATGTTATGTGTTTGCTGGGATGACGTGTTATCATTGACTTAATAGCATAGCAATTGTAATATCCTGAACTGTGTAACAGGATAATAAAATGCTCCACCTTAGTTTGTTGGTGAACGAATAAATAAATGGTAGGCTCTTTGCTCTGAATATTGTAATAATAAAATAATAACATTGACGTTTCCGGCAGCAGGTTATTGAATAAATATATTCCCTATGATATATATATGATACGGTTTAATTTCCAGAAACTCCATGCTTCTTTGACCCTTGCGATTCGTCTCAACGATGTTCCTACTCAACCGTCGGCTACGAGTGCTTCTGCAGTTCAACAGGCGCGGCCGGCATGTGTGAGGCTGGTAGGTAACCCCGCCCTACGGCTGAGCCAAGCAGCCATGAGCCAGATCATTATTCTTGCCATTAACCCCATTGTCCGAGAATGTTTCGCTTCTGTTATTACCTGGTTTTTCTCAATGATGGAGTGCATTCATTCCAAAAGGGGTCCAGTCCAAGGTTGAGTTATATTCCTAAATGTACAGTTACTACTGTAACAGTTCACCCATATAATATGTTAATTCCTGACGGAATCTGGTATATTCACATCAAGTACACACGCCGCCTACGTGACCTTGCGGTGTGCTGTCTTTTCCAGAGACGGGCTACCCGCTTGTTGGTTTCACTAGAATGCCTGGTCACCAAATACAAGGCACCGTGCTGCAGGAAATACTGACTTGGTCAGTGTCCCGCTGTCTCCTGCATTGCCAAGCGCACCAACAGTGTCGTGCCGTTCAACACCTGACCAACATGGCCGCCGACGCCCCGCCCACCACCTGTCAACTGATCCACTTCGACTACAGCGCCCCCTACGTCAGTTCCGACTGGACCACGTGGCTCCTCGCGAAGTGATCGGATAATTAAACCCGGAAATGGAATCATTTTGTAATCATATTGGGAAAATTGTAGTTGTAGATTGTGTATCAAGTTTATTAACTGTATCTATATTAAATGGAAGATGCTAGATGGACAAAGGGAATGCTTTTCTATTTATACCAATGACGGGATCTCGAATTATGATACACCGATTATTACTACCATAGTAGTTATTCACATTATTATTAATTGCTGTTAATATTATTCAGTACAGTTTAATATAATTACAACCAGCCTGCAATGTTGCACAAGACCCGACCTGTCTGTTACTTTATATTGTCACACATTGCTAGTATTGCTGTTATGTATGCCCCGTGTTGCGGCTATAGTAAATAAATGGATAGTGGTATGGTGTCATGTGCCTGTTCTTAATGTAGTATATTCTAGTGTCGTGTTTGGAGGTTCGCAGCAATATGTTTATGTCTGATGCATTATTTCAAATACTTAAGGCGGCCCTCAACAAGACGAAACCCATATCATTTACATTTCCAGTTAAACTATAGAGAATTAACTAAACATTTCACAGAATATACATTTTTTTAATCATACATTAGTGAAGTTTCAAGCGCTTTTGCACGACCACCCAACTTGCCATGGGCACCCGCCTCGGTGTAGGGCTTGACGATTGTGGGTCAGGCATTGTTTATACAGGTCGTTGACGACGCATCGCGTGGTCTGTGAAGCCGTGGTGCATTAGAATTGAGGGTAGGGGCGGTTATGGGTAGGGTGGGGGCGGTTGGGGGCAGGGTGGGGGTGGATTCATGGGTTTATCGTCATTTTTGGCAGGGTGCCCAATTTTGACTCGTAGAGTGGCGGGCCATGGTTCAGGAAGCGGCCACAGGGGGGGGGTGGAGGGGGGGGGGGGCACTACATTACTACAGTGGTGGGGGGTGCCGCCCATGCCGTAAAGTGCCCGATTTTGTGGTCACTGAGAGAGAACTTTTTGGTTGAAAATGACATCTAAAATAGATACTGACAAAAATTTGTGGTTAAAAAGACATCTAAAATAGACACTGACATTCATGACAAAGTGTCTGGAGGATACTTATTTGAACACTTCCGATATCAATTAAACCATATGGTCAAAAGTTTGACAAAAAAGTCAATCTCAGATGGGCATATCGAGAGAAATTGTTGATCTCTTGGGATTGAGAGAAAAAAGGCTAAAAAAAGGGTCATTTGGGCGGCACATATGTATATACCTAACTATATGTAGTGCCCACCCCCCTGGAACGGCAGTGTGTAACTTCATACAGCTGCTGTCTTAGAAACTCACTGCGACATGGAACTTTTCTTAAAATCGACGCGCGACATGGACCTTTTCTTAAAATCGACACGCGACATAGACCTTTTCTTAAAATCGACACGCGACATGGACCTTTTCTTAAAATCGACACGCGACATGGCTACCCCCCCTCAGGGGCCCTACATGGGAAGTTCCCTTTGGCCTAATGTGTAAGGTGCTCGCTCTGGATGCGAAGGTTGATGGTTCGAATCCCGCCCCTGCGGGTAGACAACTTTCGGCGTCCATTCGGGCCTGGGACCAGAAATACTACACACCCGCTTCTCTTCCTCTCCCGGCACGATCACTTTCTCTCTCTCTTTTCCGCAACTCCAGTCTTCCTTTGCTCCCCCGCCATTCTCAATCCCTCCTCTTCCTCTCTTCATATTCTCAACCTCTCTCTTGGACCATTCATATATTGACATAAGTGTTTTGCTTGCAATAATATCCTCGCCGATTTGAAACAACTACGTGTGACACGACCCTAGACAGACCCTGTAGATGAGGCATGCCCCCTTGATACATTCCTCTTTCAACATGTACACGAGCCCACCCATTTCCGTGCTGAGCAAACACCGAGTGTCCTGGATCTAATACTGACGACTGAATACAGAATGGTGACAGAAATAAAACATGAATGCCCACTAGGGAAAAGCCACCACTCCTGCCTACATTTTGTATATAACTGTTATAAGGAGGCACCCCAAAAGACAAAACGGTTCATCTATGCTAAGGGGGATTACGTCAGCATGAGGCAACATCTGCAGCGGATTGACTGGCCAGCGGAACTGAGCTGCATATCAGTCGAAAACCAATGGAACTGCTTCGAAACACGCCTGATGGACGGTATGGAATTGTTTACTCCTAAACAAGCTGCTATAAATACAAAACACAAATTTCTATAAATGAAACCAAGACGCACTAACAAAGCCGAAGAGGAAACGGGACGCTTTTAAGGGATACACCAGCGGGCAGAGATGGGAACGACTACCAAGAATATGCCAGGACGATGAATGAGGCTAAATGAGCTTGTAGAAAGGAGGTAGTCGAACATGAGAAGAAAATAGCAAAAAACGCAAAATCAAATCCAAAGGCCTTCTTTGCCTTCGCCAAAAGCAAACTGTGAACCAAAGTAGGGATTAGCACTTTGATGGATGGCAACAGTGTTGTAATAAGTGACGATGGTAAAGCTGGTCCTAAACAAGTTCTTTGCTAGCGTATTTACGAAAGTAAACACATTAGATGTACCGGAACCCGGCGTCAAGCAAGTTCAACACCGGCTGAATGATATTGTTATTACAAAAGATCCAGAGGCTCAGTAATCTGAACCCAGGAAAACCTCCAGGACCTGACCAACTACACCCTTTGATGTTAAAGGAGCTAGCAAATGAGCTTTCTAATTCACTGACTGTCATCTTCAACGCCTCTATCCAAGAGGGCAGGCTTCCACAGGCAGGGAAGGACGCGCACGTCACCTCACTGTACAAAAAAAGGAAGAAAGATAACCCAGGGAACTACAGACCCGTGAGCCTCACCAGTGTTGTGTGTAAGGTGCTCGAATATATAATCCGGGATAAGGTCATGGAGCACATGATCTCAAACAAGCTCCTATCAGATTACCAACACGGATTCATTGCGGGCCGCTCGTGCGAGACAAATCTTCCACAGTTCTGGATACCTGGATTGACGCCCTCGACCACGGATTATGCATAGATACTATATATTTGGACTTTGCCAAGGCTTTTGATTCTGTCCCCCATGAACGGCTATTAAAAAAATTGGAAGCCTATGGCATCTCTGACAACGTACTGGGACGGATACAACAGTTTCTCAAGGACAGACGGCAGCGTGTGCTGGTAAATGGCTGTAGATCCACACAGGCCTCCCGCAAGCAGTGGCGTACCCCAAGGCAGTGTGCTGGACCCGTGAATTTTCGTGATTTAAATCAATGACTTTCCTAATGTAGTTGAGAACTTTACCAATATGTTTGCCGATGACACCAAGGTCTATAAAACTGCAAGCTGCACAGAAGATGCAAAACAACTGTAAAACGATTTGGATAATCTGACAACATGGGCAGATAAATGGCAACTAAAATTTAATCCATCCAAGTGTAAAGTTTTCCACCTTGGCAGTCAAAGCCCTCACCACGCCTACACAATGACTTCAGATGCCGAATTGGTGTGACTGGAAAAAAACAGAGCTCGAAAAAAATCTGGGAATCCATATGGAGAATGAACTAAAGTTCTCTAAGCACATTGCAATACACGTTGGTAAGGCAAACAGATTACTCGGACTCGAACGGAGGTCTTACGACTATCTAGACGGCCCGTCTCTAAAGATACTGTTCACAGCACTGATACGACCGCACTTGGAATACGGTACGGCAGTGTGTTGCCCCATGTCTAATGAAGGATAAAAAAACTAATTGAATGACCTGAGTTAGGGGAACCCGAAGTGCAGGTTCTGACGCTGGCAAGGTTGAGGACATGTCGGCTATGCTATGATATACGTTACTGCATCTGGGATCGCCAAGGGCGCCCATTACAGATAATAGTGGGAACCGCCAGTCCTTGCACGGCTCGGGTGTATTGACACACTATGGACGGCAGGGATCCTAAGCACCCGGTACTAGGGTTGACTCGAATGGTTTACCGGTGGTAGTAGGCGGCACATCGTTTGACACCGTTTTTCTGCCCTACCCACCACTATTTATCACCACGTTTATTCCGCTGGCATATTCTCCTAGAACAGATACTTACTTTGCTTACCGAATATTCAAGTGGTCTATCTAGATCCTGGCGCATTTAATAAAGCAGTCTCGGTTCATAAAAAAACATGTATGTATTTTAATGCAGTATTTTGGCTTGGCAAAGTTTATTTGGTGTCACATTGTGAGCAACATTCAAGTAATAAAGACAAAACATGCAGCTTCAAGTGTGGCGAAGGTGATACTAGCCTCCACCCCCACCCCCCACCGCCCACCCCCCAAGGAGTTAACCCGAAAAAAAGTGTCGTCCATGGTGCCAAGGTTACATGTCAAACACTCCTGCATAACTGAGGAGTCTATCTGCATGCTATCTGTACGACGAGAATGTTTACAAGGCGACTTGCTAAATAGATCCGCAGTAGGGTCAAAGGCTCCGGGGGGGGGGGGAGGAGGGTAGGAGGGGGTTACTTCATACATTGCTGGATGTGTGAATTTTTAACATTGACCGGCTCTATGCTGTACTTCCATACGGGCTGCCTGGTTTATTTTTTCTCTCCAGCAAACTCGCTCTACGGACACTGTTGCGTGCCCCCACGATGACACGTGTAGTAATCTACAAATTTAAGGGTACTATAGGGGTACCTTTAAAAAGATTCCCGCTTCTCACCTTTTACCAGGTCCCCGTTGCACCCACCCCCACCCCCCTCCCGCTCTCCCCGTCGGTTAACTGAAGGTATTACGCTCCTGTTGCATTTATGTTAAGCGATTCACTGACTGGTTCCAATCCATTTAATCTTTAATCTTCACTTGAACTCCGTGCGAGAGGATTTTTATGTTGATTTTACATATTGCTAATAGCCCTTGACTTGCGGCGAGCGACGCCAATAGACAGCTTATCATATCTGTTTGCCTCCAGCTTTTCGCCAAAATAGTTCAAACATTGGTCCTGGAGTCTTTGACCAAACTGCCTTGTATATTTAACCATTGGTCCTGATGCAGCAACACTTTGACCAAACTGCCTTGTATATTTAACCATTGGTTCTGATGCAGCAGCACTTTGACCAAACTGCCTTGTATAATATATACCGTTCAAATAGCCGGCGGTTTCCGCTTCTGTTCCTGTTGTGAACTGTTGTGAAGCCAGAATCGTGAACCTCGTGGTGTGGCAGGTAGTCGAGATGCAGTGGCTGGATTATGTCATTTTTGTGGCCTTCCTGTTGGTTTCTGTCGGGATCGGGGTCTACCATGCCTGCACCGGAAACAAGCAAAGGACCACTCGCGAGTTCCTTCTCGCCGACCGGAAGTTAAAGGTAATTATTTACCGGAGAGGAAAGTATATATTGCCACGTTGCGCAATATCGATTAGCTTCGCGAAACCGTGGCGTGACAGGAGTCAAGATGTCTCTATCAGTGGTAATAGTATGTATTTTAAGTCCGGACACTTGGCGAGAACGAGGTTACGTCAGATCTTTCTGGTGATATTAAAATGATGCCTTTGATGCAAGATGAATATTTATTACCGCTTGTCTTAAATTGTGAAATTTCAACATTATCGTAATAGAATAGTGGGAAAAGACGCCGATTATTAACCAAGATGCATAAATAACACAAAATTTCAATGCCAGGGGCAAAGTGCCCATCACAGGAGGCGTTCCCATTAATGTCATACCGGGAAGTACGATACTGTGTGCGTAATGTAGCGTAGTACTCATTTGCAAAGTTGTACTATACAGGTAAAAAAGAGCATCTTTATGCGCCCAACTTTCAGCTTTACACCTAATTATCGGTAGTTATGTTACAGTTTGCAAATGGCTCACAGCCTCATTGCGTCTACTTTACCGCTCTCCGCCCCATCTCTATTTGTATATCTATCAAATAAGGCTTCGTCGACTTCAATGCAGGCAATTACAATAGAAAGTAAGTCCAGACTTCATCCGCGTTATGGCATGATACACAGCTCGCATATTACTTCTCCCCACTTGACAGTGGGAGTTTCATGCGTTAGCAACTTGTCGGAACTCACCACAAACGAAAACCAACAAGACACCATTTCCTCCGCGGAAAAACAGAAATTCTTGGTCAGTTGCACGGGAGATTTCAAAATTCAGTATTCTCTCATTGCTCTCGATGATAACGTCGGTTAAATGATATGACAGCTGAAAAGGAAAAGGTAAAAGTCAAAATATAGCTTCTCTTCTGAAACAACTTTTTGACTTCGGGTCCAAGCAGGCATTCCCAGAACTAATTCCTTCCTTCCTTTTTTTTCTTCTAAATTCCTAATGAAATAATTTCAAACAATAATTCCCAGAACTAATTTAATACGGGCAGGATTTTCACTCGACAAACACTGCAGGCGATCTGTGAAACGCCCATACGCTCGCGTTTGGGGTACATTTGTGCGTCACTAACACAATTTGAGAGCAGTCCATTGAACTTAATTCAAAAGTAATGGCGTTATCTACCACGTGACTAAAATATCTACCCCTTGCTTGCAAGGATCGAGCAATGGAGCAAGAACACATAAACCAAAATAAGAAGAAGATAAATGAGAGATACGTTGTGTTCTGCTGTTTTATATTACTATAATACCTTACTTGGTATAACAACTTAAACGATTTCCTTCGATGTATATGTATGCATACAAGCAAATGTTGCAACTCTTTTTCGGTGTGATTGTCAATATTTCACATGCAGCCTTCCTCTTTTAATCCAGATTTTTACTCATATAGCGGTAACTTTAAACTTTGATGTGAAAGTTTGACCCCGTGACGTCTTCCGCAGATGATCCCCACCATGCTGTCGCTGTTGGTGACGCTGCAGTCGGCCATCATGGTCCTGGGCCACGCGGCCGAGATGGTGACTCGGGGGGTGCAGGCGTGGCTGTGGGAGTGCATCGCCTACACCATCGCCATCCTCACGGCCGAGCGATTCATCGTGCCCTGGATGTACCGGCAGCGAGTGGCCAGTGTCTATCAGGCGGGTAACCAACCGCCACGGGCTCAGTGGGCGCCACACCTGTCTGTCTCTTTCTATTATCCGATAAAGTCACTTTTCCAAAGTCACAAGGTTCCATAGCAGGCGCGGGTCCAGGGGATGTGGACCACACCCGGGGTGTGGACCCCACCCCTGTGGACCCCACCCCTGTGGACCCACCACCTTTTTGAGCGAAGGTGCCCGTTTTCAACGTTCAACGGTAATCCCATGCCCTGTACGATGTAGACCTCCTTCGAAAGTGGCGAGTCCGCCCTCACCAAATAACACCCAGTGTTTCAAATCCTTCCCGAGCCAGTCAAGTCCGCTCTCACCAAATAACACCAGTGTTTCACCTCCTTCCCGAGCCTGGCAAGTCCGCTCTCACCAAATAACACCAGTGTTTCACCTCCTTCCCGCGCCAGGCAAGTCCGCTCTCACCAAATAACTCCCAGTGTTTCACATCCTTCCCGAGCCAGGCAAGTCCGCTCTCACCAAATAACACCAGTGTTTCACATCCTTCCCGAGCCAGACAAGTCCGCTCTCACCAAATAACACCAGTGTTTCACCTCCTTCCCGCGCCAGGCAAGTCCGCTCTCACCAAATAACTCCCAGTGTTTCACATCCTTCCCGAGCCAGGCAAGTCCGCTCTCACCAAATAACACCAGTGTTTCACATCCTTCCCGAGCCTGGCAAGTCCGCTCTCACCAAATAACACCAGTGTTTCACCTCCTTCCCGCGCCAGGCAAGTCCGCTCTCACCAAATAACTCCCAGTGTTTCACATCCTTCCCGAGCCAGGCCAGTCCACCCTCACCAAATAATACCAGTGTTTCACATCCTTCCCGCGCCAGGCAAGTCCGCCCTCACCAAAAAGCACCCAGTGTTTCACATCCTTCCCGAGCCAGGCAAGTCCGCCCTCACCAGATAACACCCAGTGTTTCACATCCTTCCCGAGCCTGGCAAGTCCGCTCTCACCAAATAACACCAGTGTTTCATATCCTTCCCGAGCCAGGCAAGTCCGCTCTCACCAAATAACACCAGTGTTTCACATCCTTCCCGCGCCAGGCAAGTCCGCTCTCACCAAATAACACCCAGTGTTTCACATCCTTCCCGAGCCAGGCAAGTCCGCCCTCACCAAATAACACCCAGTGTTTCACATCCTTCCCGCGCCAGGCAAGTCCGCCCTCACCAGATAACACCAGTGTTTCACATCCTTTCCGAGCCAGACAAGTCCGCCCTCACCAAATAACACCAGTGTTTCAAATCCTTCACGAGTCCGGCATGTCCGCTCTCACCAAATAACACCAGTGTTTCACATCCTTCACGAGTCCGGCAAGCCCGCTCTCACCAAATAACACCCAGTGTTTCACATCCCTTCCGAGCCAGACAAGTCCGCCCTCACCAAATAACACCAGTGTTTCACATCCTTCACGAGTCCGGCAAGCCCGCTCTCACCAAATAACACCCAGTGTTTCACATCCTTCCCGAGCCAGGCAAGTCCGCCCTCACCAAATAACACCCAGTGTTTCACATCCTTCCCGAGCCAGGCAAGTCCGCTCTCACCAAATAACACCAGTGTTTCACATCCTTCCCGCGCCAGGCAAGTCCGCCCTCACCAAATAACACCCAGTGTTTCACATCCTTCCCGAGCCAGGCAAGTCCGCTCTCACCAAATAACACCAGTGTTTCACATCCTTCACGAGTCCGGCAAGCCCGCTCTCACCAAATAACACCCAGTGTTTCACATCCTTCCCGAGCCAGGCAAGTCCGCCCTCACCAAATAACACCCAGTGTTTCACATCCTTCCCGCGCCAGGCAAGTCCGCTCTCACCAAATAACACCCAGTGTTTCACATCCTTCCCGAGCCAGGCAAGTCCGCCCTCACCAGATAACACCAGTGTTTCACATCCTTTCCGAGCCAGACAAGTCCGCCCTCACCAAATAACACCAGTGTTTCAAATCCTTCACGAGTCCGGCATGTCCGCTCTCACCAAATAACACCAGTGTTTCACATCCTTCACGAGTCCGGCAAGCCCGCTCTCACCAAATAACACCCAGTGTTTCACATCCCTTCCGAGCCAGACAAGTCCGCCCTCACCAAATAACACCAGTGTTTCACATCCTTCACGAGTCCGGCAAGCCCGCTCTCACCAAATAACACCCAGTGTTTCACATCCTTCCCGAGCCAGGCAAGTCCGCCCTCACCAAATAACACCCAGTGTTTCACATCCTTCCCGAGCCAGGCAAGTCCGCTCTCACCAAATAACACCAGTGTTTCACATCCTTCCCGCGCCAGGCAAGTCCGCCCTCACCAAATAACACCCAGTGTTTCACATCCTTCCCGAGCCAGGCAAGTCCGCTCTCACCAAATAACACCAGTGTTTCACATCCTTCACGAGTCCGGCAAGCCCGCTCTCACCAAATAACACCCAGTGTTTCACATCCTTCCCGAGCCAGGCAAGTCCGCTCTCACCAAATAACACCAGTGTTTCACATCCTTCCCGCGCCAGGCAAGTCCGCCCTCACCAAATAACACCCAGTGTTTCACATCCTTCCCGAGCCAGGCAAGTCCGCCCTCACCAAATAACACCCAGTGTTTCATATCCTTCCCGAGCCAGGCAAGTCCGCTCTCACCAAATAACACCAGTGTTTCACATCCTTCCCGCGCCAGGCAAGTCCGCCCTCACCAAATAACACCCAGTGTTTCACATCCTTCCCGCGCCAGGCAAGTCCGCCCTCACCAAATAACACCAGTGTTTCACATCCTTCCCGAGCCAGGCAAGTCCGCTCTCACCAAATAACACCAGTGTTTCACATCCTTCCCGCGCCAGGCAAGTCCGCCCTCACCAAATAACACCCAGTGTTTCACATCCTTCCCGCGCCAGGCAAGTCCGCTCTCACCAAATAACACCCAGTGTTTCACATCCTTCCCGAGCCAGGCAAGTCCGCCCTCACCAAATAACACCAGTGTTTCACATCCTTCCCGAGCCAGGCAAGTCCGCCCTCACCAAATAACACCAGTGTTTCACATCCTTCCCGCGCCAGGCAAGTCCGCCCTCACCAAATAACACCAGTGTTTCACATCCTTCCCGAGCCAGGCAAGTCCGCTCTCACCAAATAACACCAGTGTTTCACATCCTTCCCGCGCCAGGCAAGTCCGCCCTCACCAAATAACACCCAGTGTTTCACATCCTTCCCGCGCCAGGCAAGTCCGCTCTCACCAAATAACACCAGTGTTTCACATCCTTCCCGCGCCAGGCAAGTCCGCCCTCACCAAATAACACCCAGTGTTTCACATCCTTCCCGAGCCAGGCAAGTCCGCCCTCACCGGATAACACCAGTGTTTCACATCCTTCCCGAGCCAGGCCAGTCCGCCCTCACCAAATAACACCAGTGTTTGACATCCTTCCCGAGCCAGGCAAGTCCGCCCTCACCAAATAACACCAGTGTTTCAAATCCTTCACGAGTCCGGCAAGTCCGCTCTCACCAAATAACACCAGTGTTTCACATCCTTCCGAGCCAGGCAAGTCCGCCCTCACCGGATAACACCAGTGTTTCACATCCTTCACGAGTCCGGCAAGTCCGCTCTCACCAAATAACACCAGTGTTTCACATCCTTCCTGAGCCAGGCAAGTCCGCCCTCACCAAATAACACCCAGTGTTTCACATCCTTCCCGCGCCAGGCAAGTCCGCCCTCACCAAATAACACCAGTGTTTGACATCCTTCCCGAGCCAGGCAAGTCCGCCCTCACCAAATAACACCCAGTGTTTCACATCCTTCCCACGCCAGGCAAGTCCGCCCTCACCAAATAACACCAGTGTTTGACATCCTTCCCGAGCCAGGCAAGTCCGCCCTCACCAAATAACACCAGTGTTTCACATCCTTCCCACGCCAGGCAAGTCCGCCCTCACCAAATAACACCCAGTGTTTCACATCCTTCCCACGCCAGACAAGTCCGCCCTCACCAAATAACACCCAGTGTTTCACATCCTTCCCGAGCCAGGCCAGTCCGCCCTCACCAAATAACACCCAGTGTTTCACATCCTTCCCGAGCC
This sequence comes from Arenicola marina, assembly GCA_964019135.1. Taxonomy (NCBI): domain Eukaryota; kingdom Metazoa; phylum Annelida; class Polychaeta; family Arenicolidae; genus Arenicola; species Arenicola marina. The sequence goes on along the minus strand of OZ025248.1, from coordinate 21,654,221 downwards.
AGGCAAGTCCGCCCTCACCAAAAAACACCCAGTGTTTCACATCCTTCCCACGCCAGGCAAGTCCGCCCTCACCAAATAACACCAGTGTTTGACATCCTTCCCACGCCAGGCAAGCCCGCTCTCACCAAATAACACCAGTGTTTGACATCCTTCCCCAGCCAGGCAAGTCCGCTCTCACCAAATAACACTCGTGTTTCACATCCTTCCCGAGCCAGGCAAGTCCGCCCTCACCGGATAACACCAGTGTTTCAAATCCTTCACGAGTCCGGCAAGTCCGCTCTCACCAAATAACACCAGTGTTTCACATCCTTCCCGAGCCAGGCAAGTCCGCCCTCACCGGATAACACCAGTGTTTCACATCCTTCACGAGTCCGGCAAGTCCGCTCTCACCAAATAACACCAGTGTTTCACATCCTTCCCGAGCCAGGCAAGTCCGCCATCACCAAATAACACCCAGTGTTTCACATCCTTCCCGCGCCAGGCAAGTCCGCCCTCACCAAATAACACCAGTGTTTCACATCCTTCCCGCGCCAGGCAAGTCCGCCCTCACCAAATAACACCAGTGTTTCACATCCTTCCCGAGCCAGGCAAGTCCGCCCTCACCAAATAACACCAGTGTTTGACATCCTTCCCGCGCCAGGCCAGTCCGCCCTCACCAAATAACACCAGTGTTTCACATCCTTCCCGCGCCAGGCAAGTCCGCCCTCACCAAATAACACCCAGTGTTTCACATCCTTCCCGCGCCAGGCCAGTCCGCCCTCACCAAATAACACCAGTGTTTCACATCCTTCCCGCGCCAGGCAAGTCCGCCCTCACCAAATAACACCAGTGTTTCACATCCTTCCCGCGCCAGGCCAGTCCGCCCTCACCAAATAACACCCAGTGTTTCACATCCTTCCCGAGCCAGGCAAGTCCGCCCTCACCGGATAACACCAGTGTTTCACATCCTTCACGAGTCCGGCAAGTCCGCTCTCACCAAATAACACCAGTGTTTCACATCCTTCCCGCGCCAGGCCAGTCCGCCCTCACCAAATAACACCCAGTGTTTCACATCCTTCCCGAGCCAGGCAAGTCCGTCCTCACCAGATAACACCCAGTGTTTCACATCCTTCCCGCGCCAGGCCAGTCCGCCCCCACCAGATAACACCAGTGTTTCACATCCTTCCCGAGCCAGGCAAGTCCGCCCTCACCAAATAACACCAGTGTTTCACATCCTTCCCGAGCCAGGTAAGTCCGTCCTCACCAGATAACACCCAGTGTTTCACATCCTTCCCGCGCCAGGCCAGTCCGCCCCCACCAAATAACACCAGTGTTTCACATCCTTCCCGAGCCAGGCAAGTCCGTCCTCACCAGATAACACCCAGTGTTTCACATCCTTCCCGCGCCAGGCAAGTCCGCCCTCACCAAATAACACCAGTGTTTCACATCCTTCCCGCGCCAGGCAAGTCCGCCCTCACCAAATAACACCAGTGTTTCACATCCTTCCCGAGCCAGGCAAGTCCGCCCTCACCAGATAACACCCAGTGTTTCACATCCTTCCCGCGCCAGGCCAGTCCGCCCTCACCAAATAACACCAGTGTTTCACATCCTTCCCGCGCCAGGCAAGTCCGCCCTCACCAAATAACACCAGTGTTTCACATCCTTCCCGCGCCAGGCCAGTCCGCCCTCACCAAATAACACCAGTGTTTCACATCCTTCCCGAGCCAGGCAAGTCCGTCCTCACCAAATAACACCAGTGTTTCACATCCTTCCCGAGCCAGGCAAGTCCGTCCTCACCAAATAACACCCAGTGTTTCACATCCTTCCCGCGCCAGGCAAGTCCGCCCTCACCAAATAACACCAGTGTTTCACATCCTTCCCGAGCCAGGCAAGCCCGCTCTCACCAAATAACACCCAGTGTTTCACATCCTTCCCGAGCCAGGCAAGCCCGCTCTCACCAAATAACACCAGTGTTTCACATCCTCCCCGCGCCAGGCAAGTCCGCCCTCACCAAATAACACCAGTGTTTCACATCCTTCCCGAGCCAGGCAAGTCCGCTCTCACCAAATAACACCAGTGTTTCACATCCTTCCCGAGCCAGGCAAGTCCGCCCTCACCAAATAACACCCAGTGTTTCACCAGTACGACAGCTTTTCTTATCTTACTGATTATCCTCATTTGCAGTTCCTTGAGATGAGGTTTGCGTCCAGAGCCTTACGAATCTTTGGAGCATTTCTTGGACTTGTGAACGCTGTAAGTTTAACAACGTTTGGCATACAAAAAATGCACTTCCCTCAAGATTATTTGATTGAATTATCTCTAATGCGTTAATTATATATAAAATCCATACTATATTCCTACTATTTTAAGTCACAAAAGGTCAATTTGGCTACTTGACATTATTATTCATTATCTATTAATTCTTCGGAATATTGTCCTGGAGGTTGGAGGACGACGTATCACGGTCGAGGTCTGCCTCCCCCCTGTGCACCCTCGCCACCCGAATTCATTGAGTGTGTACGTCCGAATTGAGCCAATTGTACTTAAGCTTTCCTCCTCTAGTGGTGGATCCAGGGGGGCACAGGGGAGACGCCCTCCCCACCCCCCCCCCCCCCTTTTCACGGCGTAAACAGTTTAATTACGTCCAGTTTCGCGGCATTTAATGACGCGACACGTGCAGCCCCTTCTTCAGACTTGTGCCCCACCTTTTGCAAAACTCTGGATCCGCAGCTGCCCCCCCCCCCATTTAATTGTTTGTGGATCCGACCTTAGATTGATATCACAAACAATGCCGCGAGCGTTATATATTTCAGGTGCTGTACATGGGAATAGCGATGTACGCGCCTGCTATCGCCTTGGAAACGGGTGAGCATTGGTCAGAGGTGAAACGGGCCAGACATTGACCTTGAAATGACCCATCTATGGACCTACAACATACGCTTGCACCTTACACTTAAATAATACCCACGGTGCTCCCATATTCCCATCCTCCTATCCGACTTTAACACCATTGCTTATGGAATGTCCAGGAAATGACCTTTCCGCAAGTTTTCCGCAATGTCTGATATGTATGTCGCATGGGCTTAGATTTGGTCCGAAAAGCTCGACAAGCAGCTTCAATATGTTTTCAATAAAAAAAAGAACTCCGGAGGTGCTGATTTTATTATATAGTAATATTTACGGTTATTTACATTGGATAAATAAATTGGATGTATCGCTAAAACAGAATCTCTCAAGGTGGAGAACAGCCTCATATACCTACTACTCGCTGGGCGGCGCAGTGATCGCGCGTTCTACCTTCATAACATGTCGCTGCCGAATTTTCAGCCCCCTTTTGCATTTAACACAGTAGGGTGGTTTTTTTGTATTGCCAACCTCTTCTGCATGTGAAATAAGTATATTTTGTCTTGAATTTAAATCCTAAAACCCTGTGGGCTATCAGGAGAGAAGCATTTTTTTTTCACAGGATCAGAAGTTGGTGGCCGGCTTGTTATCCCTGTGCGCCTGTTCGCTGTTTGGTATTCCGTGTGATGTCGACGCGGCTCGCCAGGATGTCCACTCGCGATATAAATTTTATAAAAGTTTTATGTTTAAATTGATGTCCTACAGACGAGATATAATACATATGCATCATAATTTTGAGATACTTTTAGTCTTCATTCTACAATGTCAAAAATCTAAGATGGCGCATGTAAATATATTGCTTTACCTTTCAGCCACTGGATTTCCCACCTCGGCCTCTGTGCCTATCATGGCTGTGGTCACTGTAATCTACACGGCTCTGGTAACTGTCACATTCTACGCTCAGTGATAACTTGATTATCGCAAACAAAAATTCGATTACCATAACCCAGTGTATAACATAACGACAACGGTGAGGCTGCGTCAATTTATCCCCTGAATAGTCGTGACGTTAGAGCCAACAATTAGGATCAGTGACTGGGATCATAATGTTCAAGAACGACCATGCGCAGACAGACATTTTGTCTATGCTGCCTCGTCGTTGTTCTTTACAACCGATTTCGGTTTCTGTACTACTAGTACCGTGGAACATCAAATCTTAACGTATCATAACGCTTCTTCGTGTTTTATCCTACCCGCATTGAGGCCCCAGTCAGCATGTCACATGCCTTGGCGCTGATATAACGTTGTCGTTTGGCTTACAGGGTGGTATGCGCGCTGTCATTTGGGTCGACGTCTTCCAATGTGCTGTTATATTCGGCGGACTGCTAGCCATTCTGATTCGGGTAGGGCGCTAAACTTATCCCCGCTGTTGTCGTTCGCAATCTACTTTATGACGCTCGGGCTTGCAGTAAAGGCCGGAATGGTGATTCATTGTCATTTTTTATTAGTTGATGAGAGACATGATGAAGGCGATGAGGTGTTTCGTCAGTTAAATAATATTAATATTGAGGCTTCGCTGGCCAATTGGCCTATAATTACATGCATGGTCTGTATAACCACCATGACCAATGAACTCGTATGGTTTGTGTAACCAGCATGGTTGACAGACCAGATGTGTATAACCACGATGGCCAATGAATGGACTTGCATGGTGTGTATAACCACCATGACCAGTGGACAAAATGTACATAGCCACTACCACCAGTGTACTAGGATGTATATATAACCATGGTTTGACTGACGCCCAGTGTACCAGGGTGTACAACCATGGTCGGACTGACGCCCAGTATACCAGGTGTATAACCACCATGTTCCAGAGTACCAGGGTATATAACCATGGTCTGACTGACACCCAGTGTACCAGGATATATAACCATGGTATGGCTGACGCCCAGTGTACCAGGGTGTATAACCATGGTTTGACTGACGCCCAGTGTACCAGGGTGTATAACCATGGTTTGACTGACGCCCAGTGTACCAGGGTTTATAGCGATGGTCTGGAGGACACCGAGTGTAACAGGGTGTATAACCACCCTGCTTTGTCCCGCAGGGCTGTGTGGTGGTCGGAGGCTTTCAGAACGCCTTAAACATTGCTGAGGAGGAAGGGCGTCTCATTTGGGTCGAGTGAGTATTTAATTCAGCCCAAATATCACAGAACAACTTTTAGTCCTGTTGTCACATTGAACACGGGTTGACGTCTGATACTGAACATTATAAATTAAATTGCAAGGAAATCGGATATAAACGTATTCGGTTTTTACACACTTAATTCTATAACCCAACTATCGACCTATCACATAACGGCACCTCTGCTGCAGATACGCTGAACTTTTCCTGCATTCGGATTGGGAATGTTTAGTTAACATAATACGACGAAACGCAGTTTCTCGCAGTGAGACTTACGCAGAGAATATATATATCGATCAGCATACTGACCCGGATGACGTCAGGATGGTGTCTATTCCTCAGCACGAGTCCGGATCCCACGGTGCGGCACACGGCCTGGGGCTTCCTCGGCGGCTTCAGCAGCACCTGGATCTTTGCCTACGGCTTGATGCAGACCACGGTACAGAGGTACTCCGCAGTCAGCACGCTGAGAGGGGCGCGACTGTAAGTCCTCATCTGATTGGATAAAACTATTTGTCCAAAAAACTGTTTTTGTTTCTACGAAATTTAGATAGATAGTTAGTAGATATTCTTTGTCTTGTCAATGGATTTTTGTGACTAGTAAATAGATGCAATCGGGGCTGTGCAGTATAAAAGATAATTAGTCATTCGCTGTATGAAAATCCAGTGAAAGAGGATGGGAAGGGGTCCAGGTGGTCACTCCCAACCATTTTACAGGTCTTTAGCGCAGATTTTTAGTGCAACGTTTGTGCAAACAAGTGTGCTCCCTCCCTCCCCACCCCCTGCCCCTCTTTCATGTTATGGGGGAAGCGGGTCAAAAGGAGAAACAACAAAGCTCTCTTAGACTAGCTTTTAGTGCCCTTCTCTCCAGCCTCATGTATGAGCCACATAGCATGTTATACATGGCAGGTTATACTTTCAGTGCCTTTTTGTTGAACATCCCGTTGCTGGTGTTGATGTTGAGCATCGTATGTATGATTGGTATCGTCGTCCTGGCGTACTACGCCCAGCTGGGGTGCGACCCCCTAGCGAGCCAGCAGATCACTCACGCCAACCAGGTGCGTGTGTACTTGTACAAACTGGACTGTAATTAAATGCGCCGCACAGGAATGAAAATCAATATCCAGACGGGACTAAGGGGTGGGCGAAGGGTTACACTTGTGTAAGGCGACCGAGCAGGTAAGCATTCCCCAAAACATATCAGCTACACCTAAAGTTTCTTGAGTGATATCATTGGGCTGTACATTAATTACTTAGACTAAGTCAACGCGGGTGTCATTATCTGCTTATTATCTGCAACAAATATTTCCAGTATAGTATAGTTGAATGGCAATGCCTAAACTTACCCCATGTTGCCGGTTTTCGCGACATTTTCCCCAGATTCTTCCGCTCTTTGTCCGCGATGTGTTTGCTGATACGAAAGGATTCTATGGACTCTTTCTAGCCACACTCTACAGTGGGGCTCTCAGGTGAGAAATATGGCTTCCGAGTTCCACCATTGAATCTGGTTTAATGTAATTGCGTCCAGTTCAATCTGGTTGCATCCGGTTGGATCTGGTTGCATCCGGTTGGATCGGGTTGCATCCGGTTGATTCCGGTTCACCCGGTTACTGAATCCGGTTGAATCTGGTTGAGTCTCGTTACTGAATCCGGTTGAATCTGGTTGTACCCGGTTGCATCCGGTTGTATCCGGTTGCATCCGCTGTCCTATGACCTGTTGCAGTTCGGTGTCGTCCAGTCTCAGTGGGGCTGCTGCCAACACATGGGAAGATATCCTGAGATGGAAACTGCCTAATCTTTCAGAGAGCAAGGCGGCGGCTCTCAACAAAGGACTAGGTCAGTGAAATCTTCCGTGTGCTGAACCCAACACAGTAATCATCAACCCTTATATGAACAATATTATTCACGCTTTATTCGACCAATATGACATGGGTTTATCATTCCTTTGCACGGACGATGGTACAATATTTTCATAGTTATATATTGCTATATCAATGGCATGCTTCATGTGTATATTCCACCCCCATTGCAAGGCGCCGTGATGTTCCCCCAGTTTAGCTTCGATGTTCACCAAGATGACCGAAGCCTCCAATCCTCATTTCATTCAAAGCTTTATTATTCAGTCAACTGTTTTTTTAGTTAGTTCTAATGTTTTGTCTGTCTAAGAAGAATACTTAAATATTAGCGAGTGTAGCGAGCTCTTTAGATAACACACACGTAAAAACTGACAAAATCTGTATCTCAATCCCATACTGTAAAGAGCGAAAAAAAAAATCAATCGCAAGTCGACCCCCAGTCGGGAAAGCGGAAGCGGAAGATGTGACACATTGTTTACGCATGCGTTAACTGCTTTCTGGGAAACGTCATGTTCATATTTTTTTTTTTAACTTACGCGCAGCGCAGCGCAGGATATTTAGGAACGAATTACCAACATTGGTACATAATCCACAAGTTACTGGAAAACATAACCAAGGAGATGAAGGGCTTATCATAGCGACAACATGTTTTCACTCTCCCGACAGAGCGCTAGCTATATTCGCCAGGTGGCAGCACAAGTTGAACGCGCAGACGACGGTTCACGACAGACTGGTCAACAGTTCACAGCTTCGTTGACGTTATAGCCTTTTTACATTATTATTTAGTCTAGCTTTTGTAAATATAGATCAAGGTTGATGATACATTAGGTGCTTAGGTCTTATTAGAAACATTTCACCTTACCACATAAGTTTAGTTTGTGTCACATTCAACAGGGTTTATTTGACAATTGTCAGTTCAGCACTGATATCATGTCATCAGGCGTCCGTGTAGGATGCGTCGAACAAGGTTGACCGATTCCTGAATTTGGACTAAGTTAGGATGACTTTCTTTTCGCCAATGTTAAAAACAGAAACTTACCTACTGAAGCAGCAGAACTTAATGTACGAAATTGGATTTAAGCTTAAACAAAATTCAGACAAGAATAAGAAGTTATTAAAACTAAAAACTGTCCTAATACCTGGAGCTATTATTGTAATAGTTGTCTCAATACCTGGAGCTATTATTGTAATAGTTGTCTCATACCTAAATACACACCTGCAGCTAAACTTGAGACAATTAAAAGAGAGGTGTTTGCTATAGTACATGCATATAGCTTCCCTACTTGTGAACATCAGTTTGTATAGTTATAGCTGCAGGTATTTATGACCTCAAAACTACAAAAAAAGATTGTATGAGCCAAGAGTTGATATGATTTCTTTTATTACAGAAAAGGGTTGATATTATTTCTTTTATCACAGAATTAGAAATACAAGACATGAAAGTTGATAGTCCTACATGTTTTAATTGACCGGCCATTAATGCTGGGGTTCTGTTAGCAGATCTCGGCGCCTGTGGATTAATGAGTAATGTATAAGTTATCAGGGGTTCAGTAAAAGGTTCTCACCAAGTAGTCGGGGTTAAACAAATGGTACCAAACAAATTGTATCGCTATGGAGCATTGGAGGCTACGCTCGCCTTTAGGTTTTACCTATGACATATTACAGATTAGTCTGATCTTAGTGTACTACATAAATCATGATCTTACATCACCCAGCCATTAACACGGTCAAGTATGAAACTTTGGATCAGATTCAACTTTATACGTAATTGGAAAATTTACTTTCCAGTCGTTATGTACGGCGGTTTGGCAATTGGAATCGCTTACTTGGCGTCCTCTCTGTCTGGACCTATCACTCAGGTAAAGCTCGAATATCATTGTATTACCTACATGACTTCATCCCTATCTGGAACTATCACTCCGGTAAAAGACTATCATCATTGTAATTACCTAAATGGCCCTCTCTTTCTGAACCTATCATTCAGGTAAAGACTGTCATCATTGTATTTACCTTCATGACCACCCCTATCTGTAACTATCACTCAGGTAAAGCACCAACACCATCGTAATTACCTATATGTCGTCCTCTCTGACCGAATCTCTCAGGTAAAGCACCAACACCATTATAATTACCTATATGTCGTCCTCTCTGACAGAATCTCTCAGGTAAAGCACTATCATTACTGTTGTCATCATTGGTTGGCTGTAACAATCATGAATTGTGGCTAACTGGGTGGGACTATACATTAAAATGAAATGTACCTGGATAGATGTTGGTTGTCAGCTAGTTGACGACTTCCGATATCACAAATTACTTACTTTAGCTTTTCAGGAAGTGAATTTGCCCTTCGTTGTGTTTTTTATTCCAGATTGGAATAATGGTGCTTGGTTCAACCGGCGGACCTATTTGCGGTATCTACTTGCTAGGAGCTTTCAGGAGCCTCCGCTGGGTTGAATGGAAGGTAACGGACATCAATGATATCAATACTTGGCAAAAAAAACGTCCTCACGAATTACGATTGTCAAAAGTATTTCAGAGCGCTATAATATCGAAGTTATGATTTGTTTTACAGTTGAATTTGATGAAACGGCGTATGATCCCTTGCACGGCATGTTTACCGAATCCAGTACATTATTGGCAAACGAACTAAAAGCTCGTCACGTATTCGATGCAGCAGCAATTACTGATTAATGATAATGAGATTTTGTTATGCCAACCAACGCAGCATTTTCTCAGACCGTGTATGGTGAAATTTTCGTTTTAATGTTGCATATAATCATATTCCGTTATCGCACAAACACGGTTGATGAGTTGATGTGGGTATGTCAGAATGAGATAGTTAATTGAAAGTGTATGGAGCTTCAGGCATTTGACATTTACTTTGAATTGATCGGTTAAAAAATATAGTTCCAAAATTTCGTGACCTCATATTATTAACGTTTAATAACTTTGTCGATAACGAGAATAGTGGAACATCCGATGAGATTGGAATTTACTAATTTATTTGTCGCATGTATAGGGTATTGTCTGGTGGTTAAACATTACGGGGGCCTGGGAGGGGGGAGGGAGGGGGGGGGTACCGCGTCAGCCGAAACCACCCGACTGGGAACTCAGGTTCACATATTAATACCGCCATTTAAGACATAGATAAATTAGTTAAATCACCATTCAAATTTCTACTGATTAGTTTGCTTATTAGATTGTGCATATTCTTAACTTTAGGCATTGTACATGTTCTTCGCCACTTCTGCGCCACCTAAGCAACCATGACAGAGTAACGCAAATACCATTGGACATCTTGACACAAAGAAAAAATACTTGTGATTTACCAAGTAGTTACTGTACATATCAGTAAGTTAAGCATGATTCACGGCTCCACAGTAACAAATGACAATGGCGGTAGGGGGCGCTTGACTTATAGCTGACTATAGTACGGACAATGAATATGGTAGTAATGTGTGTTTATTTCCAGGGTGCGCTGACTGGCGGAGTATTCGGCTTCGCCTTAACGCTATGGATCGGTCTGGGATCTGTGTTTGTGAGTGGCATACACCCCCCTCTACCGCCAACCTCAACCGAAAGATGCGAACCCTCGTTCAACACCACCGTGATGCCGTTTCCGCCAGTGTAGGTCTGCATGTCCGCGAGGTTTCATTTCACTATCAACAAACTAAATAGAAATACCACGCGATGGAATCTGTTAATAGTACATTAAAGTAAGTACATTAATCTGGAAGTTTAAAAAAAAACATCATGCTTCACAAGTAGAATGGCGTAGTAAGATGTGCAGGTATATATAATATAATATATTATATATAAAATATAATATAATATATTATATATATAATATAATGTAATATATTATATATATAATATAATATAAATATAATATATATAATAATAAGATAATAAGATTTGACTTGATTCCTACTTTTGATCTGGTATTAATTTCTAACATGTGATGAATAGCGATTCACTAGTGAAACATATATCTGAGATGAAGAACACTTTTCGTCGTTGTCTTCAGATCCGGACTGTCTAAACTATACTCGGTGTCCTATTTGTGGTATATGCCCATCGGATGTGGATTGACCTTCGTCCTTGGTTTGCTGGTTTCCTGGGTCACCGGTAACAAGTCTTCATTGGACTTTATGTTTCAAATGCATGATAAGTAAATACGCGATCGGGAAGTCATAGACGCTGTTATTTCCATTACCAATTGAAATGCTTGTAATACTAATAATGCAATCATGTTGTTCTTGTATCTGATATTTTACAGTTTTTATGGTATTTGAATTTATTGGGAAATATAAAAATTATTATCTATATTTCCACTTGGTAATCTAGCACTTGATTACACTTTTTTTATGGTTGGACTTTTTCATTGGCAGTAAAAATCTCGGGACAGAAGCAGGTGGCTGTATCGGATGATGTATTCCTACGCTGGCGCGACGCCCTGAAGATCAGTGATAACACAGTCACACCGAGTGATGGCGAAACGAAAACTTTCCGCGGTGAAGTTAAGGTAAAGTAACGGCTGCATGAGAACAAATTACTGACATATGCCCACGTCCTCCTTTCTTTCTGAACTTAATTTATGGTTGAGCATTGGACTTTGTTTCAAATGATAAAATACAAAAAGTGTATAGACTTGTTGTCATATGATTCTGATATTCGTCAATAACTAATGAAATGTGCTTGAATTTCAGGACGAGAGTGTCTTGATGCCAATAAAATCCGCGAAGCAAGATAGAAACGATAACAGTGACTTCAATGGCGAACGCCGGCATCTCGCTCACGTCGACACGAGGAATTGAAGGACGTCATCGGCGACAGTTACAGCTGAGACGACGAATCGCTGATGGCAGGGAGACGTCGTTGAAGCTCGTTAGTAGTCTAACACTCCAATCAATTTTAAAACTAGCTCTAGCGATCTATCCTCACATCGTTGAATAAATTAACATATTCTATGCATGTCTATGGTGTTTTGTTCTGAATATGATCAAACACGGCAAAAACATAACACATGAGATCATTGCTTGTTGTTTACATAATGCGCATCGATCAGTTTACCATTCTTGCATCAGTTTTCGCAAGCAAATATCATGATACATTGACCCGCCCATGACCAAGAGTGATCCTAACCAGCTGCCCGGCTTAAAGCAACGCAAAAGGCAATACATTTTAGGTGAAGCATTTTATGATACTGCTTGAGAAAAACAGAATAAAGTGGTACAAGTGGTGAAGTTTTCATCGTGTGATATGTGGATTAAATCAAAGATCTATTTAAATAAAGTAGAGCCTCCCTATACCGAGCCTTGAATAAACCGAAATCGCGTCAATATCCGACTTGATACGATCGCGGCTAAAGCGGACCAGAAGCTGGTTTGATGGGGAATAATAAAGCAAACCCTGGTGCGAAGTGAAATCGATCAGCAGTTTATTGACGCATAAATGACGCATGCACATTCAAAACCCCGACTCCATCAAAGGTGGGGGCAAAAGACCATGCATGGCATTGTGTGCAAGAAACACAATTACACAAAGGTATTCCGTACATTAGCATGCTGACAAAATGTGATACGTAATATGTAGTATAAAGCCAAGCAAGCCAGCAGGATGAAGAATACATCTTAGTGCTACACAAATATAACCTTACATAGCAAAGTAATGTGCATAATGTTACTGGACGTAAGTATACAATATAGAACGAAAACAAAGAGTACAGCTTTAAAATTAATACGATTAAAACCCTGGAGCACCACAAGGATCCGGGCTGATATAGGCTCCAAGAGACCGTCAACGGAGCTACCGGATAAAAAAGGTGATGATGGGAACATGGTCCGAGGCAAGTAATATGACACTGTATGTAGCTGATACCCTATTATAAGCAAACTCCAGGTCAAGGTAGAACCGGTAATTGGTATAATATTAAACCACACGTAACAAATACGCGTCTACCTTGCTCGAAAGCTGACCGGAAAGGGAAAGGGCGACGTATATGATTGGCTGAAAAGCGTTATGCTATAAAGTAAACCTACGTAGATGAGCGACGACTCCAGACAGACTAACGAATCTTACACCGCCTCGCATAGAATAATTTTTACATTATACAAACTACCTTTTACCATACAAGGTCCCGATTTTATTACGCCATACTTGATTGCACCATAATGAACCGCAAATATTCCTCTGTCCCAAGCATTGGGTTTATACAGGTTTCAACTGCGTGTATGAACGTCGACTTAACGAAGTAATGAAGTAACGGAGTAGCGTCAAAGTATGAACACCTGATATTGAAGTAACGGATCATATGTCACTGATCAGATTAATTGTTGCAAATATCCTGCAACAGGTTTTTGAGATCATGTCAGCGGGATTCTCTGCATTCGTCACTATCCTTTTCAGCGTACTTGTCACCGGGGTGACGATTAATAATTAAAAAGCACACAGAGATGGTAATTGATGCTAACGGTAATCGATCTGGTCGAATAATAAACGTCGAACCATGGCGGTCTCACCCGTGCAAAATCAATACATCCGCGTTATTTTAAAGTTTGGTCGTTTATACAAACGTTAGGGCATCGTCATTAAATTGTATGCTTCTCCTGTGACAGTCCTGGACCATCGAAAAATGACAAATTGACCACCGTAGCCTGATGGTTACTTACAGAAGAAGTACGTCTATCACCCACTAGGATCTGAACCGCTACCGGTTAAGTAGTGCAAAAACTACTTTCTTTTTACTGTTGTGGAAAAATGCCGTCACGTTAACACATGCGCTTGTCGCATAAATTTCTCTGCCGCTTGTAGCAATTCACCACGAGAACGTTGAGAACCCCCTTTGGCCCCGCATGGAACCGGAGGATGCTAGAACAACCATTTGGCGACAAAGAAGGAACGGCCAAGCGGCCAAGCGGCCAAGCGGCCGACCGTCGCAGAGCTGACACGAAATACGACGCCGTTATCATCCGTCACGGTCGCCAAAGTGATTTTTAGTTTTAAGAATGTAGAAAAGGACCAAGATCCCGGAGCTTCAGCCATGAACTACAGACTCTTGGTCTTTATCGGGTCGGTCCCCTCGTTGGAGAGTCAGTCGCAAAATTCCGATCGGTCAAGATATGAGAAACACACATTTTAATAACGACCACCTAATTAGGCTTCGTACCTATATGCCCTTATTGTATTGACACACACGGAGTAAACGAGCGGGACCTTAATGAGGTTTGAACGGATGTTCTCTTGGCAGATCCATCATTAGTTCAGCTGGCAGGGACCGCCACAATGGTGACATCAGAATACCGCAGTCACTGGCTCAACAGGCGACCAGCCCTTCTGGCAGTGCTTATCACTCTGCTGTGTGCTACCGCTGTTCTCTTGAGACTCTCGGACATATTCTTCACGGCGGATGATTGTAATCGGCTGTACGGTGGACCTCTGTGTGGGGGTACCCCCTCGCGACAACAGATGAAGGTCGTTGTTGCTGGCTCGGACCATGACAACACACATCCCCGATGGCGTGAGCATATCAAACTACCCTGGGCTCGACCCCAAGAGATTTTTTTTCAAGAATCATGGGCGTTCCCAGAAAGTTTCCATGGGGGATCGCGATTTTAACAGTACATCTTCTCAAACAATCGTGATTTTAACAGGGCATCTTTTCAAACAATCTTGATTTTAACAGTGCATCTTCCGAAACATTAAAAATTCTTTTTTTTCAACAATAATGGGCGTTCCAGAAAGTTTCCATGGGGGGAGTAGGATTTGTTTCCTAACGATTGCGACCTAAATAATAAACAGTGCATCTTTCAAACTAATCTCGACTTTAATTTACACTGCATATATTCTCAAACGATCTCGATTTTAACAGTGCATTTTCCCAAACAATCTAGCTTTTAACAGTGCATCGTCCCAAACAATCTTAACTTTAACAGTGTCTCACCGGAGGCTGAAGCAAAAGACCCCCCCCCCCCCCCCACGCTGCCTTCATAATGGTTTGTCTTAGCTTATAGCCGATGATGACGCTTCGATTTTAAGGTAGTAGAGATGTCCTAATACCGACCCGATCATAGACTAAGCCCCACGACGCTTCATTAGAACAACAACCTTAGATCGCAATTAAGGCCATCGATACCGTGCTAGAAGCTATATATACAGTTGGGTAATTACGCCAAGCGACGGTCTTCGAGGACATAGTTCTAAATATGGCTGCGCGATTATTCACAAACAGCTACCCAAATACTCCACACCCAAAGCTACCGCCAACGACAATTCACCCAGTGATGACGGTACGATCGAAACGTAATTTCCATGAGGTATTTATTAGACATGTATAATGTATAATGATTTATCCATTTGAAAGATATGCTGACGTTAACTTTATAGATATGTTTGGGTATATAGACCTCATGATGTAGGTGGTGCGATGACTGTTGTTTCAAATGAGAAAACGTCGATTTCGACATTGTATCTTGTGATAATAACCGGGATGAAAAGAGGGATATACCAGATATGGCTTGTTGGTTAGTAACATTAGAACATGTGGCGCCAAGCAGGGGTTATTAATGTCAGTTTCGTGATACTAAAGTATGCCTAAATATGTCTTGTTAAGTGTGAGTTGCACCACTATTGTTGAGGTGCTATCAGTTATGATTTGTCATTGCTTTCACACATGTAGATCAGGAGGAGGTCAACGCCGACTTGACACCATGTAGCCAAGGGCAACGACAGCAAACGATGCGAAGTTATTGCGAGACGCACGATTTACGACGAACAGAGAGCAAATTGAACCCACAGACGTTGCGTCATTTCTACTACAGTGACGCCCGCAAGGTCATCTACTGCGCTGTGCCCAAGGCCGCCACAACCACGTTCCTAGCGGTCTTGGCGCACAGCTCAGCCAACAGATCCGTGAGCCACACACAGGAGAATCAGTTCGCCGGGAAAAGGATTCACCACAATACTGCATTAAGTATATCCGGTGTAGGCCGTTTATCCAATCTGAATATGTCTCAGATTCACCATCGCTTAGACACTTACTGGAAGTTTATGTCGGTACGCCATCCTTTTGAACGTCTTCGTTCTGCTTGGAATAATTGCTTTGGAAACAAGTTGTTCAAACCCGATGGCCATTTGAAGCTGGTCCTAGTAAAGACTAGAATGCGACCGTTTTTTGAAGAGCGACGCAAGGAGCATTTACTGGAGGACACCACACGGGGCCTAAACATCACCTGGGAGGCCTTTGTGCATCTTGTGGCCGAGTCCGATTTCTTCAACAATTTACACTGGCAATCATACGTGAATCGCTGTCATCCCTGCCAGGTACACTACGATCACGTAGTTAAGATGGAGACGCTATCGGCCGATATCTATGACGTCATCAGGCACCTCCCAGGGCCTTATGGGATCGCTTCGTTTCCGCATAATAACCAGAAGCAGGCGCATTCATCACGTGACAAGTTTACCCGCATGGGGGATCACTATGAGGCGTTCTCGGAGGACATTATGCGATTGTTGTACAAACGGTATCAGGCTGATTTCGACATGTTTGGGTATCAGTGGCACTGGAAAGGCAAAGAGGGTCTTTGTTCAAACACATCAGCTCGAGATGATAACAGTAGCTGTTGCTGATATTAATATCATACCATCGTCGTCACTCTACACTATGCGTTATGATTAAATCAGCCTACACCAAGCTTGCTTAATTGTGCGTTCAATCAGGCTGTTGTAATCTAAACTCAGATGCTTAAAGGAAGTTATGGCATTTAGCTTTGTTATCGCGTTTGAATAATATTAGTGATAGGCCCACTATTATAACTGTGTGCATTTTCTTCAAAATGAGACTGTAGATCAACTACGCACGTGCAATATAAAAGTTGTAATAGCTATACACCCAGCATGTTTTCTTGTTCTCGTTTACCACGCTCCACGGATCTCACCGCCATATTCTAAGTAGTTTAAAAATGATAGATAGGACACATGGGCGTTTTAAAGAATTATTATACTAAACGCTAAGGTGTGTGTTTGTGGTTTGGGTATTAAGACTTAATGAATCTCCCCTTGACCTTTCCCTGTCATAATTAGGCGACTCAATTGTGCCTTGAGCGCGGATGTCCAACCTAATCCAATAACGATCTGCACCGAAAGTTTACATCTTAAATTAATTTGGCGAGTGTTAACGCCTTGTTTCGGCTGGCTGGTGTCCGTGGGGGTGGGGGTGGGGGGCGCTTCCGCCGTCCATGTATAATCATCCTAACACACCTATATATATCCACCATATTTTCCAACACCCTCCTTGGACGTATTGTACATATTCGACCAAGCGATTCGGTGTCAGGATATGGAATTTATTTTCATGCCCTCCTCTCCCCCACCCTCCTCAGTATCTGTGAAGAATGTTTACCTCTGACGCTCACAGATGCTCTTAATCTCTCATTGTTATCGCCTCGTCTTGACTTTGTCAGAAGTCCCACTTTCACATACTGGCGCTCTCAGTTGATATCCTTAATTGCGGCTTTTTGCGGGCAAACCGCAACTGATACTCCTTTTCCTTTTAGCGATTACACCCGCTTCTCTACCTCTCCCGGCACGACCACCCTCCCTCTCTCTCTTCGGCAACTCCAGTCTTCCTCATCCTCTCCCGCCACTCTCATTCCCTCCTCTTCCTCTCCTCTCCTATTCTCAACTTCACTTTTGGACCATTCATATATTGACATCTTCATTAATATTAAGTGCTTTACGTGCAATAATATCATCGCCTATTTGAAACCATTACGTGTGACACGACCCTAGACAGACCCTGTAGATGAGGCAGGACCTCAGTTAGGGGAACCCGAAGTGCAGGAACTGACGCTGGCAAGGTTGAGGACATGTGGGCTATGCTATGATATACGTTACTGTATCTGGGATCGTCAAGGGCGCCCATTACAGATAATGTTGGGCACCGCCAGTCCTTGCACGGCTCGGGTGTATTGACACACTATGGACGGCAAGGATCCTAAGCACCCGGCACTAGGGTTGACTCGAATGGTTTACCGGTGGTAGTAGGCGGCACATCGTTTGACACCGGTCTGCCCTATACCCACCACTATTCATCACCACGTTTATTCCGCTGGCATATTCTCCTAGAACAGATACTTACTTTGCTTACCGAATATTCAAGTGGTCTATCTAGATCCTGGCGCATTGAATAAAGCAGTCTCGGTTCATGAAATAAACATATACATGTATTTTATGCAGTATTTTGGCTTGGCCAAGTTTATTTGGTGTCACATTGGATTATTTATCTGCTTGGTTTATTCTTTTTCTCTAGCAAACTCGCTCTACGGACACTGGTGTGGGTCCCCCACGATGACACGTTTAGTAATCTACAACTTTTATGGTACTGTAGGGGTACATTAAAAAAAAAGATTCCCGCTTACTCAGGTTTCACTGGCTATCCAGCTCCCCCCCCCCCCCCTTCTCCCCGTGGATTAACTAGAGGTATTTCGCTCCTGCTGCATTTATGCATTTAAGCGATTCACTGACTGGTTCCCATCCCTTTAATCTTCACTTGAACTCTGTGCGAGAGAATTTTTATGTTGATTTTACATATTGCGAATAGCCCTGGACTTGCGGCGAGCGACGCCAATAGACAGCTTATCATGTTTGCTTCCAGCTTTTCACCAAAATAGTTCAACCATTGGTACTGATGCAGCAGGATCAAACCAAACCAAACTGTCTTGTATAATATACCGTTCAAATAGCCAACGGTTTCCGCTTCTGCTGCTGTTGTGAACTGTTGTGAAGCCAGAATCGTGAACCTCGTGGTGTGACAGGTAGTCGAGATGCAGTGGCTGGATTATGTCATTTTTGTGGCCTTCCTGTTGGTTTCTGTCGGGATCGGGGTCTACCATGCCTGCACCGGAAACAAGCAAAGGACCACGCGTGAGTTCCTTCTCGCCGACCGGAAGTTAAAGGTAATTAGTTACCGGAGAGGAAAGTATATATTGCCACGTTGCGCAATATCGATTAGCTTTGTGAAACCGTGGCGTGCAAGGAGTCAAGATGTCGCTATCAGTGGTAATAGTATGTATTTTAAGTCCGGAAACTTGGCGAGAACGAGGTTTACACTAGATCTTTCTTGTGATATTAAAATGATGCCTTTGATGCAAGATGGATATTTATTACCGCTTGTCTTAAATTGTGAAATTTCAACATTATCATAATAGAATAGTGGGAAAAGACGCCGAATATTAATCAAGATGCATAAATAACACAAAATGTCAATGTCAGGGGCAAAGTGCCCATCAAAGGAGGCGTTCCCATTAATGTCATACCAGGAAGTACGATACTGTGTGCCTAATAGGGCTGTACAGTCACTTCGGGATCTTATCGAGACCCCACGAGACGGGATACCTATGCTCTGCGTCAATGCATAGCATCAACGGCCTGTACGTTGCCTACCTTCCGGTTGCTGGCCTTCCCTCGCCTCACACACAAGATCGGCTAAAGCTGTCCTTGGAAGCACAACTACCCACTGAAGTTCTGTGCATATCTGAATTATAACCATCCGAGTAGATTTATGTAATGTATGAGCGGTTAGGCAGTTGATAAACCAGAATGCGGTTGTCTCATGAGTGACTGTCAGTGTCAGGCGATCTGATCTGCTGCGCGGGGTTTTCCATGTCGTATGAAGTAATAATCATCATGACGCGCGTGTCTGTGCGCGGTATCTATGGCTACGTAAAAACGCTCCTTATATGGACTGAGCAGGTGAGGACAATGGTGCTCCGTTTGTCGTAGAATTGTAAACATCGATGATTTGGCTCAAAATACAACGCTTCCAACGGTCTCATGGAACGGACCACATGCATAATGGAGAGATAAATGTCTTGTCTTTAACTTTATTATGATTTTATAGTTAACAATGCCTGGACCAAAGCAAACAAAAAATAGTTTCACACCTACTCGATTCTTTACGTTCCCAACACTCAAACGTTGACTACAATGAGTGCGCGTCACGCAGTTGCAGCAAGGCACCAGCGTGATGCGCACTCGTTCTAAGAGCACGTGTTTTTTTGGTGGTCCCCAAAAGACCTAAACCGGAAAGAGAACCCGCGAGAACTGTACAGCCCTATCGTAATGTAGCGTAGTACTAATTTGCAAAGTTGTAGGAAATACTATACCTTGTCATGGGACCCAGAACATATCAAGATTTACTTAAAGTGCACCGTCTAATATTTTTGGTGTATTTGTTGGTATGATGACAATCGAAAACATTTGCTTTGGTCATGAGAAGAATACATAAGTTAATACAAGCCTTCTAACGGAATGGAGTTGCTACAATGTATATTGCAAAGCGTCTCTTCTGAAACTTCTTTTAGACTTTGGGTCCAAGCAGGCATTCCCAGGACTAATTTAATACGGGCAGGTATTTCACTCTACAAACAATGTAGGCGCCCTTTGAAACGAAACGTAACATATAACAAACTTTGTCCACCACTTAGCTTCCGCCAAGAAATAGAAGTCGACTTATTCCGCAAAGATATATTTTCGGATTACATAAAAACCCTTTGACGAGGCACTTGATATATGGCATCCGATGCGCATTTTATGCAAATGAAAGACGGGTAAAAAAGAGCATTTTTATGCGCCCAACTTTCTGCCTTACACCTAATTATTGGCAGTTTTGTTTTCTATTTGTATATCTATCAAATAAGGTTTCCTCGGCTTCAATGCCGGCAATTACAATAGAAATTAAGTCCAGACTTTGATGTCCTACAGCTACTACATCCGCGTTATGGTATAATACACAGCTCGCATAAAACTTCTCCCCGCATAGCACAGGGAATTAGCAACAGGTTATTAGCTCATAGGTTAGCAACTTGTCGGAAAACAGGTTACTTCGGAACTCACTACAAACGAAAACCAACAACACACCATTTCCTCCGCGGAAAAACAGAAATTCTTGGTCAGTTGCACGAGAGATTTCAAAATTCAGTATTTCTCTCATTGCTCTCGATGATAACGTCGGTCAAATGATATGACAGCTGAAAAGGAAAAGGTAAAAGTCAAAATATAGCTTCTCTTCTGAAACAACTTTTTGACTTTGGGTCCAAGCAGGCATTCCCAGAACTAATTCCTTCCTTCCTTTTTTTTCTTCTAAATTCCTAATGAAATAATTTCAAGCAATAATTCCCAGAAGTAATTTAATACGGGCAGGTTTTTCACTCAAAAAACACTGTAGGCGATCTGTGAAATGCACATACAGAGCGCTCGCGTTTGGGGTACATTTGTGCAACACTAACACAATTTGAGAGCAGTCCATTGAACTTAATTCAAAATTAAGTAATGCCGTTATCTACCAAGTGACTAAAATATCTACCCCTTCCTTGCAAGGATCGAGCAATGGAGCAATAAAACATAAACCAAAAGAAGAAGATAAAGAAGAGAAGTGTTGTGTTGTTCGTTATTTATATTACTATAACACTTTTTATAAAGGTCCCCTCAACACACTCGGCAGACTCGCGGCTATGTTTGGGACAAACAACAAACGCCAGATAAGGTTAAAAAATGGGGTTTATTAATAACCCAACAACAAATGTAATGTCCAGCCGGAAGCGGTACGCGTGTTCGCACGCTGACATTGGCATCGCGCAGAGAGCTGACGTATCAGCGACTGCGCGAAGCAATTGCTGCCAATCGGAGACCTAACGCGTGTGTTTGCACCAAAGGTGGGGCAGCAGACACCACCAAGACGCGTAATACAAAGTAATGCACTTAAGTAAACATAATAACTATGACCAATAGTCAAACGGCGGCGAAGGGGATGGACGGTGGGACGATCAAAATACAACAGCAAAGTTGTGTGTTCTCCCCGCAGCAAGATGGCGACCGGATGCATGCCCCGTCTGTGTGGTCACATGATCTCGAAACAGTCACGTGACGAAGGCTGGTTGACAAAGTCATAGCGTCGCCGTCCAAGCGCATGGGTGCACTGAACCTTGTACTTAGAACGTTATGATAAAACTCGTGGCATCATAAAACTGATTTCCTACCTAAATCGTGTTATACCTGGTATAACAACGACTTAATTAACTTTTCACTTTTCACGATTTCATTTGATGTACATGTATACATACAAGCATATGTTGAAACTCATTCTCGGTGTGATACAGATTTGTAATTTTATCCAGATTTTTACTCATATAGTGGTGACTTTAAACTTTGATGTGAAAGTTTGATCCCGTGACGTCATATCCGCAGATGATCCCCACCATGCTGTCGCTGTTGGTGACGCTGCAGTCGGCTATCATGGTCCTGGGCCACGCGGCCGAGATGGTGACTCGGGGGGTGCAGGCGTGGCTGTGGGAGTGCATCGCCTACACCATCGCCATCCTCACGGCCGAGCGATTCATCGTGCCCTGGATGTACCGGCAGCGAGTGGCCAGTGTCTATCAGGCGGGTAACCAACCGCCACGGGCTCAGTGGGCGCCGCCCCTGTCTGTCCCTTTCTATTACCCGATAAAATCACTTTTCCAGTCACAAGATTCCATAGCAGGCGCGGATCCAGGGGATGTGGACCACACCCGGAGTGTGGACCCCACCCTGTGGACCCCACCCCTGTGGACCCGACCCCTGTGGACCACAACCGGAGTGTGGACCCCACCCCTGTGGACCCCACCCCTGTGGACCCCACCCGGAGTGTGGACCCCACCCCTGTGGACCCCACCCCTGTGGACCCCACCCCTGTGGACCCCACCCCTGTGGACCCCACCCCTGTGGACCCCACCCCTGTGTACCCTACCCCTGTTGACCCCACCGCTGTGGATCCCACCCCTGTCGACCCCACCCCTGTGGACCCGACCTCTGTGGACCCCAACCCTGTGGACCCCACTCGGTGTGTGCACCCCACCTCTGTGAACCCCACCCGGGGTAGACACCACACCCCTGTGGACCCCACGCCTGTGGACCCCACCCCTGTGGACCCCACCTCTGTGCACCCCACCCCTGTGGACCCCACCCCTGTAGACCTCACCCGGGGTGTGGACCCCACCCCTGTGGACCCCACCCCTAAGGTCCCCACCCCTGTGGACCCCATCCGGATTGTGGACCCCACCCCTGTGGACCGCACCCCTGTGGACCTCATCCGGGGTGTGGACCCCACCCCTATGCACCCCACCCCTATGGACCCCGCCCCCGTAGATCCCACCCCTGTGGACCCCACCACCTTTTTGAGCGAAGGTGCTTGTTTTCAACGTTCAACGGTAATCGCATGCCCTGTAAGATGTAGACCCCCCCCCCCCTCCGCGACGCCACTTCCTATTTATGTACTGGAGGCCCCGTGGACTTTTTCTTCGAAAGTGGCGAATCCGCCCCCCCCCCCCCGAAATTCTGGATCCCCGGCTGCCTAGTGGCTCTCTCTGGTCCCTTTTTTGTTGTGTTAACTGTTAAATTTGCCATTTCGAAATAAAGTCGTAACGGGGCGACGAGAATAAGTTGCATTACAATAGTGCAATATTCGGCTCTGACTACTGGTAAAGGCAGGCAAGTCCGTCCTCACCAAATAACACCCAGTGTTTCACATCCTTCCCGAGCCAGTCAAGTCCGCTCTCACCAAATAACACCCAGTGTTTCACATCCTTCCCGAGCCAGGCAAGTCTGCCCTCACCAGATAACACCCAGTGTTTCACATCCGTCCCGAGCCAGGCAAGTCCGCCCTCACCAAATAACACCAGTGTTTCACATCCTTCCCGAGCCAGGCCAGTGCGCCCCCACAAAATGACACCCAGGGTTTCACCAGTACGACAGCTTTACTTATCTTATTGGTTATCCTCATTTGCAGTTCCTTGAGATGAGGTTTGCGTCCAGACCCTTACGAATCTTTGGAGCATTTCTTGGACTTGTGAACGCTGTAAGTTTTTACAGCGTTTGGCATACAATAAATGCACTTCCCTGAGGATTATTTGATTGAATTATCTCTAATGCGTTAATTATATGTTAAATCCATACTATATTCCTACTACTTTAAGTCACAAAAGGTCAATTTGGCTACTTGACATTATTATTCATTTTCTATTAATTCATCGGAATATTGTCCTGGAGGTTGGAGGACGACGTGTCACGGTCGAGGTCTGCCTCCCCCTTGTGCACCCTCGCCACCCGAATCCGTTGAGTGTGCACGTCCGAATTGAGCTAATTGTACTTCAGCTTTTGTAACTTTATAACCCCCTCTAGTGGTGGATCCAGGGGGCACAGGGGAGACGCCCTCCCCACCACCCCCCCCCCCTCTTTTCACGGCGTAAACAGTTTAATTACGTCCAGTTTTGCAGCATTTAATGACGCGTGCAGCTCCTTTTTCAGACTTGTGCCCCACCCTTGGCAAAACTCTGGATCCGCAGCTGCCCCCCACCCCCCCCCCCCCCCCCCCATTTAATTGTTTGTGGATCCGACCTTAGATTGATCTCACAAACAATGCCACGAGCGTTATATGTTTCAGGTGCTGTACATGGGAATAGCGATGTACGCGCCTGCTATCGCCTTGGAAACGGGTGAGCATTGGTCAGAGGCGAAACGGGCCAGACATTGACTTTGACGTGACCCATCTATGGACCTACAACATACGCTTGCACCTTACACTTAAATAATGCCCACAGTGCTCCCATGTTCCCACTCTCCTATCCGACTTTAACACCATTGCTTATGGAATGTCCAGGAAATGACCTTTCCGCACGTTTTCCGCAAGGTCCTGATTTTATTACATAGTATTATTTACGGTTAATTACAGTGGCTAAATAAATTGAAAGTATCGTTAAAAAAGAATCTCACAAGGTGAAGAACAGCCTCATATACCTAGTACTCGCTGGGCGGCGCAGTGATCGGGCCTTCTACCTTCATAACATGTTGCTGCCGAATTTTCAGCCCCCTTTTGCATTTAACATAGTAAGGCGTATTTAAAGTACTTTATTCTGTACCTTTTTTGTATTACCAACCTCTTCTGCATGTGAAATAAGTATATTTTGTCTTGAATTTAAATCCTAAAACCCTGTGGGCTATCAGGAGAGAAGCAATTTTTTTCACCGGGGCAGAAGTTGGTGGCTGGCTTTTTATCCCTGTGCGCCTGTTCGCTGTTTGGTATTTCGTGAGATGTCGATCGCGGCTCGCTAGGATGTCCACGCGCGATATAAAGAAACCGCGCAGTTTTATGTTTAAATTAATGTCTTACAGACGAAATATAAAACATATGCATAATAATTTTGAGATACTTTTAATCTTCATTCTACAATGTCAAAGATCTAAGATGGCGCATGTAAATATACTGCTTTACCTTTCAGCCACTGGATTTGCCACCTCGGCCTCTGTGCCTATCATGGCTGTGGTCACTGTAATCTACACGGCTCTGGTAACTGTCACATTCTACGCTCATTGATAACTTGATTATCGCAAACAAAAATTCGATTACCATGACCCAGTGTATAACATAACGACAACGGTGAGGCTGCGTCAATTTATCCCCTGAATAGTCGTGACGTTAGAGCCAACAATTAGGATCAGTGACTGGGATCATAATGTTCAAGAACGACCATGCGCAGACAGACATTTTGTCTGTGCTGCCTCGGCGTTGTTCTTTACAACCGATTTCGGTTCTGTACTACTAGAACCGTGGAACATCAAATCTTAACGTATCATAACGCTTCTTCGTGTTTTATCCTACCCGCATTGGGGCCTCAGTCAACATGTCACAGACCTTGGCGCTGATGTAACGTTTTCCTTTGGCTTACAGGGTGGTATGCGCGCTGTCATTTGGGTCGATGTCTTCCAATCTGCTGTTATATTCGGCGGACTGCTAGCCATTCTGATACGGGTAGGGCGCTAAACTGTTATCCCCGCTATTATCGTTCGCACTTTATGACGCTCGGGCTCGCGGTGAAGGCCGGAGTGGTGATAAGCAAAATACATTGTCATTTTTTATTAGTTGCTACACGATAAATAGTTTTTTCGTCAGTTAAATAATATTAATATTGAGGCTTCCCTGGCCAATAATTACATGCATGGTCTGTATAACCGCCATGACCAATGAACTCGCATGGTTTGTGTAACCATCATGGCTGACAGACCAGATGTGTATAACCACGATGGTCAATGAATGGACTTGCATGGTGTGTATAACCACCATGACCAGTGGACAAAATGTACATAGCCACTACCACCAGTGTACCATGGTGTATAACCATGGCTTGACTGACGCCCAGTGTACCAGGGTGTATAACCATGGTCTTACTGACGCCTAGTGTACCAGGGTGTATAACCATGGTTTGACTGACGCCCAGTGTACCAGGGTGTATAACCATGGCCTGATTGACGCCCAGTGTACCAGGGTGTATAACCACCATGGCCGAGTGTACCTGAGTGTATAACCATGGGTTAAGTGACGCCCTGTGTACCAGGATGTATAGCCATGATCTGGAGGACACCGAGTGTAACAGGGTGTATAACCACCCTGTTTTGTCCCGCAGGGCTGTGTGATGGTCGGAGGCTTCCAGAAAGCCTTGAACATTGCCGAAGAGGAAGGGCGTCTCATTTGGGTCGAGTGAGTATTTAATTCAGCCCAAATATCACATAACACCTTTTAGTCTTGCTGCCACATTGAAGACGGGTTGACGTCTGATACTGAACATTATAAATTGAAACACAAGGAAATCGGATATAAACCTATTCGGTTACGATCGACCGATCACATAACGGTACCTCTGCTGCAGATACCCGGAACTTTTCCCGCATTCGGATTGGGAACGTTTAGTTAACATAATACGACGAAACGCAGTTTCTCGCAGTGAGACTTACGCAGAAAATATATATATCGATCAGCATACTGACCCGGATGACGTCAGGATGGTGTCTATTCCTCAGCACGAGTCCGGATCCCACGGTGCGGCACACAGCCTGGGGCTTCCTCGGCGGCTTCAGCAGCACCTGGATCTTTGCCTACGGCTTGATGCAGACCATGGTACAGAGGTACTCCGCAGTCAGCACGCTGAGAGGGGCGCGACTGTAAGTCATCATCTGATTGGATAAAACTATGTCAATAAAACTTGCTAAAAACAATCAAATTGTAATTGGATTCCTTATTAGTGAAATTGTTTGTCTGAATATATTGGAGCGAAATCTTTCGGGCCGTTTGACTTCATGGAAACTCTGTAGATATTCTTTGTTTTGTCAACAGATTTCTGTGACAAGTAAATAGATGCAATCGGCCTGTGCAGTATAAAAGATAATTAGTCATTCGCTGTATGAAAATCTAGTGGAAGAGGAGGGGAGGGGGTCCAGGTGGTCACTCCCAACTATTTTACAGGTCTTTAGAGCAGATTTCTAGTGCAACGTTTGTGCAACAAGTGTGCCCCCTCCCTCCTAACCCCAAGCCCCTTTTTTCATGTTATGGGGGAAGTGGGTCAAAAGGAGAAACAACAAAGCTCTCTTAGACTAGCTTATAGTCCCCTTCTCTCCAGCCCCACGTATGAGCCACATAGCATGTTATACATGGCAGGTTATACTTTCAGTGCCTTTTTGTTGAACATCCCGTTGCTGGTGTTGATGGTGAGCATCGTATGTATGATTGGTATCGTCGTCCTGGCCTACTACGCCCAGCTGGGGTGCGACCCCCTAGCGAGCCAGCAGATCACTAACGCCAACCAGGTGCGTGTATACTTGCGTGTAGACTCTGCTCTGTTCGTGTGTGTGTGTGTGTCTGTCTGTCTGTGAGCACGATAACTGTCGAACACTTGCAGCTATCGTTGTCAAACTGCGCCAACAGATGCCGGAAGTCTAATCTCAGGTCAAGTTCTTTGCCGGGTAGAATCGGTCAAACGTCAACGTCACGGTGACGTCATAGTCCAAAACACATTTCCCTGCCTAACTCGCTTAATATTACAGAAACACAAAATTAGTGAAAATTTTCCACACCAAATTTTTTCCTTAAATCTCACTGCGATTGTCACCACGAGACTTTGCAGGGCCATTGAGGGTTCCACTCAAGTACCGTATGTCAAAAATCATCCCGATCGAACAGTTACTTTCTGTTTCCATGGCAACGCAAAAATTGCCCAATGGTAAAAGATTTTTGAAATTTACTAGGAGCTCGAAACATAGACACATATAAGCCACGTAACTTATCTTCGACACATAGATTACTTACGGTTATCTCAGCAACCTGGGTCAAGGGTCAAGGTCGTGACCTATTGTAAATGTCAAGTGCTCGGTTGTAGCTCGAAAACTAAAAGACACCTGAGCACCAAACTTGTTCTGTTGGATAGAGGTGATGTAGCTTATGCCGAAAATCCGATCTCAACTTGAACCCGGAGCGCGCAACGTAACGGTGCCAGAGCGCCTGGAAGTTGGGGTTCGAACCTGACTTTTTCAATTTTTAAGCTATCGCCCTCCAATATTTAACACAGGCTTGGACATAAATTAGAACCTTATATTTAAAGTTTCACTCAAATCGGACTGGCGGTTATTACGTAACGGGTCATTTCAATTTAAAATTAACGAAATTCACGGTGCCCTCAATATTGACTGTACACACTTCAAAATGGTATAGGACACTGTGTAATTTTATTGCCCGTGAGGAAAAAATATGGTTAAAATTCGCCGTGTAAACACTTTTGCGTAACTCGACGAAAAGGTCGTTGCAATAAATAGTACATTATACGGCATTCCCGTTCTCCTAACGCGACACCCGCCCCCCCACCTCCCGCCGCCCTCACCCCGGCCTTCTTCATGCCCGCCAATACACACACGCATTCCAGCTTTGATGCGCTTCACTGGCGCACACTCCTGCCCTTATCCACACCCACCCCCTACCTTACACCCCTACCCTGTGTATTGCTGGCCGGTCCGCTGCCGTTCAGCTGCTTGCTGCATGGTGACCTTACCGCGAACCGAGAGCCCCCACAGGCCCCACCTGAGGTCGAGGTGACAGCGGTTGCAGCAGCATGGGAAACTACGAAACGCTGTAATTCCCTTAATAATCGGCCCTGAAGGTCCCGGTTTGATTTATAATGTGCAGCGAGATGACCCCTATGCATCAGTCATGCGTCATCAGACGTCCGTTTGAGCCATAAAATCTCAGCCGCCAGGGTGATATGCCTTGACTGTATGTAACAATTAAATGCGCCATACAGGAATGAAAGTCACTATCCAGACGGGACTAAGGGGTGGGCGTAGGGTTACACTTGTGTAAAGCGACCGAGCAGGTAAGTATTGCCCAAAAAAAATATCAGCTACACCTAAAGTTCATTGGGTGATATCATTATGATGTACATTACTTAGAGGGTAACGCGGGTGTTATTATCTGCTTGTTATCAGCAACAAATATCTACAATATAATATAGTTGAATAGCAATGCCTTAAACTTACTCCATGTTGACTGTTTTCGCGACATTTTCCCCAGATTCTTCCGCTCTTTGTCCGCGATGTGTTTGCTGATACGAAAGGATTCTATGGACTCTTTCTAGCCACACTCTACAGCGGCGCTCTCAGGTGAGAAAACTGTAATTGCGTCCGGTTCAAGCTGGTTGCATCCGGTTGGATCTGGTTGCATCCGGTTGATTCCGGTTCACCCAGTTGCTAAATCCGGTTGAATCTGGTTGAGTCTGGTTACTGAATCCTGTTGAATCTTGTTGAATCTGGATAAATCCGGTTGTATCCGGTTAAATCTTGTTGAGTCTGGTTAAATCCGGTTGTATCCGGTTGAATCTTGTTGAGTCTGGTTAAATCCGGTTGTATCCGGTTGCATCCGGTGTCCTATAACCTGTTGCAGTTCGGTGTCGTCTAGTCTCAGTGGGGCTGCTGCCAACACATGGGAAGATATCCTGAGATGGAAACTGCCTAATCTTTCAGAGAGCAAGGCGGCGGCTCTCAACAAAGGACTAGGTCAGTGAAATCTTCCGTGTGCTGAACCCAACAGAGTAATCATCAACCCTTATATGAACATTATTATTCACGCTTTATTACGTACATTATTTTCATAGTTCTATATTGCTATATCAATGGCATGCTATATTCGTATATTCCACCCGCATTGCCAGGCGCCGTGAGGTTCCCCCATTGCAAGGCGCCGTGAGGTTCCCCCAGTTTAGCTTCAACGTTCACCAAGATGACCGAAGCCTCAAATCCTCATTTCATTCAAACCTTTATTATTCAGTCAACTGTTTTTCTAGTTTGTTCTAATGTTTTGTCTGTCTTTGTATTAGTTTCTTTAGTTGCGTTATATATAATATCGTCATATATATATACATGTACATAGCATCTCAGCAATAACTTGGCGGAAAACCATTCTGAACAATACACCCTACGTATTGGAGGAGAGGTCATTCAGTTGCTTGCCATTCGAGTTAGGCCTAAGAAGAATACTTAAATATTACAGATTAGTCTGATCTTAGCTAGTGTACTACATAAATTATGATCTTACATCACCAGCCATTAACACGGTCTAGTATGAAACTTTGGATCGGATTCAACTTTATACGTAATTGGAAAATTTAATTTCCAGTCGTTATGTACGGTGGTTTGGCAATTGGAATCGCTTACTTGGCCTCTTCTCTGTCTGGACCTATTTCTCAGGTAAAGCTCGAATATCATTGTATTTACCGACATGACTTCATCCCTATCTGGAAGTAACACTCCGGTAAAAGTCTATCATCATTGTAATTACCCATATGTCGTTCTCTCTGAACCCGTCTCTCAGGTAAAGCACCAACACCATTATAATTACCTATATGTCGTCCTCTCTGACCAAATCTCTCAGGAGAAGCACCAACACCATTATAATGACTTACATGTCGTCCTCGATGACCGAATCTCTCTGGAGAAGCACTAACACCATTATAATTACCTATATGTCGTCCTCTCTGACCGAATCTCTCAGGTAAAGCACTATCATTACTGTTATCCTCATTGGTTAGCTGTAACAATCATGAATTGTGGCTTATTGGGTGGAACTATACATTAAAATTAAATGTACCTGGATAGATGTTGGTTGTCAGCTAGTTGACGACTTCCGATATCATAAATTACTTACATTAGCCTTTCAAGAAGTGAATTTTCACCTCGTGGTGTTTTTTTCCAGATTGGAATAATGATAGTTGGGTCAACCGGGGGACCTATTTTCGGTATTTACTTGCTAGGAGCTTTCAGGAGCCTCCGCTGGGTTGAATGGAAGGTAACAGACATCAATGATATCAATACTTGGCAAAAAAAACATCCTCACGAATTTCGATTGTCAAAAGTATTTCAGAGCGCTATAATATCGAAGTTATGATTTGTGAGTGTTTTACAGTTGAATTTGATGGGACGGCGCGTGATCCCTTCATGGTATGTTTACCGAATCCAGTACATTATTGGCAAAAGAATTAAAAGCTTGTCACGTTTTCGATGCAGCGATTACTGATTAATGATAATGAAATTTTGTTATGCCAACCAACGCAGCACTTTTTCAGACCAATTATGGTGAAATATTCGTTTTAATGTTGAAATTAAAAATAATCATATTCCGTTATCGTACAAACACAGTTGAGGAGTTGATGTGTGTATGTCAGAATGAGATAGTTAATTAAAAGTGTATGGAGCTTCACGCATTCGACATTGACTTTGAATGGATCGGTTAAAAAATATAGTTCCAAAATATCGTACCTCATATTAATAACGATCAAATAACTTTGTCGATATCCAGAATAGAAGAGCGTCAGATGGATGGGCATTTACTAATTTATTTGCCGCGTGTATAGGGTATTTTCTGGTGGTTACGGTGATTTTACGGGGAGTTGGGGGGGGGAGTACAGCGTCAGCCGAAACCACCCTACTGGGAACTCAGGTTAACATATTAATACCGCCATTTAAGACCTAGATAAATTATTTACATCACCACAGATTTCTACTGTTTACATGTTCTTCGCCACTTCTGCGCCACCTAAACAGCCATGACAGAGTAACGAAAATACCATTAGACATCGTGACACAAAGAAAATCAACTTGTGGTTCACCAAGTAGTTACTGTACATATCAGTAAGTTAAGCATGATTCACGGCTCCACAGTAACAAATGACAATGGCGGTAGGGGGCGCTTGACTTACAGCTGACTAGTAGGGACAATGAATATAGTAGTAATGTGTGTTTATTTCCAGGGTGCGCTGACTGGCGGAGTATTCGGCTTCGCCTTGACGCTATGGATCGGTCTGGGATCTGTGTTTGTGAGTGGCATACACCCCCCTCTACCGCCAACCTCAACTGAAGGATGCGAACCCTCGTTCAACACCACCGTGATGTCATTTCCGCCAGTGTAGGTCTACATGGCATCGAGATTTCGTTTCGCTATCAACAAACATAACTAATTAGAAATAAGCTATCTGTTAATACAGTACATTAATCTGGAACTTTAAAAAAAAAACATCGTGCTTCACAAGAAGTACGGCATAGTAATGTGTGCAGGTATATATAAATAATATATATATATATATATATATATATATATATATATATATATATATATATATATATAATTATAATATTAATAGTAATACCATGGACAAATTCCGCGTAATTTAAGATTTGGTTTGATTCCGACTTTTGATCTGGTATCAATTTCTAAAATGTGATGAATAGCAATTCACTAGTGAAACATATGGGAGATGAAGAACACTTTTCGTCTTCGTCTTCAGATCCGAACTGTCTAAACTATACTCGGTGTCCTATGTGTGGTACATGCCCATCGGATGTGGATTGACCTTCATCCTTGGTCTGCTGGTTTCCTGGGTCACCGGTAATAAGTCTTCATTGGACTTTATGTATCAAATGTATGACAATACGCGATCGGGCAGTCATAGACGATGTTATTCCCATTGCCAATTGAAATGCTTGTAATACTAATAATGCAATCATGTCGTTCTTGCTTCTGATATTTTACAGTTTTTATGGTATTGGAATTTATATTGGGAAATATAAAAATTATTATCTATATTTCCACTTGCCAATCTTGCACTTGATCACACTTGTTTTAAATGGTTGGGCTTTTTCATTGGCAGTAACAATCTCGGGACAGAAGCAGGTGGATGTATCGGATAATGTATTCTTACGCTGGCGCGACGCCCTGAAGATCAGTGATAACACAAGTGATGGCGAAACAAATATCTTCCGCGGTGAAGTTAAGGTAAAGTAACGGCTACGACCAAATTACTGACATATGCCCATGTCTTCCTTTCTTTCTAAACCTAATTGATGGTTGAGCATTGGACTTTGTTTATCAAAGGATAAAGTACAAAAAGTATATATTCGTCGATAACTGATGAAATGTGGTTGAATTTCAGGACGAGAGTGTCTTGATGCCAATAAAATCCGCGAAGCAAGATAGAAACGATAACAGTGACTTCAATGGAGAACGCCGGCATCTCGCTAACGTCGACACAAGGATTTGAAGGACGTCATTGGCGTCAGTTTCAGTTGAGACGACGAATCACTGATAGCGACATGAGGAATAAAAGGGTGTCAGTATCATTTGAGACGGTGCGCAGTGTCAGCTGCGAAGGACGGCGCGTCGCTAAGGGCGACACGAAACATTAGAGCGTTATTGCACTACGTTTCCGCGCCACTGATACGCATCCCGATACGTTAGCGCCGATACGTTCACGTTTCGGTTTTTCACTGTCGCGCGGCGCACAAATGAGTTATTGCAGTCGGTATTCTGTCGACAACCGTAAAGCGACGGCTGGCGTTCTTCACAATGTACGAAGGCAACCACAATAGAAGCAGAATTGAATACAAATAGAAAAGATAGTTTAAACGATTTTGTTTAAAAGTGTTAACATCTGTTTTAGTGTTATGTCTATTTATATTACTTCTTTCGCTATCTTATCTCTAATCAAACAAAAGCACAAACTGTAACAGAGCAGTTTCTTTAGAACTAATTCTGTGGTGGATATAGACCGATGATGAAGTAGCCATTTCCAGCAAAAACACCTTCTAAAAATGGTAATTTCATTCATTTTTGTCATTTACATTTGTCAAAAAAAATTTCCACATGGAACAAGTTCTTCAACAAGCAGATTTAAAGTTGAAACTGCTTATTGAAACCACAATTATATAACAAATGTGAAACCATTTAAACAGTCTGCATGTTCATTGAACAATCATTTTTCATGTAGGTTCTGACCACTATAATCAGGATCTGGCCTGGTCAATAATATTTCTAAATGTTGCGGGGAATTACGGTTACACCTGAATAAATAAAAGTAATACATCAATGCTATTTATGTAGCGTTCTGTTTACAAAGTTTAAAAAGGCTTCTGGTATGTGTAGTGGTGGGGGGGGGGGGGAGGGGAGGTGATCTAAAAGTCTTGCACATGTATTATCTATTGGGGCATCTAAAGAGGAAGTCCTATGGAAAAATTGGTATTGTTATGTTTAATCTTTTTTTTTTAAAGAAATTGCAACTGGTTAGAACTGGTAATGCTTCTTTGCGAGGAAAATGTTTACACGAAACTTGAGTTGCTGAAATTATAAGCAACCCACCATCGTCTATTGTCTCTTTCTCTATATAGTGCAGTCAGTCTTAGTCGCAGATGTAAACACACATGTATGTCTCAAACAACCCTGGTAGTCGAGTGTTAATGGTTTGTGCGGCATTGTGCACTGGGTGAACTGGCCACTGCGCTGGCCACGGCTACTGCAGACGAGCGAAAAATGTTCCACTTACATTCGACAAATTCTTTTGCTTTGCCTCGTCTAAAGACATTCACTGCAATATATAAGCATCCTTGAAGTATCCTCTACCGATAACTGAAGAACTGAGACATGTATCCGCAGAAAAATAAAAGATGGGAAGGAAATTCCCTTGAGCTGTGATACGTACGGGCAAAACGTTAGAAAGGTGATTTATACGTTGTCCCGCAAACGGATCCCGCAAACGTATCCATGTAGGTCAGGAAACACCGCGAGTTTTGATGACGTAATTGCTCATCGGGTTACGTTTAGGGATACGTTCAATCGAAAATGTAGTGCAATAACTCCCTATTGAGTCATGATACGGATGCCAGTGTGAGTTACGAAAGGCGCTGTGCTAACCGTAGACACCGCCATTAGGAAACATTATATAAAACTTCTGGCATTGCAGGATTGGTGAGAGAGAAATACCTAATGCTAATACACAGAGGGAGACGTCGTTGAAGCTCATTAGTAGTCTAACACTCCAATCAATTTTAAAACTAGCTCTAGCGATCACTCTGCTGAATATTATCAAACACGGCAAAAACATAACACGTGATATCATTGCTGGTTGTTTACATATTGTGCATTGATCAGTTTACCACTCTTGCATCGGTTTTCGCAGGCTAATGTCATGATAAATTGACCCGCCCATGACCAAGAGTGAACCTAACCCCCTGCCCGGCTTTAAGCAACGCAAAAGGCAATACATTTTAGTTGAATCATTTGACGATACTGCTCGAGAAAAACAGAAAGAAGTGGTTAAGTTTTCATCATGTGATATGTGGTTTGAATCAAAGATATATTTATATAGAGTAGAGCCTTCCTATACCGAGCCCTGAATAAACCGAAATCTTGTCAATATCCGACTTAATATGCAGTTTATCGGCGGATAAATGACGCATGAAAATTCAAAAGCCCGACTCCATCAAAGGTGGGGGCAAAAGGCCATGGCATTGAGTGCAAGAGACTCAATTACGCAAAGGCATTCCGTAAAACAGTATGCTGACAAAATGTAATACGTAATATATAGTTAAAAGCCAAGCAAGCCAGCAGGATAAAGAATATATCTTAGTGTTACACAAAGATAAGCTTAATTTTTACATTATACAAACTACCTTTTATCATACAGGGTCCCGATTTGTTTTATTATGCCATACGTGATTGCACCATGATATGGGCAATTATTCCTCTGTCCCAAGCATTGGGTTTTTCAGGTTCTAGCTGTGTGTATGAACGTCGAAGTAACGAAGTAACGTCGAAGTATGAACACCTGATATTGAAGTAGCGGATCATATGTCACTGATCAGATTAATTGTTGCAAATATCCTGCAACAGGTTTCTGAGGTCATGTCAGTGGGATTCTCTGCATTCGTCACTATACTTTTCTGCGCACCTGTCACCGGGGTGACGATTATTTATTTAAAAGCACACAGAAATGGTAATTGATGCTAACGGTAATCGATCTGGTCGAATAATAAACATCGAACCAATGCAGTCGCACCAGTGCAAAATCAATAAATCCGCGTTATTTTAAAGTTTGGTCGTTTAGACAAACGTTAGGGCATTGTCATTAAATTGTATGCTTCTCCTGTAACAGTCCTGGACCATCGGAAAATGACAAATTGACCACGTGACCGTAGCCTGATGGTTACTTACAGAATTACGACTATCACTCACTAGGATCTGAACCGGTTAAGTAGTGCAAAAACTACTTTTCTTTTGCTGTTGTGGAAAAATGCCGTCACGTTAACACATGCGCTTGTCGCATAATTTTCTCTGCCGCTTGTATCAATTCACCACGAGAACGTTGAGAACCCCTATTGGCCCCGCATGGAACCGGAGGATGCTAGAACAACCATTTGGCGACACAAGAAGGCACGGCCAAGCGGCCGACCGTCGCAGAGCTGACACGAAATACGACGCCGTTATAATCCGTCACGGTCGCCAAAGTGATTTTTAGTTATAAGAATGTAGAAAAGGACCAAGATCCCGGAGCTTCAGCCATGAACTACAGAATCTTGGTCTTTATCGGGTCGGTCCTCTCGTTGGAGAGTCAGTCGCAAAATTCCGATCGGTCAAGATATGAGAAACACACATTTTAATAACGACTACCTAATTAGGCTTCGTACCTATATGCCCTTATTGTATTGACGCACACAGAGTAAACGAGCGGGACCTTAATGAGGTTTGAACGGATGTTCGCGTGGCATATCTATCATTAGTTTGGCTGGCAGGGACCGCCACAATGGTGACATCAGAATACCGCAGTCACTGGCTCAACAGGCGACCAGCCCTTCTGGCAGTGCTTATCACTCTGCTGTGTGCTACCGCTGTTCTCTTGAGACTCTCGGACATATTCTTCACGGCGGATGATTGTAATCGGCTGTACGGTGGGCCTCGGTGTGGGGGTACCCCCTTGCGACAACAGATGGAGGTCGTTGTTGCTGGCTCGGACCATGACACCACACATCCCCGATGGCGTGAGTATATCAAACTATCCTGGGCTCGACCCCAAGAGATTTTTTTTCAAAAATCATGGGCGTTCCCAGATTGTTTCCATGGGGGATCTCGATTTTAACAGTGCATCTTCTCAAACAATCTTGACTTTAACAGGGCATCTTCTCAAACAATCGTGATTTTAACAGGGCACCTTCTCAAGCAATCTTGATTTTAACAGGGCACCTTCTCAAGCAATCTTGATTTTAACAGTGCATCTTCCCAAACATTAAAAATTCTTTTTTTTCAAAAATAATGGGCGTTCCCAGAAAGTTTCCATGGGGGGAGTAGGATTTGTTTCCTAACGATTGCGACCTAAATAATAAGCAGTGCATCTTTCAAACTAATCTCGACTTTAATTTACACTGCATATATTCTCAAACGATCTCGATTTTAACAGTGCATCTTCCCAAACAATCTAGCTTTTTACAGTGCATCTTCCCAAACAATTTTGCTTTTAACAGTGCATCGTCCCAAACAATCTTAACTTTAACAGTGTCTCACTGGAGGCTGAATCAAAAGACGCCCCCCCCCCCCACCACGCCAGCTGCCTTCATAATAGTTTGTCTTAGCTTATAGCCGGTGATGACGCTTCGATTTTAAGGTAGTAGAGATGTCCTAATACCGACCCGATCATAGACTAAGCCCCACGACGATTCATTAGAACAACAACCTTAGGTCGCAATTAAGGCCATCGATAACGTGATAGAAGCTATATATACAGTTGGGGAATTACGCCAAGCGACGGTCTTCGAGGACATAGTTTTAAATATGGCTGCGCGATTATTCACAAACAGCTACCCAAATACTCCACACCCAAAGCTACCGCCAACGACAATTCACCCAGTGATGACGGTACGATCGAAACGTAATTTCCATGAGGTATTTATTAGACATGTATAATGTATAATGATTTATCCATTTGAAAGATATGCTGACGTTAACTTTATAGATATGTTTGGGTATATAGACCTCATGATGTAGGTGGTGCGATGACTGTTGTTTCAAATGAGAAAACGTCGATTTCGACATTGTATCTTGTGATAATAACCGGGATGAAAAGAGGGATATACCAGATATGGCTCGTTGGTTAGTAACATTAGAACATGTGGCGCCAAGCAGGGGTTATTAATGTCAGTTTCGTGATACTAAAGTATGCCTAAATATGTCTTGTTAAGTGTGAGTTGCACCACTATTGTTGAGGTGCTATCAGTTATGATTTGTCATTGCTTTCACACAT
Source organism: Arenicola marina (assembly GCA_964019135.1). NCBI lineage: Eukaryota > Metazoa > Annelida > Polychaeta > Arenicolidae > Arenicola > Arenicola marina. The sequence goes on along the minus strand of OZ025248.1, from coordinate 21,615,886 downwards.
GTAGATCAGGAGGAGGTCAACGCCGACTTGACACCATGTAGCCAAGGGCAACGACAGCAAACGATGCGAAGTTATTGCGAGACGCACGATTTACGACGAACAGAGAGCAAATTGAACCCACAGACGTTGCGTCATTTCTACTACAGTGACGCCCGCAAGGTCATCTACTGCGCTGTGCCCAAGGCCGCCACAACCACGTTCCTAGCGGTCTTGGCGCACAGCTCAGCCAACAGATCCGTGAGCCACACACAGGAGAATCAGTTCGCCGGGAAAAGGATTCACCACAATACTGCATTAAGTATATCCGGTGTAGGCCGTTTATCCAATCTGAATATGTCTCAGATTCACCATCGCTTAGACACTTACTGGAAGTTTATGTCGGTACGCCATCCTTTTGAACGTCTTCGTTCTGCTTGGAATAATTGCTTTGGAAACAAGTTGTTCAAACCCGATGGCCATTTGAAGCTGGTCCTAGTAAAGACTAGAATGCGACCGTTTTTTGAAGAGCGACGCAAGGAGCATTTACTGGAGGACACCACACGGGGCCTAAACATTACCTGGGAGGCCTTTGTGCATCTTGTGGCCGAGTCCGATTTCTTCAACAATTTACACTGGCAATCATACGTGAATCGCTGTCATCCCTGCCAGGTACACTACGATCACGTAGTTAAGATGGAGACGCTATCGGCCGATATCTATGACGTCATCAGGCACCTCCCAGGGCCTTATGGGATCGCTTCGTTTCCGCATAATAACCAGAAGCAGGCGCATTCATCACGTGACAAGTTTACCCGCATGGGGGATCACTATGAGGCGTTCTCGGAGGACATTATGCGATTGTTGTACAAACGGTATCAGGCTGATTTCGACATGTTTGGGTATCAGTGGCACTGGAAAGGCAAAGAGGGTCTTTGTTCAAACACATCAGCTCGAGATGATAACAGTAGCTGTTGCTGATATTAATATCATACCATCGTCGTCACTCTACACTATGCGTAATGAATAAATCAGCCTACACCAAGCTTGCTTAATTGTGCGTTCAATCAGGCTGTTGTAAACTCTCTAAACTCAGATGCTTAAAGGAAGTTATGGCATTTAGCTTTGTTATCGCGTTTGAATAATATTAGTGATAGGCCCACTATTATAACTGTGTGCATTTTCTTCAAAATGAGACTGTAGATCAACTACGCACGTGCAATATAAAAGTTGTAATAGCTATGCACCCAGCATGTTTTCTTGTTCTCGTTTACCACGCTCCACGGATCTCACCGCCATATTCTAAGTAGTTTAAAAATGATAGATAGGACACATGGGCGTTTTAAAGAATTATTATACTACACGCTAAGGTGTGTGTTTGTGGTTTGGGTATTAAGACTTAATGAATCTCCCCTTGACCTTTCCCTGTCATAATTAGGCGACTCAATTGTGCCTTGAGCGCGGATGTCCAACCTAATCCAATAACGATCTGCACCGAAAGTTTACATCTTAAATTAATTTGGCGAGTGTTAACGCCTTGTTTCGGCTGGCTGGTGTCCGTGGGGGTGGGGGTGGGGGGCGCTTCCGCCATCCATGTATAATCATCCTAACACACCTATATATATCCACCATATTTTCCAACACCCTCCTTGGACGTATTGTACATATTCGACCAAGCGATTCGGTGTCAGCATATGGAATTTATTTTCATGCCCTCCTCTCCCCCACCCTCCTCAGTATCTGTGAAGAATGTTTACCTCTGACGCTCACAGATGCTCTTAATCTCTCATTGTTATCGCCTCGTCTTGACTTTGTCAGAAGTCCCACTTTCACATACTGGCGCTCTCAGTTGATATCCTTAATTGCGGCTTTTTGCGGGCAAACCGCAACTGATACTCCTTTTCCTTTTAACGATTACACCCGCTTCTCTACCTCTCCCGGCACGACCACCCTCCCTCTCTCTCTTCGGCAACTCCAGTCTTCCTCATCCTCTCCCGCCACTCTCATTCCCTCCTCTTCCTCTCCTCTCCTATTCTCAACCTCTCTTTTGGACCATTCATATATTGACATCTTCATTAATATTAAGTGCTTTACGTGCAATAATATCATCGCCTATTTGAAACCATTACGTGCGACACGACCCTAGACAGACCCTGTAGATGAGGCAGGACCTCAGTTAGGGGAACCATTACGTGTGACACGACCCTAGACAGACCCTGTAGATGAGGCAGGACCTCAGTTAGGGGAACCATTACGTGTGACACGACCCCAGACAGACCCTGTAGACGAGGCAGGACCTCAGTTAGGGGAACCATTACGTGTGACACGACCCTAGACAGACCCTGTAGATGAGGCAGGACCTCAGTTAGGGGAACCATTACGTGTGACACGACCCTAGACAGACCCTGTAGATGAGGCAGGACCTCAGTTAGGGGAACCATTACGTGTGACACGACCCTAGACAGACCCTGTAGATGAGGCAGGACCTCAGTTAGGGGAACCATTACGTGTGACACGACCCTAGACAGACCCTGTAGATGAGGCAGGACCTCAGTTAGGGGAACCATTACGTGTGACACGACCCTAGACAGACCCTGTAGATGAGGCAGGACCTCAGTTAGGGGAACCATTACGTGTGACACGACCCTAGACAGACCCTGTAGATGAGGCAGGACCTCAGTTAGGGGAACCATTACGTGTGACACGACCCTAGACAGACCCTGTAGATGAGGCAGGACCTCAGTTAGGGGAACCATTACGTGTGACACGACCCTAGACAGACCCTGTAGATGAGGCAGGACCTCAGTTAGGGGAACCATTACGTGTGACACGACCCTAGACAGACCCTGTAGATGAGGCAGGACCTCAGTTAGGGGAACCATTACGTGTGACACGACCCTAGACAGACCCTGTAGATGAGGCAGGACCTCAGTTAGGGGAACCCGAAGTGCAGGAACTGACGCTGGCAAGGTTGAGGACATGTGGGCTATGCTATGATATACGTTACTGTATCTGGGATCGTCAAGGGCGCCCATTACAGATAATGGTGGGCGCCGCCAGTCCTTGCACGGCTCGGGTGTATTGACACACTATGGACGGCAAGGATCCTAAGCACCCGGTACTAGGGTTGACTCGAATGGTTTACCGGTGGTAGTAGGCGGCACATCGTTTGACACCGGTCTGCCCTATACCCACCACTATTCATCACCACGTTTATTCCGCTGGCATATTCTCCCAGAACAGATACTTACTTTGCTTACCGAATATTCAAGTGGTCTATCTAGATCCTGGCGCATTGAATAAAGCAGTCTCGGTTCATGAAATAAACATGTACATGTATTTTATGCAGTATTTTGGCTTGGCCAAGTTTATTTGGTGTCACATTGTAAGCAACATTCAATTAATGAAGACGAAACACGCGGCTTCCAAATTTATTTAAGGTTATATTTAAATTGTAAACTAAGTCCGCATTGCATTATTTCAATATTCGCCTTTTACCAGCGAGTTGTACCAGCGAGTGTGGCGAATGTGATACTAGCCCCCACCCCCCACCCCCCAGGAGTTGACCCGTCCATGGTGCCAAGGTTACATGTTAAACACCACTGCATGACTGAGGAGTCTATCTGCATGCTATCTGTACGACGAGAATGTTTACAAGGAGACTTGCTAAATAGATCCGCAGTAGGGTCAAAGGCTCGGGGGGGGGGGGGGGGTGGGGGTACTTCATACATTGCTGGATTTTGCAGGGTTGCGCAGAAAGTTCCTCCCCCCCCCCCCCTCTCTCGTTTGTCAAAACTCCGCCCTGAGGCCAGCGGATGTGTGACTTTTACCGGTGACCGGCTCTATGCCGTACTTCCATACGGGCTGCTTGGTTTATTCTTTTTCTCTAGCAAACTGGCTCTACGAACACTGGTGTGTGTCCCCCACGATGACACGTTTAGTAATCTACAAATTTAAGGGTACTGTAGGGGTACATTAAAAAAAAAGATTCCCGCTTACTCAGGTTTCACTGGCTATCCAGCTCCCCCCCCCCACCCACCCCCCGCTCTCCCCGTGGATTAACTGGATTGAGGTATTTCGCTCCTGTTGCATTTATGCATTTAAGCGATTCACTGACTGGTTCCCATCCCTTTAATCTTCACTTGAACTCTGTGCGAGAGGATTTTTATGTTCATTTTACATATTGCGAATAGCCGTGGACCTGCAGCGAGCGACGCCAATAGATAGCTTATCATATCTGTTTGTCTCCAGCTTTTCACCAAAATAGTTCAACCATTGGTACTGATGCAGCAGGACCAAACCAAACTGTCTTGTATAATATACCGTTCAAATAGCCAGCGGTTTCCGCTTCTTTTGCTGTTGTGAACTGTTGTGAAGCCAGAATCGTGAACCTCGTGGTGTGACAGGTAGTCGAGATGCAGTGGCTGGATTATGTCATTTTTGTGGCTTTTCTGTTGGTTTCTGTCGGGATCGGGGTCTACCATGCCTGCACCGGAAACAAGCAAAGGACCACGCGTGAGTTCCTTCTCGCCGACCGGAAGTTAAAGGTAATTATTTACCGGAGAGGGAAGTATATATTGCCACGTTGCGCAATATCAATTAGCTTTGTGAAACCGTGGCGTGCAAGGAGTCAAGATGTCGCTATCAGTGGTAATATTATGTATTTTAGGTCCGGACACTTGGCGGGAACGAGGTTACATCAGATCTTTCTTGTGATATTAAAATGATGCCTTTGATGCAAGATAGATATTTATTACCGCTTGTCTTAAATTGTACAATTTCAACATTATCATAATAGAATAGTGGGAAAGAGGCCGAATATTAACCAAGATGCATAAATAACACAAAATTTCAATGCCAGGGGCAAAGTGCCCATCAAAGGAGGCGTTCCCATTAATGTCATACCAGGAAGTACGATACTGTGTGCGTAATGTAGCGTAGTACTAATTTGTAAAGTTGTAGGAAATGCTATACCTTGTCATGGGACCCAGAATATATCAAGATTTACTTAAAGTCCACCGTCTAATATTTTTGGTGTATCTGTTTGTATGATGACAATCGAAAACATTTGCTTTGGTCATGAGAAGAATACATAAGTTAACAAAAGTAATGCAAGCCTTCTAACGGAATGGAGTTTCTACAATGTATATTGCAAAGCGTCTCTTCTGAAACTACTTTTTGACTTTGGGTCCAAGCAGGCATTCTACGAAATAATTTAATACTGGCAGGTCTTTCACTCCACAAAACAATGTAGGCGCCCTTTAAAACGAAACGTAACATATAACAAACTTTGTCCACCACTCAGCTTCCACGAATTAGGTAGGAACTCAGTGAAATCGTGAAAAATGAAAAGTTTATTAAGTCGTTGTTATACCAGGTATAAGACGATTTAGGTAGGAAATCAGTTTTATGATGCCACGAGTTTTATCATAACGTTCTAAGTACAAGGTTCAGTGCACCCCTGCGCTTGGACGGCGAGGCTATGACTTTGTCAACCAGCTGTCTTCGTCACGTGACTGTTTCGAGGTCATGTGAAATTCTTGGTCAGTTGCACGGGAGATTTCAAAATTCAGTATTTCTCTCATTGCTCTCTATGATAACGTCGGTCAAATGACAGCTGCAAAGGAAAAGGTAAACGTCAAAATATAGCTTCTCTTCTGAAACCACTTTTTGATTATGGGTCCAAGCAGGCATTGCCAGAACTAATTCCAAGCAATAATTCCCAGAAGTAATTTAATACGGGCAGGTTTTTCATTCAAAAACAACTGTAGGCGATCTGTGAAATGCACATACAGAGCGCTCGCGTTTGGGGTACATTTGTGCAACACTAGCACAATTTGAGAGCAGTTCATTGAACTTATTTCAAAATTAAGTAATGCCGTTATCTACCAAGTGACTAAAATATCTACCCCATGCTTGCAAGGATCGAGCAATGGAGCAGTAAAACATAAACCAAAAGAAGAAGATAAAGAAGAGAAGTGTTGTGTTGTTCGTTATTTATATTACTATAACACTTTTTATAAAGGTCCCCTCAACACACTCGGCAGACTCGCGGCTATGTTTGGGACAAACAACAAACGCCTGATAAGGTTAAATAATGGGGTTTATTAATAACCCAACAACAAATGTAATGTCCAGCCGGAAGCGGTACGCGTGTTCGCACGCTGACATTGGCATCGCGCAGAGAGCTGACGTATCAGCGACTGCGCGAAGCAATTGCTGCCAATCGGAGACCTAACGCGTGTTTGTACCAAAGGTGGGGCAGCAGACACCACCAACACGTCACATGACCTCGAAACAGTCACGTGACGAAGGCTGCTGGTTGACAGCGTCGCCGTCCAAGCGCAGGGGTGCACTGAACCTTGTACTCAGAGCGTTATGATAAAACTCGTGGCACCATAAAACTGATTTCCTACCTAAATCGTTTATACTTGGTATAACAACGACTTAATTGACATTTCATTTTTCACGATTTCACTGAGTTCCTACCTAAATCGTGTTATACCTGGTATAACAACGACTTAATTAACTTTTCACTTTTCACGATTTCGTTTGATGTACATGCATACATACAAGCATATGTTGTAACTCTTTCTCGGTGTGATTGTCAATATTTCACCTGCAGCCATCCTTCCTTTTTTTATACAGGTTTGTAATTTTATTGAAATTTTTACTCATATAGTGGTGACATTAAACTTTGATGTGAAAGTTTGATCCCGTGATATCCGCAGATGATCCCCACCATGCTGTCGCTGTTGGTGACGCTGCAGTCGGCCATCATGGTCCTGGGCCACGCGGCCGAGATGGTGACTCGGGGGGTGCAGGCGTGGCTGTGGGAGTGCATCGCCTACACCATCGCCATCCTCACGGCCGAGCGATTCATCGTGCCCTGGATGTACCGGCAGCGAGTGGCCAGTGTCTATCAGGCGGGTAACCAACCACCACGGGCTCAGTGGGCGCCACATCTGTCTCTCCCTTTCTATTACCCGATAAAATCACTTTTCCAGTCACAAGATTCCATAGCAGGCGCGGATCCAGGGGATGTGGACCACACCCGGAGTGTGGACCCCACCCTGTGGACCCCACTCCTGTGGACCCGACCCCTGTGGACCGCACCCATGTGGACCGCACCCCTGTGGACCCCACCCCTGTGGATCCCACCCCAGGGGACCCCAACCCTGTGGACCGCTCCCCTGTGGATCCCACCTCTGTGGACCCGACCTCTGTGGACCCGACCTCTGTGGACCCCACCCGGGGTTTGCACCCCACCCCTGTGGACCCCACCCCTGTGGACCCCACCCCTGTGGACCCCACCCCTGTGAACCCCACCCCTGTGGACCCCACCCCTGTGGACACCACCCCTGTGGATCCCACCCCTGTGGATTCCACCCCTGTGGACCCCACCCCTGTGGACCCCACCCCTGTGGACCCCACCCCTGTGGACCCCACCCCTGTGGACCCGACCTCTGTGGACCCAACCCTGTGAACCCCACTCGGTGTGTGCACCCCACTTCTGTGGATCCCACCCCTATGGACCCCACCCCTGCGGACCCCACCTCTGTGGACCCCACCCCTGCGGACCCCACCTCTCTGGACCCCACCCGGGGTGTGCACCCCATCCCTGTGGACCCCACCCCTGTAGACCCCACCCCTGTGGACCCCACCCCTGTGGATCCACCCCTGTGGACTCCACCCCTGTGGACCCGACCTCTGTGGACCCCAACCCTGTGGACCCCACTCGGTGTGTGCACCCCACTTCTGTGGATCCACCCCTGTGGACTCCACCCCTGTGGACCCGACCTCTGTGGACCCCAACCCTGTGGACCCCACTCGGTGTGTGCACCCCACTTCTGTGGACCCCACCCGGAGTAGGCACCCCACCCCTGTGGACCCCACGCCTGTGGACCCCACCCCTGTGGACCCCACCTCTGTGGACCCCAACCCTGTGGACCCCACCTCTGTGGACCCCACCCGGGGTAGGCACCACACCTCTGTGGACCCCACGCCTGTGAACCCCACCACCTTTTTGAGCGAAGGTGCTTGTTTTCAACGTTCAACGGTTATCGCATGCCCTGTAAGATGTAGACCCCCCCCCACCCTCCGCGACGCCACTTCCTATTTATGTACTGGAGGCCCCGTGCACATTTTCTTCGAAAGTGGCGAATCCGCCCCCCCCCCTCCACCAATTCTGGATCCCCGCCTGCCTAGTGGCTCTCTCTGGTCCCATTTCCGTTGTGTTAACTGGTAAATTTGCCATTTCGAAATAAAGTCGTAACGGGGCGACGAGAATAAGTTGCATTACAACAGTGCAATATTTGGCTCTGACTACTGGTAAAGGCAGGCAAGTCCGCCCTCACCAAATAACACCGAGTGTTTCACATCCGTCCCGAGCCAGGCAAGTCCGCCCTCACCAAATAACACCAGGGTTTCACCAGTACGACAGCTTTACTTATCTTATTGGTTATCTTACGTTGCAGTTCCTTGAGATGAGGTTTGCGTCCAGAGCCTTACGAATCTTTGGAGCATTCCTTGGACTTGTGAGCGCTGTAAGTTTTAACATCCTTTGGCATACAATAAATGCATTTCCCTGAATATTATTTTATTGAATTATCCCTAATGCGTTAATTATACATTAAATATATACTCTAGTCCTACTATTTTAAGTCACAAAGGGTCAATTTGGCTACTTGGCATTATTATCTATTAATTTATCGGAATATTGTCCTGGTGGTTGGAGGACGACGTGTCACGGTCGAGGTCTGCCTCCCCCCTGCGCACCCTCCCCTCCCACTCCATTGAGTGTGGGGGTCCGAATTGAGCCAATTGTACTTCAGCTTTTGTAACTGTATAACCCCCCTCTAGTGGTGGATCCAGGGGGGCACAGGGGGCACGCTTCCCCCCCCCCCTTTTCACGGCGTAAACAGTTTAATTACGTCCAGTTTCGGCGGCATTTTGTGCAGCCACTTTTCCAGACTTGTGCCCCACCTTTAGCATAATTCTGGATCCGCCGCTGCCCGCCCTCACCCTCCCCCCCCCCCCCCCTATTTAATTGTTTGTGGATCCGATCTTAGATTGATCTCACAAACAATGCCGCGAGCGTTATATGTTTCAGGTGCTGTACATGGGAATAGCGATGTACGCGCCTGCTATCGCCTTGGAAACGGGTGAGCATTGGTCAGAGGCGAAACGGGCCAGACATTGACCTTGACGTGACCCATCTATGGACCTACAACATACGCTTGCACCTTACACTTAAATAATACCCACGGTGCTCCCATATTCCCATCCTCCTATCCGACTTTAACACCATTGCTTATGGAATGTCCAGGAAATGACCTTTCCGCAAGTTTTCCGCAAGGTCTGATATGTAAGTCGCATGGGCTTAGATTTGGTCCGAAAAGCTGGACAAGCAGCTTCAATATGTTTTCAATAAAAAAAACTCCGGAGGTCCTGATTTTATTATATAGTATTATTTACGGTTATTTACAGTGGATAAATAAATTGAAAGTATCGCTAAAAAGAATCTCACAAGGTGGAGAACAGCCTTATATACCTAGTACTCACTGGGCGGCGCAGTGATCGAGCGTTCTACCTTCATAACATGTCGCTGCCGAATTTTCAGCCCCCTGTTGCATTTAACATAGTAAGGCCTATTTAAAGTACTTTATTCTGTATTTTTTTGTATTACCAACCTCTTCTGCATGTGAAATAAGTATATTTTGTCTTGAATTTAAATCCTAAAACCCTGTGGGCTATCAGGAGAGAAGCACTTTTTTTCACAGGATCAGAAGTTGGTGGCCGGCTTGTTATCCCTGTGCGCCTGTTCGCTGTTTGGTATTCGGTGTGATGTCGACCGCGGCTCGCTAGGATGTCCACCCCGACGCGCGATATAAAGAAACCGCGCAGTTTTATGTTTAAATTGATACCTTACAGACGAGATATAAAACATATGCATAATAATTTTGAGATACTTTTAATCTTCATTCTAAAATGTCAAAGATCTAAGATGGCGCATGTAAATATATTGCTTTACCTTTCAGCCACTGGATTTCCCACCTCGGCCTCTGTGCCTATCATGGCTGTGGTCACTGTAATCTACACGGCTCTGGTAACTGTCACATTCTACGCTCATTGATAACTTGATTATCGCAAACAAAAATTCGATTACCATAACCCAGTGTATAACATAACGACAACGGTGAGGCTGCGTCAATTTATCCCCTGAATAGTCGTGACGTTAGAGCCAACAATTAGGATCAGTGACTGGGATCATAATGTTCAAGAACGACCATGCGCAGACAGACATTTTGTCTGTGCTGCCTCGGCGTTTTTCTTTACAACCGATTTCGGTTTCTGTACTACTAGAACCGTGGAACATCAAATCTTAACGTATCATAACGCTTCTTCGTGTTTTATCCTACCCGCATTGGGGCCTCAGTCAACATGTCACAGACCTTGGCGCTGATGTAACGTTTTCCTTTGGCTTACAGGGTGGTATGCGCGCTGTCATTTGGGTCGATGTCTTCCAATCTGCTGTTATATTCGGCGGACTGCTAGCCATTCTGATACGGGTAGGGCGCTAAACTGTTATCCCCGCTATTATCGTTCGCACTTTATGACGCTCGGGCTCGCGGTGAAGGCCGGAGTGGTGATAAGCAAAATACATTGTCATTTTTTATTAGTTGCTACACGATAAATATTTTTTTCGTCAGTTAAATAATATTAATATTGAGGCTTCCCTGGCCAATAATTACATGCATGGTCTGTATAACCGCCATGACCAATGAACTCGCATGGTTTGTGTAACCAGCATGGCTGACAGACCAGATGTGTATAACCACGATGGTCAATGAATGGACTTGCATGGTGTGTATAACCACCATGACCAGTGGACAAAATGTACATAGCTACTACCACCAGTGTACCATGGTGTATAACCATGGCTTGACTGACGCCCAGTGTACCAGGGTGTATAACCATGGTCTTACTGACGCCTAGTGTACCAGGGTGTATAACCATGGTTTGACTGACGCCCAGTGTACCAGGGTGTATAACCATGGCCTGATTGACGCCCAGTGTACCATTGTGTATAACCACCATGGCCGAGTGTACCTGAGTGTATAACCATGGGTTAAGTGACGCCCAGTGTACCAGGATGTATAGCCATGATCTGGGGGACACCGAGTGTAACAGGGTGTATAACCACCCTGTTTTGTCCCGCAGGGCTGTGTGATGGTCGGGGGCTTCCAGAAAGCCTTGAACATTGCCGAAGAGGAAGGGCGTCTCATTTGGGTCGAGTGAGTATTTGATTCAGCCCAAATATCACATAACACCTTTTAGTCTTGCTGCCACATTGAAGACGGGTTGACGTCTGATACTGAACATTATAAATTGAAACGCAAGGAAATCGGATATAAACGTATTCGGTCTTTATACACTTAATTCTATAACCCAACTATCGACCTATCACATAACGGTACCTCTGCTGCAGATACCCTGAACTTTTCCTGCATTCGGATTGGGAACATTTAGTTAACATAATACGACGAAACGCAGTTTCTCGCAGTGAGACTTACGCAGAGAATATATATATCGATCAGCATACTGACCCGGATGACGTCAGGATGGTGTCTATTCCTCAGCACGAGTCCGGATCCCACGGTGCGGCACACAGCCTGGGGCTTCCTCGGCGGGTACAGCAGCGCCTGGATATTTGCCTACGGCTTGATGCAGACCACGGTACAGAGGTACTCCGCAGTCAGCACGCTGAGAGGGGCGCGACTGTAAGTCCTCATCTGATTGGATCAAACTATGTCAATAAAACTTGTTAACAAAAAACAAAAATGGTAATTGGGTTCCGTCATTTTTTGTGTCTCAACATATTGGAGCGAAATCATTCGGGCCGTTTGACTTCATGGAAACTCTGTAGATATTCTTTGTCTTGTCAATAGATTTCTGTGACAAGTAAATAAATGCAATCGGAGCTGTGCAGTAAAAAAGATAATTAGTCATTCGCTGTATGAAAATCTAGTGGAAGAGGAGGGGAGGGGGTCCAGGTGGTCACTCCCAACTATTTTACAGGTCTTTAGCGCACATTTTTAGTGAAACGTTTGTGCAACAAGTGTGCCCCCTCCCTCCCCACCCCCTGCCCCTCTTTCATGTTATGGGGGAAGCGGGTCAAAAGGAGAAACAACAAAGCTCTCTTAGACTAGCTTATAGTCCCCTTCTCTCCAGCCCCACGTATGAGCCACATAGCACGTTATACATGCCAGGTTATACTTTCAGTGCCTTTTTGTTGAACATCCCGTTGCTGGTGTTGATGGTGAGCATCGTATGTATGATTGGTATCGTCGTCCTGGCCTACTACGCCCAGCTGGGGTGCGACCCCCTAGCGAGCCAGCAGATCACTCACGCCAACCAGGTGCGTGTGTACTTGTACAAACTTGACTGTAATTAAATGCGCCGTACAGGAATGAAAATCAATATCCAGACGGGACTAAGGGGTGGGCGAAGGGTTACACTTGTGTAAGGCGACCGAGCAGGTAAGTATTGCCCAAAACATATCAGCTACACCTAAATTTTCTTGGGTGATATCATTATGATGTACTTTACTTAGACCAAGTCAACGTGGGTGTTATTATCTGCTTGTTATCAGCAACAATTATCTACAATATAATATAGCTGTATGGCAATGCCTTAAACTTACTCCATGTTGCCTGTTTCGCGACATTTTTCCCAGATTCTTCCGCTCTTTGTCCGCGATGTGTTTGCTGATACGAAAGGATTCTATGGACTCTTTCTAGCCACACTCTACAGCGGCGCTCTCAGGTGAGAAAACTGTAATTGCGTCCGGTTCAATCTGGCTGCATCCGGTTGGATCTGGTTGCATCCGGTTGATTCCGGTTCACCCGGTTACTGAATCCGGTTGAATCTGGTTGAGTCTGGTTACTGAATCCTGTTGAATCTTGTTGAGTCTGGTTAAATCCCGTTGTATCCGGTTGAATCTTGTTGAGTCTGGTTAAATCCGGTTGTATTCGGTTGCATCCGCTGTCCTATGGCCTGTTGCAGTTCGGTGTCGTCTAGTCTCAGTGGGGCTGCTGCCAACACATGGGAAGATATCCTGAGATGGAAACTGCCTAATCTTTCAGAGAGCAAGGCGGCGGCTCTCAACAAAGGACTAGGTCAGTGAAATCTTCCGTGTGCTGAACCCAACAGAGTAATAATCAAGCCTTATATGAACATTATTATTCACACTTGATTCCACCAATATGACATGGGTTTATCATTCCTTTGCACGGACGATGGTACATTATTTACGTTATATATTGCTATATCAATGGCATGCTTTATTCGTATATTCCACCCGCACTGCAAGGCGCAGTGAGGTTCCCCCATTGCAAGGCGCCGTGAGGTTCCCCCATTGCAAGTCGCCGTGAGGTTCCACCATTGCAAGGCGCCGTGAGGTTCCCCCAGTTTAGCTTCGATGTTCACCAAGATGACCGAAGCCTCAAATCCTCATTTCATTCAAACCTTTATTATTCAGTCAACTGTTTTTTTAGTTAGTTCTAATGTTTTGTCTGTCTTTGTATTAGGTTCTTTAGTTGCGTTATATATAATATCGTCATATATATACATGTACATAGCATCGCAGCAATAACTTGGCGGAAAACCGATTCTGAACAATACACCCTACGTCTTGGAGGCGAGGTCATTCAGTTGCTTGCCATTCGAGTTAGGCCTAAGAAGAATACTTAAATATTACAGATTGGTCTGATCTTAGTTTATTACATAAATCATGATCTTACATCACCCAGCCATTAACACGGTCTAGTATGAAACTTTGGATCAGATTCAACTTTATACGTAATTGGAAAATTTATTTTCCAGTCGTTATGTACGGCGGTTTGGCAATTGGAATCGCTTACTTGGCGTCCTCTCTGTCTGGACCTATTTCTCAGGTAAAGCTCGAATATCATTGTATTTACCGACATGACTTCATCCCTATCTGGGACTAACACTCCGGTAAAAGACTGTCATCATTGTAATTACATACATGACTTCATCCCTATCTGGAACTATCACTCAGCTGAAACACTATCGTCATTGTAATTACATACATGACTTCATCCCTATCTGGAACTAACACTCAGCTAAAACACTATCATCATTGTAATTACCCATATGTCGTCCTCTCTGAACCCGTCTCTCAGGTAAAGCACCAACACCATTATAATTACCTACATGTCGTCCTCTATGACCGAATCTCTCAGGTAAAGCACCAACACCATTATAATTACTTATATGTCGTCCTCTGTGACCGAATCTCTCAGGTAAAGCACTATCATTACTGTTATCATCATTGGTTGGCTGTAACAATCGTGAATTGTGGCTTACTGGGTGGAACTATACATTGAAATTAAATGTACCTGGATAGATGTTGGTTGTCAGTTAGTTGACGACTTCCAATATCATAAATTACTTACATTAGCTTTTCAAGAACTGAATTTTCCCCTCGTGGTGTTTTTTTCCAGATTGGAATAATGATACTTGGGTCAACCGGCGGACCTATTTTCGGTATCTACTTGCTAGGAGCTTTCAGGAGCCTCCGCTGGGTTGAATGGAAGGTAACGGACACCAGTGATATCAATACTTGGCAAAAAAACATCCTCACGAATTACGATTGTCAAAAGTATTTCAGAGCATGATAATATCGAATTTATGATTTGTGACTGTTTTACAGTTGAATTTGATGAAACGGCGCATGATCCCTTGCATGGTATGTTTACCGAATCCAGTACATCATTGGCAAAGGAATTAAAAGCTCGTCACGTTTTCGATGCAGCGATTACTGATTAATGATAATGAGATTTTGTTATGCCAACCAACGCAGCATTTTTTCAGACCAATTATGGTGAAATATTCGTTTTAATGTTGAAATTAAAAATACTACCGCCATTTAAGACATAGATAAATTAGTTACATCACCATTCAGATTTCTACTGTTCTTCGCCAATTCTGCATCACCTAAACAGCCATGACAGAGTAACGAAAATACCATTAGACATCGTGACACATAGAAAACCAACTTGTGGTTTACCAAGTAGTTACTATACATATCAGTAAGTTAAGCATGATTCACGGCTCCCCAATAACAAATGACAATGGCGGTAGGGGGCGCTTGACTTATAGCTGACTATAGTACGGACAATGAATATGGTAGTAATGTGGTAGTTTATTTCCAGGGTGCGCTGACTGGCGGAGTATTCGGCTTCGCCTTGACGCTATGGATCGGTCTGGGATCTGTGTTTGTGAGTGGCATACACCCCCCTCTACCGCCAACCTCAACCGAAAGATGCGAACCCTCGTTCAACACCACCGTGATGTCATTTCCGCCAGTGTAGGTCTGCATGGCCTCGAGATTTCGTTTCGCTATCAACAAACATAAGGGCCAAACATAACTAAATAGAAATATATATTTATAATAATAATAATAATAATAATAATAATAATAATAATAATAATACCATGGACTAATTCCGCGTAATTTAAGATTTGGCTTGATTCCTACGTTTGATCTGGTATCAATTTCTAACATGTGATGAATAGCGATTCACTACTGAAACATATGGGAGATGAAGAACACTTTTCGTCTTCGTCTTTAGATCCGGACTGTCTAAACTATACTCGGTGTCCTATTTGTGGTACATGCCCATCGGATGTGGACTGACCTTCATCCTTGGTCTGCTGGTTTCCTGGGTCACCGGTAATAAGTCTTCATTGGACTTTATGTATCAAATGTATGATAAGACATACGCGACCGGGCAGTCATAGACGCTCTTATTCCCATTGCCAATTGAAATGCTTGTAATACTAATAATGCAATCATGTCGTTCTTGCTTCTGATATTTTACAGTTTTTATGGTATTGGAATTTATATTGGAAAATATAAAAATTATTATCTATATTTCCACTTGCCAATATTGCACTGGATTACACAACACTTGTTTTATATGGTTGGACCGTTTCATTGGCAGCAAAAATATCGGGACAGAAGCAGGTGGATGTATCGGATGATGTATTCCTACGCTGGCGCGACGCCCTGAAGATCAGTGATAACACAAGTGATGGCGAAACAAATATCTTCCGCGGTGAAGTTAAGGTAAAGTAACGGCTACGACCAAATTACTGACATATGCCCACGTCTTCCTTTCTTTCTAAACTTAATTGATGGTTGAGCATTGGACTTTGTTTATCAAAGGATAAAGTACAAAAGGTATATATTCGTCAATAACTGATGAAATGTGCTTGAATTTCAGGACGAGAGTGTCTTGATGCCAATAAAATCCGCGAAGCAAGATATAGAAACGATAACAGTGACTTCAATGGCGAACGCCGGCATCTCGCTAACGTCGATACGAGGAATTGAAGGGAGTCATTGTCGTCAGTTTTAGCTGAGACGACGAGTCACTGATAGCGACATGAGGAATAAAAGGGTGTCAGTATCATTTGAGACGGTGCGCAGTGTCAGCTGCGAAGGACGGCGCGTCGCTAAGGGCGACACGAAACATTAGAGCGTTATTGCACTACGTTTCCGCGCCACTAATACGCATCCCGATACGTTAGCGCCGATACGTTTACGTTTCGGTTTTTCACTGTCGCGCGGCGCACAAATGAGTTATTGCAGTCGGTATTCTGTCGACAACCGTAAAGCGACGGCTGGCGTTCTTCACAATGTACGAAGGCAACCACAATAGAAGCAGAATTGAATACAAATAGAAAAGATAGTTTAAACGATTTTGTTTAAAAGTGTTAACATCTGTTTTAGTGTTATGTCTATTTATATTACTTCTTTCGCTATCTTATCGCTAATCAAACAACAGCACAAACTGTAACAGAGCAGTTTCTTTAGGAATAATTCTGTGGTGGATATAGACCGATGATGAAGTAGCCATTTCTAGAAAAAACACCTTCTGAAAATGGTAATTTCATTCATTTTTGTCATTTACATTTGTCAAAAGTTTTTTCCACATGGAACAAGTTCCTCAACAAGCGGATTTAAAGTTGAAACTGCTTATTGAAACCACAATTATATAATACATGTGAAACCATTTAAACAGTTTGCATGTTCATTGAACAATCATTTTTTATGTTGGTTAATTCTGACCACTATAATCAGGATCTGGCCTGGTCAACAATATTTCTAAATGTTGCGGTGAATTACGGTTACACCTGAATAAATAAAAGTACTACATCAATGCTATTTATGTAGCGTTCTGTTTGCAAAGTTTAAAAAGGCTTCTGGTATGTGTAGTGGGGGGGGGGGGTGGTCTAAAAGTCTTGCACATGCATTATCTATTGGAGCATCTAAAGAGGAAGTCCTATGGAAAAATTGGTATTGTTATGTTTAATCTATTAAAAAAAAGAAACTGCAACTGGTAATGCTTCTTTGCGAGGAAAATGTTTACACGAAACTTGAGTTGCTGAAATTATAGACCACCATCGTCCATTGTCTCTTTCTCTATATAGTGCAGTCAGTCTTAGTCGCAGATGTAAACACACATGTATGTCTCAAACAACCCTGGTGGTCGAGTGTTAATGGTTTGTGCGGAATTGTGCACTGGGTGAACTGGCCACTACGCTGGCCACGGCTACTGCAGACGAGCAAAAAAATTTCCACTTACTTCGACAAATTCTTTTGCTTTGCCTCGTCTAAAGACATTCACTGCAATATATAAGCATCCTTGAAGTATCCTCTACCGATAACTGAAGAATTGAGACATGTATTCGCAGAAAAATAAAAGATGTAAAGGAAATTCCCTCAATTGAGCTGTGATACGTACGGGAAAAACGTTAGAAAGGTGATTTATACGTTGTCCCGCAAACGGATCCCGCAAACGTATCTATGTAGGTCAGGAAACACCACGAGTTTTGATGACGTAATTGCTCATCGGGTTACGTTTAGGGGTACGTTCAATCGAAAACGTAGTGCAATGACTTCCTATTGAGTCATGATACGGATGCCAGTGTCAGTTACGCTGTGCTAACCGTAGACACCGCCATTAGGAAACATTATATAAAACTTCTGGCATTGCAGGATTGGTGAGAGAGAAATACCTAATGCTAATACATAGAGGGAGACGTCGTTGAAGCTCATTAGTAGGCTAACAGTCCAATCAATTTTAAAACTAGCTCTAGCGATCACTCCTCACATCGTTGAATGAAGTAACATATTCTATGCATTTCTATGGTGTTTTGTTCTGAATATGATCAAAGACGGCAAAAACATAACACGTGATATCATTGCTTGTTGTTTACATATTGTGCATTGATCAGTTTACCATTCTTGCATCGGTTTTCGCAAGCAAATATCATGATACATTGACCCGCCCATGACCAAGAGTGAACTTAACCCCCTGCCCGGCTTTAAGCAACGCAAATAGCAATACATTTTAGTTAAATCATTTGACGAAACTGCTCGAGAAAAAACAGAAAGAAGTGGTTTCACTTCAAGTTTTCAAGTTTTCAAGAAAGAAGTGGTTTCACTTCAAGTTTTCAAGTTTTCATTGTGCGATATGTGGATTGAATCCAATATATATTTATATAGAGTAGAGCGTTCCTATACCGAGCGCTGAATAAACCGAAATCTTGTCAATATCCGACCTAATATGCAGTTTATCGGCGGATAATGACGCCCGACTCCATCAAAGGTGGGGGCAAAAGGCCATGGCATTGAGTGCAAGAGACTCAATTACGCAAAGGTATTCCGTACAACAGCATGCTGACAAAATGTAAAAGGTAATATGTAGTTAAAAGCCAAGCAAGCCAGCAGGATGAAGAATACATCTTAGTGTTACACAAAATAAGCTTAATTTTTACATTATACAAACTACCTTTTATCATACAAGGTCCCGATTTGTTTTATTATGCCATACTTGATTGCTCCATGATAATGGCAATTATTCCTGTCCCAAGCATTGGGTTTTTCAGGTTCTAGCTGTGTGTATGAACGTCGAAATAACGAAGTAACGTCGAAGTAACGAAGTAACGTCGAAGTATGAACACCTGATATTGAAGTAGCGGATCATATGTCACTGATCAGATTAATTGTTGCAAATATCCTGCAACATAATTTTCTCTGCCGCTTGTAACAATTCACCACGAAAACGTTGAGAAATCCCATATTGGCCCCGCATGGAACCGGACGATGTTAGAACAACCATTTGGCGACACAAGAAGGCACGGCCAAGCGGCCAAGCGGCCGACCGTCGCAGAGCTGACACGAAATACGACGCCGTTATCATCCGTCACGGTCGCCAAATTGATTTTTAGCTATAAGAATGTGGAAAAGGACGAAGATCCCGGAGCCTCAGCCATGAACTACTGACTCTTGGTCTCTATCGGGTCGGTCCCCTCGTTGGAGGGTCAGTCGCAAAATTCCGATCCGTCAAGATATGAGAAACACACATTTTAATAACGACTACCTAATTAGGCTTTGTATCTACATCCCCTTATTGTATTGACGCACACGGAGTAAACGAGCGGGACCTTAATGAGGTTTGAACGGATGCTCTAGTAATCGGCTGTACGGTGGGCCTCGGTGTGGCGGTACCCCCTCGCGACAACAGATGGAGGTCGTTGTTGCTGGCTCGGACCATGACACCACACATCCCCGATGGCGTGAGTATGTCAAACTACCCTGGGCTCGACCCCAAGAGACCGCTTTTTTTTCCAGAATCACGGGCGTTCCCAGAAAGTTTCCATGGGGAGAGTAGGATTTTTTTCCTAACGATTTTGACCTAAATATTAAACAGTGCATCTTTAAAACTAATCTCGACTTTAATTGACACTGCATATATTCCCAAACGAGCTTGATTTTAACAGTGCATCTTCTCAAACAATCTTGAGTTTAACAGTGCATCTTCTCAAACAATCGTGATTTTAACACGGCATCTTCTCCAACAATCTTGATTTTAACAGTGCATCTTCCCAAACATTAATTTTTTTTTTCAAGAATAATGGGCGTTTCTAGAAAGTTTCCATGGGGGGAGTAGGATTTGTTTCCTAACGATTTTAACCTAAGTAATAAATAGAGCAACTTTCAAACTAATCTCGACTTTAATTAACACTGCATATATTCTCAAACGATCTCGATTTTAACAGTGCATCTTCCCAAACAATCTTGCTTTTAACAGTGCATCTTCCCAAACAATCTTGCTTTTAACAGTGCATCTTCCCAAATGATGGCGCTTCGATTTTAAGGTAGTAGTGCTGTCATAATACCGACCCGATCATAGACTAAGCCCCACGACGCTTCATTAGATCAACAACCTTAGGTCGCAATTAAGGCCATCGATACCGTGCTAGAAGCTATATATACAGTTGGGTAATTACGCAAAGCGTCTTCAAGGACATAGTTTTAAATATGGCTGCGCGATTATTCACAATTTAAACAGCTACCCCACTACTCCACACCCAAATCTACTGCCAACGATAATTCACCCAGTGATGACGGTACGATCGAAACGTAATTTCCATGAATTTTTTGACAACACTTTTGTTTTTTGTTTGCATAATGATTTGTCAATTTGAAAGATATGCTCACGTTTATAGATATGTTTGGGCATATAGAACTCATGGTGTATGTGGTGCGATGACTGGTGGTTCAAATGAGAAAACGTCGATTTCGACATTGTTTCTTGTGATAATAACCGGAATGAAATGAGTGATATACCAGATATGGCTTGTTGGTGTGTAACATTAGAAAATGCGGCGCCAAGCAGGGGGATTAATGTCGGTTTCGTGATATTAAAGTATGCCAAAATATGTCCTATTAAGTGTGAGTTGCACTGCTATTGTTGAGGTGCTATCAGTGATGACTTGTCATTGCTTTCACGCATGTAGATCAGGAGGAGGTCAACGCCGACTTGGCACCATGTAGCCAAGGGCAACGACTGCAAACGATGCGAAGTTATTGCAGACGCACGATTTACGACGAACAGAGAGCAAATTGAACCCACAGACGTTGCGTCATTTCTACTACAGTGACGCCCGCAAGGTCATCTACTGCGCTGTGCCCAAGGCCGCCACAACCACGTTCCTAGCGGTCTTGGCGCACAGCTCAGCCAACAGATCCGTCAGATCCACACACAGGAGAAGCAGTTCGCCGGGAATTAAAAGGATTCACCGCAATTCCGCATTCAGCATATCCAATGTGGGTCGTTTATCCAATCTGAATATGTCTCAGATTCGCCATCGCTTATAGACACTTACTGGAAGTTTACGTCGGTACGCCATCCTTTTGAACGTCTTCGTTCTGCTTGGAATAATTGCTTCGGAAACAAGTTGTTCAAACCCAATGGCCATTTGAAGCTGGTCCTAGTAAAGACGAGAATGCGACCGTTTTTTGAAGAGCGACGCAAGGAGCATTTACTGGAGGACACCACACGGGGCCTAAACATTACCTGGGAGGCCTTCGTGCATCTTGTGGCTGAGTCCGATTTCTTCAACAATTTACACTGGCAATCATACGTGAATCGCTGTCATCCCTGCAAGGTACAGTACAATCACGTAGTCAAGATGGAGGGCCGATATTTATGACGTCATCGGGCACCTCCCAGGGCCGTATGGGATAGCTTCGTTTCCGCATAATAACCAGAAGCAGGCGCATTCATCACGTGATAAGTTTACCCGCACAAGGGACCTGACCTTTCCATGTTGCGCCGCCTTACGTTAAAACTGGAAGTTATGTCGCGGAGGGAACTCTTCACGGTGGAGGTAGGCCTACGTGCCCCTTGGGGGAAACGAGAGGCCAGGGCCGCGATTTACGGATGAATTGCGGCAGTTCCAAGCCGAGCAGTAGACCGCGATCTTGTTTCATGGAAAAATAACATCCAAACATATAATATTGATATATATCTCTTGCAACGATTGTCTCCTTAAAAAACCATGATTAGAGTTAGAATCGCAGCTATTTATATTTGCAATGATCACGCGCTCGTTTTGCTCACACAGTAGGCGTCATTTCCGGTTTGAATATAATTAGAGTATCGCCTACTGATTGGTCAATCGCGGTCAAGGGCTGCCACCTAGCTGGTTAAGCGGCGAAATCGTGGCTGGCGGTCATTTTAAAATGTTATTGTGAGCTACAGACCGGAAGGAAAATTCTGTAATTTGGAGGATAGTCTCATGGGTATTATATATGAATCGGTTAAGCAGCGTTAGAGGCAAGGCTGGCGGTTTCCTTTAAACTTTACTTCAGACAATTTTACCGTCGTTATCAAACATACAATTCAGCGAAATCGTGTCCCGTTCAGTCTCGAAATTGTGTGGTCTGCAGACTTGTGACCCACACTCTGGCGCCGGCACCATTAACGTAAGGAAAAGTGGTTAAAGCTAGCGTCCTGAATATATACAACCAACTAACCATAACGTATAAGGAGCACCCTACTCACCCGACTCATGTGGGATCACGATTCGCCGCGGATACGCCGTAATTGCCCTACGCTTTTCAACGGGAACCCCTTTACATGATGAGAACATTTTCCCACCGTTAACCAAGACTTTTCAATTTCGCCGATGATGAATGGAAATCGTGCGCAAAAGTGCAGGCAGGCTTAGCGCTCGATTTTCCGTCAGAGGGCGGTCTGCGTACGCTATGTATCTGAGGAACGAGCTCCCTCTGCTGGTAGAGTACATAGTGCTATGTGAAAAACCGCCACCTGACGGGATTCCCCATTGAATGAGGTGTGTGTGACGTCATTATTCCGTGCAAAGTGGTGTTCCCCGTTTTGCCAGGGTGCCTTTGCCGCAAGGAAGCGATGCCCCTGGAGGAAAGATTATGGCCATATCCTCCTGGAAAGCATCTTCCAGTGTCATGGAGAATATCAAGCAAAGTTATCATGTCACTAGTCGGAGGGATCGGCAAGCTGTGGTTGGGTAAGCAAAGAGAACCGTCCATAAGCCACGTTGCTGACGTGACCGGTTGCACTCACTGGGCGCATTTGTGATTTGAAGCCATTTCTTTGGGTCAGGTTCGGTATCCCGCCCCGGGCCCGCATCACGTGACAGGGAACTCCCGAATGTGCCGATGACGATATGCCTATTTCAATGAAATGCACACACCAATTATATCCCGTGCAAGTATGGGCACTGGAACCAACCCACTTTCATCACCTTTTAATCAGCCGCCATCTTCTCCTGAATGTCCCATTCTGTTTTGAACGGGGGAACATCAGAATACCGAATGGATGCGCGCACCCATGCCAGGGTGAAAGAAGTGTTGGGCGGTTCACCGATGCGTAATGTGCGTATTCGGTAAATCGCCGGGATATACCCGGGTTACCAAAGAAATGCGTCCACTAAATATTAGGCCTATATAGTTTAAATGGAAACTCTCTGGACGACAAAATTTCCAGTTTAAACGATAATATTCACTGATTCAAAGAAAAAAATACTTTCTGTGTAAATTTCAAATCGGGGCTTAACAAGTGTATGTAAACTCACGTTTCCTGAAATACTTGCAATAAATAAACTATAAGCAAATGTTGCTTTGCTATCGTCTTAATGGCGTCATTCACTGTTTACTGTGACGTCACTGGGCGATACCATTTACATCTTTGTAAGGCATCATAGATTTGAACTCCTTTGTAGTGTTTTATCATTAACTCTGTTTTTAAGCATTGACGCATACCTAAAATGGCCCAGAGGGAACTTGAAATCGGTTTAGTATCAATTGAAGCTAAACTTAGATTCATTGCGCCTCCTGTAAATGTGGGTACAGCACATCAACCATTACCTCCTGACCATTGCATTCAACCTCTACCCTCGTCAAATGACATGATGGACTTTGCCAACCAGACCTAGGTTTTGAACCAATCAGGTGGCAGTTGGATGACCTTTACATTTGCATGACTGACAAGAGAATGATAAAAACAACATTGTCTGCTCTATTAGATAGCATGGCAGGTTATGTATTGTGAGGATAGGAATCGAACTGCAGATCGGATAAACAATTGTTCAGATAGGCCCCAGTTCATAGGTAAGGAATATGTATAGAATTTGTCTTCAACTCGTAGAGTAAACAAATAATTCGCAAATTTCAATGCCCGGAGAGTTTTCGTGGCGACTATAAGTACTCGACCAGTCCTTGTTGTTTGTGACTTGTCTGATGAGGGAGTTGGTTCTAGACATCTAATTGTCTATTTATCCTATTTATCACTTGCTGGAGCTGGTCTGCTAGATTCTTTACATATACGGTTGTAGTTCTACTTTGTTTGCTGGCATAATATTTCTTACTCCTTATCTGCTGCAAGTCTTTAGGTCTATCCATTATGCTTAAATCCCGGGTTTGATGCTGTTGTGGACTGCACTGCCGATGTCATCAATATGAGATGACGACAACGATGGCCCATCGCGATTTGGTGCCATTGAATCGATGTGGGGTGAATGAAGTGGGTGTGTAGATGATTCTGCATCATCACGGTTTGACCTGAATTCCATTAACTCTTCAGAGATTCATTTAAAGGGAACCGCCAGCCTGGCCTCTAACGCTGCTTTACCGATTCATAAAAATACCCAATTGTCTATCCTCCAAAGTACAGAATTTTTCGTTCTAAGTCTTATCTGTAGCTCACAATAAAACTTAGAAGTGACCGCTAGGCACGATTTTGCCGCCTACCCAGGCAGCAGCCCTTTTTGGAGGCGTGTCTGTGATTGACCAATCAGGAGGCGATACTCTAATTTATTCAAACCGGAAATTACGCCTTTTGTGTGAGCAAAACAAGAGTGCGTGATAATCGCCAATATAAATAGCTGCCATTCTAACTCCAATCATGACATTGTTGTGTGGTCAATCGTCGCAAGACGTATATCAGTTTGTTTGGACGGTAATTTTCCATGAAAGGCTAAGATCCTGTGCTACTGCGCGGCTTGGAACTGCTGCTGTCCGTCTGTAAATCGTGGCCCTGATCTCTCTCTCCGCGACTTATAACGTAAGGCAGCGCCATATGAATAGTCACAATATGCGTCACTCCTCCCGGCAAAATGGAGCTCTGCTTGACATTGCTGTGGGCGGGTTGCCTTAATTTTGTTCTCCTTACCAGTAGGACGAATTGAAGCGTTAACACTCGCCAATTTAATTTTAAGATGTAAACTTTTGGTGCAGATTAAATTAGGTTTGACACTCGCTTTAACTCTTTGGGTTTACTTGTGAAGTCCAGTTGTCCATATCGATGAACTGCAGGTTCATCTTGTTAAAAACTGATCCCTCTCGTGTAGCCGCCGGCAGCTCCTTGTAGCGCAACAGTATGGATTCCAACTGTGCCACTTTCTTTGAGGTCTTCTTTCACTAAGATGTTCACACTGGGCATGTAGCCACCAGCGACACACTGACTTTTCACTGCAATCCTTACGGCAAACGCTGCATGGCTAGTAAACTTTCTTCTTCCTAGTGATGTTCGATATCATTGCTTGTCATTGAATAACTACATCATAAATGATTCACAGCTTTTTCAATGTTGAGTGATGGGTGTCACCTACATGTTTTTGTTACAACATCCAGTGAAGTACAATTAGATATTCATACCTTCCGTCTTTTCACAGCTTTTTCTATGTTGAATTACTGGTGACACCTATATATTTTTGTTAAAACATCAACATCAAGTTCAGTACAAGTAGATATTCACATCTTCTGCTTTTAGCTGTGGCAAAATGTTATAAAACATTAAATAAAAGGACTGAAACAAATTATCTTTATTGTTTTCACACATACATTGGCGTATATGACATTGGAAGTATAATATAAAGTCTATATTGATTCTATTTTTGTCCAGACCCATTCCTGTTTGATTTGGTCCATATTTTTATGAACCCGTCATCCCCCTCTCAGGTCTCTGCACACACCCTCTGCCACAGTGTCACTGCCAGACTCTGGCCTCTCAGGTTATCGGACTCAGATCACGATGCCCGCTCTGATAACCCGAGGCCATGCAGCCACCATTTCTGATCTGATGATTCAAGTATTAGTCAATACAGCCGTCAAATAGGAAATCCAGGAGCCTCAATTGTTCATCCCTCCTCGTACAGAATGGTTCTTTGACCTTGCAGGGGCTGATCCAAACGTTTTAAAAGGTGGGGGATCCATCAATTTTTTGTTGACCAGGTTGGGGAGTCCACTGGAGACTTTGGACCTGGGGGCAAGGTATTAGCTCAATTTTTTTTTTTACAAGCCAAAATTATAGCTGGCCAAAAAAAGTTTTTAAGCTTATATCAAATTGTGAGCGATATGATTTTCTTCTAAACCTCCTGACCAAATGGGCCTTTTTGGGTGGGTAAACGACACCTGCCTACCAAACTGAAAACTGCCTGCCAAAATTGAAACTGCACACCCATCCTGCAGGCAGGTGGGTCTCTGGCTAATACCCTGCCTGGGAGAGGGGGGGTGGGTGGGGGTAGGGCTATGCCATCTCAGATAGTCCCTCAGATAAATTTTGCATTGAAAAGTGGCATACATCCTCAAAAGGGGAGGGTTCCACCCTTGCCTTGTAGTATTTGAGGAAGAGCACGATCCTGTAACATTGTCACACTTTCAGTGAAATGTTGCATGAAACTAAAATAAATGCATCACGAATGTGTATAATTATATGTTGTCCTGCTATTTCTCACTTCAGTGCTGGCTGTGCCTCCCCAGCAAGTATACCTATAAATTTACATTCCAAATCTAAGGCTCTATCTCAACCATTATGACCTGGGTCTAATAACATAAAAATTGTAGTACTCACAATTTTATTTGATTACCAAAACTGCTCTTGAGTCTTGTTTATAGAATTGTAAATTCTTCAAAATGTGACAATCTGTTCAGCTGGTACCATGTTATCTATATATATAATATTTTAGCTTATAAAACAATTAGGTTAAAACCCTGTCTATATATGCTTCTAATAATAACTCAGATAAAAAGAAGATCTTGTACAAGTCATTATCCGTAGTTATGTAATAAAATTTAACATATTGATGCAAGTCTAAAAGCCACATCTCATCATTTTCTTTGGTTTACAACTTTTTTAGATTGGGCTACTACGACAAGAGTATATAATCGTTCAACTTTGAGAAATGCTGTCGAGAGTCGTCGGGGAGGCAGATCTATGATCACTGTGTGCAACCATACATCTTGCTTGGATGATCCTGTACTTTGGGGTAAGTACACTGCAGGATTCAAAGAGAGGTTTATTGGTGGCAATATACCATATTCTGACAATGCCAGTACGCTGTTGGTTGATCGTGTAACAGTGATTTACTAATAACCAGTGAAGTATTTAATAAGTAAGTTATCTCTCTATATTACTTTACTGGTACGAGGTACATACATATGTACTTGTGACTCAGTTATTGCCTATTTCGTTCAGGTGTGCTATCATGGCGTGCCTTGACAACTCAAAACCAGTACATGCGCTGGTCATTGGCAGCAGCTGACGTTTGCTTCACCAAGAAGCTTCACTCATGGTTCTTCGGCACTGGTCGTGGTGTTCCGGTCGTTCGTGGGGATGGTGTTTATCAGCCTGCCATGGACTACGTAGTGGACAAACTCAACCAAGGGGAGTGGGTCCATACCTTTCCGGAAGGTAAGTAATTATTAGAGGAATCAGTAACAGTATAGGGGGTTAATATATTTCCCAGAAGAATATCAGAGGAATAAGCATAGAAAATGTATATATTTCTAGATAGTTAAATGGTGATCATTTGAGAGCAATAAAAATGTAAGGGATAGCGGTATTCGCTATTATTCGCTAATACAATACCCAGTATTCTGGATTTTCCTGTTAAAAAGCAAGAAAATGTGGACACATTGCTCAATGCTGGTACGATAACTATTGTGTTAAAACACAACTGATGTTATTATTCAATAATGTGTATTTGCTATCCTGAATCAGTTCGAGACACTGGGTTTCCTGATGTAGTTTGCAAAGTGGAACATATATGAAACATGTTTACTTTTACTATCTTAAATTGGTAATGTTGTCCTTGTTTTTCTTTGATGTAGGACGTATCAATATGAATCGTGAATTTATCAGGTTTAAGTGGGGTGAGTGCTGCGTCATATTTCTCTTGACTAAAAGTGGTTCTAGTGGCTAGCCGTTATTTGCACAAAGGCACGCTACAACACCGGCATTTCATTTCATGCTATACTAAGGCATTGATATGGTTGCCCTCTGTGGACACAGAACCACTGCAAGGAAGTTACCAACTATGTCTTTATATGTCTTCCTAGAAGTAATGTGTGTGTGAAATAGTAACTCACATTTTTATACCGGACTTAAAGCAACATATTACAATTGTTTCTATGTACACGTGCATACAATGATTATTTGAATGAAACCTGGTGTTACTGATTTTAGGGGTAGGAAGACTAGTCGCCGACTGTGAACATGTCCCAATTGTCATTCCAATATGGCACGTAGGTATGCATCTGAAAGCAATTATTCAACCGCACTTAGTTTGACACTCGATGGAATTCAATGATAATTACAAAGTCATATTTTGAGCTACATGATACAATGTTTACCGAATCTTGTGGTCTTATCAGTTGCTTTCTTAGTGTGTTAACATGGTGTACCCTTATTTTGCACCATATCATGCCATAAACGGTTTGGTTTATTTACAGGAATGGACGACATCCTGCCAAATAAAACGCCATATTACCCTAGGATAGGAAAAGTAAGTGACTATGGTTGCTGCTCAAAGCCTTTGGCCACATTTGTCCAACTCAACATCAGCAAAATGGGAAGATGCGTCAAAATTCAGTAAGCCACCACCAAGTGGATTTGAGCATTTCGAATGGCTTGGAGTGTCAACCCAGACTCTGTCGGCCCTCAGCCCAGTACGCTTGAATGTCAATGTATAGAGTGCGATATGGGACCATTATACTGTGCAATACACTATATGCAGTGAACTTATATGCGTCTGTTTCTTCGATTAGTACTCGCCTAATTAATTTCGAAGCCACGTAATAAACTATGTGGTTCATGGGGCGGTTCCTGGTTGGAATGATGTAATGTTTCTCTCGCCTCGCCGTTTCGTTCTTCTTTCCTTTTAACACGTTTGTCCATTTTTTGTCCTATATTCCACGTGTATATACGTCTTTAAACTCTACTAAGCATGTATGTAAACCCGACCTCCAACTCCACATCAGCCCCTCTTTCCGGCTTTCGCCGCATTTATAGAGCTAATCCTCCACCCGCTGCTTCCCGCAAGTCCAGGCGGCCGAGGTTCCCCGAACCACCCGAAACATAGCACCACCCCTACTTGACCACCCCAAACATCGCACCACCCCCTACTTGACCACCCCATACATCACACCACCCCTATTTGACCACCCGAAACATCGCACCACCCACTATTTGACCACCCCAAACATCGCACCACCCACTACTTGACCACCCCAAACATCGCACCACCCACTACTTGACCACCTCAAACATCGCACCACCCACTATTTGACCACCCCAAACATCGCACCACCCACTACTTGACCACCCCAAACATCGCACCACCCACTACTTGACCACCCAAAACATCGCACCACCCACTATTTGACCACCCCAAACATCGCACCACCCACTACTTGACCACCGCAAACATCGCACCACCCACTACTTGACCACCGCAAACATCGCACCACCCACTACTTGACCACCCCAAACATCGCACCACCCATTACTTGACCACCCCAAACATCACACCACCCCCTACTTGACCACCCCAAACATCGCACCACCCCCTACTTGACCACCCCAAACATCGCACCACCCCCTACTTGACCACCCCAAACATCGCACCACCCCCTACTTGACCACCCCAAACATCGCACCACCCACTACTTGACCACCCCAAACATCGCATCACCTTCTACTTGACAATCCCAAACATCCCTAACATCGCACCCCTCCAGAGTTAAGCACCCCAAACATCGCACCACCCCCTACTTGACTAGGTAATCCACCCTTTTCGTTCTGCTAGTCATGGCTGTAGCGGCTCCCCAAACATAGCATCACTCCCCACTTGACCACCCTAAACATCGTATCACCCCATACTTGAACACCCCAAACATCGCACCACTCCCTACTAGACTAGGTAATCCACCCTTTTCGTTCTGCTAGTCATGGCTGTATCGGCTCCCCAAACATAGCATCACTCCCCACTTGACCACCCTAAACATCGTATCACCCCATACTTGAACACCCCAAACATCGCACCACTCCCTACTTGACTAGGTTATCCACCCTTTTCGTTCTGCTAGTCATGGCTGTATCGACTCCCCAAACATAGCATCACTCCCCACTTGACCACCCTAAACATCGTATCACCCCATACTTGAACACCCCAAACATCGCACCACTCCCTACTAGACTAGGTAATCCACCCTTTTCGTTCTGCTAGTCATGGCTGTATCGACTCCCCAAACATAGCATCACTCCCCACTTGACCACCCTAAACATCGTATCACCCCATACTTGAACACCCCAAACATCGCACCACTCCCTACTTGACTAGGTTATCCACCCTTTTCGTTCTGCTAGTCATGGCTGTATCGACTCCCCAAACATAGCATCACTCCCCACTTGACCACCCTAAACATCGTATCACCCCATACTTGAACACCCCAAACATCGCACCACTCCCTACTAGACTAGGTAATCCACCCTTTTCGTTCTGCTAGTCATGGCTGTATCGGCTCCCCAAACATAGCATCACTCCCCACTTGACCACCCTAAACATCGTATCACCCCATACTTGAACACCCCAAACATCGCACCACTCCCTACTTGACTAGGTTATCCACCCTTTTCGTTCTGCTAGTCATGGCTGTATCGACTCCCCAAACATAGCATCACTCCCCACTTGACCACCCTAAACATCGTATCCCCCATACTTGACCACCCTCTAGTTGGCTCGATACACCAAACCTCCCACTATCCCCTCTCTGTGTCGCTGTGTGATAACTAGCGGCCCCTTACTGCCGGACCCGATGATCCTGATATATGCCAGACCGCACCTACCGCGACCGCTGTCACATAACACAATAATGTGTATAGAAACTAAAACGATCACTGCACAATTTTCTTACAATGATATGCAAACCTATTCATTTCTTCAGTCGCATTATATGGACTATCCTTCTGCATTTATTTCTTCAGACCGTCACGGTGTGCGTTGGCGACCCTTTAGATCTCCGTGAAGACTTGCAGGAGCTCAGGGAAGCTGACAAATCGCCGGTGGGTGACCTTGCTAATCGTGGAGTAGCTTTACTATTGTTACAAGCACTTGACATTGTTATATGAACCTAAAAAAAAAGTATACCGGTTGACACAAGTGAGTTACGTAATTACGCATAATGGTGAAGAGTAATCTTATATTATATTGGTTACTTTGCTTCGACTATGTTAGATAACTGTTAATGTACCTTACATTTGTACTTCTGTGTGGGTGATGTGTAAGTTTTTTTTGGTATTGCCTATATGGCGAACCTGTTATGATTGATTTTAAAAAAAAAATCAGTGTTGAGAAGATGAACACAAAGACAAGCGGTGTAATGTATTAACGCATAACTGCAGATGGAGACGAGGAAACACATAACTGACATCATTCAGGATGAAATGATGAAACTCAGGGACCAGGCTCATGAACTTCATAAGCAGCACACCAACTCCAGCACCAGATGACCCCACGCCATGGGTGTAACGAATTTGAAAGTTATTTATAGTCACATTTCATCGGTGTAGCTAAGCTACCATTACAGGTCTTGCTTCTGGTAGGCTGAAGACTTTGTTAACGTTATACCACGTGACATGAACTGAATTGTTTTGATCTTTCTGTACTCCGAAGGTATTTGACTTCTCTCTTTTTTACCTCCTGTGATGATTCAATCTTAAGCTCTTGCCTTTGAGTTTTTTTTAGATAATAATCCATACATTGATGGATAGTCGCATTGACCAGCGAAGAGGATAATCGGGTTGTTCCGAACGCCCGACTGCTGACACTAATAATACTTTTATGAATCGGAATTGCACGTAAACAGTCACTAAAAAAAATCCGTGCCATAATAAGTCTTCGATATTTCCCGTCACGTCTTGAATTATCATACCCCCAGGCTATACTATTTTCTAACTTGGCTTATTGGTATTCTTCATGAATGAAATGCGTTACATCGTTGGTCATCCGCGTGATATGTGGTGTAAAAGACATTAAGTTTTTTAATGAACTTAGTTCTGTATTGATTACGTATTGACGTAATTGTATATTATTTTGTTTCCTGCATGCCCATGAATAAATGCATTACCTTACCATCGACCGTGCATTGATCACAAGAGAAGGATTGTTTACCTTTCTTCTGGACTGAAACTGATGACAATGTTGTTCGAATATACGGAAACAGAAAAAACTATATTCGTTTATATACAATTTATTCTCCCGTAAAATGAGAACCGCCATGTTCTGTGTCGTTTATGTATAAGTGTCGAAGATATCTTTGACCGCCTGAGTTCGGGCGAGGGAGGCGGCAGTGGCGCCGCTGTCATCCGGGTTATCACGGGCCCCATGACTCAGCAAAACGCGTACACATTCCGCGTGCAGACAGCCGCTCGCTATGTGCAGAGCTGAAAGAATGAACCAACAAGAGGACTACGTTAACTTCGTATAGCAATGTCGTCCTAGACAACGAATATCATCTTCTAAAGAATGAAAGGCGTTTTCTCAGCCCAACGTGTTCTTCAACTGCTCTGCGAGAAGTTCTACGGATGATCAATGTATATTTTGATACTTTTTATGTGTGAAACATTAGACGCCTAATATAGAGCATTGGAGTTATCCAAGTTCCGTTACTCGATCTGCGCTCGGCTTTGTAGAGTCCTTGGTAAGAAACCGAAAAACAAGTTGTTATGAACCTCAAGAAAAATTAGATCGTGTATACTTTCGATGGCATAAGAGTATACTCCTCATACAACAAATATGAGACTTCGTACTTTAGTTTCTAAGTACTTTAGTTAACAACCATGATAAACCGTGTCCGACCAGGCTAGTTTGTAGCTTGAAGTAACGACAAGCCTAGCAATCGATACAATATCGACAATTATCACATGATTTGGGTACCGCGCTACCGACCAGTAACCCGTGGAACTTACCTGAGCGTCCTTTGCAGTCCGTCAAGGACAGATCTCCGCATAAATGTAACAAGAGCTCAAGCATCTCATGCTGACCTTCCTGTTAAGATAGAATGAAAGGGAAGTATCAGAATATCAAGCGTGCGAAAAAAAAAATCGTTGAAAGAAGGTACGTCTGTGCATGGCCAGTATATAATTTAGCACGCATGACATGATTGAATAATTCAATATAATTGCTATACAGGGGCTGGATACTAGATCTAGTATTAACATTTTTCTTTCAAAATGTACAGACGCCTCTGTGTTAGTAACACTATTAGATTCTAAGAACGTTTCGCGCGAACAGATCAAATATTCGAGTATTAATCATGTTTCATGCGTTTATAAGTTAATGGGCGCTATTGCACTTACCGGCGCTGAACAGCCTTTCGAGCGATCGCGGTTTCATCAATCTTACTTACCTTGGCCGCCACGTGTAGCGGCGTCGCCCCAGTTACAGCAGACGACACGTTCACATCAACCCCGTGGCTGTTGACCAAGAAGAGCACGGAGGGCTTGCAGCCCGCCTGGGCCGCCAAGTGCACGGCCTGTCTACCCATTGTGTCTTCCGCAGCAATATCCACCTGACGAAACGATTATGATAAATGTACATAGGAAATACAACGAGCATCATATATGTTACCGGTAAGTTATTATAGTCCATAAATCAGAACGAAATACTTAAAGAATGACCTTAAAGATATCCAAGTGACTTTGCACGAAGGGCGGGGGGGGGGGGACTATAAGGTCATGACTGTACCTTGCGTAAGCCCGGAAGCAAGTGCCACGGGCGATACCGCTAATGACGACCAGATCTACGTACGTCTTTTTAATACTCTTGGATCAAAAGTTATATTGTATTGCAACATAGACGCACAGTTGCATTTCAAGATATCAAGTATTACATGAGCTAAACTCGAATTTAGTTAAAGCACACTTATTGTCCCGTAGTTTTAGGCTGCCTAGGTAATCCTTTTGTTGGTTTACCGACCTGTTGGCCATTGATCAGGGCGTTGGCCACATCCAGTGCTCCTGTGCGTATTGCATCCATAAAAGGTGTTGTCCCGCAACTGTCTCTCATGTCTCTTGCAAAGTTTCCTCTCCTCAGCAGAATGTTTGTTGCTGCTACCTTTCCATGCAGCGCTTCAATATTGTCGATAGTCAATATTACTATACAAGTATTTTCATAGGAACAAGTTTATTTATAATAGTATTATTGGTCTCTGCAGCCCTCAGAAAACAACCCACGGTGGTTACTGTGACCACAAGCGATATTACACATGTTCCTTAATATTATAACTGCCTATTAAACCCTAATTTCGTCGAAGTACCTGTTGAATGCAATGGTGTCCGTTCATTCTTGCTTGAGGTATTCCACAACAGTTTATTGTGATCCAGCAGATACTCTATGATGTCTTCATTGCCTTCTCTGAAAATCAAGTGTCTAACCTGATTACTACAGCTTAATCAAGTTGGAAATAAATTTGTATATCATACAAACACCAATATGTACTGATAAAATATACAATAAGTAGCCTACTATTTCAACAATAGGTAAACAGTTGATGAGTGGGGCAGCATAAATTTAGCGGGAAAGGGTTTCATGAATTCTGAAGCAACCACATTCCATGACCACCAGTCTTTATGATGTTTGGGTAGCTCAGTCAGTAGAATGGCAGACTTAGAGTTGTGCATTCAGTTCCCCATAAGGCAAATTTTATTATTTTGCATTTACTGATAAATGGTAGAAACCTTTATGTAGACTTCCCTCCTTAATCCTCAATCATAATCCATTATTATGAGACTAAGATCTTAATTAAACATGTATAATTTATATTTTCTCTCATTTATTCTCTTTCATTGGTATAATTTTCTTCTATATATCAAACCTGCATGCAATGTGGAAGCTATTCCAGCCATCCTTATTTCTTAATTCTGTATTTGCTCCAGCAGAGATCAAAGCTTGGACAACTTCTATATTATCCTTAGTACAAGCCAACAACAGAGGTGTCCTACAAATAAAGTCAGGGATTAGCAATCTAAAGGTATATGAATTAATACATTTAACATAGTTTACATAGTATGTTGTTTGATATGACACTTATTAATATATAACCAGAAATAATTTATAGAATGAATAAACCTGATCATAATCATACCTTAATTATAATAATATCTTGCTCTTGAAATCAATGTTATGATCATTTTTCTTGACATATTCCTCATATATATATATATATATATATGTATATCATGCCACAAATAGTGGTGTAATCTGAAGGCTGGCTAGTTTAATAAAGTATACTGTACCCTCCCTCCAACTTGGATATAGTTCCCACAGAGTCTAGTATTAATTAATGCTTGGATAAAAGGCTAGCCAGCAACAGGCTATATGGGTAATACACTCACCTGGCAAATGGCTATAGCATATATATGTGATCAGGTGATAGTATAAATGGCGAAAGGGGTCAGGAGATCAAACTGCATCAGAATTGGTTCAGAAGGCCTAGTGAAAGGCTTAAGTCAAGGTTTAACTTTGGGAGACCAATACCCAGGTTAAAATCAACTGTCAAGACTATACCATCTGAACTTTCAGGCTACCTGAACAGATGTTACTGATGTAAGATCTTCCCCCTATTACATATGTCCCTTTCCCAAAGTCCCCAAGTCTTACAGCAGAAGTAACCTCTTGTTTTCAGGTAAGCACTGATACTAGTGTTAGGTCTTACAACATGCCACTTCATCGCTCACAGGCTTTAAGGCCAGCTGTGGAAATGATAGTTCATGATTGAGAATTAGCTTTGGGAGACATTGGACAGAGTGAACCTCCACTCAGTTTTTAGAATGAGAGTGTGTTAGCAAATCCTTGGAGTGAGCCCCAGGCCTGGTTAGTAAATCATACGCCATGGAGATGATGAAGATAATTGTCTGTGCACTGTATCAGCATGATTACCAATCTGCCCGTTTAAGGCTGTCAACAACAGGATGCAGACTCAGCAGATATTTAACACAAGCCACATGTCCAGCCTGGGCAGCTTCATGGAGAACACGCTTCCCATCGTAATTGCCCAACTCGAAGTCGAAGTGACAGTTTTCCCACAGCCAGCAAAGGAGCTTCACATGACCAAAACGTGCGGCGATATGCCCAACGTTGTCGCCGGATTTTAAATGTGTAACCATCGCCCATTCTGTTTGGGAGGCAAAGTTTGCATCAGCGAAAGTTCGAAACTGCTCCAGGTCACCCACTTGGGCCAGCCTGAGTAGCTCCTTGTTACGGAACACCGGATTCATGCCATAAATCTACACGATGGAGACATTGCAGAAATGTGTCCTAAGTTTGTTGGTGTTCTGAATGCGTTTGACAACTTAAGACATGCGGCTCTATTTACACCGGAAGTTGACAATGAGATGTATGCACTGCGCATCTGTCTGTGCAAAGAGACTAAAGCCATGTGCTTCCTGTGCAGACACGGTGCGCTCCGAAAAATGTAAATTAATCTTATATGTGTATGCAGCAGAAAGAACTGCAAGCGTATGACAGGCAGGGCCCTGACAGTACTTAACATCTGAGGACGTGCCGCTCTTTTTTATGCATGTTGGTGCGCCAATAGGTCCTAAATTATGCCCTTTTGATCCCTGCATGTGTTTGCTTTGGGTACGCAAAAGGGTCCGCTCAATTTTCAAGCTGGAGAGGGGCCGATCGTAAGGATTTTCGTTCTGGTTCTTTTTCTCAGCTGGTACGTGGAGGGGCCCTAAGTTTACATAGTTCTTGGTACTTGGATGGGTAAGATTTGGGGGCTCCCAGGCGCACCTTCTTATACATTTTTTGTATGTAGTTAATCCCCGAAATTGACACGATCTCCTCTTTTGAACATGCAGATGCACCGTCGCTATCTTATTGTAACGTACGCTGTTAAAATCGAGATAATGTGGAAACTGAGATACATATATAGTGCGCGCAACTTTATTCTGCAAGTGGGTTAATCTCAATTTCTTAAGTGCAAGCTTTTCAAACCCCAAATAATATCACGTAAACTCCCATGTAATTTATTTCGCTCATATACTTTTTATGGATTGACTTATAAAAATAGAGATAATTTACTATCGGAAAAGGTACACTGCAAGGTTGCTATATCTAGGCCAACAAGTCATCATTCAAATCCCATTTTGTACATTGCAAAGATGAATGTTTTGTTTTCATATGGCTTATGTTCAGTCGGGATAACCGGCTGAGACACCTTAATAATATATATTTAAGGCACAACAAACTGCCATTCATTTGAGTAACCTGTTGTGCAGCGAATCAGGGAAAAAATTAGGTCATTGTCAGTCACTGTTTAATGTATTCCAATGAAAGTGTAATGTTTTTCTGGCTTAATTAAGCACGTGTTCCTTTATGTTAAATAGGAAGTTAATTGTTCAATATCATTTTGATCAACTACACTTAATTAATGATTATTATACTTTTATTAGTTCTTGGACACAGGTTTTTACTGCTCAAGATATTACTAATTAGTAGTATCTTGAGCAGTAAAACCCCGTGTTCAAGTGCCTGTGTCAAACTAGCTTTCATCGCAAGTAAATCTAACATCAGTAAAAGTATTAACTACATATGCGATTAATAGCGAATTAGAAAATATATATCTTAATTAATACGCTGGCCATTTCTGAAATTCAATCATATTTAAATGCGCTGTGGCTGCCTCTAAGGAAGACTCAATGCGCGCTGGTGCGATACTTGGCATCTTACAATATAAGATTAATGCCACTGACCGGGTTAAAATAAAGCCTATAAATGTTATAACTGAGTATTTATGACTCAAATAACAAGTTTCTTATGGCACGTACGTTGGGATATAATTAACCCAAATCAGACGTCTTGTTTTTTCTGTTTGTGAGTAAGCTTATGTACTTTGAACTTCGAGTTCGCATAAATATCGGATAGCGAATCGGCCCCGAGAGTGCCAGTGTGGCTTTTGTAAATGCGTGGAACCGACTTGCGTAAACGCTGAAGTAACCAAGAAAACCCGGCTAAACACTAAACACTTTAGCGTTGAGAAACAGTAAGTTATTTACCTTGACTCCTTTTGCACATATCACCCGCGTTCCCCTTTGTCGTGAGTGCTGATCTCTGTACTTGTAAAATACAATGTTTTTATGTATCAAGAGGTAATTGTTGAGTACATTGTAAAAAATCCTTATTGACTGTATTATCGCCCACAAGGGAACAGATAATTTTTCCCTTTGCCTTTGGAGTTACGGAACCGAACGCTAGATGTTGGATAGCCAGGGTAGGGACTATTTAATACTCATAGATGATTGTAACCAAAGTTGAGTTTTACCTGCACTTTGTCTTCAGTACACATTCTTGCATTCACTACATCTTGTCGGGCAGTAACCAGGTAACAGATCAGTTGTCTACTTCCCATTTTATATTTTTAGCGTAGTGGCTTTTTCGTATGGGTCTGTATGAATAAACCATGTAACTATTCATACATCACATGGTTGCATGACGAAATCGAAAACAGATTATCACAGAGCCAAATGTTGTATGAATAGTCTGCAGTGTTATCAGGTTATTCATAGGGAGGAATTAGAGCTGTATTATTACCTATTGGTCTAAGTAAAAAATTATATATATCTATCTATATAGAGCTGATTGCTGTATGAATAGTTTGCTATGTTATTGGTATATTAAGAATTAAATTGTCTCTATACCTATATAGTGGAGTGCAGTATGAATAGTCTGTTGTATTATTGGTATGTAAAGAATTAATCTGTCACATGACTAGACCCTGATTGGCCAGTATGTCAGGGAGCTGCAGATAATGGAAGTGAAGAAGTGGTCACATGATCAGTGCCACATATATTATATTGGTTTTAAACCCAAGATAAATAACTATGGACTTAGATTTAGATAAAAAACTATCTTTCTTTTTTTATTATTTACCTCAGTTTTCACTTCAGATATATGTGCAGTAGACAGCTACACCGCTGTTTCAGATCAGGTACGAAAACTAACCAGTTTGACTTATTGTCATTGATGTATATTTTGGATACCCAAAAAATTATAACAAACCTGTATGTACCAAAACATATGGTAACAAAATTTAGTGGATTTTCAAGCTGGTCCGAAACATAACTTTTTTTGGAGTGGGGAGTGGGGGAGAGTAGAGGGTAGGGGTTTGTATGGTTAGTCAGTACGGGAGCTGCAGTAGCCGTAGCCTCTACAATTAAGATACGTGTATGGGGCATAGTAGGGTAGGATTTGTGTGGCCAGCCAGTCAACTGGTACAGTATATGGCTTCCATGCTTGTTATCACAATCGGGATTGGTTAAGAAGGAGGGGGAAGGGGGTGGTTTTTTTTTTCCAACATTGGGGGTGTACCAAAATACCTAAATGAAGGTAGTCAAATGATTTACGCAAAAGTATACACACATAGGTAGTATCAGATCATTATATATGTATGGGAATCGGATCAGGCTGATATAAATTGTCATGCCACCGCTGTAGCTGATTGATAGAATATTCAACTGTAGATTTGATCATTTGTGTCTCTGGTCTGAAATTTGGGTTATAATAAATCGAAATCAAGTGTAATATATGCAGAAAACAAAAAAGACTTCTGCATTATTAAATAATGTTTAGTAAAAAGATCTTAAGCATGTTAAAGGAGGGCTTCGGTTCACCCATCAAAATAATGTATAAACAAGAAGTAGACAAATAACGCAATGGGTCTGTGCTATTAAAAGAATGCGCATGCCTCAGGTTTTGCCACCATGTGCTAAAAATCCAGCTGTGCATGCTATGAGCCAGTCATCTTGCTCGACCTGTATTCCGATCCTGGCCCAGGCCCAGATTCGTTAATTTTGCTTGTTAGTGTCTTGCTATGGAATCTAAGGTATCAAAATGTCAACCTGTTATGCACCGAATTATAGGATAACCAAGAAACAAATCCTGGTACATTTTTTAGCAGCCCTGGAAACAACCTGATTGCTTGCAAATGTGGATGCAGAAATTGCAGTTGGTACACAAACCAGCGCCATCAGCTCGTATATATGTCACATCACTTTTAGGAACACCGTTTGGTAATTGAAGCTTCAATTCAAAATGCTTCTTATTTAAATAAGAAGCATTTTATACATTGTCAGTTTATAGCAAGTGCTAAGCTTAACCTTTCAACCATTTGTATCAACATTAAATACAACTTGATCTTAACTTGCCTCAAATACATACTTGCACCACATCCATACAAGAAAGTAAGAAGCTGTAAGCATATGTTACCTGACATATCATTATGTTACTATTGCAACAAAATCTAAATGTAAAGCAAACTGGCGGGTGGCATGAATTGAGCTTCCTGTAGTACAAAGTTGTAGTACAAATATCAAATAAGGTTTGCTACCATTGATCCATATAATAAAAAAATAATTTTAAGTGATACTGTCTCTAAATTGTAAGACTAAAGGGGATTGGCTGAGCTATGAAATCTTATTTATGACCTATCCTAGACCGGCCAGGGGTCCAATCCCCCTCTTTATTTCTCTTTCGGAGGAGGGGTGGGGGGTGGGTGGCATAATGGCACCTTAGGTCAATAGGGTACGGCACCTAGTTTTCCTGTACCTCAACACC
Source organism: Arenicola marina (assembly GCA_964019135.1). Taxonomy (NCBI): domain Eukaryota; kingdom Metazoa; phylum Annelida; class Polychaeta; family Arenicolidae; genus Arenicola; species Arenicola marina. The sequence continues at coordinate 21,575,086 of OZ025248.1, read as the reverse complement.
TTGAATATTTTATACCTAGGATTAGAGGGATTGCAGAGGCTGGCGGAGCGGTAGGAGTTACAAGGGCAATGTGGAGGTATATATTAATTGAGAGATAGGTCAAAGTTGCAGCTTGTAACATTTTACAAGCGAATACAGAGACAGTTTTGATCTCTAAGATGGGCTTTAGTTTCTATGCAGCATGAAATAAGCAGCTTACAATAGATGTATTAACAACACTATCAAATCGTGCCCTAAGAACAGATTCTTGTGATATATACTACATATATATTGACTCTCCTTTTTCATTAATTGGTTTAAATCACCATATGCCAGGATGATTAGAAGCCCGGCTGTGATGTTAACTGTTATAACAGGCCAGCTGTAAATTTAATCACTTTCAGGTTCTCCAATGGCGGTCTCTCAGTGGCTTGGTAATGTCAAGTCTTTCGTAAGTGACTATGTGGGTCGTCCAGTGGCCAATGTACAAGTGCCTAAGTGGATTATCTACCCGAGTCTGACAGCAGGTGCCTGCTTAGCATCTGGAGCCCTGGTGTGGTATAGCAAGCCATCCTACATCATGCAATGTGTTGCTGGGTAAGTTGATAACATGCTGTTACATGGTAGGTTGTATAATAAGATGGAAGGGCATCTATAATAGATGATACTGATAACTCTTGTGTAACACAGCTTATAAGGCCTATGCAGTTAAATATCTCAAAAGGTTAACTTTACATAGTTTTATCTATCATATACATGTAGTTTCATATGGATAATAATGGTTTTTGTACTTTTGTTGGTATATTGCCATAATGTGTTCTCATTTAACTTATCTCGTCAGCTATAAGTTGGGTGCTGCTGGACTTAAAGTCAGATTCTGCAAAGGGGAGCAGCTGACATACTGCTATGCTGAGCGTGGTACACCAGACCCAAGCAAGCCCAGTCTTCTGCTTCTCCACGGCTCCCTTGAGAGTAAACATTTCTGGCTGCAAGTCTCAGAGGTACAGACAACAATGCTTCTACACAGCACGCCAAATTAATTACTCTTTATAACTGTGGCTTTCACACCAGATTTAAGTTTTGGAGAATACTCAAACGTTACATGTTGGAATAACCCTTACTGTAGTCATGATGAACGGTGCATCATTCAGGGATTTTATATGTAAGAAATGAGGAATGTTTTTGTTATTGTTAGTTTATCCCACGAGACTTCCACATCATATTACTGGATTTGCCGGGTCATGGGATGTCCTCCACACCTGAGCTACCCGAGGGAGCGTCTCTCTTCAAGCTCATCGATTACATACACGAAGTAAGTCCAAATTTAAATCTTTTAAAGTTATGTCTCATAAATTATGAGGTCATAATTATGATAATGTTTCTGTCAAGGGCTGTATACCCCGAATTTGTCAGCCCTGGGGATTGCGCGTTCGGCTTGGTCGAATGACATTTGCCAGGCCAGCCATCTAGCCAGAGATTAGGTTTTCTCGGCCCCCTGTGCGAATGCCTGTGTTGGTCGAGATCGCATGTGTTTCTGTGAAAGGAATAAGTGGTTACCCTAGGGACATGGCTCTGGTCTGCCATTGACCAGCCCCATGGACGCAACATGACCTTCTCAGACTTATGTGTCCTTCTCATGCCAACCAACATTTTATTACCAATACTTAGATAGACATCTAACGGTTGCATCTAAAATCTAAGATAGTCGTACATTTATATTATCTTGATCATGCACATATTATTGTGTCGCTTGCGAGTTTGGAGAGTTACATTCTTTTAACTTGTATTACTCATCATTTTCATTTTTTCAGTTTGCAGAACTGATGGGCTTGACATCTCGCACATTCCACCTGGTCGGTCATTCTCTAGGGGGCGCGCTGGCTGGCCTCTATGCTGGCAAATACTCGAGCGACATTGACCGTGTCACGCTGGTGGTACCTGTGTGTGAGTCCTCATATCTCTCTGCTTATTATCGTGTCACGCTGGTGGTACCTGTGTGTGAGTCCTCATATCTCTCTGCTTATTATCGTGTCACGCTGGTGGTACCTGTGTGTGAGTACTCATTTCTCACTGCTTATTAGCGCTCCAAGCACATATTTCATTAATACAATAATTTGACCCAAAAAAATATATGTATTAAGCTTACTTGTAATTTAATGAATAACAAATGACTGAGACCGGAGCAATATCAGTTACCAAAGTTAAATAACAATAATAGTGGTTAATACATGGGCGCTATACCACAATGTGATCGCATTTCAATTCCATTAGTTACATATTGTTATTATTATGTGTTTATTAATATCATTTGTTTTGTTTGGTTCGTTACAGTGCAGTGTCCCATAGAGACTGACGCATTCCAAGAGTTCCAGGAGGGCCGGCTGTCGATGCTGACTGACTCTGTAGAGGAGCTCCAGCGACTAGCTCAGCTCTCTGTCTACAATGAAGACCTCTTGCCGAAGAGCAAACAGGTTAAAATTATTTGTTATACTACATCGTATACCTTAAATACAGCATGTCATCTTTGATCAGCCGAACTCAAATGTGAATATAAAACAAACTTTGTCTGCCCTGGGGTTTGTCTAAGACTCACTGTTGTGTCTTTTATAATCGATGCCACAAAATGACAGATATAGATATTACCAGTAGTCTTCCCAAACGGGGATGGGTACTGAAAATATACTCGTGGCGACTGATCTCTCAGGAAGTTATGTTCCTCATACTAGTGCTTTTGTCTGGACAAGGGTGGTCGGAATGTCGCTTGATATGAGGTATTAATTATTTGCTGTTTGTTTACTTTTGTAGGTGTATAAAGGAATACTTCAGATTCGGAAACCCAAGCAGAGGTTTAACGAAGCTCGTGAGTCTCCGCGCCAATCATTGCCAATCAATGTGCTTTGTTGCGCATTTGCTTTCTAAACTTTTCTTACTTAAGTATCGTACGAATACATGTTTCTCCGTCAACGCCGATTGGCCTGCAGTGTACATATCGAGAAAGCCTTGCTTGGTTATATCAGTGGCCTTGCATCTTATTATCCTGCTGCTGATTGACATATAATTACAACCGTTTTGCATTATGAGAATAGCTTAATGTGCCTAAAGTACAGATTAAATATGGGGTTTAATGTTACCAGTATGATAGATGGCTACTTATGATTTAACTTCTGATGATGACATCTAGGGGGTGTGCACGATGTGAGGGTGACTTTACTGGCCAGTGGGCTCCTTCACAATACTCAATATGCTTCTTGTCTATCTTGTCCGGGATGATCACGCGCCAAATGCCTTTGTGGCCACAGTGTGTGACGTAGTTCGGCAAGAAACTGGCGACGACAGCGAGCACTACGAGCAGGAGTTAGGCAAAAATGGAAGACCCACGCAGATTATTTGGCCGGCTGAAGATCAGGTGAGTCGCCACATCATTAATGACATCAGTCATGACCCCAGTCGTGACGTAAGTCGTGACGTCAGTCGTGACGTCAGTCGTGACGTCAGTCGTGACGTTAGTCGTGACGAATGTATCAGTTAACCGAAAATCCGCATGTAAAGCGTTCCGACCGACTGGCTTATTAATATCAACTGACCGTTCTTCTATTATCATATCTCGGTGTTAGCTTTGTTCATAACTGTTAATGGCGACTATGAGTAGCCCCTGTTAATACCGGATAATTTCTTCCCCATTCCAGTTAATACCGGATAATCTCCTCCCCATTCCTGTTAATACCAGATAATCTCCCATTCCCGTTAATACCGATAATCTCATTCCTGTTAATACGGGATAATCTCCTCCCATGTCCTGTTCATACCGAGTAATCTCCATATTCCTGGTAATACCGGATAATCTCCTTCCAGTTCCTGTTAATACCGGATAATCTCCCCATTCCTGTTAATACCGGATAATCTCCTCCCCATTCCTGTTAATACCGGATAATCTCCCCATTCCTGTTAATACCGGATAATCTCCTTCCAGTTCCTGTTAATACCAGGTAATCTCCTCCCATTCCAGTTAATACCCGATAATCTCCTCCCATTCCCGTTAATACCGGATAGTCTCTCCATCCCTGTTAATACCGGATAATCTCCTTCCAATTCCTGTTAATACCACACAATCTCCTCCCACTCCTGTTAATACCAGATAATTTTCCATTCCCCTTAATACCAGATAATCTCCCCCCATTCCCGTTAATACCGGATAATCTCCTCCCATTCCTGTTCATACCAGATAATCTCCCCATTCCTGTTAATACCGGATATCCTCCTCCCATTCCTGTTCATACCGCATGATCTCCCCATTCCTGTTAAAAACTCATAATCACTCCCCATTCCTGTTCATACCGGGTAATCTTCAAACTCTTGTTAATACCAGACAATCTCCTCCCATTCCTGTTAATACCAGATAATCTCCTCCCATTCCCGTTAATACTCGATACTCTCCTCATTCCTGTTAATACTGGATCATCGTCTACATTTCAGTTTTTCCACGTGTCCGGCGGGCACCTGCTCCGGGAAATGCTGTCGGACTGCTGGCGACTAGAAATCGTCCAGGAATGCGGACACGCGATCCAGATTGAGAAACCGGCATACCTAGCAGAACTCATTCTGGATTTCCACTCAGCCACGCGGAGTCCAAAAGACCAAAATCGGGATTCGGGAGACAGCATGTAATCCGAAGGAGGGGGAGGGCGCAAGGGGCAGAGGGGGAAGTCCCTGGATTATCAAACGATGACGTCCTGTCTGGAGCTAGACTAATCCTGTTACGTGTCCGACGGGTTGTAATCCCGAAGGAGGTTGGAAGCATGGGTCGTATCCAGGGATCCCACACCTCCTGAAAGACCTTCCACGATATATTGTTAAGAGTTCTCGCATAGCGTGGTCTATATTTCTATGCTAATTGTTGTCGGAAACCTGTTTTTTTTTATGATGTCGCTCACGTGTAATCTATTGCAGACCGGATCCAGAGGCCATATTTGCTTGAATCTCCATAATGTCCTGCTTAATCGGTAAGATATACTTAAACGTGCGCGCGTAGTTTGCAGGGTATACTGAATCTGTTGAGGCGGTAAGGAGTGGTTGCGTTACGATATACGGACCAAGTTACTAGTTCCTAACACACGATTTCACAGGTTATAACGTCACACGGCGATACCAAATGGTAGCGTGCATGCATACACACAAAGGGACCCGTGTGTGTTAGCAGAGGATTGGGGGATGGGGGGAGGTGGTCTTGTCGTGGTTATTTGTCTTTAAAATAAGCCTTTCTCGCGTTTTGTGTGTCGCCAGATTCACGATTGCCAAAATCAGGGTAGCCGCCAATTATAAGGGAAATGTTTAATTGTTACTGCTGTGGTTCGTAAAAACAGCCTCAGCAAGTTGTTGTGCCAAAAGAGAAGCGACTTGATTTGAATCCTGTGCGATAGCTGTATTATTGGTTTGAAATTGATGCATCGTTATGCAACCCCATCACTTGTTATAGGGCTGATTTTTACTCAGTCATGACGTTGGCGGTCTAGTTATCATTGAACCATTTCGTAACTAGATTTGACCCCGTGTAAAATGACACCATGCCGTGAAACAAGTGCAGATGAATAGGTACTCCTCATATGGTGCAGAAAGGTGTGTTAATATACTTTGGTCGACTTGCTACATAGGTCTTAGTGTTGCTCCAGAATTAGTTGCAAGTAGGACGGCTCTTTTTTTTCAATTCCACGTATTTTGTGTTCCTCCTAAAAACCCGCCAACCCCCGCTGCTCCTACACTCTTTTTCTGGAATAGCCCTGAACTATTGTGCCAGACAAATTTAATACCTGGGATTCTTTTTCGAACGAAGAAGAGAGGTCTAGCTTAAGTGAATGTTGAGATGTTGATATTAGCCCTATAATAACAGTATATATATTGCTTACGGCAATAACAAGGAAGCATACTTATGATGTCACTATATAGTTTGAGCTCTGGATACGCTGACAAAGACTTCACGACCAATGTTAGGTTGTCGTGACCACTGGTCGCCGCTACTGCATGTAGGTTAAATAAACACATACAGATAAACAACGAATGAGATTGATTATTTCTAATGAATCAACTACGTCGCATTGTTTATCGAATAGTGTTTTTTTTTCTCCCTAATCCGTCGCTACGGTAAGCTACCAAAAAGCTCCCATCGCAGCCCACGCAGATATGGCGAAGACGCACAACATTTATATCTTTCACAAAACATATTTTCACAGAATGGTGGGGTTCGAACCCGAACACGCTGCAGCGACTAGGCTGCAGGTCAACCGCTATAGTTATGGTGTGACTTGATCTGCACTATGTTGTCCATTCCATGCCAGCATTCCATTATTCAATATGCCACGACGATTTATGCAACATGAACATGCTATTTGACATAATGCAACATCCTGTCCTACAACATGAATGTGCCATTTGACAACATGCTATCCTACAACATGAATATGCCATTTGACAACGTGCTATTCTACAACATGAATATGCCATTTGACAACGTGCTATCCTACAACAAGAATATGCCGTTTGACAACGTGCTATCCTACAACATGAATATACCATTTGACAACATGCTATCCTACAACATTAATATGCCATTTGACAACGTGCTATCCTACAACATGAATATGCCATTTGACAACGTGCTATTCTACAACATGAATATGCCATTTGACAACGTGCTATCCTACAACAAGAATATGCCGTTTGACAACGTGCTATCCTACAACATGAATATACCATTTGACAACATGCTATCCTACAACATTAATATGCCATTTGACAACGTGCTATCCTACAACATGAACATGCCAATTGACAACGTGCTATCCTACAACATGAATATGCCATTTGACAACGTGACTATCTGCAACATCCTGTGTTACAACGTGAATGCACATCACATTGCTTATCATGGATCACGCCTCAGATGGCCTGAATTTTGCATTGAAAAACGTCTTCTTCCTTGTGAAAGGGGTGTCTAGACCACCTAGAACCCCCCCCCCCCCCTCCCCCAGGATCCGTCGCTGCCGACCTTAACCTTCTCACATAGAGCGCGAATAAGCGAAAGGTAAGTCACTCACCACTTAGTATTTTATTATCTTATAAGACCGTGGCGGCTGCAAAAGGGGCATTTGCGGGATTGTTAAGAGAGTCCCGACCCCCCCCCCCCTCAAGTTGTCTTGGCCAGGTAGTCCGGTGTGACGTTTTCTGGGGAAAAGACGCGATTTGGGGGGGGGGCTATCCTACAACATGAATATGCATTTCACAACGTGCTATCCTACAACATGAATATGCCATTTGACAACGTGCTATCCTACAACATGAATATGCCATTCGACAACGTGCTATCCTACAACATGAATATGCCATTCGACAACGTGTGTGAGAGCCCAAAACGTCCGACTGCCCAAAACGGGCCAGGATCAGGATTTTGACACATACAACATAATCCACAGTTAACTACAACTCGAGCATCCACGAATAAATATATCACAAGAGCCATGACCAGAGTTTGTCCATGTCCGTAAGGTGGTCCCGACCTCGCATAATTATTGTTTTAATTGATAGATCTATGGCCGGAGGGTGTGAAAAGTTCAAAAGGGGGCAAAGAGGCCAATTAAGGCTGTAAAATACCGCTAACGCTTATTTTGTTCGTGCCTTGTTATGCACCGCCCCACACTTAAACTCCCCCCCCCCCACCCACCCACCCCCACCCCTTCGAGCTTCTCCTCGAGTTTTATTCGTACATTGCTATCTAAGAGATACAAAACGAGCGCATCACGGCTTCATATCGCCAGATTGCATGTGAATGATTGAAACGTCAAATGTAACTGTTCGTTGGTTCTTAGCTATGTAGGACGTTTTGGGTAGTCGGACGTTTTGGGCTCTCACAAACGTGCTATCCTACAACATGAATATGCATTTCACAACGTGCTATCCTACAACATGAATATGCCATTTGACAACGTGCTATCCTACAACATGAATATGCCATTCGACAACGTGCTATCCTACAACATGAATATGCCATTTGACAACGTGCTATCCTACAACATGAATATGCCATTTGACAACATGCTATCCTACAACATGAATATGCCATTCGACAACGTGACTATCTGCAACATCCTGTGTTACAACGTGAATGCACATCACATTGCTTATCATGGATCACGCCTCAGATGGCCTGAATTTTGCATTGAAAAACGTCTTCTTCCTTGTGAAAGGGGTGTCTAGACCGCCTAGAACCCCCCCCCCCCCTCCCCCTCTTTCATCGATCCGCCCATGCCGACCTTCACCTTCTCTCACATAGAGCGCGAAAAAGCGAAAGGTAAGTCACTCACCATTTAGTATTTTATAATCTTATAAGACCGTGGCGGCTGCAAAAGGGGCATTTGCGGGATTGTTAAGAGAGTCCCGACCCCCCCCCCCCCCCCCCCCTTAAGTTGTCTTGGCCAGGTAGTCCGGTGTGACGTTTTCTGGGGAAAAGACGCGATTTGTGGGGGGTGGGGGGGCTATATCGGCCAGGATATTTTGCCATGGCCAGTTTCCGAGCAGGGTCGGCTCATATTGACCCATGAGCGCTCGACTCCATAATATATTCGAGGAACCCGCCCGCCATATAGATCTAGATCTATATTGAAGTGACAAGCGGCTATTACCATGCTCTGTGATCGCATTCGTCACGGAGGCAAACTTGTGGTGGCAACAAGGTCTGTTATGGGGCAAAATGGTCAGCACATTATGTCAGCATGTTAATGAGTGAACTGAACAGCCTAAGAAGGCAAACTCCTAACTCTCTGGAACAGTTTGACCCAGATATTACAAATAACGTTTACGTCAGCAGAGGCGGATCGGGCGGGGGGACACCCCCTTCCCCCACTTTTTGCCATTTTCAGTGCAAAATGTAGGCCATCTGAGGCGCGGATCTCAGATTTTATGCGAAGTCCTACTGTTGAACAGACCCGGCCAGGGGCGGATCCAAGTGGGGCCGACCCTGCCCCGGCCCCCCTTTTTAGGGCGGAAATGTATATAATTTATACCATTTACCGGCCCCCCTATATCCAGCATATCATCAAAGATGTTCCGATTCAGTGAACATATCATCCAGTTTGCTAAAGATAACCGTTTCTGTTAGAGTATACATATGAAATTGGATGTGGGTAAAACGGCCCACTGGGTCATTTTGCCCCAGGCAGCGTGGGTCATTTTGCCCCTGTTAGTAACCTAAACATTTGACCGCTGTATGAAAAATGCAGCGCATTCCGCATCTGAATTACGTTTGGGGCTTGACTTGGACTTATCTTTGACCGTGTTAATTTATCAAAATGGTCCCCCAAGCTAGTATCCACTGAGCTCTACTTTCTTCCAGTGTTTACCATAGATCGCAACAGCCCAGAATCTTTCACTTCGGTAACGAAGGTCAGCTGTCTGCTTCAGCGCCCATGTAGATTTGTTAAGGTATCACGTAACAAACAGGAACAAATATAAAACGCTTCAATACAGGTGGCAGCACCGCAAGTGCGCGATATTGTGGTGGGGGGCCATTTGACCCCGATGGGTCATTTTGCCCCATGTTCCCCTACTGCCAACCTGACCAGACCACTTGTGCGTTACAATATACATATATTAAGTATAATACTTTTTTTTTCGATTTGGACTAATTTCCAAAGTTTTTGTGCAATTTTGTTTACGAAGTTGATGTTGAACTTGTCCTCGTATAGTTATATTTCCTACCTAAACGCGACAAATAAGGGAGCGGGGGGGGGGGGGGTACGCATAGCTGCTGATAATATGCCTACGTATTATTAGTAGCTGTGCGCACCCCAACCCCCCTTCTGTGTCAGTTGATTTACTGTGCCTGCACGTACATGTGATAATCAAAGCTTTGCCATAGACCAATAGATATATGGGCCTGGTCATTAAGCGAAGATAACACATACGGGTTCTCTCTACTGTATATAAACTTGTTTGCCTGATCATATAGCTCTCATTGTCATTCGTAAGTGGCGGAGATTCATTTATTCAGATAATATTTTGGTGGATGAGACCCGTGTGAGTGCCTGTGTTTTGGTGGATGAGACCCCCGCGTGAGTGCCTGTGTTTTGGTGGATGAGACCCCTGTGTGAGTGCCTGTGTTTTGGTGGATGAGACCCCTGTGTGAGTGCCTGTGTTTTGGTGGATGAGACCCCTGTGTGAGTGCCTGTGTTTTGGCCGATGAGGCCCGTGTGAGTGCCTGTGTTTTGGTGGATGAGACCCCCGCGTGAGTGCCTGTGTTTTGGTGGATGAGACCCCTGTGTGAGTGCCTGTGTTTTGGTGGATGAGACCCCTGTGTGAGTGCCTGTGTTTTGGCCGATGAGGCCCGTGTGAGTGCCTGTGTTTTGGTGGATGAGACCCCCGCGTGAGTGCCTGTGTTTTGGTGGATGAGACCCGTGTGAGTGCCTGTGTTTTGGTGGATGAGACCCCGTGAGTGCCTGTGTTTTGGTGGATGAGACCCCGTGAGTGCCTGTGTTTTGGCCGATGAGAGTCCTGTGTGAGTGCCTGTGTTTTGGCCGATGAGACCCCGTGAGTGCCTGTGTTTTGGTGGATGAGACCCCTGTGTGAGTGCCTGTGTTTTGGCCGATGAGACCCCGTGAGTGCCTGTGTTTTGGCGGATGAGACCCCGTGAGTGCCTGTGTTTTGGCGGATGAGACCCCGTGAGTGCCTGTGTTTTGGTGGATGAGACCCCTGTGTGAGTGCCTGTGTTTTGGCCGATGAGACCCCGTGAGTGCCTGTGTTTTGGCGGATGAGACCCCGTGAGTGCCTGTGTTTTGGCGGATGAGACCCCGTGAGTGCCTGTGTTTTGGTGGATGAGACCCCTGTGTGAGTGCCTGTGTTTTGGCCGATGAGACCCCGTGAGTGCCTGTGTTTTGGCGGATGAGACCCCGTGAGTGCCTGTGTTTTGGCGGATGAGACCCCGTGAGTGCCTGTGTTTTGGTGGATGAGACCCCTGTGTGAGTGCCTGTGTTTTGGCGGATGAGACCCCGTGAGTGCCTGTGTTTTGGTGGATGAGACCCCTGTGTGAGTGCCTGTGTTTTGGCCGATGAGACCCTGTGTGAGTGCCTGTGTTTTGGTGGATGAGACCCCGTGAGTGCCTGTGTTTTGGTGGATGAGACCCGTGTGAGTGCCTGTGTTTTGGTGGATGAGACCCCGTGAGTGCCTGTGTTTTGGTGGATGAGACCCGTGTGAGTGCCTGTGTTTTGGTGGATGAGACCCCGTGAGTGCCTGTGTTTTGGCCGATGAGAGTCTTGTGTGAGTGCCTGTGTTTTGGCCGATGAGACCCCGTGAGTGCCTGTGTTTTGGTGGATGAGACCCCTGTGTGAGTGCCTGTGTTTTGGCCGATGAGACCCCGTGAGTGCCTGTGTTTTGGCGGATGAGACCCCGTGAGTGCCTGTGTTTTGGCGGATGAGACCCCGTGAGTGCCTGTGTTTTGGTGGATGAGACCCCTGTGTGAGTGCCTGTGTTTTGGCCGATGAGACCCCGTGAGTGCCTGTGTTTTGGCGGATGAGACCCCGTGAGTGCCTGTGTTTTGGCGGATGAGACCCCGTGAGTGCCTGTGCTTTGGTGGATGAGACCCCTGTGTGAGTGCCTGTGTTTTGGCCGATGAGACCCCGTGAGTGCCTGTGTTTTGGCGGATGAGACCCCGTGAGTGCCTGTGTTTTGGCGGATGAGACCCCGTGAGTGCCTGTGTTTTGGTGGATGAGACCCCTGTGTGAGTGCCTGTGTTTTGGCGGATGAGACCCCGTGAGTGCCTGTGTTTTGGTGGATGAGACCCCTGTGTGAGTGCCTGTGTTTTGGCCGATGAGACCCTGTGTGAGTGCCTGTGTTTTGGCCGATGAGAGCCCTGTGTGAGTGCCTGTGTTTTGGCCGATGAGCCCCGTGTGAGTGCCTGTGTTTTGGCCTATGAGACCCGTGTGAGTGCCTGTGTTTTGGCCGATGAGACCCGTGTGAGTGCCTGTGTTTTGGTCGATGAGAGCCCTGTGTGAGTGCCTGTGTTTTGGCCGATGAGACCCCTGTGTGAGTGCCTGTGTTTTGACGGGTGTGACCCCTGTGTCAGTGCCTGTGTTTTGGCCAATGAGAGCCTTGTGTGAGTGCCTGTGTTTTGGCCGATGAGAGTCCTGTGTGAGTGCCTGTGTTTTGGCCGATGAGAGTCCTGTGTGAGTGCCTGTGTTTTGGCCGATGAGAGTCCTGTGTGAGTGCCTGTGTTTTGGCGGATGAGAGTCCTGTGTGAGTGCCTGTGTTTTGGCCGATGAGAGTCCTGTGTGAGTGCCTGTGTTTTGGCCGATGAGAGTCCTGTGTGAGTGCCTGTGTTTTGGCCGATAAGAGTCCTGTGTGAGTGCCTGTGTTTTGGCCGATGAGAGTCCTGTGTGAGTGCCTGTGTTTTGGCCGATGAGAGTCCTGTGTGAGTGCCTGTGTTTTGGCCGATGAGAGTCCTGTGTGAGTGCCTGTGTTTTGGCCGATGAGAGTCCTGTGTGAGTGCCTGTGTTTTGGCCGATGAGAGTCCTGTGTGAGTGCCTGTGTTTTGGCCGATGAGAGTCCTGTGTGAGTGCCTGTGTTTTGGCGGATGAGAGTCCTGTGTGAGTGCCTGTGTTTTGGCCGATGAGAGTCCTGTGTGAGTGCCTGTGTTTTGGCCGATGAGAGTCCTGTGTGAGTGCCTGTGTTTTGGCCGATGAGAGTCCTGTGTGAGTGCCTGTGTTTTGGCCGATGAGAGTCCTGTGTGAGTGCCTGTGTTTTGGCCGATGAGAGTCCTGTGTGAGTGCCTGTGTTTTGGCCGATGAGAGTCCTGTGTGAGTGCCTGTGTTTTGGCCGATGAGAGTCCTGTGTGAGTGCCTGTGTTTTGGCGGATGTGACCCCTGTGTGAGTGTCTGTCTACTGGCGAATGAGATCTGATGTCGGTGCATTAACGATGGCTAAACCTTAGTCGCTGTCGTTGTTAGAGGAGGTGTCCTTTGTGTCAACCCTTGGAAATCGCCGTGATAGAAATGTATGACACGTTGATGCATGATGAAAGGGGTGTTATGTGACGCGCTGCACAAACAATCCCTTATGCATGGAGTTGGCGTCAAGAGTATCAAAAAAGGTTGGATTGTTGGTTATTCAGGACGCTTTATAACCACTTTTAGTCATATCGCGTCAATGGGAGAAGGAATAAGGGAGAGTGGAGCCATGTCCCCGGGTTAACCCCCTACTCTGTACGCAGAAAGACATGGGATCTGTATCCTGCGACCACTTAGACATGGCCACAGCTGGGCTCGAATCATCCACTTGCCGTTAGATGTCGGTGCATTAACGATGGCTAAACCTTAGTCGCTGTCGTTGTTAGAGGAGGTGTCCTTTGTGTCAATCCTTGGAAATCGCCGTGATAGAAATGTTATGACACGTTGATGCATGATGAAAGGGGTGTTATGTGACGCGCTGCACAAACAATCCCTTATGCATGGAGTTGGCGTCAAGAGTATCAAAAAAGGTTGGATTGTTGGTTATTCAGGACGCTTTATAACCACTTTTAGTCATATCGCGTCAATGGGAGAAGGAATAAGGGAGAGTGGAGCCATGTCCCCGGGTTAACCCCCTACTCTGTACGCAGAAAGACATGGGATCTGTATCCTGCGACCACTTAGACATGGCCACAGCTGGGCTCGAATCATCCACTTGCCGTTAGATGTCGGTGCATTAACGATGGCTAAACCTTAGTCGCTGTCGTTGTTAGAGGAGGTGTCCTTTGTGTCAATCCTTGGAAATCGCCGTGATAGAAATGTTATGACACGTTGATGCATGATGAAAGGGGTGTTATGTGACGCGCTGCACAAACAATCCCTTATGCATGGAGTTGGCGTCAAGAGTATCAAAAAAGGTTGGATTGTTGGTTATTCAGGACGCTTTATAACCACTTTTAGTCATATCGCGTCAATGGGAGAAGGAATAAGGGAGAGTGGAGCCATGTCCCCGGGTTAACCCCCTACTCTGTACGCAGAAAGACATGGGATCTGTATCCTGCGACCACTTAGACATGGCCACAGCTGGGCTCGAATCATCCACTTGCCGTTAGATGTCGGTGCATTAACGATGGCTAAACCTTAGTCGCTGTCGTTGTTAGAGGAGGTGTCCTTTGTGTCAACCCTTGGAAATCGCCTTGATAGAAATGTTATGACACGTTGATGCATGATGAAAGGGGTGTTATGTGACGCGCTGCACAAACAATCCCTTATGCATGGAGTTGGCGTCAAGAGTATCAAAAAAGGTTGGATTGTTGGTTATTCAGAACGCTTTATAACCACTTTTAGTCATATCGCGTCAATGGGAGAAGGAATAAGGGAGAGTGGAGCCATGTCCCCGGGTTAACCCCCTACTCTGTACGCAGAAAGACATGGGATCTGTATCCTGCGACCACTTAGACATGGCCACAGCTGGGCTCGAATCATCCACTTGCCGTTAGGCTCTCAGGAAGCCAGAGCACTCAATGCGAGCGCTCTAGCCCACTGAGCTGTCGCGCCGGCTCCGAGTAACAAAGGAGTCGGGGACGATGCATATATCCCGTATCTCTATAGAAGCATCATTTTCTATAGAACGTCTGTACATAATTCTATAGAAATATTATTTTTTATAGAATATAAATAGATATTTCTATAGAAAAATTAAATTCCATAGAATATGTAGGGACCGATACTTCTATAGAGCAATTGGTTTCTATACAATGTGTATAGAGATAATATTTCGACATGACCATTTTGTCCTCTCGTAGCCGGGTATGATCAGGTACGTTTGCACGTTTTTACATGTACCCTTTATTTGAAAGGATAAATGTAGTTAAAATTTTCTCTCCCGACGCGAATCATGGCATTAATTTCAGAAGACATCATTACACCCCGTAGGAAAATATCTGATATACTTTCCATAAAAACAATTCTAAAGGATTCTATCGATTATTCTATGGGATTTCTAAACGTTTTCCAATAGAGCTTCCAATAGAATTCATAGCGTTTTCATAGAGTGTTTTCATAGCATCTCCATATAGCGTAGAGATGGGCGGGTTGTTGTCGCACGTCCAGCGTCACCGAGGTCCACCGCAAAGAGAGATTGTTTTATCTTCAATATCACATGTATTAATTTTCAGGGTTTTAGTATTGACTACCGAGTTATTTAAATTTTGAAGAACCAGTATGGCACGATATAGCCTGATAGGCTAAAAGTGCCGTTAAACCCCAATCAAATCAAATCAACCACCGCAAAGAGAAGGAACGGCTGCCCTGATTGGACAGCAGGTTACATGAACGAGACACGAGCTGGGATTGGACAACTCATTTGATCTAATTACCGAAACAACTGATCACAACCAAAAAGTTGGTCACACCGATCGCTAACAATGAAAGCGCCTACACAGATCCAGAATCAATGCAACCAGCTATATAACCTAGACATTAATGCAGGAAACGTGATAAATCACGACAATAACTGTTGTTAAGACGCCCACCGACTGGTTAGAACTAATTAACCTATATGTATATATGTCTACAGCTAGCGACTGCACCTGCTGTGAGCCACCACTTTCGACGAATTAAAGCTAAACTACACATGAAAAATGTGTTTTTAAAGACACCCCACCCACCCCCGCTTAATCTTTTTTGAATAACGATTAAAATGGAGTGTGACACCAATTAAGGGGTCAACTCCTTACTTTATCTAAAACTGTTCTGCCTCTTGGTCTCCGAAATGAGACTTTGCATGTTGCGAATGACGTATTCGGGTGATATATATACATGTCAGTCTTGGTAAATCACCACCGGGCCATATTATCATAGACTAGCCTTGTTTCCCTCACAACTCCGAGTTGGTTTCCGAAAGGTTACAAGACCTCGTCATCTTACCTGTCGGTCTTCTGTTTCTGGGAGATTTTGATTTTGGAATTTGATTAATCTGCTTTCAGCGATCGCGACAGATGAAGCTGCTTGATTCTTGTTGATTTGCAGCATTTCCGCGCCATGGGGATCGATGGAGCTAAAATTGCTTTCGGTTACCCCTACATGTAAGAAATTGTAACGTCCTTATTCTTACCAAAGCAGGAAAGCCAAACGACATCCGCAAATTAAAATAGTCGCAGAGAATCACTGAAGGCCCATCCTCGCGATGGCTACCGGAGCGCAATGCCATGACTACCACTAACTAGTATTGACTACCATAAATATCATGATTGCCATCACTATCATGATTACCATCAGTATCACGACTACCATTTCCTCAATACATGACTAACATGACTACCTTGACCAGCATTTCCTCAATACGTTATTCTCTGACGACAAAGGTAGATGTTACATCAAATATTAGTGGCAGGCAAAAAACAAAACTTAAATAATAGACAACCACCGAAACGTGGGTGTCGTTATAGCAAGAAGACACAATCACTACATGCGTCATTTCGCACTACAAGTGTCGATCTTTTTATGCAATCAGCAGGCTCAGATGTCAGACAAGATGGCGGATCTCACTTCCGATAGCTTGACCGGAAACGAGGCATGTGTCAGTACCCAATGGTGGAACGTACATCAGTGTTGTAGAGTGGTTGGTAATCTCAGGGGACAATCCCAAGAGGTTCCACGCCGACTTGGATGCTGAGAAACAGACCCAGGCTGTGGGCTTGAGATCGGGACGTGATGTCACAAAAATATGTGCGGATTTACACAACGGGGATCCGTTTGAACCACAGGTTGGCGTTTTACTTTTCCAACGAAACAAAACACAGACATGACTTCCAAGGGAAAAAAATAAAAACGCACTCCTCCCAGCCTTAATTGCCATCATACTGGTGTTCGTGTCTTACCTGTACCCTAGGCCATGGCATCACCTTACATGTGTCATAGGCGATGGAACCACCTTACCTGTGTCCTGGTCAATGAATATCACCTTACCTCTGCCCTGGGCAATGGCATCACCTTACATGTGCCATAGGCGATGGAACCACCTTACCTGTGTCCTGGTCAATGACTATCACCTTACCTCTGCCCTGGGCAATGGCATCACCTTACCTGTGTCATAGGCAATGAAATCACCTTACCTGTGTCATGGTCAATGGAATCACCTTACCTGTACCCTAGGCAATATAATCACCTTACCTGTACCCTTGGCAATAGAATCACCTTACCTGTACCCTAGGCAATGGAATCACCTTACCTGTACCCTAGGCAATAGAATCACCTTACCTGTACCCTAGGCAATGGAATCATCTAACCTGTGTGATGGCAATGGAGTCACCTTACCTGTACCCTAGGCAATAGAATCACCTTACCTGTACCCTAGGCAATGGAATCACCTTACCTGTACCCTAGGCAATAGAATCACCTTACCTGTACCCTAGGCAATAGAATCACCTTACCTGTACCCTTGGCAATAGAATCACCTTACCTGTACCCTAGGCAATGGAATCACCTTACCTGTACCCTAGGCAATAGAATCACCTTACCTGTACCCTAGGCAATGGAATCATCTAACCTGTGTGATGGCAATGGAGTCACCTTACCTGTACCCTAGGCAATGGAATCACCTTACTTGTACCCTAGGCAATGGAATCACCTTACCTGTACCCTAGGCAATAGAATCACCTTACTTGTACCCTAGGCAATGGAATCACCTTACATTTGCGTATCTATTGTCAATTGGGACTTATTACGATATATATATATATTTATATATATATTCTATATATATTACCGAAGTAATACCTCTTTGTACCCAAATGGGCGCCACGACCTTTGCAAATTCGTGGTGGGCCACTAACAAGGGGTCGCATGTGGCCCTCGGGGTGTCACGACGTTCAAGTCGGTTGTTTGTGGAGAGGTTCACCTGTGTCCTTGGCAGGAATAATGGCGCCTAACACCATCCCGCGCCTTGAATTACTCGTGTCACAGGTTTTGGCACGTTTTTTTTTCTCAGCAGTGTTCCGTATCATTTGTTTATTTAATTATCAGGTTTATATATTTTTTGCGTTAGTACCGGCGGGCAGCTGTGATAGAACAAAGACACATATTCAGAGATAGACGGTACATTGTCACTGAGCTACCGAGCCATCTGACGGGTTCCTCGGGGGAGCCGTTTTTTTCTTCCTGATATGCTCTACCTTGTATAAGCTATATTACCCATTTGTCTGCCTTGCGTCATTTCTGTCTCTGAAATAGATTGACATGTATTTTTTACATATATATTATTGATATCTATGTTTTATCGTCTATATATATCCTTCCTGTATAAATGATGGTATAAGCAGCCGCGTGACGTCTATTTTCATTCATGTGATGGAGTACATCTATGTCGTCCAACAACAAGATTAATACAGATGTTACGTTGTTGGGGTAAGCGACCTTTCGATCCGACTTTACGCTCCAAAAGTCCCATAGAAAAGAGAGGAAGTTTACTTCAGTAAAACATGGGTCGCTGTACTCTCTCGTTGATAAGTCAATGAACCCTTTGGAACGAAATGCAATGTACCTTTTTCCTGAACCTTATGCCCTCGCGCGCGATAAATTGGAATAGCATCCTAAAAGATGGATCATTATTATGCTTCCTGGAGGAAATGTCACTCTTGAAAAGTGTATCCCACATTATAGTCAATTGGCCAATTCGGTATATTTACAGTTTTGCCCCACCTAACGGTTTTCCTGATAATTCCCAAACCTAACATCAACATCTATTCCCAAACGTTACCACTGATCTTGACTTTTAAAGTGCATATACTTTATATATAGAACTGCTAGTAATCGAGTTATATTTTGCAACACGTCTGAATTATTTTAGTTTCCGTCAAAACGCGTTCTTTCTCATCCAATCAACTTTCATCATTTAATGCGTAGATTACTATTTCTGTCACCTATTCTATAAGTTTTTGTCTTAATCTCCAGGTTCATGGACCAGATCATCGAGTTATTTTCAAAGTACTTTCGCGGCAAGGCAACAAATGTGACCTTCTCGATACACAGAGCAACATGTTGGACAATAAATTACTAGTAATCATTTATTCATGTGTGTTCTTGGACAATGATGTACGTGCCTCAAACGATGGCAATCTACACTATCTTATAATTGGTGTAAATCTTCTATGATATAGAATCTTTATCTGAATATAACAGCTAATTTCGACGATAAATAATGTCACAAATGTTGTTTCGGATGTTCCTGCTCTACTTATTATATTAACAAAATATATGGAATTAAATACATTTCTGTTAACGTTAACACTGAGACAGATTGTTAAAAAAATAGGCCTACGTTCAGTTCATTTCTAGAGCAAAATGCGAAAAATAATTATTCCGATAGAAAGACTTTGCATGAATTGCTTAAGCTGATTTTATGATTTTGGAATAATCTTTATGACCATTCCCGCATACACATCTTAGTGTATGTTACATTCATACTGGTGTCTTGCGCTGCATCAGGCTGGCGCTATGGACCAGAGAACACTGTAAACCCAAGCCGGACACGATGCTATAGTTCTACTTAATCTGTTTTTGTTTCAGTAGGCGTCTTCTTTTAGATGCCATGTTGTCATTTCCAAACCCAATTGCTTTCAGAGCAGACGAGCAATTTTCACCAAATGAAATTTTAAACGGAAACTTCAACCTTGCGTCTACCCATTTATACTAATTAGCATTTGGCGGTTCTGATTACCCACTTCGCTGTTTAGACATAAACGATAAGGAGATGGACTCCCACAGGAGCGGGGTTAGGAATTTGAACGAGGGGGGTGCGACCGCGGGGGATGCAACCTGGGGGGGGGTTGCAACCGGGGGGAGGTGCAACCGGGGGGGGGGGGGCGGGGGTGCGACCCGGGGGGATGAAACCGGGGGGGGGGCTATGCGACCGTGCCGGTGACGTCACCGTTATTATGAGCGGCAATAATTTTTATCACGAGGATAACAAAGCGAACTAAAGCACGAATCACGGAAAATCTAGGAGGCCTTTCCCGAATCACGATGATTCTGAAGTATCGATCCCGACCCACGAGGAATTGCTTATTTTGCTGCATGGTCACTCCCGGGATTTTGGGGATTTAAAGCCTGATTTTCAATTAACAGAACAGAGATGCCCGACCGTTCTGATTTTGTTCTCCACAGTGAAAAAACATTGAAATATCGCTCAGAAACATTTGCATATAGGTCTACATATTACTCACAAGGCGGCGCCACAGTAATTTACATTACTCTCACAAATGGAACCTTTCATGTTGGTATCGCAGAGCAGCATCCCATTAGCATTTCCCTTTTACAATGGGATCAAATGATGCAGACGCCCACTGCCGTCTACCCTTGACCTAGCGGTGATCGAGTTCAGGTTATTCAAGCATGAGGGCCATGCACTCTTCTCAATTGCACCACCAAGCAACAGCGACAGGCCTACCACCTTTCTCCTGCGTCCCACTGTCCGTCGCTAGTGGATTGAGATCAATGGATCCCCGGAACTTCGCGAAAATCTATTCTTGCCCTCCTTACAGTCACTGTGACAGTTGGTATTGGAAAACAAGCGCTGTGACCTTGATTCAGCGTCCCATGCCGTGCCGTCGCGGAAAGGTGCGGGCGGGGGCGGGTGGGGGAGGGCGGGGGGGGGGGGGGGTCAAACGTCAGAAGTTGGCTTCAGCAGACGAGATGTCGATTATTCGGAAGTCGAAATAAATGACATGTCTATTATCATCGTTTTATGACACGTATAATGGACATTTTGAAGGGATTATGATTATCTTATATTAAAATAGATGACACTGATTTGCGTCATAGTGTCTTCGGGTCGCATGCGAATCTAGGCTACTAGCTAATCATAGTATCCCATTTAATATGTAACTAGACTATAATTAGCAATCAAACCTTCAAGATGGCTCTCCATGTCTTTCACTTAATGCTTCATTGAATCTTCCCCACGGAGTCAATGCTTCGACCAGTGATCGAAGTGAACAGTTATTTCTCATAATAACAGGCTGCCTTCTCTTCTGTTTGTTAGAAATTAAAGACATTACTTTACACGCTTGAACCATTTCCAAGAACATAGGAGTGACAGAAAATAAGTGGGAACTGTACGCAGAAGAGTGAGCTGTCAGTATCGTGCTGTCCAGGTGGATGGAGCAGGTGCACAGGCGCGAGAGGGACGTCGGGCGCAGCCTGTTTTTATATCGATGTGATCCCCCCTCCAGACCGGTTTTATAGACATGGACTATGTCTTATTTAAATCTACAACCTTCGGAGCCGCTTAAGACTCGGGTAAACCTAGATGTCTAGGGCGGAAGTTACACCAATGGATTTTAAAGCATCGATGCTGCTCTGGCGATCGAATGTACGGGCGCGCTTGCCCCAAAAAGTACCCCGCAGCGCCCGCGGATTTGGTATATATATGTATATATATTGGGCTTGGTCCAGAATCACAACGACTGTTCACAGCTTGGGGAGTGGGTGGTGGCGGCAGTCCAAAACTGGTGGAGTTCAGTGGAGTGGAGTGGGGTGGGCTGGAGGTTATATTACAGAGCCAATGGCACTTATAGCATATACCCCCTACGCAAAGCCCCCAACTGACCTGAATATTTATTGCGGGTAACGAGGTTAATGTTAAATATAAGATGTCATCTAAGATGGAAACTTTACCATTATTTCCTCTCTCAGTCCAAGGACGATGCTATTTCCAGGACATCACGTAGCCCGACAATGTTGACGCCATATCGCTCTGTCTTCCTTCTCATCCCATCGTGGTACATAATAGATAAATCCCCCATTGAGTAACTTTAACGCACGAAGGACAGGGATTAATTACTACTCTCCGGCTAGTGGAATTTCATCAATCTGCTCCATCTCTGCGGGCAAATTCTGGAAAAAATCTTTGGTTAGGTGCATTCATACCTGGTAGGTGTTGTTTCAAGTTGATAAACTTGTCGGGTGTACAGCTATTATGGCTAATAAACGACATTATACCTTTAGTGAGTTACCAAATGCGAGGACTAATGTACGATATTACACGGTCTGTTAATTAACCAAATGCGAAAGCTAATGAACGACTTTTATGGACCGTTTTTTTGTGACGCCCAAGTTCATTTTTACTATCTATTGATTGTAGGCCTACATTTAATATCATTAGATGCAAAACTGTCTTTACTGTCCTACCGCGCCCACGCAATCTATGCTCTCTATAAACCTCTTTGACTTGCCTCTGATTTCATTGCGGCTGCGCAGACGAGACCGAGGCAAAATGGGTGACCATTCCACGTTTTTTGACGGGCTGGAGGCGTGGCTGGCTATGGCGGATACGTACTTGCCAGGCCTCTTGGCACGACTGGCCACCCATGCGGGCTGGGGAGTCTGGACCCGCTGTGTTAGCTGTCCAGCTGTCCAGAAGTTATAGGCAAACGCCAGTCCGATTATAAACCTATGCCATGAAGAAAAACACATATAGCTGCAACGTCGGCTGTACCTGTGCCTGACTGCGTCATATGTTCTGATTGGTGTATAGATTTTGCTTTGTAACGGCACGAGTTTCTGACAAGCCGGGCGCCAGACTTATAGAGCATCATCGCAGTTCAAATGTCAGGAAAATGTGATCAGGTCACATATAATACCGTGAATCGAAGATGAATTTTAGCCCAATTTAGACAATGGTTTATATCATTGGTATGGTGCCGTCTGTAGTATGCTATGTGTGCCAAAGATCAATATCGGGGGGTTTACCGGCTTTGATATTGACAATCTTTCAACTTGAATGTTTGAATGGTATTGATATTTTAAATTCAATAGATTTTGCAAGACATGTTGTGTCACTTGCTATACGGCGCATCTGCCAGAGACCCGAACCAAATTACGTATGACGAAAGTACGAGTATCACACATCCAATGGATACTACAACAACCATGTTGAGCGTTAGCAGCTCAGACAGCCACTGCCATCTAATAATAACACATCCTGATTGAGAGTGTTCCACGTAGACGTTTTCTACACCGCGTGAAGGTTAGACAGTCCATGCGTTAGACACCGGAACGTTGGACAGTCCATACGTTAGACACCTGAATGTTGGACAGTTCATGTGTTAAGACACTTGAATGTTGAACAGTTCATGTGTTAAGACACCTGAATATTGGACAGTCCATGTGTTAGACACTTGAATGTTGGACAGTTCATGTGTTGGACACTTGCATGTTGGACAGTTCATGCGTTATTCACCTGAATATTGGACAGTCCATGTGTTAGACACTTAAATGTTGGACAGTTCATGTGTTAAGACACCTGAATATTGGACAGTCCATGTGTTAGACACTTGAATGTTGGACAGTTCATGTGTTAAGACACCTGAATATTGGACAGTCCATGTGTTAGACACTTGAATGTTGGACAGCCCATGCGATAGGCACCGGAATGTTGGACAGTCCATGTGTTAGACACCGGAATGTTGGACAGTCCATGCGTTAGACACCGGAATGTTGGACAATCCATACGTTAGACACCTGAATGTTGGACAGTTCATGTGTTAAGACACTTGAATGTTGGACAGTTCATGTGTTAAGACACCTGAATATTGGACAGTCCATGTGTTAGACACTTGAATGTTGGACAGTTCATGCGTTATTCACCTGAATATTGGACAGTCCATGTGTTAGACACTTGAATGTTGGACAGTTCATGCGTTATTCACCTGAATATTGGACAGTCCATGTGTTAGACACTTGAATGTTGGACAGTTCATGCGTTATTCACCTGAATATTGGACAGTCCATGTGTTAGACACTTGAATGTTGGACAGTTCATGTGTTAGACACTTGAATGTTGGACAGTTCATGCGTTATTCACCTGAATATTGGACAGTCCATGTGTTAGACACTTGAATGTTGGACAGTTCATGTGTTAAGACACCTGAATATTGGACAGTCCATGTGTTAGACACTTGAATGTTGGACAGTTCATGTGTTAAGACACCTGAATATTGGACAGTCCATGTGTTAGACACTTGAATGTTGGACAGCCCATGCGATAGACACCGGAATGTTGGACAGTCCATGTGTTAGACACCGGAATGTTGGACAGTCCATGCGTTAGACACCGGAATGTTGGACAATCTATGGATTAGACACCGGCATGTTGGACAGTCTATGTATTAGACACTTGAATGTTAGAAAGTCCATGCATTAGACACCTGAATGTTGGACAGTTCATGTTTTAGACCCGTGAATATTGGAAAGTCCATGTGTTAGACACGTGAATATTGGACAGTCAGTGTGTTAGACACCTGAATGTTGGAAAGTCCATGCGTTAGACAGCTGAATGTTGGACAGCCCTTGCGTTAGACACCGGAATGTTGGACAGTCCATGTATTAGACACCTGAATGTTGGACAGTCCATGTGTTAGACACCGGAATGTTGGACAGTCCATGCGTTAGACACCGGAATGTTGGACAATCTATGGATTAGACACCGGAATGTTGGACAGTCCATGCGTTACACACCGAAATGTTTGACAGTCAATGGATTAGACACCTGAATGTTGGACAGTCTATATATTAGACACTTGAATGTTAGAAAGTCCATGCATTAGACACCTGAATGTTGGACAGTTCATGTATTAGACACCTGAATGTTAGAAAGTCCATGCATTAGACACCTGAATGTTGGACAGTTCATATTTTAGATCCGTGAATATTGGAAAGTCCATGTGTTAGACACGTGAATATTGGACAGTCAGTGTGTTAGACAACTGAATGTTGGAAAGTCCATGCGTTAGACACGTGAATGTTGGACAGCCCTTGCGTTAGACACCGGAATGTTGGACAGTCCATGTATTAGACACCTGAATGCTGGACAGTCCATGTGTTAGACACCGGACTGTTGGACAGTCCATGCGTTAGACACCGGAATGTTGGTCAATCTATGGATTAGACACCGGAATGTTGGACAGTCCATGCGTTACACACCGAAATGTTGGACAGTCAATGGATTAGACACCTGAATGATGGACAGTCTATGTATTAGACACTTGAATGTTAGAAAGTCCATGCATTAGACACCTGAATGTTGGTCAGTTCATGTATTAGACACCTGAATGTCGGACAGTCCATGCGTTAGACACCGGAATATTGGACAGCCCACGTGTTAGACACCTGAACTGCGCAACACCCATGCGTCTAACACATGGATTCTCGCAGTGCGTTAAATATAAATCTGAGTCAGACCCATTAAAACGAGGCAGTGCAGCTCATACAATACCTGCAGCAGCTATCCGATACTCCCCCCCCCCCCCCATCCCCCGGCGCTGCCCCGCCCCAGCCCCACTGCCCCGCCCCACCGCCCAGCCCCACTGCCCAGCCCCGCTCCACTGCCCCGCCCCACCGCCCGCCCCACTGCCCCGCCCCACCTCCCCTCCCCCGTATCTCTGCCTCGCAGGCATGTTACCCGTGGCCTCACTGACATCTGTTGCGTGTATGTGACGCACGCAATATGGCCCCAGGACCGTCATCTTATAAACTGTCACTTGCCTCAAACCTTGCTGGTGTCTCAGGAGAAATCTCAATATCGTTTTCATATTTTGGCCTTTTATCTTTCAGCTTAGTAGACTGGGGAGTTTTTAACCTTTACCTTGGGTATTTCTATTAATATCGTATTTCCATTTTCTATTTCTATTATAATTTATTTCCATTGTTTATTTCTATCATGATGTATTTTCATTGTTTATCTATATTATAGTGTATTTCCATTGTCTATCTATATCATAGTGTATTTCCATTGTCTATCTATATCATAGTGTATTTCCATTGTCTATCTATGATCTATTGAGGCGTAATGCAATCTTTTGTTCAGACATGTAGTTGTATACAACATTTAGTTATCTATGCAGATGACATAAATATAAATATAGATATAGAAGTGGATACAGACACAGACACATGTGTGGATATAGCTTTTTAGATATTGATGTTGATATCATCTAATAGATATAGAGGTAGAGGTAGAGATAGATCTAGATTATAGCATATATTCTTTTTCAATTGGCACAGGTTCACCAAACTGTGACAAAAGCTTATGACCAAAATTCAGTGAAGTATGGTGTGTTTTTAGGGGTCGGCCGACTGAGATACCGGCGGTAGCTCAGTGGGCTAAAGCGCTCGCATTGAAAGCTCTGGTCACCTGAGAGCCTAACGGCACGTGGTTCGATGGTTCGAGCCCCGCGGTGTCCATGTCTGTGTTGTCGCAGTATAAAGATACCATGATGTCCTTCTTCGTAGAGAGTAGGGGGTTATCTCGGGGATATGGCTCCACTCCCTTTTCCTTCTCCCATTGACGCGATATGACCAAAAGTGGTTAAAGCGTCCTGAATATACAACCAACCAACCATGCCATTTTATCATTGTCGTTCAATACCACTAATGTTTATTGTTGACTTTTATATACCGACGTTTAATTAAACTGGCCAAACACAGCGCTGCTTCAGTCACATACCATATGCCACATCCAAGACACGTGCGACAGTTCTCTGGTCGAGCTGAGATGGTACGACCAGAGATGACCGGAAACTGCTATCAGCTGCTGACGATATAGAGGCTGCAGCAGACCAGAGCTTTCTTAATAAAGTCACCGAGGGAGACAGACCAAACTAATGTGCACATGCAGTCCTTCTTTGCAAAAGCAATTTGTCTCTTGTCGAAGACGGATGGCCCTGACCTGAGCCTTGCCTCGTGACATTAGCGGTAGAGACTTGACGCCACACGGGACATTAAAATGCACACGTCCTTGATGAAACCATCAATCACACGAGGGAAAATAAAAATCAATTTCGGATAAATGTGTGCCACGGCGATGTACTCCGAAGCGAACCTAGATGAAAGCAGTGTTTCCGGTGGGATGCGATGGCTCTATGGGCTGTAAGGGACGTACCCGACCGTGCCACAAGCCGTTGCTTTAATATCCATAGTCTTGTGTGGCGGATAAATAAATATTCCGTAATATCTCAGGACACCAAATCACGGACCGCGATAAGTGGCGGATCGAAGGTGTGATGGAGAGGGTGTAGAGACGGGGGGGGGGCTTTCCCTGAAGATTGTTCCGTGTGAGTTGCTCTCCCCCCCCCCCCCCCCTGCCATTGAACTCTACTAAGTACTGGATTACCGCAATGGTTGTCAATGAAATTTGAATCTTAATGAATGTAAAGGCGTTTGTATTCTTCAAATCCTAATTCCGGTATCTCAAGCTCATGGCTGACCTTGCACGTCGTCCTTTTCAACACTTCCTGGGTTGCCTTTTTGAGTCTCTCCCATTCGAGTTTGGAGACCGTATAACGGAGGGAGTCGTATAATAGAGGGATGCCCCGAGATTGACAGTTTTGTTCAAGTATCTTCACTCACTCTAATAGGCACTATAATACGGCTTCAGTCTTTGATGCCGCTCTGGCTCCTTTTTCTCACTGATCCATGATAGCATCAGCATTCAGTCAAACAAAGCTGCTATGCTGATTATGGTTTCTCCAGCCATTGTGTACATGAATGAATGAATGTGCCTTATTCCTTCATTGGCTGGAGAACGTGGAACATTAACATATTTACAAAGTGCTTTTTTCATGGCAGTGATGGAGGCATGCGGCATTGTGCAGTGCGGGCACGACTGCACGGAGGGTCCCTTGCTTAAAACACAGTTAAGTTTTGCAAGGTCTCTAACATGTTTCTTATGTCCAGGCAGCCCGTGTTCCAGTTTCCATATACTGGGGATACGTGGTATGTGACCATACACATTATTAAAACGCGCATACTTGATGATGCAGTTTTGTAGAGAGCTTATTCTTCATCTGGCGCAATGTGTTGTTTGTGTAGAGCCAATCGGGTCGACTGCCATGCCACACCGCGCCGAACCGCCATGTAGAGAGTTAACGGAGGGTTCATTGTGTGCCGGTTGTATAACGAGGCGAAATGTCGGTCGTAATTAAGTCGCGTTAGCGCGGGAGTCGCATAATGAAGAGGCTTTAACATGTAAAAGTGTTCCGTGCACAGCAAAAAGACCGGATAACCGAGGGAGTCGTAAAATGGAGGGACCGTATAATGCATGGACCACTGTAGCAACAAATGGTCCAGTTTCCAACATTATAGTATGTGATCTTGCTTTCTGTCCACCCACATTTTCCTTCATTTTAAACATATCGCAGCTAGGACTACATTACCGTACATCAATATACCAAACTGACATACCTTCCATCGGAGTATATGTCATGACATCTGGGTCAATGTACATTATATTAGGTCATGAAAACACGTGTTAAAGTCCTTCACACATGTTTTCACCATGTTGTCCTATACGCTTGTCACTAAATCCATACTCAATCTATAAATTTACCCATACAACTATGCTATATAGGCGTCCAAAAGCGTCTCTAATTATGACAGTTAGTTTATGAACATGCCATGCCGTGACTATGCCTATTCCGACTTAAATTACTACATATGGTCGTAATTCCGCCCAATTAGTAATTAGTAATTCCTCCCAATTAGTAGTAAAGGTATAATTAGCTCATTATCTTGTTCCTCTTTATTTGTTGCTGATACTTTCATAAAAAGGTCATATTGGGTCATAGGCCTACATAGCGCACAGAATGTGACTGCCCTACCCTATACCCTATATAAAGATATATTTGAACCGGTGACAACGTGGGGGAGAGGTCTGTCGCGTTACTTAGATAACATCACTCAGTATAGATAGCGCTCAGTGGAACATCTGTCCAGTAATTACCGGGTTAAAAAGACGTAATTAGTAACACAAGAGTCGGATTTTCTTATTCCACCTCCTAGGTTAATACTTTTATATTTCGAACCCGATATTCGCCCACGAAATTGACCACTTGGAGTCTATTGGCGTAGCCTAAATGTGGTTTTATAAATACCACCTGAAGGCTGGATATAGACCCAGACACTCCGCCCAACATAACAGGTATAGACATCCACAAATATAGATATCCACAGATATAGATATCCTCTGATACTGATATCTACAGATATAGATATCTACAGACATAGATATCTACAGATATAGATATCCACAGACATAGATATCCACAGAATAGATATCCACAGATATAGATATCCTCTGATACTGATATCTACAGATATAGATATCTACAGACATAGATATCTACAGATATAGATATCCACAGACATAGATATCCACAGAATAGATATCCACAGATATAGATATCCTCAGATATAGATATCCACAGATACAGATATCCACAGATCTAGATATCCACATATATAGATCTCCACATATATAGATATCCACAGATATAGATATCCACAGATACAGGTATCCACAGATACAGATATCCACAGATACAGATATTCACAGATATAGATATCCACAGCTTTAGATATCCATAGATGTAGATATCCACAGATACAGGTATCCACAAATATAGATCAAGAGTACGATTAAGGGGGGGTCCTGCCCCCCCCCCCCTCCGCCCCCACACCGCAATAAAGGCGACGACAATGAACTTGAATATGAAGTCAGGAGTTGCAATTTTATTTGAACACTTTCGCTATCAACTAGAATATATATATATGCTAGACGTCTAGCGCTGTTTCCGCATGTAGTCCGCTTAACTCTAAAGTTGGACACTACGGTAACTGATGTCTAGCGGGTGTGGGATGTTGTTATTGCTTTGATGACGGTTTGGGCATTGCTACCAGTATGACTACCGGTTTGCCGCAGATATCTGTATGATATAGTGTTGAATTCGGCGATAAGGCCTTGGGACTAATGTTATTAGTGTTGGCACCTAGCCAGGTATGGGTGACTATGCGGGAAACTATATAAGCACCCAGCGACAATGTTGGCACATTCGACCTGTTCAAGGCGGCTGCTGGTACATGCATCGGGTGCATAGGTGGGACAGACTGACGGATAGCTTCATTTTATTAGTATAGATATACATAAAGTCAGAAGCTACAATTTTGAAAAACAGACGGACACGTCGAGAGATATTGCAAATTTTCTGCTCCCGGCATTGGGATAAAGAAAGCGAAGAATAGAATCATTTGGGCGGCATATATAAATATATATAAGCTTAATTATATGCATATACATAAATATATGAAGTATCCCCCCTCCGACCCGCCGGTTTGCGCCCTAGCCATCCGGTTCATAATATTTTCGCACCTACACGAAGTGCCCCCCCACCCCCACCCTCCCACCCCAGCCCGTTTCAAAATTCTGGTTCGGATAGAACACACGAGACATCAGGCTGGGGCATGTAGGGGCAATGGTCCCCAATGTGGCCCCCGCCCCACCCTGGGCGACGAGACACGGGTGTGATGCCCGTGGCAAGCTGTGAAGTGACAATTGGACTTGTTCAGCCATAAGCACACGTGTCACATATTCAATGGCAATAACGCCTTAGTGACAACTAGTGCC
The DNA here is from genome assembly GCA_964019135.1 of Arenicola marina. Taxonomy (NCBI): domain Eukaryota; kingdom Metazoa; phylum Annelida; class Polychaeta; family Arenicolidae; genus Arenicola; species Arenicola marina. The sequence continues at coordinate 21,544,666 of OZ025248.1, read as the reverse complement.
AGCCAACCGAAGATCCGGATTATAAATACGATGATACGATGATACGATGATAAATCGATCAGGATTAATTACACGCCGGTTCATCGACCGTCGGACCCGTGGTCCAGCCGTGAGAGAATTAAGACAGCTCCCGCTGACAGACGAGACGTCGGTGCACATGCATACACTTTGAGGATGGTTGGTGCGGCGGTGTCATGGCGATTGGGAGGGTAGAGGAAGGGTGGGTAGCGCAGACAATTATTTGTCATAGGGATGAAGTCTGACGCGCGAGCGAGGTTTCCGTTTGTCACGTACCCGACGTTGTGTCTGTCTCTCGGCTCCTCAATCGTCCTCAAACAAGGCGACCGGCTAGACAAGCCCAACACAGACAATCCCACTCCCACCCGTGTCCTCCCCCTCCCACCATTCCCTCGCCGCGTCGCCCCCAGCCCGAGCCCCCACCCCCTACTCCCCTCCCGCCCGCCTATTATTCCCGGGGTGAATTATTACTAGCTGAGCTCATCCAATTAACTTTATGAATTACAGGGGTCGCGTCAGCTACTGCTGTGCCCCCATCCCCGCCCCCGCCACACCCTGGGTGAGAGAGGTACGCTATGCTCTGGCCCTGCTGTGGCCCCCGCCCTGGGTGAGAGGAACACGGCTGATGGCGGAGGCGTGCCCTATGCTGTGGCCCCACCCTGGGTGAGACCGGCACGGGTGATGGCGGAGGCGTGCCCTATGCTGTGGCCCCACCCTGGGTGAAAGGAGCACGGCTGATGGCGGAGGCGTGCCCTATGCTGTGGCCCCACCCTGGGTGAGACGGGCACGGCTGATGGCGGAGGCGTGCCCTATACTGTGGCCTCACCCTGGGTAGGAGGAGCACGGCTGATGGCGGAGGCGTGCCCTATGCTGTGGCCCCCGCCCAACCCTGGGTGAGACGGGCACGGCTGATGGAGGCGTGCCCTATGCTGTGGTCCCCGCCCTGGGTGAAAGGAGCACAGCTGATGGCGGAGGCGTGCCCTATGCTGTGGCCCCGCCCTGGGTGAAAGGAGCACGGCTGATGGCGGAGGCGTGCCCTATGCTGTGGCCCCGCCCTGGGTGAAAGGAGCACGGCTGATGGCGGAGGCGTGCCCTATGCTGTGGCCCGCCCTGGGTGAAAGGTGCACGGCTGATGGCGGAGGCGTGCCCTATGCTGTGGCCCCGCCCTGGGTGAAAGGAGCACGGCTGATGGCGGAGGCGTGCCCTATGCTGTGGCCCGCCCTGGGTGAAAGGAGCACGGCTGACGGCGGAGGCGTGCCCTATGCTGTGGCCCCGCCCTGGGTGAAAGGAGCACGGCTGATGGCGGAGGCGTGCCCTATGCTGTGGCCCCACCCTGGGTGAGACGGGCAAGGCATATGGCGGAGGCGTGCCCTATGCTGTGGCCTCACCCTGGGTAGGAGGAGCACGGCTGATGGCGGAGGCGTGCCCTATGCTGTGGCCCCCGCCCAACCCTGGGTGAGACGGGCACGGCTGATGGAGGCGTGCCCTATGCTGTGGCCCCGCCCTGGGTGAAAGGAGCACGGCTGATGGCGGAGGCGTGCCCTATGTTGTGGCCCCGCCCTGGGTGAAAGGAGCACGGCTGATGGCGGAGGCGTGCCCTATGTTGTGGCCCCGCCCTGGGTGAAAGGAGCACGGCTGATGGCGGAGGCGTGCCCTATGCTGTGGCCACCGCCCCACCCTGGGTGAGACGGGTACGGATGATAGCGGAGGCGTGCCCTATGCTGTGGCCCCCGCCCCACCCTGGGTGAGACGGACACGGGTGATGGCGAAGGCGTGTCCTATGCTGTGGCCCCCGCCCTGGGTGAGAGGGGCACGGCTGATGGCGGAGGCGTGACCTATGCTGTGGCCCCACCCTGGGTGAGAGGGGCACGGCTGATGGAAGCGTGCCCTATGCTGTGGCCCCCGCCCTGGGTGAGACGGGCACGGCTGATGGCGGAGGCGTGCCCTATGCTGTGGCCCCCACCCTGGGTCGGAGGAGTACGGCTGATGGCGGAGGCGTGACCTATGCTGTGGCCCCCGCCCAACCCTGGGTGAGACGGGCACGGCTGATGGAGGCGTGCCCTATGCTGTGGCCCCCGCCCCACCCTGGGTGAGAGGAGCACGGCTGATGGCGGAGGCGTGCCCTATGCTGTGGCTCGCCCTGGGTGAAAGAAGCACGGCTGATGACGGAGGCGTGCCCTATGCTGTGGCCACCGTCCCACCCTGGGTGAGACGGGTACGGGTGATAGCGGAGGCGTGCCCTATGCTGTGGCCCCCGCCCCACCCTGGGTTAGACGGACACGGGTGATGGCGGAGGCGTGTCCTATGCTGTGGCCCCCACCCTGGGTGAGACGGGTACGGCTGATGGCGGAGGCGTGCCCTATGCTGTGGCCCCACCCTGGGTGAGAGGGGCACGGCTGATGGAAGCGTGCCCTATGCTGTGGCCCCCGCCCTGGGTGAGACGGGCACGGCTGATGGCGGAGGCGTGCCCTATGCTGTGGCTCGCCCTGGGTGAAAGGAGCACGGCTGATGGCGGAGGCGTGCCCTATGCTGTGGCCCCCGCCCCACCCTGGGTGAGACGGATACGGGTGATAGCGGAGGCGTGCCCTATGCTGTGGCCCCCGCCCCGCCCTGGGGGAGACGAGCACGGATGATGGCGTACTCTATGCCGGATGAACACGGGGTGCCGCTCATGCATGGTAATAACCGCGGCAGGGATCTCCGCGATATGGTTCGCCAGAAACTATTAAAACAGATTTAATGGATCGTTTTGTCTGAGGGCGACGGCGTCACTGGTCACAGATGGGAACTTGGGGCATGATTTGATATTACTGGCCAAGATAAACCCACGTACCATTTGTCCGTGTGTCTCTGTGTCTGACATCTGTCGGACTTCATCTGTGGCTCGATCTCACCAGACAATCCCCCGACCCCCCCCCCCGCCCCCCCCCCTCCACGCCATGAAGGATCAAGCCGTTGTCTAGTGCCGATTAGGATCGTCAGTTTATAACAAGTACGTTAGTGACAACGCCAGGGTATCAAAAGCCGGCATTATGAACGTCACAGAGAAAAAGGCGCTTCTTAAGAGTAAGGAATCCGTTTTTTGCGCACCCGATACGTGAATGCGAATTGGATTCGCGGGTGTCTGTGTATCTCCGGCCCGGTCATGTATGTATCAAACAAATGAAAAATCGATTTATATGTACACAAAGCCAGAGGTGTGGATCGAGCGGCTGCCGTGTCCGTTGGCCCAGATCTATTCACAATAAGCCTTGTATTCCGACTGTCCCTCACCGCTATATTCATCGGTACATCTTCTCCCAAAGTTGACTGTGGTCATCAGCGCCCCGTGGCTTAGTAGGTAGCGTCTCCGGCCATTGTCGGGTATGCTACGGCAGGGCAGCCTAAGCGGCCGGTGCTTGGTTCGAATCCCATCTGTTCAAATATCTAAACAATAAACTCTAAATTTTGCTGTAAATATGGTGCTAGAATGCAGCGTCATTCTGCGAGAAAATTAATCAGCTCTTGAATATACATATATATATATACATATGATTTAATTCACTTGCACACTGTGCATTAGAAGTGGGGAAACAAAATAGCTGTTAAAGCGAAAAGTCGCTGTCATTTACTCTGCGAAATAGGTTTAAGATGGGAATTTCTAGGTCCCCAAATGTGATCGGGTATAATACAGGAATGTCACAAAAGTCCCTTTCAAATCACTGAGGTTGTGCAGATGCACCCCCCCCCCCCACACACACACCCCATCCTCTACAACGTACCCATATCGCTGCCCATGGCCCATTTAACATGATTCGTGCCACTTAAATATAAACATATATATTATCAAGACGTTCCAAGTTCCAAGTTCCAAATCCCATATATCAGAGAGGGAAATAAGAACAAGAGACAGTGTGACAGAAGTAGATAGGATGGCTGTCACAGTGTGTCAGAGGCAGATAGGGTGGCTGCAACAGTGTGATTGAGGTGTATAGTGTGGCTGTCACAGTGTGGCAGAGGTAGATAAGGTGGCTGTCACAGTGTGGTAGAGGTGTATAGGGTGGCTGTCACAGTGTGTTAGAGGTAGATAGGTGGCTGTCACAGTGTGGTAGAGGTAGAGAGGGTGGCTGTCACAGTGTGGTAAAGGTAGATAGGGTGGCTGTCACAGTGTGGTGGAGGTGTATAGGTGGCTGTCACAGTGTGTCAGAGGTAGATATGGTGGCTGTCACAGTGTGGCAGAGGTGTATAGGGTGGCTGTCACAGTGTGGCAGGGGTAGATAGGGTGGCTGTCACAGTGTGGCAGACGTAGATAGGGTGGCTGTCACAGTGTGGTAGAGGTGTATAGAGTGGCTGTCACAGTGTGGCAGAGGTAGATAGGGTGGCTGTCACAGTGTGGTAGATGTGCATAGGGTGGCTGTCCCAGTGTGGCAGGGGTAGATAGGGTGGATGTCACAGTGTGGCAGACGTAGATAGGGTGGCTGTCACAGTGTGGTAGAGGTGTATAGGGTGGCTGTCACAGTGTGGCAGAGGTAGATAGGGTGGCTGTCACAGTGTGGCAGACGTAGATAGGGTAGCTGTCACAGTGTGGTAGAGGTGTGTAGGGTGGCTGTCCCAGTGTGGCAGAGGTAGATAGGGTGGCTGTCACAGTGTGGCAGACGTAGATAGATGGCTGTCACAGTGTGGCAGAGGTGTATAGGGTGGCTGTCACAGTGTGGTACAGGTAGATAGTGTGGCTGTCACAGTGTGGCAGAGGTGTATAGGGTGGCTGTCACAGTGTGGTAGAGGTGTATAGGGTGGCTGTCACAGTGTGGCCGATGTAGATATGGTGGCTGTCACAGTGTGTCAGAGGTAGATAGGGTGGCTGTCACAGTGCGGTAGAGGTAGAGAGAAAGTCTGTCACAGTGTGGCAGAGGTGTATAAGGTGGCTGGCACAATGTGGCCGAGGTAGATAGGGTGGCTATCACAGTGTAGCAGAAGTAGATAGGGTGGCTGCCACAGTGTGGCAGAGGTAGATAGGGTGGCTGTCACAGTGTAGCAGAAGTATATAAGGTTGCTGTCACAGTGTGGCAGAGGTAGATAGGGTGGCTGTCATAGTGTGGTTGAGGTGTATAGGGTGGCTGTCACAGTGTTGTAGAGGTAGATAGGGTGGCTGTCACAGTGTGGCAGAGGTAGATAGGGTGTCTGTCACAGTGTGGCAGAGGTGGATAGGGTGGCTGTCACAGTGGGGTAGAGATGTATAGGGTGGCTGTCACAGTTTGGCAGAGGTAGATAGGGTGGCTGTCACAGTGTGGCAGAGGTAGATAGGGTGGCTGTCACAGTGTTGTAGAGGTAGATAGGGTGGCTGTCACAGTGTGGTAGAGGTGGATAGGGTCGCTGTCACAATGTGCCAGACGTAGATAGGGTGGCTGTCACAGTGTGGTAGAGGTGTATAGGGTGGCTGTCACAGTGTGGCAGAGGTAGATAGGGTGGCTGTCACAGTGTGGTACAGGTAGATAGGGTGGCTGTCACAGTGTGGCAGAGGTGTATAGGGTGGCTGTCACAGTGTGGTAGAGGTGTATAGGGTGGCTGTCACAGTGTGTCAGAGGTAGATATGGTGGCTGTCACAGTGTGGTCCATGTAGATAGGGTGGCTGTCACAGTATGTCAGAGGTAGATAGGGTGGCTATCACAGTGTGGTAGAGGTAGAGAGGAAGGCTGTCACAGTGTTGTAGAGGTAGATGGGGTGGCTGTCACAGTGTGGTAGAGGTGGATAGGGTCGCTGTCACAATGTGCCAGACGTAGATAGGGTGGCTGTCACAGTGTGGCAGAGGTGTATAGGGTGGCTGTCACAGTGTGGTAGAGGTGTATAGGGTGGCTGTCACAGTGTGTCAGAGGTAGATATGGTGGCTGTCACAGTGTGGTCCATGTAGATAGGGTGGCTGTCACAGTATGTCAGAGGTAGATAGGGTGGCTATCACAGTGTGGTAGAGGTAGAGAGGAAGGCTGTCACAGTGTGGCAGAGGTGTATAAGGTGGCTGTCACAATGTGGCAGACGTAGATAGGTGGCTGTCACAGTGTGGCAGAGGTAGATAGGGTGGCTGTCACAGTGTAGCAGAAGTATATAAGGTTGCCGTCACAGTGTGGCAGAGGTAGATAGGGTGGCTGTCATAGTGTGGTAGAGGTAGATAGAGTGGCTGTCACAGTGTTGTAGAGATAGATAGGGTGGCTGTCACAGTATGGTAGAGGTAGATAGGGTGGCTGTCACAGTGTGGCAGAGGTGGATAGGGTGGCTGTCACAGTGTGGCAGAGGTAGATAGGGTGGCTGTCACAGTGTAGCAGAGGTAGATAGGGTGTCTGTCACAGTGTGGCAGAGGTGGATAGGGTGGCTGTCACAGTGGGGTAGAGGAGTATAGGGTGGCTGTCACAGTGTGGCAAAGGTGGATAGGGTGGCTGTCACAGTGTGGTAGAGGTAGATAGGGTAGCTGTCACAGTGTGGTAGAGGTAGATAGGGTGGCGATAATAGAGGAACAAGAACATGGTCGTTGTTTGGTCGCGTATCACCAACAATGGACACGACAATGCCATCACAGCATAATGACAGACCTTGGGGCCCTTTCCATTGTGTGTCCGCCACCCACACACGCTCGTGCTGAATCCCTTGGCAGAACTAGATCACGGCTCAACTGACCTTGGCCTGCGAAAGATCGAGTTGATGCTCATATTTCATCTTGAGCCCTCCACCCAGCACATAGTGCAAGGCCAGAGAGTCCAGGCCAGCAGACAGGTCTTTCTCGATACGAATCATCGAAGCTATGGCATATACTGGCTCGTTGTGAGTCCTAAAGAATTAGGCACACCCTGTCTCTCTGTGTGACACAATCTGAGCTTGGGCGTATCCTGTCTCTCTGCGAGTCACAATCTCAGCTTGGACATATCCTGTCTCTCCGTGAGTCACAATCTGAGCTTGGGCATATCCTGTCTCTCTGCGAGTCACAATCTGAGCTTGGATATTTCCTGTCTCTCTGTGACTCACAATCTGAGCGTGGGCATATCCTGTCTCTAGTCACAATCTGAGCTTGGGCATATCCTGTCTCTCTGTGAGTCACAATCTGAGCTTGAGCATATCCTGTCTCTCTGTGAGTCACAGTCTAAGCTTGGACATATCCTGTCTCTCTGTGAGTCACAATCTGAGCTTGGGCATATCCTGTCTCTCTGTGAGTCACAATCTGTGCTTGGGCATACCCTGCCTCTCTGTGAGTCACAATCTGAGCCTGGGCATATCCTGTCTCTCTGTGAGTCACAATCTGAGCTTGGGCATATCCTGTCTCTCTGCGAGTCACGATCTGAGCCTGGACATATCCTGTCTCTCTGTGAGTCACAATCTGAGCTTGGGCATATCCTGTCTCTCTGCGAGTCACAATCTGAGCTTGGACATATCCTGTCTCTCTGTGAGTCACAATCTGAGCTTGGGCATATCCTGTCTCTCTGTGAGTCACAATCTGAGCTTGGACATATCCTGTCTCTCTGTGAGTCACAATCTTAGCTTGTGCATATCATGTCTCTCTGTGAGTCACAATCTGTGCTTAGGCATATCCTGTCTCTCTGTGAGTCACAATCTGAGCTTGGACATATTTTATCTCTCTGTGAGTCAGAATCTGAGCTACGGCATATCCTGTCTCTCTATGAGTCACACTCTAAGCTTTAGAAAGTTTGACATATTCTGTCCTTGTCCAAGCTTTGGCATATTCTGCATCGTTTAGTTAGACATATTCTCCTGGTGAGTCATCTAAACTTGAGCATATTATGCATCTCAGTTATTGTATATTCTATGTTTGTCTAAATCACATAAGTTATGGCATATTCTGCCTCGTTGTCTGTCATCGACTCTGTGAGTCATCTCACCTCTGATATGTTCTGTATCTCTGAGTCATCTAACCTAAACGACATATTCCGGATTTCTGTCAGTCATCTAACCTATGACATATTCTGGATTTGTATCAGTCATCTAACTTACGGCATATTCTGGCTTTCTGTCAGCCATTTAATTTATGGCATATTCTGGCTTTCTGTCAGTCGTCTAACTTATGGCATATTCTGGACTTCTGTCATTCATTTAACCTATGGCATATTCTGAAATATTGTGTGTCATCGAAGCAACACATGATCTGTGTCTATGTCATTTAATTTATGACATTGCTTGTGTCAGGTTATTGTGAGTCATCGAAACTATGTATTGATTACTCAATAACAAGCATCTAAAGTATCTTACATTTTGCATTGCTCTCTGATTATTCTAAGCTATAGTGTGATCCTATCTGTCTATCTGCGTCATGTAACGGCATATGGCATATTCTGTGTCTGTATTCTCCTAGTCGCCCAATCTGTGGTATGTTCCGCATGGCTTCCCATGATGCTCTACGAATGCCATCCGCAATCAAATGGCTTTGTGCGTGTCTGCCCGATCCAACACAAAACAAAGATCATGACCTAGTTTTGGAAGGCTCCCACGTACGACCAGTGGGCTACCCCGTCTCCATCACTCAAATCCCCTATACCTCTACCAAACCACGCCCACCCATAGGAATGGAAGATCAGCAGGCTTCGGTGGGTTGCACGGTTGAGGGTGGTGTGTGGGGCGGGGGGGGGACGTGTGTGGGAGTGGGCGTGATAGCGGTTGAGGAGGGAGGAGGGGAAGGTTGGGGGTGGGGTGCATGGGACCCACCCGTGGGGCTTGCTGGTCTGGCTGTATGAACGGTCTGGATACCAGCGACGCGGTCGACACCCTGGTGACCTCTAGGCGGTCACGTCGCCGCGACGCTTTGTAAACACACCGATTACATCTCGAACAATAACTGCATGTGTTTCGTATAGAGTTGTGAGTTAATCATGGTACAAACAGTGCAATGGCGCCTTATACAATAGAGATCAGAACGCAAAGGATACATGTCAACTCTAATGATAGTTGTATGTGTTACATATAGAGTTGTGAGTTAATCAAGGTACGTAACAGTGCAAGGACACCTTGATACAATAGAGATCAGAACGCAATGACTACAACTCTAACGACATTTGCATGTGTTAGATATAGAGGTGTGACTTAATCAAGGTACGTAACAGTGCAAGGATATATGGGAAATTATTTACAATAATTCTATTTGTTGAAGAGTATCGGCAACTTAGCTGGTGATAATTAATTATCCGGGACAGCACTGGCGGGCTGGCGCGGGTACAAGCGCACTCCGATAACAACAGTCTTCCTGGCTCCTGATTGGCTAAGGCTGGACGCACTCGCGCGACGCCATTTCCCGAGCAAGACCGTTCGGAAGCAAAAAGTTTCGCCTCCCTCTCCATCTCCACATACTTAGGAGGCGGCGTAGTTTTGTTTTCCACGTATACACTTCCGTGACCCCTTCTATTCTGTAAGAGCACCCGCCGGAGCTGGGGGTATAGGTCCGTGCAGCGGCTACTGCGGAGAGAGAGCCGCGGGGGGTGCTAGCATTGGGTTACCAACGCGGCCCTCGTTATGTACATATCGCACATTTAGGTTTTCAGTCTCTTTTTGGGCGGGAGCCGCCGGGGTGCTAGCATTCGCTTACCAACGCTGCTCCCGTCATGTACATATCGCACATTTAGGTGTTTAGTCTCATTTCCGCAGTGTATATAGTGTATAAAGGATAAACGGGTCCAGTGAATATTATGTACATAGCGTTGCTTAGATCAGCAGTTGTGTACGCGTTTATGCAGAGCGCGTGTCCATATGACCCCCGCTGTGTAAATAATGTAAATAAATGTTAAACGGTCCCAGTGGATATAGTGTAAAAACGTAACTCAGAAGTTTAGTTTGTAACTTTAGTTTATTCAGTGTGTTATCATGCCCACAGGGCTTAGCACGATTGTGAATCGGACGCGTCGGGGAACATGTTTGCTCCCCGATGCGATCGACAGGACTGAAACCAATGTACAAATGCATTAATAATACCAGTCTTCTTTAATAAATATTATTTGACCCAAATGACCGTTGAGTTGCCGTTATTCATGAAACAAATAGAGTTGTAAGTTTCGCACAGAGCAAGGACGCTTGTGTGCAATGGAGTCCAGAGTCAATGTTTAACTATTAATTAATTAATTAATTGGTTCTTAATACTCACATCCTCTCTCCCTCTACACGGCATGTGCCATTATTTACGGAGTACTTGCGATGAATCACTAAATACCTTTTTTGCCTAGAGCATGGGACTGGCTAGACGCTGCCTACTACTGTGGCCTTTTCACGTTACTTTTTTCTTTCTACTTCTATCTGTATGGATCCAGTTGTTAAGTTCTATTTTACGTTAGCATATAACCTTCGGCTTCTGCGGTTGTCTATGTTTGTATACTTGTGATGCATACTTTTGGACAATAAACATTATTATTATTATTATTATTATTATTATTATTATACAGGTGACGTCGTCATGTGTGCGGTAAGAGTGACCATTCACAACAGGATTGATTAAGCCGAGCTTAAAGGTCTTACGCAGAAGCGATCGATGTTTCGATAGGCCATTGATGGTCTGTGGGCGGCAACATGGTAGATGGATGTGTTGGCGATAACGCCTATATACACAAGTCAATGAACAACAGCGACGTCGCGTTTATCATGTTTCCACCGAGTGTCGCCCGCTATGCTAGCTTCGCAGTTGGGAATGGGTATGGCATGCACACAACCAGCCTTATACCCACACAGAAAGACGGATGAGCGTTTTATGCCAGCTGTGTGGTAGGTTAATACGAGCCATGTAAACTCACGGGTTAATGATTTGAAAGGGTGAATGGGGCCCCAGAAACGGGTGGAGTGTGAACCCACAACTTGTTGGTCTGCACACAGTCGCAAACGCCATGGACCTATGACTCCTTTACGCAAATACAGGTTATGCTATACATAGGTTAGCGATAACGGGTGGTTAACGTTTTCTTTCTTTTCCTCGCATTTTATTATGTAATTTTTTGTTTGTTTAATGCACGTTTTAATGCACGACCAAATGAGCGCTCCTTCTGGTCAGTTCGTTATGCATTATTTATTTCTTCATCAACGCATCAAATACTGAATACAGGTTACCGAGACTGGTTGGTCAGATAATGGCAACAGTCGATTAGGATGCCACGCGCGTGGCAGATCCAGGAACTTATGAAAGAGGGGAGTGTGTGTGTGTGTGTGGGGGGGGGGGCACCATTTATTTAAGTACTATCCAGGCGTGGATACAGTATGAAACCTACGACCGGGGAGGGGGGATGCTGGTGAGTTTGCGCAAGAAGAAAAGCGACTGTGCCCCTGTGTCCCCTCCTTTAGAGAAAGGGGATTGTGGACCTGTCTTTTTTTCGCCTATTTTCCAGCGAAAGGGCCGTCACATGCCACCTGTGCCCCTGCCCCCTGGATCCGCCACTGCAATGGTGGCGACTCATCCAGCATGACACAACTGCGACAAGAATCTATAATCGACATCAGAGGGCCGCCCCGATGGTACAGTGAGTTAGAGCGCTCGCATTGAGCGCTCTGGGGATCGTTTCACTAAAAGTTACGAGCTCGCAACCGTATATTTTACATGTTAATTTAAGGAGAGATCGTAATTTTACGAGCAGCGAAAATAAGCGTCATACCGCTATTGTTAAGGTGCAGCATCTTCGCGCAATTTTTTTTTGTACTTGTATTATTCCAAAACATGTTTGCCATATATTTATGATAAATTCAACATTTTTCATTTCTCCTCGGGCCGGCAATTAATATACAACAAACCAACCGTTTGACATCAGCTATGGTGTGCACCCTGGGCAAACGATGTCGGTATAACGTATAACCGCGCAATGCTTAAGTGTGTTATATTGTAATCAATATATTTACTTAATTTGTCACCCGTTAAATATCGTCCGAATTTGAAATAAACGAGGATCACGGCGTCGTAGTTAGCTGTAATGTGTCTCATCGGGGCGCTGGAGATATATTTTCCCAAGAACCGTAGAGCGATTGTTGGTTCAAACATGTTTATTTACCGAGGATACCCCGAAGAGCATAGGTTATAAACATGGGGCTTCCTAGCAAAAAGGAAAAGAAATATGCTACAATGTGAAGTAATATATGCAATAAGTTTAATCCAGACAGCGATTATTGCTATCTGAAGCGATGAGTAGATAAAACAAATGCGGATACGGCGTCAATAATACTCCAGAGATTGTTATATCGGGACCGCAGAAATCCGCAGAAACCGACCTCAGCAAGCCCCACAGGTGGCTCCCGACACCATAAAGGGAAAATGTGATCATACATCACTACTTCCACCACTGACAGTCTGATCCGGTAGCGCACACTCCACTTGCTGTAGGTCTGTTTCATGTGCGGTCCTCTGTCGCCTATCACTCCCCTCTTGCGCCTTCATCTTCTTCTCTAACGGCACGTCGATCGGTGGTTCGCGCCCCGCTGTGGTCATGTCTGTGTGGTCGCAGGATAAAGATCCCATGCCTTTCTTCGTAAAGAGTAGGGGGTTACCCTCGGAGACATGGCTCCACTCTCCCTCCCTTCTCCCATTGACGTGATATGACCAAACATGGTTCAAGCGTCCTGAATAACCAACCGTCCAACCAACCAACCAACCAACCAACCAAATCATCTTCTTCCCCCGCTATTTCATTCCTATATCCCTAAGTGTCTCTCGCTGGTACCTCTCCGTCCCCTCCCCCCTCATCCGTCCCACATCCCACATCCCACCTTTGTCGTTCCCCCTTTCTGTCCCTATTGTCTCCCACTCGCCGTCACCCTCCACCCCCTCCCCACCCCTCAATGTGTAATCTGACGTGTCGTGGTGTAGCCACAACATAGGGTAAGTCACCAGCTGTTCTTGACAATGTAATCCGGGGGGGGGGGGGGGTGATTAATATGTCTGGTGCCGCGCGCGCTAATCCCTTGTTATATACGGCCGAATCGACGGGACCATCAATCACACTGATATCTACATCCGGTCCACACTGTAGACGAAATGGCTGCCGCCACCATTCGGTGGCCCACTAAGTACTACCCACAATGGAAGTGTCGTCATTCTAGGTTAGTCATCATCACTATATACACTACATTGGTCGACCACCAAATCAAGAAGCGAGAATTATCACCGCGGCGGACAGATAGAGATTATATATATATATATGTATATAGATGGTCTGGGTCTTTGGGACCTCCTGTGTATTATATATCCTTTATTGTGTCTCGGCCATTATTGCTACCCCCCCCCCACCCTCCCTCTCCTTACCCCCCCCCCCCCTCCCCTCCCTCTCCTCAGCCTCTCTCTATATATATTATTATCTCTATTGAGTCAGATTCTCTCGCTATTTATCCCTTTTTCGGAATCATTTTACCAAGTAATCGTCTTTATGTCTATATCTTTCTTTTCAGGGTTTTGTTTAATGTGCAAATTATGGTTCACCATTTTGGCGATGCATTGTTATGTGACGGAGTTCAGCCCCAGTGTGCATAGGGGTGGCGTCACAGATTAATAAACCTAAATTATGGCATGCCGTAATTTGAATTGATAACAATTAACTGGAATGTGAACAGAGAAGGTGCTATTCACATGTCGGGCATAACACGTCTGGCTCATTTATAATTAGTTCTTCATAGGAGCACTGACAAATGTTAAGATCGGTGCAAAAATAATTCTCCTAATCAACATGAAACTGGAACAGGATGATACATATTGTTATATAGAACTTCCCAATATTACACAGATAAACTACGCCCGCCATTTGACACAAGCGTGGAAACAAGCGTTGTTTCACACTTACCCGCAGCATAGACCTTTCTTAATATTCCTCATGAATAATTAATTTCTGCGCGAAAGCGAGGCTAGGAGTGTAAACATCCATGCGGCGCTCGCACGCGGTGGCACGGAACCACGGCGTCTTGTGATGGCGATCTATCCGTAGGGTCCAGATTGTCACTTACCCTTGCGGAAAATTATCTGAACGAGAATTCCAAAGCATCCGGCGAGTGACATGTATCCAAAAAGTATTCAAGTATTTCAGTAAGGGTTACATCAATCAAGTCAGAGTCAAATCCTTTCAGAGCTTTACATGCGAAAAACCGGGTCTTGGGTTCAAACTGTGTAAATTGTATCTGAGTTGGCGGCATCAGAATGGGGAGGATAGTGGGAGGTACAGTTAAACGGGTAATAGCATCAGACTCTGGACTACTTCTGGCACCTGTTGTCATTAATCTTCCCGCCTTGAACCTTTACCGTGGTTTCCCTAATACAAGAGCATATGGTTTTGTACTTACATGTGCATGAACACATTTACATTGCAGTGACAGCTAGAGGTCGGTGAGATGTGCAAGGTACAAGCCAAATCGTCCCGTTCTCAAAAGCAGTCAGAAACCCCCCATAATATAGACGGTCAAAATTAAGATTTAGGGCCAAAAGGTGCTCGGGATGTCACTGTAAGGGCACAGTAAAAATGGTCATGGACAGGGAATTCGCCATGCGATTCAACCCAATCTAGGGCCCCCAATCTACAATCCCTTAACCAACATACAAACTCTTGGGGCTAGATTACAGGATATAGACCCACCACTTTTAAATGTTCACGTTCTACAAAATAAAGTTACAGAATATTACGATAATAAAGTAGACAAATTGCCCAAAGGTTCCATTTTAAGCTATCAACATATTTTTGATGGTGTTACATTCCCGAATCGTGCATTAGACTTCATGAATAATAACTACCAAGCAGTATTATCAAAGAAAGCCTTCATAGAATTCGACAGCAGCTGAAAGTCACTGCAGCAGAAAGTGACAAATTTCAAGAAATTACAATACAACGCCACAACAACCCTGTGTGAAATACCATTAGAATAGGATAACAGCTGCCAAATTACATAGAGTATAGGCACCCGGGCAAGCTTCGGAACTATTGTTACAGACAAGAAGGAATAGCAGGTTTTTCTTGTCTTCCGCTAAGATTAAAAGTGTCTAATTGTTAGATAAATTGTTTATTGGTAACTTCAGGCACCAGGCCCATCGTACAAAAACAAAACACAAAAATAACATACAAAAAAATAACGACAAGAGCAAATCTTGTTACTTAGAAAGAACTGGCTAAACCTTTTTTCATAAATATTGAACGCTTTTTGAATAAATTTTTGCCCAGGTGATTAAACATGTTCGGATGTCATAATACATTACAAAAACCTCTTAGGATCATATATCATTCAATATCTTGAAGGAAAGTAATTTTGGCGGATATGATCATACAACGGGCATTTCATTAAAATATGGAACTCATCAAGAGAGGATGTATTTTCACCTTCTAAGAAATATTTACAGGAGTTAACTCCGCCCCCCCCCCCCCCTTCCTGCAGAATGATCTAGTTAACAGCACCCTACACATGAATCTGACTAAAATCTGTCGTAGTCTGAAGTCCTCAAGAAGACACAAGTATGGTTTTCGTATGAGCAACGTCTTATACTCTTTATAATTCATCAGGACTCGTCAATTTAGTGTTGAGTAGTGGTCAACCCGTGGTCACCATGGCTGGCCGCACCCCTTGATATGCGATAATAATGATAGTGCCGTCTGATTTTTTGTAACTAAGTTAAGTCTGTAAATGTGAATCTTTATGTGAATATGTGTAGATTGTAGATCTCTATAGATACACTAGCTGCAATTGAGCGTTCGACAAAGAAAGTTTGGATGGTGTTTATATTGATACATTTACGGTAGGCCGGAGCGCCCGCTTTCAGATTGTCGGCGCCGTGGCCTTTTCAAGGTCAGACCCAATATAATATTACAAGGATCGGGCAGATGTTTTAAGACGTTCACACAACGTGTTGAACATTTTGTTTGAGTCATATCAGGATGTTATATGTGAGAGTAAACACCCGAGTCCATTGCGTTTTTGACACAGACGTTCTCTCTGGATTATAACTCTTACCCTAAATAACGGACTTTCTTTCCGCCGGATAACATGTACCCACTGATTTTTTTCACTTTTCTGGCTTGGAGAGGCATGTAAGTGAGTATTATCATCTTTTCTCGCAGACGAGGAACATACTGGTACTGAATAAAAGGCGTGACTTTGCCCAGAACTGGACGCGTCTGGATCCGCCATGGCGTTAAGCTGTAGCACGTGGCGCTTGTTTACATCGTTTACACTCCTAGCCTCGTTCTCGCTCTGCATGCATAATTTTTGAGAGGGGCCTATGGCTAGTTCACAAGCAAAGCTCTGGTTGGCCAAACTCCAGGCAACGATCAGGCCAAACAATCACCTGTTAAGTTTAAATGTTAACTACAGATCTACTCTCACTTTTGATCGATTATTTCCGTTTGTGTTTAACCCAGTTAAAATACGCATCGTCCAGTGTTTTCCGATGGAAAAACAACAAGATGAGATGCCGTCGAAGTAATATCTAGGCGCTTCCGGTTGGCTGCTAGCAACGTCCTTCACCTTCACCTCGATCAAGACGACGGGATGGCAGTCAGCTTAGAGTCACATACTTCTTCAATACAGATCCGAGTAAATGTGCTGCATGATCAACGTAAAACCTGGATATTGCCTATAATAAAGGATTAAATTATAATATGTTTTGTTTACTGAAAAATATTGATGACGGCGAGTGTAAATAAGTAGTAAGTTTATTTCGTATAGGAGGCCATCAGGCCCATAATACATACAGGGTAACATAAATGTTTTGGTGTAACAGGATATATACTATTTAAGTTTTGCCGTTTGCTTGGGGCAACCGTTCTGCCTTGCATAAATAAATCGATAAATTCAGTATGTCTTGCTTATTGTGGGACTTCATCGAACATTTGTGAGGAGTTATTCGATCGGTAGTTCACATCTATATATGATTGTCTTAACTTTTCATACAACGGGCATTGACAAATAACATGAAATTCATCTTCTATGGAATGTAAACCTCGACTCACGCAGTATTTATAAAGATGCTTCTTCTTAGGAACATTTCGATATCGACCAGACTCAATTGCATATCTGTGAGCCAGAAAACCTGAACCTTGCCAGCGCCGATCTATATTTAACTACATGTACTACATCTATGTACAGTTTAGGTATCAAGATTGATTTAAAGGCTTGATATTTATTTAGTTTACTCCTTGAGGACACTGATGTGCACCAGTTTTGAAAATCACTGTCTTTTAGAGTTTGTTTATATTTAGTGAGGAGTTTCATCTCCGAGTGATTGCTGCAGCCATATACCACCCCATATCCATTTGTCATCAACAATTGTCTGACGGTAGAGGCTCATGTCAGTTTTCCATTTTCGTCAAAATCCTTTAGCATATCGTAGCAAGCTCTGGTATATCTGATTGTGGGCATCTTTAATATTCGTAGCCAACACTTAAGCAGTTTTGCTCCACCGCTAGTACATGGCGACCACATCCAGCAAGAGCAGCTTCATTTATGGCTCGCTTTGGTAGGCCCAGGACACTATACGAGTTAGAACCCCATACCTCTGATCCGTACATCAGGATTGGAGTGACAGTCTTGTCAAAGGAATAAAATATCGTCAGACTCTGTAATCTCATCTGGGGACACTTGACGATATAGATCCATAGTACATTGACTGCCTTGGTCGCCTGACAGGCTAATGTGTCCACCGCTTTGGACCACGACAGTCTTGCAGCACGAAACAACCTTCTAGTGGGTGACGGCGAGTGATTTATTGTAAAGTACGCACAAACCATGTTCGCTGTGTTACACCATGAAGGCAATGAAAGAGGAGAAAGAATTTTCTTGGCTCATTAGAGGAAACAGCACCCCTGGGGTGCCGTTAATACGCATTCCTATCGGCGTCCGAGGGTAACATTGTTTGGCGTGAGGTGCTTTCACGTCTGATTGGCCACCCACGGACTGGGCATACCAAGTAGGGTACATGCTGGTTGCGGCGGCATCATGGCCTTGATGTTGATGAGCGACACAATCTTGTAAAATCGCAGCAGCCATTGTTTTATGACCCCAATTAAACAACTAAAGTACACGATGGATCTGTTAATCTATTTATATTCGTCTATATAAATATTATATATATATATATATATTATATATAGCTGTCTGTTCAGTCCAAAAACAAAACGCCTGTATCTTACAAAGCAGCGCTGGATGAATATTTGGTTCGAAGCTGTTGATCCAATAAATATCATATCCCCGACAACCTTGACCCACTTGGCCTTGCTCCATGGGCCGCATGTGACGTCTCATCAGCGGGCCTCATAATGGTCATTCCTCACATTCCGGCTCCTGCTTTCTGATCTACGGGTGATGAGCAATTGTTTCATGAAGGTTGTTCTTTGAAGGCGCACAGAAATTTAGAATCTGCATATGTATGGCATTCGGAAGCTGCATGGGGAATCCGTTATTTTTATTACATGTTTTTGTGCCCTACATCTCGCTGAATTGAGTATCGCTGTCGAGAATTAGGAGCCGCTTCCTGCTTCTTACTCAGCTGGCGGATTGTAGCAACACTTGACTCTCTGGTCGCGTCGAACAGGCAAGCCGAGCCCGCTGCCCTTTGCGGGATTACAGAGAGAGGGAAAAATAGCCGGAAATGAAGCTGATGACCCCCGGTGACAAATCTTAAAGATTTCTCCCGACAAGAGCCATTGAAATATATCCACCGAGCCCAGCCAATCGGCGACGCCCACATCAAGCCACGCGGGATTTGGGCGCTCGGTCTTTGCGGTGAATTATTTATTTTTGTGGCGTCGCGCGGTTTCACGCGGCCTCGACTTTGGTAGTGAGACTGATATCGTTCAGCTTTATTACAAATAGTGTTACTGCATGATGTTCGTTGTGATAAGGAAGAAGTATACCACCAGAATACTATTATGCATCATATCCTGTCATGAATTGACCAAGCGTGCGAATTGCGTGTAAGTAATTATTCTCTACACGAAACGTGAATATGATGAAACAACGCTTAATTTAACAACGCATTTGCAACGAACAACAATGAATTTAAATTTTGTTTACCATCACCTTTTTTGATAAACCAAGAATAGAGCGTAAAACTCATACTTATCCATTCAAAGTAAATGGTTTTCCTCAGAAGCGCAGCACAACAGCGGTTTCTGTTTTTGGACCACATTTGCATCAAATCTTTACTTAATGTCTCGCATGTTGTCTAGATCACACAATATGTCACACAAGCGAATAGTTCATGAATTGGAAAAGGGTCAAAGAATGGGTAAAAATAGCTATCATCATGGCATTGATTTGGATATTCTAATGCATTATCCATGCCTCCCTTCAATCGAAAATCTAGTTTCATACTATTATTGCCAAATCTCGTCAATGTGGCTAACAGGCCAGGATCACACAATCCATCCACCCCTTCAAAACGGTCGCCTGGTAGGCCTCCTTGCCGGGCTAGGCCTTGACGGGGCCAATTTTAGACGCCTTCTCCACGAGTTCCCGTAACAATGTTAACTGCGTACCTTTTTGCCGCCACGGCGATATCATCTGCATAATCACTTGTCGGTTACCAGCGATGTGGATACAGAGAAGGTCATGCGTAAAGACGGTCCGTCAGCGCAAACGTTCAAACCATTGTTCTCATAAAAACGTATTAAGTAAAAAGGTGTGGTTTTAACAACGTCTCGTATGAGGAAAACATGTTAAAATTATTTACTATGCGCCCGCACATCGTCGTGGCCGCAAACACATACGCGTTCATTACATTAACGATTCAACATCAGACGAAATTATTTTATTTGTTAATTCTATGATGTCAATGATGATGTACCTGGCACGGATGACGATGCGATGAATGATATAGATGGTAAGGATGATGATGTAAATGAAGATATACATGGCAAGGATGATGATGTCAATGAAGATATACTTGGCAAGGATGATAATTCGAAGGATGATATACATGTCAAGGATGATGATGTCATTGGTGATATACATGGCAAGAATGATGATGGCAAGGATGATGATGTCAATGATGATATACATGGCAAGGATGATGATGTCATTGGTGATATACATGGCAAGAATGATGATGGCAAGGATGATGATGTCTATGATGATATACATGGCGAGGAAGATGATGGCAAGGATGATGATATACATGGCAAGGATGATAATTCGAAGGATGATATACATGTCAAGGATGATGATGTCATTGGTGATATACATGGCAAGAATGATGATGGCAAGGATGATGATGTCAATGATGATATACATGGCAAGAATGATGATGTCTATGATGATATACATGGCGAGGAAGATGATGGCAAGGATGATGATATACATGGCAAGGATGATAATTCGAAGGATGATATACATGTCAAGGATGATGATGTCATTGGTGATATACATGGCAAGAATGATGATGGCAAGGATGATGATGTCAATGATGATATACATGGCAAAGATGATGATGTCAATGATGATATACATGGCAAGGATGATGATGTCAATGAGGATATACATGGCAAGGATGATGATGTCAATGATGATATACATGGCATGGATGATGATGTCAATGAAGATATATATGGCAAGGATGATGATGTCAATGATGATATACATGGCAAGGATGATGATGTCAATGATGATATACATGGCAAAGATGATGATATCAATGAAGATATACATGGCAAGGATGATGATGTCAATGATAATATACATGGCAAGGATGATGATGTCAATGATGATATACATGGCGAGGATGATGATGTCAATGAAGATATACATGGCAAGGATGATGATGTCAATGATGATATACATGGCAAGGATGATGATGTCAATGATGATATACATGGCAAAGATGATGATATCAATGAAGATATACATGGCAAGGATGATGATGTCAATGATAACATACATGACAAGGATGATGATGTCAATGATGATATACATGGCAAGGATGATGATGTCAATGATGATATACATGGCAAGGATGATGATGTCAATGATGATATACATGGCAAAGATGATGATATCAACTAAGATATACATGGCAAGGATGATGATGTCAATGATAATATACATGGGAAGGATGACGATGTAAATGATGATATACATTAATTGCGAGGATGATGATGTCAAGGATGATGATATACATGGCAAGGATGATAATTCGAAAGATGATATACGTGGCAAGGATGATATTTCGAAGGATAATATAATGGTAATATGTCCTATGATCAGCTTTACGCTGATTTGCATTTGCGATTATATATAGAGCGTTCGGAAGAAGAGACAATCCAGACAGTTCCAGTGCGCAGCCTATATCCCTAACCGCCGCGGGGCTCCTGTCCGGGGTGGACCGCAACGGTTCCCCGTGATATTTATATCCTGACTTGTTGTACAATCGATGGATTTCACCGAAGCTGATCGATCGAAACCCGTCCCCGGGTCACTGTTGGTCACCTAAACCCATAGTAATCACCCGGCTATGCTCTCCTTCCAGTTCGAAATCTCAATACAACCCTATATATATCACATATATTTTTCCCCACGGGGTGTGGTGCCTGGACAGCAATAACTACATCTGTAGCTGTGGTCCACTACATTATGGACGGATAACACGTGTTTCTTTGCTTTGTTCCGCGACTCCCAGAGATTGAGTGGACTTTTTTTCTAGATATATGACATATTACTGTAAATAGACTGTGCAAATGTCATAGACCTGCGAATTCGGATGTGATGCAAAAATATACAGTCAATGTCGAAACCAATAATCAAAGGAAAGATCATAACCAACCACACTCGCCTGGGAATCGTTTCACTAACAGTTACGAGCTCGCGTTATACCGCTGGTAAAATCGAGACTGGCGCAAAGAGTTATGGGAAATATTTTTGTGTTATCTTTGACTTTTTCTATGGAGATAAATACCATATATCCGCGTTATTGGCAAGGCATTTATAAAATTAATGAGCATATCTAACTTACATCCAATTACGTAACTTTTCCGTTACATATATGATACTATTTCCTTTTTAAATGTCTACAAACTACGTTGTCAGGCGATGACCTTATCTGGACATCTCGCAAAGACCAAAATAATATCCATAATGCATTGCACATGCTGTGGCGCTTCACGGTGGCAAAATTGGAACTACGATTAGCGAAGTGGTCTTCTAGTGGGGTGCAGCCATTTTCGTGCAATTCATGTTCTACTAATATTATTCAAAAACATGTTTACCGCCATATATTTATTATAAATTCAACATTTTTCATTTCTCTTTGGGCCGGCAATTCATTTTTTCATCTTACAAGCAAACGTTACGATCCCTTTGTGAAATGACACCCAGGCGTCTTTTTCTTTTTGCTAGGTTTGAGCCAGTTGTTTGTTTTTGCCACAGAGTGGCTTGATGGCCTGAACATGATAAATTCAACAACATGTGCAATTGATAATTGTGACCTAATAACAAAAGGTTTCTGGCATTTCATGGTTTACCAGCCAAAAACGAACCTTTCCAAAAAAGATACTATGTATGGGCTAATATAGACGTTTTAACAATGAATAAATCTATTGTAGATAGGCCAACCAAAAGACATGCGGTTTGCTTGCTTGCGCCCTAAACTAGTAATAATGATGTCGCAAATATCAGCTAATGGTATTATTATAATGGCGAATATGTAGATAGGTTATTGAGTACCTGATATACATATATATTGCACAAATAAATACTGAGAAGGAGGAGGAGGGGGCGGGAGGAGGCGGGGGGAGGAGGCGGAAGGAGGCGGGGGGAGGAGGCGGAAGGAGGCGGAAGGAGGCAGTACCCGGGTACAAACTATGCATACAGGTATATATTTCTATATTGTTTTTATACGTATAACCTAAGCCAAATGCACAAGCGGCGTCATGCTAAAGTATACACAATATGCACTGATCATGATCTAATAGGTTTGATAATAAGTTTGTGACAGTCACAATTATATACATTCTTAGAACATATCGTTATATAATATAATTAAGACCATAATGTACATATGCCAATTTCTTTACATCGTGTCTAACAGAACTAGCAGCTGTCTGAGAATGAAGAATGAAGGATGAGGTTTCACGAGGTCCATGGTGGGATATTTGCCCAGTATGGTCGCGAATTTGACTGCATGCTCTGAGCAACAACTGGCATAAGATGGGAGCGAGTCAGGTCCATTCGACGTAGTCATGCAAGGAAGTGATACGAGAGAATACATAAAGTCTGGGAGAAACGATGCCTCTGGTTCTCACACGGCGTCTTAATACAACCCATGTCTTTTCCCGGGGCCATCCACCACCTATAGGTGGGGACGCAGCCTGGAAGCTGAAGCAGTAGTGAACAAGAGGTACAAGTGGTATGAGAGCATTGAAAGCAGCTTGACACTTCTGGGTATATCCCAGGCCGCCCCATCAGTGGCTGCTGCCGACACGCGTAGCCCTCATGGCCACGCCAGCGGTCATATATGCCCAGGCCCGTAACCCGCTGCAACCAGTTACCGCAAGAGCGGAGAGACCAAGAGAGAGAGAAGCGGGGCGAGCTCACTCGCTCACACCCCCTTGGATGCATCTACCAATAGGGCATGACCAGCTAGGGATCGGGACATACGGCGAGCCTGCTTGCCTGCCTGCCTGCCTGCCTGCCTGCCTGCCTTGCCATCGCCCTGGCCCCCGTCCACCCGGCCCTGGCCGTCTCCCCTTGCCGTCACCCTGGCCCCGCCAGCCCGGCCCTGGCGGTCTCCCCCTGCCCGCACTGAAGTCGTCAGCGCGCTTTGGCCTCCTCCTCGGCTACACCGATGCCGCCATACTCGTGGGCGTAGCAATTGACTTTGACTTTGCTAGCTTTAAGGCCATGAAGGAAACTGGCGTCCGCGAAGGCATCGCCAGAAGACAGGCAACTCGATGAGAGCGACCCATACATACTGGATGGTGCCTAACCCATGGTCACAACTTGACAACGCATAATGATCCTCGAGTTGCACTTACTTCCTTCTGGCTGAAGTTGCCCGCCCGAGTCGTGGGTGAATAAGATAAAGGCGTGCATGGTGCACCGATGTGGCTAGTTCAGTACGGAGCAGCGGCAGCGGCAGCGGCGGCGGCGGCGGCGCCGACACAGACACAGAGAGGAATACTCCCGGATACACACATCGACCTGAGACTGCAGTCTCCCATGGCGCCCCATGGCCAGACTTGACGGGTGCGTGTAGCCATTTATGTTTGATTTATTGCTGTAGGTATTTCTTACAACGGCTTTGTTGCCATACCGGGACATGGAAACTATATAAATTGTATCATTGACGCATGGCATTGACAATGGCGCATCCAATTAATCGAGGCGTAATGAAAATAGTGCAAAGAATTGTCCGAAAGCGTCATGCCTTCTTCTTTCCAACACCCTAGTTTAATGTCCGCTAAAGCGAACATTTTAAGAACTAAGAGACGAGAGTAAGACGTGAGCTATGGTTAAAGCCATTCAAATACATGTAATTGTTTCCAGCCCAAACCATGTCAGACAAAAGTTTGCAAGATTTCATGGTCTGATTCGGGCAAAAATTATGAATTCTAATGTGACGTAATATACGTAGTAGCTTCCTAAAAACCAATGTTATTTGTCCTGACATATTTGCTATTTGCTTTTAAGCGAAGTCTGTTCCTTTTGCATTGCAACCAATTATGCCAATTAGTTATTAATTGGTCTGAAATATTTGGATAAATAATTTTAAAGAATGATTTGCTTCCTACACTATTGCTACCTACTCTGGACGAGTGGGAAGGTTTAAGTCCTGACATATTTTCTTATGCAATAGCTGTCATCGACTTGCGCTTTTACTCTTATAAGTATTTGGTTATTAAACCTCGGTTTTAGAATTGTTTGATCAACAATTCAATTCGCCTTTGAGCCATCTTCAAAAACAAAACACCATGCGAAAACGGCCATGTCTGTGTATCTTCGACTCAGGCAGTCCCGAGCGATCCCCGACTGGCATATAGACATGAACAGAATCTAGCCCAGACGCATTTTAGTAGAGAGCGTCATTTCGTCCGGGGAATCACTGGGGCTAAAAGATTACACCTGATCA
The DNA here is from genome assembly GCA_964019135.1 of Arenicola marina. Classification (NCBI taxonomy): domain Eukaryota; kingdom Metazoa; phylum Annelida; class Polychaeta; family Arenicolidae; genus Arenicola; species Arenicola marina. The sequence continues at coordinate 21,519,633 of OZ025248.1, read as the reverse complement.
AAGGGAAGACAGCCATGGGCTGACGTCGGACCTGGTCACCATAGCGCTGGCGACCAATTCTCCTGCCGCAGGAAAGTGCTTGGACTCTGAGGTATCCTCCGTGAGCTCTCTGGGGAATTGACGGGGGCTATCAAGTCATGATTTAAGGGCGAGTGCCTCTTAGACAGTCGCACGCGTGGGAAGGGGGAGCTCTGGCATTGATCACTGTCAGCTTGGCGCAATGGTGGGAGTCAACCTTCCGTGCGGATCAGACTCTGGGATATTCATCTTCTGAGCGAGCGAAGCGCGACCCTTTGGACCTTTATTCCCCCGGTTCGGCATCTTTTAGCGATTGTCGTAAAGCGTGGAATGCCGTCTGATTGATGGGCGGCACGGCCGTTATTCCACCGGCTCAGTGATTGGTTCAGTGGGCATTCCGCGTTACGGCGGGACATAAAAGGTAGGATCGAGGCGTTTTTTTAACTAGGTTATTATACCGTTTAAGCATTTGACAATTGTATGTATCGTGTATTGATATTATCGAGGTCATCGCACAAAAGCCTGAAGGAATCGATTCTCTCTCTCTCTCGCTCTCTCCCTCTATACATATAGGGGGGGGGGGAGATAGATTCTTCATATATAATAATCGTATTGATGAAGATTAATTATTGAGCGCAATCTTGCTTGTTGACGACTTATTAACTTGAGGGCGATAAAAGGAGGTCAGCGGCCTTACGATCGGATTCTGAAATCGCAATCACAGCTATATTGTAAGCGGTTGACGAACAGTCGACTGGATGTGACCTTGTCATCGACAGATGCGCGGTTGACGAACATGTGAACCATGGTCGCGTCCACCGCTGATCGTTATCGGAATAGGAAATAGAAATAGAAGGAATAGAACTCTAGATTTATGCTAGATAAGTTGAATTATTATGGACAACGCGCAATCATTGCATGTTTATTGATTATACGCAAACCATATCAGCGAATGAAGGAGGGTTCATAGCCCATGTTAATTAATCATAGTTCTGGTGGTGGGCCATTGTACTGCCCTTGATGTCATAGCAGTAACCTCATCCATTCAGATCCTTGATCTTTCATCATCGCATCACCGCCTGTTCTAACACAAAAAGCGTTTAACTGGTAGAAGCCTGACTGGCTATAACCTACAACGATCATTCGATTCATTGGTAAGTCGCCACGCTTATATTATCGTATATGATCTTTGAGATTCAAGACGTAGGTGCATTTAACTCGACTGCACCGGGGTATCTGAAGTATATCTGACGTTCACTCTATTCGCAGCCAATGCGATCAGTATAAACGCTTTGATTGAACCATTAAATCAGTTACACTTACATACGTGAGCTACGTGCACTGGCACCTGTCCATAATAATCTTCCGATGAATAATTATTATCATTGATGACACAGGATGTGTGGCATATGCGTGTGCATGACAAATCCAAATAAGTCCCGTTCTGATTCATTTTCGTTGATTTATTTAATAAATAGGTAATAACATGGCCAGTGAGGGGTCAACTGTTCAGTGGAAAATCCAAAAAGGGGCACAGGGGGCACGTGCCCCCCCCCCCCCCCCCGCCCCACCCCTCCCTGTCCCATTTTGCAAATAGGCGATGAAAAGGCACGTGGCCCTCTTAATCTGAATATTGCACCAAGGCCTCATCGTATAAATATATGCCACGCTTCAGCTCACTACATTATTTATCAAGGGCGTGAAGAAAATGAGAGGATTTGAGATCCATTAGGGAAGAAATTGATGACCTTGATAGTCATTCACGCAAGATGGATCCCGTGTCCATGAAAGCCATAATCTAATCATATCGCTGCAATTGTAGGTAGACCACTTGGCTTCGGGAGTACATTCAATGGAGAACCTCGGGAATATTGTCTGGTATATTCCGGCGCACTCTGGCCCGTAATACCGGGATATCACGGAGCCGTCAGGGGGGCGGAGTTAAAGGCCGTCACCGGAAGACGGCCGTACATCAACTGTAACAATCATGTGGAGGCTTATTATCCTGCGGTCTCTTATTGTATTCACCCAAACGGCGATGCCGCTTTCCGTGTGATAGGAACATCAATTTCAAGCGTTCCCTCGAGCGGGTTTTGTACTAATCTCGTTTTTTTATTGTCTCATTTCGTGTTGCACCAAGCAGAGACAGATCTTTAGTGTAAATGCCTTTATTCAGCCGGTCTGGAAGCCATGTTCCGAGGAGGGCGATGATGAATATCATGCCGGTGTTATCTTCATCTGATGGCGGCAGCCACCACGCTTATATTTCCCCGGGCATAGCGCCTGTTTGCGGTGTGACCATGGCAGCTTTGTCTTCATCCCATGTCTAGCCATTCCCCTAGCCTGATGTGTTATCATGTATAGCCATTCCCCTAGCCTGATGTGTTATCATGTGTAGCCATTCCCTAGCCTGATGTGTTATCATGTGTAGCCATTCCCCTAACCTGATGTGTTATCATGTGTAGCCATTCCCCTAGCCTGATGTGTTATCATGTGTAGCCATTCCCCTAGCCTGATGTGTTATCATGTGTAGCCATTCCCCTAGCCTGATGTGTTATCATGTATAGCCATTCCCCTAGCCTGATGTGTTATCATGTGTAGCCATTCCCTAGCCTGATGTGTTATCATGTGTAGCCATTCCCCTAACCTGATGTGTTATCATGTATAGCCATTCCCCTAGCCTGATGTGTTATCATGTGTAGCCATTCCCCTAGCCCGATGTGTTATCATGTGTAGCCATTCCCCTAGCCTGATGTGTTATCATGTATATCCATTCCCCTAGCCTGATGTGTTATCATGTGTAGCCATTCCCTAGCCTGATGTGTTATCATGTGTAGCCATTCCCCTAGCCTGATGTGTTATCTCAATCCAGTCATATCATGTGTAGCCATTCCCCTAGCCATAGGCCTTGTCTCAGTCTGGTGATAGCGTATGTAGTCATTACCCTAGCCATAGGCCTTGGTTTAGTCTGGTGATAGCGTATGTAGCCATTCCCCTAGCTACAGGCCTTGGTTTAGTCTGGTGATAGCGTATGTAGTCATTTCCCTAGCCATAGGCCTTGTCTCAGTCTGGTGATAGCGTATGTAGCCATTTCCCTAGCCATAGGCCTTGTCTCAGTCTGGTGATAGCGTATGTAGTCATTACCCTAGCCATAGGCCTTGTCTCAGTCTGGTGATAGCGTATGTAACCATTCCTCTAGCCATAGGCCTTGTCTCAGTCTGGTGATAGCGTATGTAGTCATTCTCCTAGCCATAGGCCTTGTCTCAGTCTGGTGATAGCGTATGTAGCCATTCCCTTAGCCATAGGCCTTGGTTTAGTCTGGTGATAGCGTATGTAGTCATTATCCTAGCCATAGGCCTTGTCTCAGTCTGGTGATAGCGTATGTAGCCATTCCCCTAGCCATAGGCCTTGTCTCAGTCTGGTGATAGCGTATGTAGCCATTCCCCTAGCCATAGGCCTTGTCTCAGTCTGGTGATAGCGTATGTAGCCATTCCCCTAGCCATAGGCCTTGTCTCAGTCTGGTGATAGCGTATGTAGCCATTCCCCTAGCTACAGGCCTTGGTTTAGTCTGGTGATAGCGTATGTAGCCACCCCCTAGCCATAGGCCTCGTCCCAGTCTGGTGATAGCGTATGTAGTCATTTCCCTAGCCATAGGCCTTGTCTCAGTCTGGTGATAGCGTATGTAGTCATTTCCCTAGCCATAGGCCTTGTCTCAGTCTGGTGATAGCGTATGTAGCCATTCCCCTAGCCTGATGTGTTATCTGAATCCAGTCATATCATGTGTAGCCATTCCCCTAGCCATAGACCTTGTCTCAGTCTGGTGATAGCGTATGTAGCCATTCCCCTAGCCATAGGGCTTGTCTCAGTCTGGTGATAGCGTATGTAGTCATTACCCTAGCCATAGGCCTTGTCTCAGTCTTGTGATAGCGTATGTAGCCATTCCCCTAGCCATAGGCCTTGTCTCAGTCTGGTGATAGCGTATGTAGCCATTCCCCTAGCTACAGGCCTTGGTTTAGTCTGGTGATAGCGTATGTAGCCATTCCCCTAGCCATAGGCCTTGTATCAGTCTGGTGATAGCGTATGTAGTCATTCCCCTAGCCATAGGCCTCGTCTCAGTCTGGTGATAGCGTATGTAGCCATTCCCCTAGCCTGATGTGTTATCGCAATCCAGTCATATCATGTGTAGCCATTTCCCTAGCCATAGGCCTTGTCTCAGTCTGGTGATAGCGTATGCAGCCATTCCCCTAGCTACAGGCCTTGGTTTAGTCTGGTGATAGCGTATGTAGCCATCCCCCTAGCTACAGGCCTTGTCTCAGTCTGGTGATAGCGTATGTAGTCATTTCCCTAGCCATAGGCCTTGTCTCAGTCTGGTGATAGCGTATGTAGCCATTCTCCTAGCCTGATGTGTTATCTGAATCCAGTCATATCATGTGTAGCCATTCCCCTAGCCATAGGCCTTGTCTCAGTCTGGTGATAGCGTATGTAGCCATTTCCTTAGCCATAGGCCTTGTCTCAGTCTGGTGATAGCGTATGTAGTCATTACCCTAGCCATAGGCCTTGGTTTAGTCTGGTGATAGCGTATGTAGTCATTCCCCTAGCTACAGGCCTTGGATTAGTCTGTGATGGCGTATGTAGCCATTCCCCTAGCCATAGGCCTTGTCTCAGTCTGGTGATAGCGTAGGTAGCCATTTCCCTAGCCATAGGCCTTGTCTCAGCCTGGTGATAGCGTATGTAGCCATTTCCCTAGCCATAGGCCTTGTCTCAGTCTGGTGATAGCGTATGTAGTCATTCCCCTAGCCATAGGCCTTGTCTCAGTCTGGTGATAGCGTATGTAGTCATTACCCTGGCCATAGGCCTTGGTTTAGTCTGGTGATAGCGTATGTAGTCATTCCCCTAGCTACAGGCCTTGGTTTAGTCTGGTGATAGCGTATGTAGCCATTCCCCTAGCTACAGGCCTTGTCTCAGTCTGGTGATAGCGTATGTAGCCATTCCCCTAGCCATAGGCCTTGTCTCAGTCTGGTGATAGCGTATGTAGCCAGGTTATAGGCATAAGAAGTTATCGAGTACCAAACAAGAGGATCAGAGGAAATGTTAATTTTATATTCTTGATTCTTATATGATGCTGGTATCTTAATTAAACTTCAAAATAGATTCTTCGAAACAGCTTTCGCGCTTTCTCATTTTACTACTTGCCAAGGTTGAGTGTGGCATAATCATCTGTTTTAAAATGTCCTACAGGTTGATCTATTTCGCCAATTTTGCTTACGTTACATGACATGCCCTTTACAAGAATAGTTTGGTACATGTAATAGTCCTTGGTCGGTACGTTGTAAAACCACATGACAGGTGACGAGCTATCGATGTGTAACTGGTACCACAGTCAAACGTTGCCTATGTTCTCTATCTAAAACTATCGGTCTCACCCAAGCAATCTGTCAAAACATTGGAGCGCCGATATGACCTTGACAAGGACATGAACAAGGACGCTGGAATGACCTGGGTGCTATCAAAACTGTTGGAAGGGTTGCAGGCATCCCTGGCACATTCCGATTCCCCAGAGCTGGAAGCCCCGTGAAGATTAATGACATTTTCCCCTGACTAGAAACTCTGATGTTTCCACCGTCTAATGCGGGACATTAATGGATTTAGGGCCACTGTGGGAGGGACGGAAGATAAATTACTTTTTTTTTTCCTGAATAAGATTCTCAAGACGCAAGCGTGATGCAAGAAAATGTACATATGGCTCGTAGAAAAAGCAACTCCTGCAATATTGACGACTTAAGATATGCTTTGGTTTTAATTCATTAATATACAACCCCAACTCACTTCTACTGTATCTTGACTAAGAATTGCTGCCCGCACCTGCCCTGCGCCCGTATGGGTCCCATATGGGGTTTACAGTGACATATAACACGCAGTCCTTCCGTCATTCATTCATACGCACAGATGTCGGAAAGAGGGGAGCTAAAGCTACTGATACGGCCATACCACATGGTATGTGATCCTTATCCAATTAGGCGTTCCATCCCCGGTCAACTGTCATTGCCATTGTTACGCCAATGCCGGGGTGGTGAAGAGGGAAAGTGTCGGTGTTTGGGGTTCCATGTAGTTCATGAAGGGTGGTGAAGAGGCAAAGTGTCGGTGTTTGGGATTCCATATGGTTCATGAAGGGTGGTGAAGAGGGAAAGTGTCGGTGTTTGGGGTTCCATATGGTTCATGAAGGGTGGTGTAGAGGGAAAGTGTTGGTGTTTGGGGTTCCATGTAGTTCATGAAGGGTGGTGAAGAGGCAAAGTGTCGGTGTTTGGGATTCCATATGGTTCATGAAGGGTGGTGAAGAGGGAAAGTGTCGGTGTTTGGGGTTCCATATGGTTCATGAAGGGTGGTGTAGAGGGAAAGTGTTGGTGTTTGGGGTTCCATGTAGTTCATGAAGGGTGGTGAAGAGGCAAAGTGTCGGTGTTTGGGATTCCATATGGTTCATGAAGGGTGGTGAAGAGGGAAAGTGTCGGTGTTTGGGGTTCCATATGGTTCATGAAGGGTGGTGTAGAGGGAAAGTGTTGGTGTTTGGGGTTCCATGTAGTTCATGAAGGGTGGGGAAGAGGGAAAGTATCGGTGTTTGGGGGTCCATGTAGTTCATGAAGGGTGGTGAAGAGGGAAAGTGTCGGTATTTGGGGTTCCATTTGGGTCATGAAGGGTGGTGTAGAGGGAAAGTGTCGGTGTTTAGGGTTCTGTGTGTTTAATGAAGGGTGGTGAAGAGGGAAAGTATCGGTGATTGGGGTTCCATGTAGTTCATGAAGGGTGGCGTAGAGGGAAAGTGTCGGTGTTTAGGGTTCTGTGTGGGTCATGAAGGGTGGTGAGGAGGGAAAGTATCGGTGTTTGGGGTTCCATATGGTTCATGAAGGGTGGTGAAGAGGGAAAGTGTCGGTGTTTGGGGTTCCACATGGTTCATGAAGGGTGGTGTAGAGGGAAAGTGTTGGTGTTTGGGGTTCCATGTAGTTCATGAAGGGTGGTGAAGAGGGAAAGTATCGGTGTTTGGGGTTCCATGTGGTTCATGAAGGGTGGTGAAGAGGGAAGGTATCGGTGTTTAGGGTTCCATATGGTTCATGAAGGGTGGTGTAGAGGGAAAGTGTTGGTGTTTGGGGTTCCATCTAGTTCATGAAAGGTGGTGAAGAGGGAAAGTGTCGGTGTTTGGGGTTCCATATGGTTCATGAAGGGCGGTGTAGAGAGAAAGTGTTGGTGTTTGGGGTTCCATGTAGTTCATGAAGGGTGGTGAAGAGGGAAAGTGTCGGTGTTTGGGGTTCCATATGGTTCATGAAGGGTAGCGTAGAGGGAAAGTGTCGGTGTTTGGGTTCCATGTGGTTTAGGTAGGGTGGTGAAGAGGGAAAGTGTCGGTGTTTGGGGTTCCATATGGTTCATGAAGGGTGGTGTAGAGGGAAAGTGTTGGTGTTTGGGGTTCCATGTAGTTCATGAAGGCTGGCGTAGAGGGAAATTGTCGGTGTTTAGGGTTCTGTGTGGATCATGAAGGGTGGTGGAGAGGGAAAGTATCGGTGTTTGGGTTCCATGTGGTTTAGGTAGGGTGGTGAAGAGGGAAAGTGTCGGTGTTTGGGGTTCCATATGGTTCATGAAGGGTGGTGAAGAGGGAAAGTGTTGGTGTTTGGGGTTCCTTGTAGATCATGAAGGGTGGTGAAGAGGGAAAGTATCGGTGTTTGGGGTTCCATGTAGTTCATGAAGGGTGGTGAAGAGGGCAAGTATCGGTGTTTGGGGTTCCATGTAGTTCATGAAGGGTGGTGAAGAGGGAAAGTGTCGGTGTTTGGGGTTCCATATGGTTCATGAAGGGTGGTGAAGAGGGAAAGTGTCGGCGTTTGGGGTTCCATATGGTTCATGAAGGGTGGTGAAGAGGGAAAGTGTTGGTGTGTGGGGTTCCTTGTAGTTCATGAAGGGTGGTGAAGAGGGAAAGTATCGGTGTTTGGGGTTCCATGTAGTTCATGAAGGGTGGTGAAGAGGCAAAGTGTCGGTGTTTGGGGTTCCATATGGTTCATGAAGGGTGGTGAAGAGGGAAAGTGTCGGTGTTTGGGGTTCCATATGGTTCATGAAGGGCGGTGTAGAGAGAAAGTGTTGGTGTTTGGGGTTCCATGTAGTTCATGAAGGGTGGTGAAGAGGGAAAGTGTCGGTGTTTGGGGTTCCATATGGTTCATGAAGGGTGGCGTAGAGGGAAAGTGTCGGTGTTTGGGTTCCATGTGGTTTAGGTAGGGTGGTGAAGAGGGAAAGTGTCGGTGTTTGGGGTTCCATATGGTTCATGAAGGGTGGTGTAGAGGGAAAGTGTTGGTGTTTGGGGTTCCATGTAGTTCATGAAGGCTGGCGTAGAGGGAAATTGTCGGTGTTTAGGGTTCTGTGTGGATCATGAAGGGTGGTGGAGAGGGAAAGTATCGGTGTTTGGGTTCCATGTGGTTTAGGTAGGGTGGTGAAGAGGGAAAGTGTCGGTGTTTGGGGTTCCATATGGTTCATGAAGGGTGGTGAAGAAGGAAAGTGTTGGTGTTTGGGGTTCCTTGTAGATCATGAAGGGTGGTGAAGAGGGAAAGTATCGGTGTTTGGGGTTCCATGTAGTTCATGAAGGGTGGTGAAGAGGGCAAGTATCGGTGTTTGGGGTTCCATGTAGTTCATGAAGGGTGGTGAAGAGGGAAAGTGTCGGTGTTTGGGGTTCCATATGGTTCATGAAGGGTGGTGAAGAGGGAAAGTGTCGGCGTTTGGGGTTCCATATGGTTCATAAAGGGTGGTGAAGAGGGAAAGTGTTGGTGTGTCGGGTTCCTTGTAGTTCATGAAGGGTGGTGAAGAGGGAAAGTATCGGTGTTTGGGGTTCCATGTAGTTCATGAAGGGTGGTGAAGAGGCAAAGTGTCGGTGTTTGGGGCTCCATATGGTTCATGAAGGGTGGTGAAGAGGGAAAGTGTCGGTGTTTGGGTTTCCATGTAGTTCATGAAGGGTGGTGAAGAGGCAAAGTGTCGGTGTTTGGGGTTCCATGTAGTTCATGAAGGGTGGTGAAGAGGCAAAGTGTCGGTGTTTGGGGTTCCATATGGTTCATGAAGGGTGGTGAAGAGGGAAAGTGTCGGTGTTTGGGGTTCCATGTAGTTCATGAAGGGTGGTGAAGAGGCAAAGTGTCGGTGTTTGGGGTTCCATGTAGTTCATGAAGGGTGGTGAAGAGGCAAAGTGTCGGTGTTTGGGGTTCCATATGGTTCATGAAGGGTGGCGTAGAGGGAAAGTGTCGGTGTTTGGGTTCCATGTGGTTTAGGTAGGGTGGTGAAGAGGGAAAGTGTCGGTGTTTGGGGTTCCATATGGTTCATGAAGGGTGGTGTAGAGGGAAAGTGTTGGTGTTTGGGGTTCCATGTAGTTCATGAAGGCTGGCGTAGAGGGAAATTGTCGGTGTTTAGGGTTCTGTGTGGATCATGAAGGGTGGTGGAGAGGTAAAGTATCGGTGTTTGGGTTCCATGTGGTTTAGGTAGGGTGGTGAAGAGGGAAAGTGTCGGTGTTTGGGGTTCCATATGGTTCATGAAGGGTGGTGAAGAAGGAAAGTGTTGGTGTTTGGGGTTCCTTGTAGATCATGAAGGGTGGTGAAGAGGGAAAGTATCGGTGTTTGGGGTTCCATGTAGTTCATGAAGGGTGGTGAAGAGGGCAAGTATCGGTGTTTGGGGTTCCATGTAGTTCATGAAGGGTGGTGAAGAGGGAAAGTGTCGGTGTTTGGGGTTCCATATGGTTCATGAAGGGTGGTGAAGAGGGAAAGTGTCGGCGTTTGGGGTTCCATATGGTTCATAAAGGGTGGTGAAGAGGGAAAGTGTTGGTGTGTGGGGTTCCTTGTAGTTCATGAAGGGTGGTGAAGAGGGAAAGTATCGGTGTTTGGGGTTCCATGTAGTTCATGAAGGGTGGTGAAGAGGCAAAGTGTCGGTGTTTGGGGCTCCATATGGTTCATGAAGGGTGGTGAAGAGGGAAAGTGTCGGTGTTTGGGGTTCCATGTAGTTCATGAAGGGTGGTGAAGAGGCAAAGTGTCGGTGTTTGGGGTTCCATGTAGTTCATGAAGGGTGGTGAAGAGGCAAAGTGTCGGTGTTTGGGGTTCCATATGGTTCATGAAGGGTGGTGAAGAGGGAAAGTGTCGGTGTTTGGGGTTCCATGTAGTTCATGAAGGGTGGTGAAGAGGCAAAGTGTCGGTGTTTGGGGTTCCATGTAGTTCATGAAGGGTGGTGAAGAGGCAAAGTGTCGGTGTTTGGGGTTCCATATGGTTCCTGAAGGGTGGTGAAGAGGGAAAGTGTCGGTGTTTGGGGTTCCATATGGTTCATGAAGGGTGGTGTAGAGGAAAAGTGTTGGTTTTTGGGGTTCCATGTAGTTCATGAAGGGTGGCGTAGAGGGAAAGTGTCGGTGTTTAGGGTTCCGTGTGGTTTATGAAGGGTGGTCAAGAGGGAAAGTATCAGTGTTTGGGGTTCCATGTAGTTCATGAAGGGTGGCGTAGAAGGGAAAGTGTCGGTGTTTGGGGTTCCGTGTGGTTTATGAAGGGTGGTGAAGAGGGAAAGTATCGGTGTTTGGGGTTCCATGTAATTCATGAAGGGTGGTGAAGAGGCAAAGTGTCGGTGTTTGGGGTTCCATATGGTTCATGAAGGGTGGTGAAGAGGGAAAGTGTCGGTGTTTGGGGTTCCATATGGTTCATGAAGGGTGGTGTAGAGGGAAAGTATCGGTGTTTGGGGTTCCATGTAGTTCATGAAGTGTGGTGAAGAGGGAAGTGTCGGTGTTTGGGGTTCCATGTGGTTCATGAAGGGTGGTGTAGAGGAAAAGTGTTGGTGTTTGGGGTTCCATATGGTTTATGAAGGGTGGTGTAGAGGGAAAGTGTCGGTGTTTGGGGTTCCATATGGTTCATGAAGGGTGGCGTAGAGGGAAAGTGTCGGTGTTTAGGATTCTGTGTGGTTCATAAAGGGTGGTGAAGAGGGAAGTGTCGGTGTTTGGGGTTCCATGTGGTTCATGAAGGGTGGTGTAGAGGAAAAGTGTTGGTGTTTGGGGTTCCATATGGTTTATGAAGGGTGGTGTAGAGGAAAAGTGTCGGTGTTTGGGGTTCCATATGGTTCATGAAGGGTGGCGTAGAGGGAAAGTGTTGGTGTTTGGGGTTCCATATGGTTTATGAAGGGTGGTGTAGAGGAAAAGTGTCGGTGTTTGGGGTTCCATATGGTTCATGAAGGGTGGCGTAGAGGGAAAGTGTCGGTGTTTAGGATTCTGTGTGGTTCATAAAGGGTGGTGAAGAGGGAAGTGTCGGTGTTTGGGGTTCCATGTGGTTCATGAAGGGTGGTGTAGAGGAAAAGTGTTGGTGTTTGGGGTTCCATATGGTTTATGAAGGGTGGTGTAGAGGAAAAGTGTCGGTGTTTGGGGTTCCATATGGTTCATGAAGGCTGGCGTAGAGGGAAAGTGTCGGTGTTTAGGATTCTGTATGGTTCATGAAGGGTAGTGAAGAGGGAAGTGTCGGTGTTTGGGGTTCCATGTAGTTCATGAAGGGTGGTGTAGAGGGAAAGTGTTGGTGTTTGGGGTTCCATATGGTTCATGAAGGGTGGTGTAGAGGGAAAGTATTTGTATTTTGGGTTCCATGTAGTTCATGAAGGGTGGTGTAGAGGGAAAGTGTTGGTGTTTGGGGTTCCATGTAGTTCATGAAGGCTGGCGTAGAGGGAAATTGTCGGTGTTTAGGGTTCTGTGTGGTTCATGAAGGGTGGTGAAGAGGGAAAGTATCGGTGTTTGGGGTTCCATGTAGTTCGTGAAGGGTGGCGTAGAGGGAAAGAGTTAGTTTTGGGGTTTTCATGTGGTTTATGAAGGGTGGTGAAGAGGGAAAGTATCGGTGTTTGGGGCTCCATATGTGGTTTAGGTAGGGTGGTGAAGAGGGAAGTGTCGGTGTTTGGGGTTCCATGTGGTTTAGGTAAGGTGGTGAAGAGGGAAAGTATCGGTGTTTGGGGCTCCATTTGGTTTAGGTAGGGTGGTGAAGAGGGAAAGTGTCGGTGTTTGGGGTTCCATGTGGTTTAGGTAGGGTGGTGAAGAGGGAAGTTTCGGTGTTTGGGGTTCCATGTGGTTTAGGTAGGGTGGTGAAGAGGGAAAGTATCTGTGTTTGGGGTTCCATGTGGTTTAGGTAGGGTGGTGAAGAGGGAAAGTATCGGTGTTTGGGGTTCCATGTGGTTTAGGTAGGGTGGTGAAGAGGGAAAGTGTCGGTGTTTGGGGTTCCATGTGGTTTAGGTAGGGTGGTGAAGAGGGAAAGTGTCGGTGTTTGGGGTTCCATGTGGTTTAGGTAGGGTGGTGAAGAGGGAAAGTATCGGTGTTGGGGGCTCCATGTGGTTTAGGTAGGGTGGCGAAGAGGGAAAGTGTCGGTGTTTGGGGTTCCATGTGGTTTAGGTAGGGTGGTGAAGAGGGAAAGTGTCGGTGTTTGGGGTTCCATGTGGTTTAGGTAGGGTGGCGAAGAGGGAAAGTGTCGGTGTTTGGGGTTCCATGTGGTTTAGGTAGGGTGGTGAAGAGGGAAAGTGTCGGTGTTTGGGGTTCCATGTGGTTTAGGTAGGGTGGTGAAGAATGAAGTGTCGTTTTCTTGGGTTCCGTGTGGTTCATGAATTGACCGCTATTACCATTCAGGTCTCCAGTTCTTCAAGGTCATTAACTTAACGGCCGTCGACAGCTGTCAGCAATGACACAGCTGACTGCTGACTGCTACATTAACCTCACCGTGTTGCTACAACGAAACAAAAGCAGCAGCTGGACAGAGAAAGAAAAAAATTGATGGCCTTCGCTTGCCAGACACTTCATGCATTACAAGGCCGCACTAAGTCCTATCTGGCTGCTGCCAGGCCGTACTGGATATAGAGGGGTGGGGGAGCGTGCCGACAGGCCGGGTGGAGAGCTACGGTTCGATGTCCGGAAATCTCTCGATCACACACTCGACGTGATCGCGGCTAGTCAAGTCAGACGCAAGGGGTCTTTAATCTTCATTGCGATGGACAGTCATTGTACGTCGATTTTCCTACCTTGTTATCTTGTTATCAAGGCGTACCTTGGGCATTAATCAAACGGATGCCACTAGTATTCTGAGCTACGCTCCGGGGTCGGCGGGTCACACTAGCGGTCCATTTCCGTCTCACTCCGCTTACCCGCATGGCTGGACGATGATTGGCCAGTTAATCGCCTGACATCGTGCCTGGATCACGTGATGATGTGTAAGATGCGAGAGTAGTACGTGCTTAAAGGATAAAACAAAAATGCATAAATACATCATCACTGTGAATAAGTGGGTAGGGAAGGGAGAGATTTAAGTTTATCCCTTTGGTAAAAAGGATTTCCATCTGTTCCCTAATTCTTTAGCCAATAACGCTTTATCATCTAATTACGGAAGACAGATCGGACTTTGCATTTTAGCATAAGTGGCTGTTTTAGCAATCTCACCACTGTGCTCTGTCACTAAGGACCCACTGAGTAAACTCACGTGTTTTATTCTTGACGCAGCTAGAACACGCATTTATAGAAGACTGGCATGATTAACTTATCGTACCATCAATCACAAGTTTCTCCGCCTGGACACGTCCCCACCATTAGTATCCTCATATTATTAAGAATCATCTCTTGGTGGCAAATCAAAGCTTTAATATTTAAACAGTTTGATATGATACAATTAGCTGTGTCGTATGAGAGGACGGACAGGGGGGGGGGGGGGAGCTCAGTGGGTGTCAAGACCAAGGCTGCATCAACGCCGACCAATTAGGACGGGGTGGGTGGGGGGAGTGGCTAACAGGTACGAGTTTTTATTCCCTGATTACTATTCACCCACCTTCTAGTATACCCCCTCCCCTCGACTTCCGATTTCTATGAGTGATTCATCACATCTGTTTAGCGGCATGCATTGCTTCATATGGCATTGACCAGTTATCTTATCATTACGTCACTAATTAGTAACCTATTTCTCCGCGATGCGTACAAATTAAGGGAAAAACTGTTTCAAAATGTTACCCTATTTACTTGATGTTTATACTTGCATATAGTTGTACTTTGAGGCTGTGAGCCTACAGTGCACAATAAACTCGTTCTTCTTCTTCTTATTATTATTTTTATTATTATTATTATTATTATGATTATTACTAACCACCACATTACGGCATGCTATGTCACGACTTATATCACGATCATCGTATTTCCACTTCAACCACCAATATATAGCCAGCCACAGGGAATTATCACTCCATGTCCTGCATTGCATTGATTGCTTTTTTTCCCTATCACGGCTCTTCCAGATTCCAGTTGACCCGGGCGGTAGACCGAGTGACGACCCCGTTAGACACCGACATCCTCGCCGTCCATTCAGCCCGGCGTGGAGCCCATGGAGCGACGTGTCTACCAAACGGTCCTCCTGTGGGAAATCTCATTAGAGCGATAATAGAGACATGTTGTACACGTGTGAGCGATTACTCTGCGGGGAAGCGGGCGTCCGCGGCGGTAATTAAATGCTGTCTTGCAGTGACAAAAGTGCACTGCGATTGAATCTCTAGTATCAGCTGCGGTGTGAATAGAACCGGGCTATCTGGGTCCAGAGGGCTGTCTATTCACGGTCTACTCGGTGGGCGTACAGTCCATCTGGAGCGACGTTCTTCCTCCTGATCAACCCGCCGTATGCGACACCAGCACCCAGCCACGGCCATAGTGAAGTACGAGTGGAATTTATTCAAGGGTTATTATTATTATTATTATTATTATTATTATTAACATTAATATTATATAACACGTGTCAATGGTATTGCCCGTTAACAACCGCAGCAGAACGATGTTCTTTGATTTCGGGTTGGTGCGCCACTCGCTGAGTGAGAACGTGTCCATGGTGGACACCCCGTGGGCAGTCACCAATGATACCGACAGCACCTTCATCCGCCATGTTGTCGACATGCTGTTCTCCGTCGACCACTTCCGCCACTACTTCATCCCCTCTAACGTCATCATTGGCATCATGGGTAACGTCATCTCCCTCGTGACGCTACTCCAGACCAATCTTCGCCGCCAGGCGGCGTCGCATCACGTCGCGGCCAAATGCGTCTCCGATTCCATATTTCTCATTTGCCTCTTCCTGTTATGGCTTCGCTCGCTCGGCGTGGATCTGTACAGCGGAGGCGTCCTGTGCCATCTCATCTCCATGCTCAACCACTCCTCTCACTTCTTGTCCACCTGGTTCCTGGTCCTGCTGGCGCTCGACCGGTACCTGGTGGTCTGTCAGCCTTCTCCTTGTCGCTGTTCGCGTAATTGGGAGAAAGGGGTCTGCCCGGCCCTCCCCCGCTGTCTGCCCTGCTGCGTCCGAGGCTCGGATCCCGCGACGAAGGAACCAACTGAGGACAGGCCAGCCCCTGCACGCCGCAGCGCCGTCTTCAGGGCCAAAATATGGATTCTGGCGGTCAGCGTCGCTGCGCTGGTTGTGTACCTCAACATCAGTCTGACGGTCGGGGTTTCCCGGGTGTCCGGGACTCAAGTCTGCGTCCCACAGCCGCGCTTCTTCCAAGCGTTGCAAATCCTAGGCCACCTCGACGTTTTCATCAACGTCCTCCTGCCTTATATCGCACTCATGACCTTGACCTTTGCTACGTGTCGCCGGACGCTTCAATTACATATCGTGCGTAACAAAACCATCGGGCGCGACGAACTGCGCAAGTTGCAGCCCGCCCTCTCTCGGCGGAGGGCGGAGACGCGGCTGACTCGCGTGGTGGCCGTGATGTGTGCGACGTTCGTCCTGGGCACGCTGCCCATGCAAGCCCTCCGCCTGACCCACACCATCAGAGAACTCGTCCAGATGGGGCAGTACCTCAGCCTCAACGAATTCTTCCTGCAGCATGCGTTTCACATCCCGTACTGTTCCACGTTCGCTGTTAACTTTCCAATCCTCCTTCTCTGCGACGCCTCCTTTCGCAAAGCGTTGAGGCATGTATTCGTGCGCTTCGGCTTCAAGGTCAAACTGGCCTTCCGCCGCAAAAAAAGCTCCGCTTTGACGCTCAACGCGATGGCATTCGCAGTGGACTTCTCCTCAACCCTTGTTAACATGAGGCTAAACGAAACCTCCCTGGCGTGAGAAGGCATGCCCCGGAGACATAGAGGTCCTTATCAGGGTGATTGTACAGGAATTAACTAGTGACGTCATGCCAACACGCATTGACATGTTTCATCAACTTGAAGACTGTCGCACATCAGAGAAGTGCACATTTGAGAGGGTAAAGCGACAACAGATTATTATTGTGTACCACTGAATGTGTTTAATATATGTTTACAAAATACTAAAGTCAATAACCTAACCGGGCAGCCTCGCTGAATGGTAAAATATATTACCTAGCTCATGAGGTATTTGTGTGACACGTTCTAGTCATACGTCCTAGCATAAGTTTCATGTAACGACATAAGTTTCATGTAAAACACAAATCATTAAAACACAAATAACACGTCATTTGTGATAATGGTGACTTGGTGATTCCCGAACGAGTCCAGATGTTACAGAATAGTATGTTTCCGGGCATTACGGGCATACAAGACATTGGTGGGCACAATGGCAAAACGGTTTGAACCAACAGCCGAAAAGTGTGCAAGGTTTTTATTTTGCATTAAGGTGGAGATGCGGGATTTTAATTATGTTCTTATTACAGCCGGATTTGGTATAGGCCTACCCCATAGTGCATTGTTGTTCTCTTCAGGCCAAGCCATTGGAAGTCTCCCATGCGTGGCAGGGGCGGATCCAAGAATTTGAAAATGGGGGGTCCATTGAAACTTACGGCCGGGGGGGTGGGGGGGTGGTCCACGCCTCAAATAGCGTGCTTCCTTAAAAAGAGGTGGGGGGGGGGGGGTCCACGCCTCATATAGTATTTTGGATTAAAAAACGGCATTCTTTCTCAAAAAGCGGGGGGGTTCAGACCCGTGTCTGGAAGCCCGGGGGAGGGGGAGGGTAGTTAATACATTGCTGGATTGAGGGGGGTGCGCGGTTAAACCCCCCCATTTCCACCGCCAAAATCCGTTCGGTCGGGGCGTTTTACCGCCAAAGTCCGCTAGGAAAGAGTATTTTTTCGCGGCAACCCGCTCTATGAACGCACATTTTCAGAGCCTCCCCTCCCCCCCCCCCCCCCCCCACCCCTGCCTTTTTAAATATCCACTCTGTAGGGGTATCTTTTTCATCATAAATGTCCGCTCTATAGGATTATCTTTTTCATCACAAATATCCGCTCACACGGGCTTCAAGGCACCCACGGAGCCCCCCCCCCTCCCCCCCCCAACCAGATTTGTATTATAGTGCCCCCCCGTGCGTGGAGGGAAAATATTTGTATCATTGTTGATGCCTATGTTTGGGAAGTAAGTAGCACAGACTATGAAATGGGAGCATGATGTGTAAAACTTGCGTATGGTTCAAGATATCCTCTAATTGTGTCATGTTTGCTATAGTTTGCTATGAACCAGTTACGAACTGCAACTTTGCTTTAGTCAAAACATAAGTGTTCAGGGTATCCATGACAAGCTCAAATAAAGAAAACAAGGAGCTATATGACGGTGTCAAATTTGTATGTGTGTTATAGTTCGCCTGCAAGGCAACAGTATATATGTTCTTTCCTAATCACCGCAGCCCCAACTTTACTCATTTAGAAAGCAGTTTAGAAGGCCACCCGGGTAAGGAACGTGCTTGCGGGGAGAGTGGGGTGGTGGGGATGGTGAGGTTGGGGGGAGGGGGGGGGGTCACTGTGTTATTCTATCAACGAGGAATGATTTCGTGACAGAGAAAAGAACGAAACGCAATATCACGTGAGGCAGTAAACAATATTGTAGAGGGATTTGGTAGGGCTAGACGGAGGGCCCCTGAGGGGGAGTAGCCATGTCGCGTGTCGATTTTAAGAAAAGGTCCATGTCGTGTGTCGATTTTATGAAAAGTTCCATGTCGCGTGTCGCTAAGTCTTATGTCGCATGTCGATTCTAAGACAACCCCAATGTCGCGTTGTCGATTTTATAAATCGCCGTGTCGCCGTGTCGAAAAAGCCCTTGGTTGGGTACCCCCAACCAAGGGGAGAGGTGAATCCCTGGGTTGGGGTGGTACCCCCAACTTGGGGGAGGGGTGAATCCCTGGGTTGGGGTGGTACCCCCAACTTAGGGGAGGGGAGAGGCCCCAAGTTGGGGTGGTAGTAAGGGGAGAGAGGGGAGGACCGGGAGAAGGGAGATGACCAGGGGAACGGGAGGACTTGAGAGAAAGAGAGAGAGATAGACGGGTCGTGTTGCATGGAATATTATTGTGGAATAAAGCTGAGAAAAAGAACGACATGTGTTGAATTTCACTACGCGGCCCGACGAAAGAACCGAAAAGTGGTGTCAGAAGAACTTAACAATAAACTAAAACCAATCACCGACTTGTTTTCCTAACACACTTCTCTGAAATGAAAAATCCTTTGTGTGGTTGCCATAGTTACTATCCTCGTGCGATGATAAATAACACTTAAAACGTGTTAGTCGCCCACGGATAGAACACTCGTCTCCATGACATCATTTCACTCCAGATAATACCCGTCTCAAGGACATCATTTCGCTGAAGTTAATTAGCTTGCCAACATGCTATATGGATGGCAGTTATACCACCACCACCCCCTCCCCGCCACTCTGACAGCACCCCCGCGGCCGGCCAGCTAGGCTTCTCCTGCTGTCGATAGACTGCTGCAGACAAGCGGGTTTGTTGAGACGGATGGCGCCAGTAAGGAGGAGCCCAGCACAAAAAGGTCCACCTTAGCCCAATAATTCAATGTCCTAAAGCTGAATGTATCACTTTGCGAAGCCACTTAAAACAGCTCAGTGTTTAACCGCGCCCAACACACCCTCTTTACAGTAAGTATACATGTAGGCTACTCATAAATAGGTTTGCGTCCTTACCGCTCCCCACCTCCATCCGCCCCACCCCCATCCGCCTCACCCCCATCCGTCCCACCCCCATCCGCCCCACCCCCATCCGCCCCACCCCCATCCGTCCCACCCCCATCCGCCGCACCCCTATCCCATTTTGTGGAAAAGGAGGGGGTGAGATTCCGATAGAGTATGATGCCCCCCACCCCCCCCCCCTCTCCGTCCCGGCCCCAGACACACATACATACTTAAACATAAATAATGGAATCGCCCTTGTAAAACAACAGTTAATAAATCAGTAAGCAAAAATATCCAATTGTGCGGACATCGTAAGAGCATTAAGTTGCCTGGGTGGGGGGGGGGGGGGGGGGCACTACATATAGTTAGGTACATACATAAAATGCCGACTCTTTTGTTCGCCTCGGAGCAGAAATCTAAAATGTTCTCGATGTGCCCATTTGAGACTGATATTTTATCCAAATTCCAGCTATTGACTATATATTCCAGTTGATATCGAAAGTGTTCAAATTATTAACCTCCATATACCTTGCCGTGACTGTCAGTGTCTAATTTGGATGCCTTATTTAATCAAATATGACACTCTCAATTACCACAAAATCTTCCACTTTTCACTCACTCTCCATATACCCTCTGTGCTTGGGCGGCACACACCCACCATTGTACTAATGTAGTGCCCCACCGGGGGTAATTGCAAATGATGTAGTTTTTCAAGCCCCGGTCCTCAAGCCCCGGGCCTAAGGACACATAATCTAGGCCAAGATAATTGTAGATAATTACAGTTATCTGTAATTATCAATAACAGATTTTTGCGTGCTATGCAGCGCAGAGCGAGCTAGAGTTCACCTGGACCGGTCTGTTGAAAAGCAGTATTGTTTTGTAATCTGCATCCACGTCTTATTTGTGTCCGGTAATTATTGTGCACTCATCAAAGGTATAAATCATCACAAAGCCATGATTATACGTTTGGTCTTATTTGCCCACAAAAAGACATCCCTGCCTTGATTGAAAAAGTACCGGAGCATACCACACATACTGTTTGAGTCCCCCCCCTTACCTAGCCATTGCAGATCATTACTCAAAAAAACATGACCAAGGCGCTGAACGTTAATATCCAACGCGTCATTCAATAGGTTATTACCACCGTTAAGGACAAATAATCTAGGCCAAGATAATTGTAGATAATTACAATTATCTGTAATTATCAATTACAGATTTTTGCGTGCTATGCAGCGCAGAGCGAGCTAGAGTTCACCTGGAACGGTCTGTTGAAAAGCAGTATTGCTTTGTAATCTGCATCCACGTCTTATTTGCGTCCGGTAATTATTGTGCACTCATCAAAGGTATAAATCATCACAAAGCCATGATTATACGTTTGGTCTTATTTGCCCACAAAAAGACATCACTGCCTTGATTGAAAAAGTACCGGAGCATACCACACATACTGTTTGAGTCCCCCCCCCTTACCTAACCATTGCAGATCATTACTCAAAAAAACATGACCAAGGCGCTGAACGTTAATATCCAACGCGTCATTCAATAGGTTATTACCACCGTTAAAAGACACATAATCTAGGCCAAGATAGTTGTAGATAATTACAATTATCTGTAATTATCAATTACAGATAATTAAATCTGGTTATTCACAAGGTTACATGAGCAAGACCCTGGCCCATCACCACTCTCTGCCTTCGACTCACTCCGCTAGGGCTCCATTATATCTCTGTTGTCGCCTACGGCCTCAATGCATTTTCACACTCGCTCGCCAGGGCGGCGCTGCGCAAATCGATAGGAAAAATGCGTCGCGCATTTCTACAAATTAGTGCTGGGACCCAGCCTAAGCCTAATAACACATGAAATCATGTGATGAAAAGAAAGATTTCTGTCACTATTATAACTTTTTCGAAAGGGTACAAGATGTTTTTTGCTGTGTTAAATACACAAAGGTCGTTATTTTTATGTTTTATTCTTGAAAATTATAATGTTGCAAGAAATTACAGCTGATTTGACCGTTTTTCAAGAATCTTGAAATTTGCCCCCGGCCGACAGCAGCGGTAAAAGCGGAGGTTGCGTAGCGCCACCGTGCGGGGAGCTTGGCCCATCACATCACAGCATTAAGACCACGGCGTGGTGTCGTTAGGCTTTTTTTTTTGCTTTTTTCGCCGAAACAATGTTTACGCGAGATGTGGTTAATGAACTATAACTCACGTGAGATAAATGTGATCGATATGACCTGCCTCGCTCACGCGAGATCTCGTCCCATGGCAACAAGAAAGCCACGCAGATGAGATTGCGCGGATTCCGTGTTCCTAGATATTAAAACCACCAGAAGCGAAGACCCACAGTGCCTCCACCTGTTGATGGCAGATTGTTGTGTTGACACAGACCCTGTCCCGGATGAAGGACACGCCAACAGGGCCAGACTTAAAGGTCGTGCTGCACGTCGCCATGAACGCTATGCCACTTCCATTGGCAAGAAACGCACTTCCTGAAACGTAGATGAGAGCATATAGAAAACATGAAAAAATGACCACTACTATAATTACTAATGGATGATTGAAGTCATAGGAATTGACGTAAGGACATAAATTCATTGTTAAGAAAACCCCAATTTGGGGACACCATTTTTTGGTATTGTCTCTCAAAGAAGAGTCACGCTTTTGTCCACAATGAAACATCCATACACTTTTCAAATTATTAGATATAATTGACCTTTCCAGATAACCCGGGCGACATCTATCGTAAAAAATAGATAGTGCGTGTTTCGGGTTAGAAAACCGACTGCCGCAAGCGTTTACCACGCATGCGTATATAGTCGGTTCAAGTGCCCGGCTCCAACGTTTCATTTGTCAGGGGTAGGTTGCTTCTATGACATTGTTATTCGCAGAACAAACACAGAAGATGTCTCTATAAACTTTCCTGTAAGTATTACATTATATAATGGAATCACAGCTTATATTCTACCAGATTAAGAAAAGTTTAACAGTTCTATCTGTTAGTCTGCCCGTTCGATATGCGTGGTGAAAGTCATTACATTTGCCGGTTGGCATTTATATCAGCTGTTTTCTTGGCTTATATATGCCTCCATCTCGTTTTAAAATGTTATCCTTTGATAGTCAAGATATGTGTCTGTACAAATTGGGTTTTTGCTTTACGCCCTGTTAAGCTGCGATAAACTGTTGAAAATTATGCAGCTATAAGTCAGTAGGCCTACTCGCTTTTCGCGTGCTATGCAGCGCAGAGCGAGCTAGAGTTCACCTGGACCGGTCTGTTGAAAAGCAGTATTGCTTTGTAATCTGCATCCAAGTCTTATTTGTGTCCGGTAATTATTGTGCATTCATCAAAGGTATAAATCATCACAAAGCCATGATTATACGCTTGGTCTTCTTTGCCCACAAAAAGACATCACTGCCTTGATTGCAAAACAGAAAACCGGGATTAGAAAAACACATTATGTAATTAGTAACAAAATATTTGATGGAAACGTCTGCAACTGACTACCGCGCCACGTTGTTTATGCACGCGGTAAGTAGTGGACTGGCGAGTTCAATCATTACCCCTGTTGACAACTAATTTCCTACATGTAAGAGCGATAATGAATTGAAGGGAAAAATGCGAGAACAAAAATGAGACCAATCATCTCACAGGAAATACGGCTGTCTGCTGCGTGTTTTTGCCTGAGTGAGGTCAGTTGCTGTTCAAAGGCAGAATTAAAATTGGGATCTATTTGATTTGGCACGTATATAATATAGATATAATTATTAAAAGACCATTGTCAATAATTATATGAATAATTAATAATATATCATTGATAAACACATTCACAGTGTGACCATTTAATGACATAATTATAATATTTAAACAAATACCACTAAAACGGATGTAGTACCCAATTTTAATATTAGATGGTCCTAAAATTGTTTAATCCCAATGCATAATAAGTACGAAATAACCGATTAACCATATGACGAATTAGTATGTAGCTACTAAGAACCCCAAGCCGATTACAGTCGTTTACGATAAACTAAGAGCTAAGACAGAGTCTAGTCGCTCAGTCATTGGAAATTGGATCACGACAAAGCCAAAAATACGTCCTGTCTAAGGGCAGACCGCGGTTCTCTCGCGGTAAACGAATAAAGACAAAACACGCAGTCCAATGGGAGTCATTTCTAAACACCGGAATCGCAAGAGACACGACTTGCATCCTTCGTTTAAGTGGAAGATAGAAATGTTTTGTGAAGAAAGCGAATTGATCAATGAAGCTTGACATGAATCAGCTCCTGTAGGACCTCCAAGTGTACATGTTTTCACAGCTCACCGGAGTCCTGTTGCACGTCATCATTACTCAACTGCAAAGGAAGTACACTTTTTTTTTTATTTCCACCTTCGACCATCTATTAGCGCTTTACATTTTTAGATGAAAATGTGGCTTTCATGTTCATATTAAATGAGCGACTTCAATGTCTGAATAAAGTTCCAATAAGCCAGTAACTAATTTAAATCAAGAGCTATTCATTAAAGAATAAATGCCCAAGTCGGATGCAGGCTTTTAGTGAAGATTTCTCTAAAATACATGGGATAGCCCATTCCAGCTTCTCCCCTCCTGCCGCCATCCTACGCCCCCCCCCCCCTCCCACCCCCTCCCCCTCCACACACACACACACACGCACACACATCGAAAAGTACTGCCGGGTCTAATTTGATATTTTATATATAGTTATCACGAAGGTATAAGACTCATATTAGAAGCCTACTTCAAATGTGACAAATTGAACTAAATGTGAAAAGACTAATCCAAGTAAATACCCCCACCCACCCCCCACCCCCTCCATCACTACCATGTGGAATGAATGCCGGAAGCCTGCTTAGATGAGCACCACATCTAAGTGAGTTTCACGTTCCATTCCTCCATACCCGCTCGCTAAGTTGTTGACGTCGTGCCATGCGCTCACACCAAAGGCTCTTGAGGAAGTCACCCAGGGGCGGATCTAGGAATTTGCCAAGGGGGGGGGGGGGGGGGTTTGGGCTTTGAAACTTCCGACCGAGGGGTGTGCTCTCTGAAAAACTTCCGACCGGGGGGGGGGGGGGGGCGTGCTCGGAGAAGCCGACTTTAACAGTGTGTATGTTCAGGTTCCCAAGGGGGCTGTTGCTCTCCTAAAACTTGGGACCGGGGGGAGGGAGGTGGGGGGGGGGGGGCGCTGCTCTCAAAACTTGTGACCGGGGGGGGGGGGAGGGCTTGGGCTTGGAGAACCCGACTTTAACCGTGTATGTTCAGTTCCCAAGGGGGGGGGGGTTGCTCTCTGAAGACTTGGGCTTTAACATGTATGTTAACATGCAAGTCGTATGTTCCGGTTCCCAAGGGGGGGGGGGAGTGCAACCCCCTAACCCCCCCACACCCTCTAGATCCGCCACTGGTCACCGAGGCCGATCGATCGGGAGTCGGCACTAACATCTGACCATTTGGCCTTACGTGTGGCGAGCTCGTCAGTGACGTCCGTTCGTCCAGACGCAGCTGTCAGTCCAATTGTTCCAACCAACACCACATGAAAAAACAAAGACATTATAGGCGCCAAGATTTGTGGAGTAAAAACTCATGCAGGGATGACATGGGTTCAGAGTTCAGAGTTTATTTCATTTATTTAACCAAACAAATAAATATGTCGGTATGTAAATACATGTGCATTACTAGGTTGGGAGACACGGGCTAAGATTAATTAATCGCTAATTGACCCAGTCGGCAGATGTTTACGTTATCTTGCAGAGGCCCTACATACTTTGGCACTCATCAACTGGTAGTCAATACTGCTCACGGTCTCATTATAAACTCATAATTGTTTTTAGGTTTGTTTTTAGGAAGATAATCATAGTTCACTGACGCAATCAGCGGCCGTTAAATGTGTTTCTTTACCTTCCTTGTGGGTCGTTGGTACGTGCGACCTACGATTGTATAATCAAACCTACAGCAGGTCTCCGGCATCGTTACCGCATCATTCGCCAACGAACCTTCGTGACTCCTGAAGTGCGGAGGTAGATTTTTTACATAATGACACGAGATATATAAAGGCGCGATGACTGCCTCAAAATGAAGCGCATATAACATGGAGGCATTTAAGCCATGCCGGCAAATGGAGATCTTTGACTTCGGATTGGCTTCTTTAAGCTTCTTTAAAATTGGGGTACGTACCGCCCTAACTTAGGGTGTCTCCTCGCCGCTAACTTGGGGCGTCTCCCCTCCCCTAACTTAGAGTGTCTCCCCACCTCAATAACTTGGGATGTCTACCCGCCACCATCTTGCGGTACCACTCGTATAACGAATGTCTCTCGTCCCCTAATTTGGAGTAACACCCCAACTATTGGTGTCTCTCCTCCCTTAAGTTAGGGTACCACAGGAACTTGGAGTGTTTCCCTTAGCAAATTTATGGCGTCTCCCCTCTCCTAACTTGGGTTAACGTTCCAACTTGACTTGGGCCCCACTCCCGTACGACCGACCTAACAAATCTCTCTACAGTAGTAGAGGCGAATCTAGGAATTTGAAAACGACTTCACTCGGAGCACCTACCCTAATTTGATGTGTCTCCCTTACCCTAGATTGGGGTGTCTCCCTTCCCCTAACTTAGGGCGTCTTCCTTTTTCTAAATTGTACCGTTTGCTCTAAAATAGTAAACTTTTGATCCGATTTTGATTTCATGTTCTAGGTGTGGTTTCATATGTTTTCGAATGTGCAACAACTAATTATGACTCATTCCCGACTAGGACGAACTGGGGTACCGTGGAGTTTATTCCTACATGTCCTGGTCCGATATGCCCTACTAAAGGAGGGTGCAATTGCTGCACCAATATGATGGCACTAATCCATGATAGCTATACAGTACATACAACGATCAGAAGCCACACGCCTGATGATAGTGGAGCCAGTTTACATCCGTGTTGATGTATGGGGACGTCTGCCAAGGTCACATTTTAATTAGCTAACTGATAATAGGCCTGTCCTCCGTGTGGATGGGGTCGCAGCTCTGTGCACTGCATTAAAATGGTTCCGTCTCCGGTATCCACAACGCTAACTCACTTTATCTACAACGTATAATTTATAATGTGGTAAGTCACGTGACTTGGAAGGGTAATTATGGAACGCCAAAGTAGGGGAGTCAGTAATGTGTCGTATGAAGGTAAACATATTAACATTTAAACCTGGCTTTCATGATGCATTGCAATTGGAATTGATATTCAAGTCTGATCAAAATCTGATTATGTTGCAATCCAATACTCGCATTGGTGATATGACAATTGCGAGTATACAATAATGTTTATGATTAAAATAACATTCGGATGATCTCCATTTATTATTAGGGAAATTATCAAGAGTAATGCTTGGTATTAATATTCGGCTTACAGGCAATGTGCTGCTGGTAAGTTCACTGGAAGGCCCTAAGACGGGTGCCCGGGGTCAGGACTCTCTTGACCCCCTTTGCTCTGCCCCCCCCCCCCCTCCCCGACCTAATGTGTGTTATAAATTTCTTTTCTTGATGCGTGAGCTCGTTACAGACTCATATATCGGCCGGACGCATACCGAAGGATTTACTCTATCTATCACGACCTTGCCGACGGCGAAAGACCAACTGGGTCGTCTGAGCTCGGATTCAAGGCTGTGGGTATCGATTCTGATTCACGGAAGGCGTTGGCGACCCATGAGAAAGGGAGAGAACTTTTTGTCATAGATAAAATGGTCCACAAAGATGAGTTTTGGTTAGACAAATGGCATATAAAACGTCATACAAGGCGGCTTCGTGTGTCGAGTCAGAAGCAAAATGGAGGATCAAACTAGGATGTCATGATGACTGCAGGAAGCTCTGCCAATCGCAACAATGGCAAATTTCGAGACAAGCCCCTCCCCCCCTCCCCTCCCCTCCCCTTCCGGCGGGAACGTTACACGATATTATATAAATAAAAAATGTCGTTCCTCTACGGTCTTGGAATAGCCCCTTTAACTCTAATAAGTACTTGCTACGAGCCCCTCCCCTCCCCTCCCCCTGACCTCCACTCCCCTCCCCCCTCCCCTCCCCTCCCCTCTACCCTGACAGCCAGCTGTGACTATGACCCTGACAGCCCTCGATTCCTGCCGATACTGAACGTAATGAGCAATTTGTTGTAGATTAACAAACAACGCGTCACTGCTAACCCCGTGCCTATCCACCCAGACGAGAATATCACAAATCCTGTTAACTTCAATTATTTGTTAATATTTCCAGGCGGAAGTATATTGATATCTTATTATTGTGTCATAGATCTAGTTGTGTTATGATTACTTAACAATAAAATAACTCTTAATTTTATCTTCCAACCCCCTTTCTACGCACCCAGACAAATAATTCAACGGCAAAATCGACATATAAATCCTTTTAATTGTTAATATTAATTCAGGCGAAACTATATTAATATCTTATTATTGTATCATAGATCTAATTTGGCTATGATTACATCTTTCTAACATAATAAAATATCTTATTCTTTTTTAGAAAATAATGAATAATTTTCACTTGGGCCTTCCATATATGCCAATTATGCTTGAAGCCCACCACTGTGACACCAATACCCTGTAGTTAACCAGTTGTGTTTCAACGCAGTTCACTATAGCAGCGGTAGTCGTCTCGAAGCTTTCACTATGACGGCACAACGGATTTTACGACTAACTTTAGCGCTGACTTTAACTATCTCAGTATTTGCTACAGGTAGGTTTTGCATGTGGTAATTTAATTTACGTATAGTCACGATCGGTCAGTCATTACCAGTGATTACCACGACAACGAGCAAACGCTGGAAAACGACCTCGAGTCTCGTATTTCGTTCCCCAATAGATGGCCATGTGAAGGGTTCCATGACGGTCCAAACAAACGAACGGACTTGTTAACCCTTGTCACGACCAGCGGCATTAATAACTATCGGGTTATTTGTCAGGAGTGGATAGAAAAGCCAGCAGACGAGTAGGTCATTGGCATGTGATATCCTTCTACATCCAGTCACCATGTTAATTGCCAGCTCCTTGGACCAAACCCCAAAATGATTCTGAAACGCATTCGAATACCTCGTACGTTACGCACGCGGCCGAGCCACCGCTCACCCAGAGGGTCTGAGATTGGGGCTTGTAGAATTGGAGACCAGCAACAGAGCGATGCACGAGCAGGCGACAGGCTATACTAGCAGGCAACCCGATTGTCTAAACCAGAAATATAAACGTTGGATTAATAAAATCGGAACTTCGTTTCATCGAATGTGTTCCTAACCAGAGTAATGTGGTACCGCTGGACGAGAACTATTTATCTCAGCGGATATCTTGCCAGGTTATTTGAGTAATATGTTTAACTTCACCGTAACTGACGATCACCTACCTGACATTGCCTATATTATGCCTACTTGCAAGTTAAGAATATTTATTTAGCTACCGTATCGACATTTGAAGCATTTGGGAGTGGAACCAGCCAGCCCAATAGACCGATCCAGGGTCTTGACACTAGGCCCCGCCCACGCTTGAGTTAATCGTGAGCATGAAATTGACAATCACAAGTGAGAAATACTCATCTCTGAAACTGACAACAAAGTGAAATGCTGCTTTGTTTGTCCGAATTTGTTTGTCCGAATTTGTTTGTCCGACACAACGCACGTGGAAGACCTCTTTGCACCA
Source organism: Arenicola marina (assembly GCA_964019135.1). Lineage (NCBI taxonomy): Eukaryota > Metazoa > Annelida > Polychaeta > Arenicolidae > Arenicola > Arenicola marina. Next base: position 21,491,047 of record OZ025248.1, on the reverse strand, counting down.
CATGATTGGATAACAGCAACCGTGACGTCAGTGAATAATTGACAGCCTGGATCCGTCTATTCCAGGGTCCCAATCTGGGGTTCTCGATGAGTGAAAGTCTGCCACCTAGCGGGGTCTCTTGGAGCCGTGGTATACGCGGATATCGGAGTCGGACTGCGAGTGATGTATCGTGTGTGGAGCGCGGGCAGCCCGATGTGTTAGGCAAGATATGGGCGTGGGGGGGTGGGGGGGTGGGACCAGGTTACCCCGCGACCGTCTTGGGGATGAAATATCCAGCAGGACCCAAAGACGAATCTAGCAATGAACGCCTATTCTTGTGCGCGCAAGCCTTTTGTGACTCATTTCTGCCCGCCCTCCTACACCCCCCCCCCCCCAGGGGCTCTCGACCTCTCCCGGAATCTACGACTGCCACGCAGCGCCCGTTGAACTGCCACCGTCATAGTTAGACTTTGCGGCGTCCCATTTATTTAAGACTCCACCGCCCCCCCCCCCCCCGCCCCCGCCCCTCTGCCTGTCACCTTCCCCTCTCCTGCCCCCCCCCCCCTTTGCCTGGAGAGTTGAATTGTGGGAGTGGGAAGCAGAATCTTTGAGGAAAAAGACATAACTGTCTCGGTAGATACTACCACGTTCTTACCTCACTCGTTAGCCACAAGTTTTCCACGCACAGCGCCTGAGCCTACCTCACTCGTTAGCCCCAAGTCAGTACGCTTCTTCCCTTGCCCGTCACAGGGGCTTGACAGCCTGTGTTGTTTGTACCTCACCTCCGAGAGAAAAGCTCCCCATGGAGCCGCCTTCATAGCATACCAATCGTGGCGTTTCTGCTTAATAACTAAATATAGATTATCGACCCAACTCAAATACATCGGCTTCAACAGCACATTTTATATGTGATGTTCATAGAATTGACGTGTGGGGTCGTATCATTTCAAAGGATCTCCGTAATTCACTAATGGCGCCATTATTTGTAGGCTACGGAAACTAATAGAGTCGAGTGGGAATACTTTCTCATCGGGTCACAAACAGAAGCAACTAAGGGTTGGGGGGGTGGGGGGGCAAGGGGTATTTCCGTTTCTCGGGAATGGGGTTTCCATTTTACCGCGAACTGGGATTGAGGCAAATAATTCTTCGTGAACTGGGAATTGGGTATTAACAGACCGTCGTGATCAAGTATTTTCATTAATCGTGAACTGGGAATTTTAATATGAAATAACCGTGAATGGGGAAATCGTCGTGACCTGAGAATATAGACATTTATTCTTCGTGATCTGGGAACACGACCCCACCTTGCCCCCCCCCCCCCCTTTAGTGCCTAATTACTGTGGACTCTTTTTTTAGTTTCAGTGTCAGTTTTGTATAAAGACTCAATCACGCTGGTGCCTCGCCATAGCTGCGTGAGTGCGCATCAGGCTGGCGCCTCGCCACAGCTGCGTGAGTGGGCATCACGCTGGTGCATCGCCACAGCTGCGTGAGTGCGCATCACGCTGGTGCCTCGCCACAGCTGCGTGAGTGCGCGTCACGCTGGTGCCTCGCCACAGCTGCGTGAGTGCGCATCACGCTGGTGCCTCGCCACAGCTGCGTGAGTGTGCATCACGCTGGTGCATCGCCGCAGCTGCGTGAGTGTGCATCACGCTGGTGCATCGCCACAGCTGCGTGAGTGGGCATCACGCTGGTGCATCGCCACAGCTGCGTGAGTGCGCATCACGCTGGTGCATCGCCACAGCTGCGTGAGTGCGCATCACGCTGGTGCATCGCCGCAGCTGCGTGAGTGGGCATCACGCTGGTGCATCGCCACAGCTGCGTGAGTGTGCATCACGCTGGTGCATCGCCACAGCTGCGTGAGTGTGCATCACGCTGGTGCATCGCCACAGCTGCGTGAGTGCGCATCACGCTGGTGCATCGCCACAGCTGCGTGAGTGCGCATCACGCTGGTGCATCGCCGCAGCTGCGTGAGTGGGCATCACGCTAGTGCATCGCCGCAGCTGCGTGAGTAAGCATCACGCTGGTGCATCGCCGCAGCTGCGTGAGTGGGCATCACGCTGGTGCATCGCCACAGCTGCGTGAGTGTGCATCACGCTGGTGCATCGCCACAGCTGCGTGAGTGCGCATCACGCTGGTGCATCGCCGCAGCTGCGTGAGTGGGCATCACGCTGGTGCATCGCCGCAGCTGCGTGAGTAGGCATCACGCTGGTGCATCGCCACAGCTGCGTGAGTGGGCATCACGCTGGTGCATCGCCACAGCTGCGTGAGTGGGCATCACGCTGGTGCATCGCCGCAGCTGCGTGAGTGGGCATCACGCTGGTGCATCGCCGCAGCTGCGTGAGTGGGCATCACGCTGGTGCATCGCCACAGCTGCGTGAGTGGGCATCACGCTGGTGCATCGCCACAGCTGCGTGAGTGGGCATCACGCTGGTGCATCGCCGCAGCTGCGTGAGTGGGCATCACGCTGGTGCATCGCCGCAGCTGCGTGAGTGGGCATCACGCTGGTGCATCGCCGCAGCTGCGTGAGTGGGCATCACGCTGGTGCATCGCCGCAGCTGCGTGAGTGGGCATCACGCTGGTGCATCGCCGCAGCTGCGTGAGTGGGCATCACGCTGGTGCATCGCCACAGCTGCGTGAGTGTGCATCACGCTGGTGCATCGCCACAGCTGCGTGAGTGTGCATCACGCTGGTGCATCGCCACAGCTGCGTGAGTGTGCATCACGCTGGTGCCTCGCCACAGCTGCGTGAGTGGGCATCACGCTGGTGCCTCGCCACAGCTGCGTGAGTGGGCATCACGCTGGTGTCTCGCCACAGCTGCGTGAGTGGGCATCACGCTGGTGCCTCGCCACAGCTGCGTGAGTGGGCATCACGCTGGTGCATCGCCGCAGCTGCGTGAGTGGGCATCACGCTGGTGCCTCGCCACAGCTGCGTGAGTGCGCATCAGGCTGGTGCCTCGCCACAGCTGCGTGAGTGCGCATCAGGCTGGTGCCTCGCCACAGCTGTATGACGCGCACGTATTGTAGTCAACTTTTCAGTGTGAAGAATCGAGTGGGTGTGAAACTATTTTTTGTTTGCTTTGGTCCAGGCATTGCTGGGTATAAAATCACAATATAGTTAAGGATAAGACACGTATTTCTCCATAATGCATGCGGTCCGTTCGACGAGATTGATGGAAGCGAAGGCAAATAATCGATGTTTACATTTCCGTGACAAAACAATTGTCCTTGCATTACCAGTCCATACCAGGAACGTTTTACGTAACCATAGATACCACACGGACATTAGATTAGTCAAACAACCGGAAGGTAGGCAACACGTACAGGCCGTGATGCTATAGCATTGACCTAGAGCATAAGTATCCCTGTCTCGTGAGGTCTCGATCAGATCCCGAATAGAGTGTACGGCCCTATTGATATTGCTACTGATGAGCTGCCGGATCCAGGTATGTCTGTGTTTGTGTCTGTGGGTTTGCGGCGGCGGGGGGGGGGGGGCGCTTTAAATTGTATTCCCTTTATGTTGTATTATTGCAAAGACATGATATGTTTATAATAAGCAATACATATTTATCTTTCATTTACCGGACATAGGTTAATTGTGTTTCTCTATTCGACAGATGTCCGCCTGGCGGGAGAGAATGCGCCTGACCGGGGTCGTTTGGAGGTTCGCCATCTGGCGGAATGGGGCACCGTCTGTGGCTACGGCTTCGGGTTGCGAGCAGCCGGGGTGGTCTGCAGATCGCTGGGCTTTGAAGCTGCCGAGCGCGCGACGTTCGTACCGGAAGTAGCCGATGGTGATGCCACGGATGAAACGGACATGCCAATTTGGCTGTCATTCGTGTACTGTGACGGGGACGAGCCCGGCCTGGAGACATGCATGCACGCTGGGTGGGGTGTACCCCTCGGGTGCACTCACGCCTCCGATGTGTGGATCCAATGCGCTTGAATCAGCTTGTATCTATAGAGCTGTGAAATTAATAAAATGCATTCGAATACGCTTGCTTGAAATGGTAAGTCTCCAAATGAGCGTTGTGATGTTGCTTTGTGTTGTCTACCGCATGTCATACGCGAAATCTCGTTACAGATGTGCATTGATTCAAGCCACATCCACACAATATAGCACTGAAAACGTTATGACCAAGCAAACTAAGCATCATTTCAGAACCTAAATAACCTTGTGAACCAATAAAACCAATGGACTGCTTCAAAAGGAGATCAAGAATTCAAATTACAGTGCGCGCCACTTCATCGCACTTTGGTTAATCGCAACTTCCGCTTAATCGCAACAATTCTCAAATCCGAACGCCATTTCCTAAACATCCCCATGTTAACAACTTCGGTTAATCGCAACTTCCGCTTAATCGCAACAATTCTCAAATCCAAACGCCATTTCCTATACATCCCCATGTTAACAACTTCGGTTAATCGCAAATTCCGCTTAATCGCAACAATTCTCAAATCCAAACGCCATTTCCTATACATCCCCATGTTAACAACTTCGGTTAATCGCAAATTCCGCTTAATCGCAACACAAAATTACCTGAAAATAGGCGGGAGCTTCGGATAATTGCAACATTCGCGGTCAAACCCAGGTGTTGTTAGCGGACATGTAGAGACAATGCGCTATCAACTGACACTTAACACCTTTCTAGCTTTGTTGTTATCGCCGGATTAACAGGCTGCATCAACAAACATAAGCCACATGCTTTGTTATTCTTTTGGTCTCTTTGTGTTCGGGTGATTGGCATTGAGCAAAGTGTGGCATGTTGGAACGAGAGACGTGATGAGTGCGTTCACGTTCATAATCAAAGAAGTGTGCCTCATGTCATTGCCCTTCAACCTGTAAACTGTTCGGGTCCTCCCTTTCATTATGGAGATGATGAAACTTGAGATGTTGCGTTTGTGAAATTCATTGCAACATGTTTGAAAGTTAGCTGCATGTGCAATGAGATGTGTCTAATCCCTTTGTTCTTGGGTTGTTTTTTTCCTCGCCACAAAGTTAAAACCCTGATCGCAAGCGTAGGCGCATTGTCAAAGCCACATCTGTGGAAGACGCTTTATGGAGATGGTTTACAGAGGTCCTTAAATCGATTAAGTCCAAAAATTCTCAAACAGCTCCTGTGTCTGAATACATTAATAATAAAAGTAAAAATTTCCAGTGATGATCAGTGTTCTATAAAAAATGTTCAGCGTACACTGTATCTGAAGCGCATATAAACCCAATAGGTGTACATGAACATGTAGTCCGTTCTGAGCCGTCAAAATCGCCAATTTCGGATAATCGCAACTTCGGTTAATTGCAACTTTTTTTCTGACCAACTGAAGTTGCAATTAACCGAAGTGCACTGTACTATGATAAAAGAAGCAGGGCAAAATATTTGTATCCCCATTATCAGAAAGCAAGAAATATACAGTTCCCCCCCCCCCCCATTAAGTGTTACATTATGAAAACGGCCGTTCCGCCGATAGCAGTCACTGTCTGGACGGTCACTTTGTCAGTTGCGCCTATAACGTGGCGGAGCCACCATCGTAGGCGTAGGAAGCAGTGGGAGAGTATCGTTATGGTCCTGTCGTCAGTTATTCCATCATAGGCCTATGGCTTGACCGTGAACTCCAGCACTCGTGCTTAGCAACCACAGCGCCTGCCATGGCAACCGCAGTGCCTATAACAACAGATTAATCCCCAAATAGGGCGAACAATCGCAGTCACTTGTGATGGCGAAACTATCAATATAACCTGAGGCACGTAACGCACCACACCAGCCATCGTGCGTGGCGCCATTGTACCACTCGCCCCAATCGGCATTAAACCCCGCTTAATCCAGACCAGATAGCCGGTACCATTCACGGATGATGCATGGCCAGATGCTGGGTGCTACAACCCAGATTAACACGACCTTGCCCGAACGACTGGTCGGTGCATTAAAGACGACTGTAAAACCCTGTAAAGCCCCGAGCCATTGTTGGCGCAAGGAAGGCGAGTGACATGAAGCAGAGCCAATCAGTCAAGCGGAGGCTTAAAGGCTGATCACTCAGCGGGTTCTTTTTTCTTACATCACCGTATAACCGCGGTCTGGGAGCTGGGAGGGGGGATTGTTGGAAGGTTGGGGTCTGGATGAGAAGGCCCGCTGGGTGATTGGTGGGCTGGGAGCGGGTGATTATTGAGAGATTGGGCACTGTACGGGAGATGATGACTACATGATGACGAGCCGGGGTAGGGAGGCTCACGGGCGTCAAAAACGTTTTGATTTATCGTAAAGGAAATGAAATTACATATTGGTGATTTAGGCCGCTTTGGCGCACATAAAGGCTGAATTGAGCTGGAAGCCCGGGAAAAGAAAATGAGGTTGGGTGAGTGACACTTAATGTTCCAGATCGACGATTCGTTCCCACGACCAGTTGATCTGCAGCTAAGCATGTAGCACTAACTGAGCTGGGGAGGATACCTTTTTCTTTAAGTAAAAAGTGTAATCGCTAACCACATTACGACAAAACATATTGCATACTGTACAAAAAAAATTGAATGTTGGAAACGAAAAATACACGAGGTTTCCTTTGTCACTCATTATCGCCCAGTAAGGTCGACGAATCAATCGCAGACAAGCCCGTCATTTAGGCCGGCCCTGCTTTTGAATCACATGGCAACAAGGCGGAGGAAACTGAGTTATTTTGGGTTCCTGAGGCATTGTTATCGACAAAAGGGACTTGGGAGGTGTGACAAGGAAGGATAATTCCACTATCATTGGCAAAAAAAATAGATTGCAGTAAAAGATACGATTTAAATATTAAATCTGCTTTACTGTGCCCCAAGACTCCAAGACTAACTTTCCTACCCTATTCGTAGCCCCTATCCAGTCATAACGCGATCATTATGTCTGACCAGATCCTTATGTCTGACCATCTCTGGGCACGGGGCCGTTATGACGGCCAGGGCTGGATAACTTCCGGGTCAAATCCAGGTCCCAGTTTTTCCTCCCCGCACCAAACATAGCCATAGAGACTGCGGCGACAATTACCTTCAGATTGGGCGTTCCGTAAAAGCAATGGTTAGGATTGTTAGGTGGCCCAATACGTTGACGAAACATAGGTAATATATTACACCTGAATCCCAGTTTTTTTTCCTTCTCTGCTATCATGATGAAAACCACGTACCCATGTAACGACAATAAATCAGTAACATTCTTCTCATTCTTAAAGTTCAGAAACATTTATTACTATTGATAACATATTTTGATCTAAGACGAACGGAGAGCATATGTAAATCGTGTTACGGGCGCGCATTTTGGCACCGAATTTCATTTCAAATGCAGTTTTCACTTCTTCAGGCTACCACTTACCTTCATTCACGCGCCGCTGAATGGGGTCTACAGTGCCAAAATAAGACCAAGCTAAATCTAGGGTATTTGATTTCCAAAGACCCATCGTCGCATCGCTCGAACTGAATGTGTAGCAGACATCAAAGTACAGATTTGCATATTCCCGTAGGGAAAGAAACCCAATTAATGCAAAAACGTACATATAGATGTAAATATTTAAATTTTTCAACGTCTGGGCACCTATCATAGAGCTACAAGCACGTATATATTACGACTTGCTAGAGGTAACGGGCCTTTGATGTCCGTGACGGGGTCTAGTCATCTTCTACTGGGAGACTAGACACACCACGTTGTTATTGTGAAGTAAGGCCCATCATTATCAAGGATTCATTTTTTACACGGATGAAAAGACGTTTGGATTGGGGGTAAATTGTGACGACGCCCGTGGGCGGTATGTGATGTCTTATAGTTTGGTATCACAAAATATGAAGCCTGTCTAGAAAGGATAGATTACCATAGACTGGGTAGTATATCCCAGAGTGAGTGGGTAGTTACTCCACGTGTGTCCTAGAGCGGGTGCTATACCCTAGAGTGGGTAATATGTCATAAAGCGGTAGCTAGCGTACTACAGGTTACCATAGAGGACCGATAGAGCGGGTCAGCTACCATCGAGCGGGTCATTTACCATAGAACGGGTCGGCTACCATCGAGCGGGTCGGCTACCATAGAGCGGATCGGCTACCATGGAGCGGGTCAGCTACCATAGAGCGGGTCAGCTACCATAGAGCGGTCGACTACCACTAGGCTGGTTTATTACTACCGAGCGGGTCGGAGTGATTCGGCTACCATAAGGGCCCCAGAGGGGCTTTTTCGACACGGCGACACGGGCGATTTTTAAAATCGACAACGCGACATTGGGGCTGTCTTAGAATCGACATGCGACATAAGACTTAGCGACAAGCGACATAGAACTTTTCTTAAAATCGACACGCGACATGGACCTTTTCTTAAAATCGACACGCGACATGGACCTTTTCTTAAAATCGACACGCGACATGGCTACCCCCCCTCAGGGGCCCTACCATAGTGCGGGTTGGTTACCACAGAGCGGGTCGGTTACCGTAGAGCGTGTTGGTCCCCATAGAGCGGGTTGGTTACCATAGAGCGGGTCGATTACCACAGAGCGGGTTGGTTACCATAGAGCGGGTCAGCTACCATAGGTCGCGTCGGCTGCCATAGAGCGGGTCGGTTATGACGGAGCTGCTAGCCTTTGATGAGGTGTGCGTCATCACCTCGTACTGGTGATGAATGTCGCACCAACCGGCGTTGCGTACAGCCTCGTTTAAGTTCATGACTTCGCGACAGTGGTATCGTTATGATAATTGGCTGTAGATACCGCGAAGGCCGATAACACACGACACATTCAGGCGCGGCCAAACGCGATGTTGTGCTAACGTTACCACCGAGGTTCTACATATATATATATATATATATATATATATATATATATATAACGTGAATGAACTTGAGTCGGCGAGCCGGCGAGCGACATATATATATATATATATATATATATATGCGCCCGCTCATGTCGCTCGCCGGCTCGCCGACTCAAATTCATTCACGTTTCGTTTGACGTACGTGGGCCGGCCGACCGACCTGGTCACACGGAAACTCCTCGAGGCAGCGTTGAAAGCGGCCACCTGACCACCGCGGGCGACTCGCACGCTCCTGGGACATTTGCACGTTTTATATATGTATATATATGTACCGGAACCGACACAATAGGCGTCCAAATGGACGTGCGTACCCGCTGGGATACACGGTCCCCGCAACGAGGACTACTGGCGGCAGGCACGCATGTACTTAGGAAGGCGACTTGGCTCAACAGCAAAATGAACTGATGCGTTGACTTGATGTGAATAGCTTCTGCTAAGTATCATTTCAAGCAAAGCGAGGAAGACCTCACTTGGCGATACGCTTTTGGCGACAGCTTAATTGCCTCTTGATACTGAATGGATAACGCCCTTGACGAGACCTACACATATATACGTGTCGATTCAGAGGTGAACCTAACAACGTGAACTTTCGTGGTTATACGTGAGGGTTTGTAGACTAAGGTCAAGATGGATTCGTCTCTTGATAGATGGGTGGTGAAGCTTCTGTGCACGATTGGCTTGTTTGTGAACCAGATTATCTTCATCCTATTGCCCATCAAGGTTTCGCAATGGGTCAAGAGTAAAGGTGAGAAAGGCGCTCTGGCGATGAGCGCCCTCACTTGTTTCGGGGGCGGTGTCTTCTTCGGCGCGTATCTCATGCATCTCCAGCCTGAAGTACGGATAATGCTGGAGGATTCTCTCTTGACTCCTCAGGGAATCAATTATCCTCTCTCGGAACTCATCGCTGGCATCGGGTTTTTCTTCATTCTATTCATAGAGAAGACCGTACTTTGGTTTCAGTCGAGAAGTGCACAAAAACTCTTAGATCAACCCGGTGAAAAACAGAATGGACACATTAGAAATGGTGAGGTTTCCAATGGGAAATCGATAGTAAAAGATTCGGTGTCGGTGTCCCATGAATATATACCAGGCACGATGAAAGAAAACAGCAGCGGAGTCAATTTGCTTCGTTGCGCTTTTGACAATAACGGTTACAGTGGAGAATTTAACGGCGGGGTCTATGATCAAACCTGCCACGATCCCGTCGATCAAAACGGGCATGAATTAACACATATCAATGGAAACGGAGCGACGCGGAACGGGGATGCAACCACGACGACCACAACGAATGCAGATCCGGACATTAGCGTTATCCTGGCTTTGTCCACTCCGGCAGGGGGTCCGCTTTCTCCAGGAACGGCCGATACAGCCTCGGACACATCTGAGGGTAACAAAGTGGGGGAACAAGCGGCCATGGCGCGTTCAACCATCTTTATCTTCGCCCTGTCCCTAGACTCCGTCTTCGAAGGGTTGAGCATGGGCTTAAAGCTCAGCTCGCAGGAGGTGCTGACCCTCTTCGTGGCCATCGTCTCCCACGAGTTTATCATGTCCTTCTGTATCGGCATGGAGCTGGTGCGCTATTACTCCCGCCGTAAGATGACCGTGGTGGGTGTGGGGTACGCTTTCACCCCCGTCCTGGGGGCGATCATAGGCACCGCCCTGGCGGAGGCCACCGAATACGGCGGCAACACCACCATGGACGTGGCCAATGCCGTCCTGCAGGCTATCTGCACGGGCGCTTTCATCTACTGCACCTTCATCGGCATCCTGGGGGAGGAGCTTAGCGGCTCACATGGCCTGGTCAAGTCCGTCATGACCTTCGTCGGGTTTGCCTTCATGGCTGGGATGGCAGCCATGCCTTCTGAGCCTCCACCGGAGGATTGGTCAGCGTATAATACCACCACACCAGTTACCACAATGTGAAACGGGAAAACGAATCCAGGTGGATAATTTTCATTCTCGGGGTGTCTACATAGCAAAACAGCAGTAAAATCGTGGTGTGTTGCTTAGATGTGTGGTAATCTTGTGGTTGTAGCTTAATCTTTGTCAACCATTTACAACTGTTCTCTTTGCCGCTATCCTAACCTCCGCTAGATATTAACATATTTGTGCTTGAATTGTTCGCCAATTATTGGGAAATAAATTTGTTTTACACTGACAAAACAGAACTAATTATTAAAAGAAGTGAACACGAACGGAGCAAATGGCGGTTTTGAGATTACACACGTGCTTTATTTTATCACGAGACTTCAGCACGTTCCCCTGATTTGTTCGTTTCGAAACGTGGCCACAACTGGATATTCAGCAATTACACAACATGGACAGTGGCGGATCCAGGGGGATGGGGGCACAGGGGGCACGACCCCCCCCCCCCCCCATCCCATCCCGTTTTGCTGGAAAATAAGCGAAATATAGCACTCTGTCTCTGAAGAAGGGGACACAGGAGGCAAATTCACTATTGTTTCTGCACAACCTCACCAGCAGCCCCCCCCCGCCCCCGGTCTCACTGGATCCGCTCTGGATAGTACTTATTAAATAAATGGGGCCCACTTTCGTAAATTTTTGAATCAGCCACTGATGGATATGATTAAATGTTAGAAAAAAAAAGCGGGTAAAACTGTGGAGAAAACAGATACCCACAAAACCATGATCAATCTGATTTTGGTAATCAACCCTGTTCAGTTGTCAATGATATGGTTTTAGCGCTAGCCATAGTTTCGTCATTATCGTTTACGGGTAACTTTTGTTTACAGCCTAATGACTTTCCATCGCGTTCCGACTTATGAAAAGCCACCACGCACCAGTAATCAAGAGGATTGCGTAGGAAACAATGGGCTTTGGCTATTCATCGGTTGTTACCTCCCACTCAGTATCTGGAGATTTGTAATACGTGGGGCCATTGCGAAAAGCGCTCAGGAATTTAGAACAAAATTACGCCACTGGCAGACATCTTAATCCCTCATACATGTAGCAGTCAACTAATGGTAATGTTGAGTATAGGAGTAGGATTATGTTTGCTAGGTGTTTCGCTTGGTATGATGGCATGGCTAGATTAACCTTCCAGCTCTTACCGTATCATATTTATTGCTAGCGTTGTGTGTGCTTTTTTTAAATCATTATTATACATATCCCAGCTTTGCACTATCACCCATGTGCAACACAGTAGCCTACATCAACGTAAGCAATAAAGTGTGATATCGAAATATCTATATATTTGTCTTATTCATTCTTATTCATAGAGCATATATATATATATTTGTCTTATTCATTCTTATTCATAGAGCAGTTAGTTCATTCTTTATAATAATTAACATAGATATGTGCGTCTTCATTTGCCGTTGAATGAAACGTTGACTTGCCATTTCCACATAGAATTAACTGTGGTACATAAGTTTAAATGTGATATTATGATGTGACCGCGAGCGCGCTGCAGTCTTCTCGTTGAATCAGCGCCCCTGCGTGGCACGCACGCACATTAGATGGGTCGCCGCCGTTTTATGGATACCTGAAGGCGGTTATCATAACATGTCGCTCCGTAAAACGTTATGCATAACTTACATCATAATATACCTGTAAAACTATCTACCTGCAAGCAATTGTCAGTTGAGTTTTCAGTCACGTTCGCCGAAAGGTATCTCAGAGACTAGAGGACAATACCCAGGGGAGCTAACCACGTCATGCATTAGTGGCCCGTGTCACAGTATGCACACGCGCGGGCGAATCCAGGAATTTGAAAAGGGGGGGTCCAAAACTTGCGACCATGAGGGTGGGGGGGGCCTCTGAACCACTAATTTCAATTGGACCCACCAATATTTTGACGACCGGGGCGGTGGGGGGGGGGGGGGGTCTGGGTCTTTGGACACCACCCCTGGATCCGCCCATGCAGAGTGCGCTTTGATTTCAGAAAGCGAAAAAATATATCATGATGTCTTCCATTTAATAATGGTACTAAAGTCAAATCGATGAACTATGCTGAGTATGAATTATAAGCTTACTAATACGGCTATAAAGCAGGGTATTAAACTTTTCACATAAAATTGTGAGCGCTATGATTTTATTCTATTTACCCGCCCTTTTAGGGCAGGTAAACAGCACCTGACAGCACGCCAAAATTGAAACTTGAAAATGGCGGGTCTCAGGCTAATACCCTGCTACAAAGTCTCGTGCGCCAAGACTTTCGGTTTACTTATTTGGGGGACAAACAACACTTGTTCAGAACGAGTTTAGAATATCTGCGTACACTGCATGGTATCCTGACTATCTGTGACGTAGACGTGACGTATATGTTACGCAAGGAGAGACAGGGACCAGACTATCTGCGCAAGAGCCAGGCGCCAAGGGGTGGGTCCATTGCGGATAGCCTAGCAACAGCGTTATGATTATTTAGGAAATATAGCTGCCGACATAGTTTTCATTCGTTTGCGCCATCACAAATGACAAAATTTTGTTACGGCGGGACAACACAGCTGAGAAACTACCATTTGTTTGCATTTGGTACGAAAACGAGGCATTATGACGTTACACGCTTTACATATTCCGCAGAAGCAGTAAAAAAATGAGGTCATGTTGCAGAATAGCGCTCGCAGAAAAATGTCTTTATTTTTGACCCCGCGCTGGTTCTTGCATAGTCGACAGTCATGTAATAAGTCTATGTAATATTGCCAAATATGATCGGAAGAAAGGTTTATGAAATATGTCACCAGGGAACCAACCGGTTAAATTCTATGAGACCCTATACAAAAGGTCTGCGATTATCCAGCGTTACCATAGCAACGGAGAATAAAGTGCGTTCAGTGCGTAGTCTTTGTTCCCGCGACACCAGTCCTGCCGCGACACCAGTCCTCCCGCGACACCAGTCCTGCCGCGACACCAGTCCTGCCGCGACACCAGTCCTCCCGCGACAACAGTCCTCCCGCGACACCAGTCCTGCCGCGACACCAGTCCTGCCGCGACACCAGTCCTGATGCGACACCAGTCCTCCAGCGACACCAGTCCTGCCGCGACACCAGTCCTCCAGCGACACCAGTCCTCCATCGACAACAGTCCTGCCGCGACACCAGTCCTCCCGCGACACCAGTCCTGCCGCGACACCAGTCCTCCCGCGACACCAGTCCTGCCGCGACACCAGTCCTCCCGCGACACCAGTCCGGCCGTGTCACCAGTCCTGCCGCGACACGTAGCGAAATAATGTTGCAATAATGACCGATAATTTAGGTAAAAAGAAATAAGCGAGTTTGCTTTGGTGTCTGGTATTCTCAACTAATTCTGACCATCCTGCTATGCACAAGATCTGCTCGGACAAGTGCGAGTGCACCAAGGAGGGAGACGCCCACCAAGGCGAGGATGACATGACTCCATCCTGCTCGGTGGGATAGCCAACCAATCAGCGGTCCCTCTACTACAGCGCCGAGACTGCCAAACCCTAAAACAAATACGCAGAAATTCGATTATAACTCGATAATAATAATTACCGAGATGGGAATAACACCATATAGTATGTAACTTTTTTGTTCTTTTAAAAAAGAGACATGTATTTCATTTTCAATGTAAGGACAACCAAAGGAACTCCATTAGGCCTCCACATGTAATTAATTTACATCAACATATTTCGACAGGTATCACGAGGGAAGTTAACGAATGCGTTGAATAACGCATGCACGTAACAAAAAGTGTTACGTAACAAAAAACTGCAAAGTTAGCGTCAAAACAGCCATTGGACGGATACCTTACATTCCAAATTGTGGTTGACTTCACAATCCCTTTATTGGAAACGAGAGGAAGACGTTATGATGCCGTACCAACATGTGCCAACAGCAACACAATTGTTGTACATATATCGGATTGGTCAACAGGAAGCTACATATAGCATAAAGCATAAGGCCCGGTTAGTTCACGTTGTCGCCACCACATGGCGTTACTTACCATTGACGAGACCGGTGACAGCGGCACCAGCCTGCCCATGGCGCTCTCCCAACTCGCTTGGCAGGGAACCACCTTAAACAGATCAATCAAAGACATCGAGTCAAACACATAAACGCCAACTATTCGAAATAGGATGCAAGCAGTACGCCTATAATGACAGGAAGTAACATAACCAGAAGCGACTTTTAGGAGTGTATTAAACTGGAGGAAAAAAAACTTTTGATACCCCCCCCCCCCCCTTTTACCTGTAACTAATATCCGAACACTAAATTTCACGCAGTTTGGATCAATATAATATGTAACCATAACGCAATATTGGTACTTAAAGTACCATCACGACTCCCTCGCTCTAGCAATGAAATCAGGCAGAGCCAACCAGCTAACCGACTGATTAAAACAAAGTCTGCCATCACATACCAAGGACAGAGTCCGCCACGCAGTTGGTTGCCCCGGCCACAGCCAGCAACGCCATGATCGCCAGCGCCCCCTGGTGGCTGGCTATATTTAGTAACAAGATGGCGCCACCGGAGAGTGCCAACATGACACTCAGCGCCAATAGCGGTCGCCGTTGGAAATACCTGAAAACCATCATTGATAAGCACTTTAAGTCATTAAACACAACTATAATGGCATTATGGCAGGATGATGTTGGCTTCCCGCTTCTTTCAACATCAAAAACATACTTTACGTTCAACGAGAGACAATCCTGAGTTTCTCTGAATGAAGTCTAAATGGAGATCGTTTCATAAAACCAATGTGATAATAAGCCACAAATGAGACCGAAGGCATACTCATGATAAAGTCCAGGAGGTCTTGGTTTTCATATGTTAAAGGTATAAATTATATAAATTTCGGCCCTAAAAGAGTGGGCCGGGGCCGCCCCAAACCCACTGGATCCGCCCCTGAAGTCGCATGTTTGATGGAACGATATAACTGTGACTCACTTGTCAATCAAGATGGAGAGGATGACACAACCTAAGACACCGCCCAATTCAAAGCTAACGGAAAGCGTCCCCGACTGTGCTTTGCTGTAGTGGAGCTGGGGGAAGAACACATGGTATAGCAGTTACCAGAAAAAGACGTTTGAAATATCCGACATTTTAAGTTCTACAACAAGGAGCTCTTACATAAAGCACCCAAGCTCAAAGGCCAATTTTGCAAACCAAACGAACTTGTACTCTTGTGGTTATTTTATCTTTACGCGACATCACTTGGTGGCAATACGTTCGTTTTATGGAGATAGGAGTCCGAGTTATCAATGCGTCATTGAGTTTGCCTCCATATGGCAAAAGTTAACGTGCAGGCGGTGGGCAACAATAAATATCCAACACGGCAGAACACCTAAATGCACAATTAATGTTAACGCATGAACTGAAAGTAACTTGGTCAGTAAGGTTTTAGCGTCATACTGGTTGTACCGGCTGTGTCAGTTAATGTTCACTGCTTGTTCAGAGCAAGTTAAAACCTAATCACTTCACGGAAGCAAAGACCTAACACACGGATCCCAAAATCTAAAACGTGGACATGACGCGGAGTTACTTACTGGGCCAGCAAAGACCACATCGGAACGGGCTCGCCCGCTGGGATTGCGGGTTTCGACGAAAACCATAATTAAGCTATGACGACAGACTTAAAGTCGAGTAGGAGGAATTATTAGTAATAATTAGTAATAACAGACAGTGTGTCTATACAGGGTTCCCACAGGAAACACAAAAACAAATTCCCTGATTTCTCCCTGAGTCATTGAAAGTTTCCCTGAGTAATCGAAAAGCATGTGGCCTTCAACATCGCAATTATTATATATGTTTTAAATTCCCTTGGAGTAAAGGGAATGGTTTTACTGAGGACGGCTTGAAAACTATAAAAGAACATGTCAAGAGAGACGTCCTTATTTAGGACCTAGATAATTGTGGTCTCAAGATGTTTAACATGATTCACTTTCAAGTTGCGTTGGCATGTAAATTAATGAAAAAAACTAGATTCACTTTCAAGTTGCGTTGGCATGTAAATTAATGAAAAAACTAGAGTCAACAAACAATTCAATCTGGAGCGCTATTCCTTTATATTATTACTCTTACATATTTATCAGGTTATTAGTGTTTAAAAGTAGAGTCTCATTTTGCCCGCTAAGAGGTGTGCCGAATAAATTCCCATCATTTTATGGAATGAATTACTTAGATTGTGGTTGTCTCTGTGACGACAATGTAACGAACGATAAAATTCCACATCTGCTCAAAAATTATGAAATAACGAATTATTATTATTCCAAGGTATGCCACTGTATATAAAGCGTTGGATAAAATATGGAATCATATTTGTTAGTGACACTGTTAAGGAATCCGGATCACTTGACTACGTTAAATTATATCAGAAGGTAACAAACTGTCCGCTAACTCATTTCGAGTTAAATGTAGTGAGGGGAGGATTGCGGTCTATTGAAGGAAAGTCAACTTTAATGTCAAGGGATAGTGCAACTGTTTTTTTTCAAATAAGATGTTGAGTTCTATATCGACGAAGCATATTCACACTTATCTTAAGAGAAAAGCTGTGCTACAGATACATGTACAACCTGCTCAGACAAATTAAATAAGGAAACGCAGTTGATTTCGCTGCAATGGAGAATACTCCATACTAAGAAAACGCAGTTGATTTTGCTGCAATGGAGAATACTCCACACTAAGGAAACGCAGTTGATTTCGCTGCAATGGAGAATACTCCATACTCCAACTAATAGTCAGCTACACAGAAGGGAAACGTCTCAAGTCAAATCTAACTAACGTATGCAATTAGCCAGACACCAGCATACATTATTTTTATGAATGCAACTTGGTTTAAGAAATATGGGGTGATGTCAAACACAATATAAAAAAAAGTTGGTTGGTGAGACAATTATATCGGAGAAGGAAATTATGTTAGGTTTTCATGACAGATCAGTTTTCTTTAATACTTCAGACTTTATTTACTGCAATAGACTTATCTTGGTGGTAAAGGAATGTAGCTGTAAAATGAAATTCGGCCATCGAGAACCTTCAAAGTGTATTTTGGTCATGGAAATATACCTACGCGAACGAATGCACTTGATTTGATGCACTGGTTAATTATCAATTTATGTGTGTATATACGTTTATGTGAAAATGTAACTCTGTTTCTTTTTCCTTTTGTGGAAATAAAATTAATCGAGAAAAATAAACAAAAAATCATCCCAATTATAGCCGACTCCACCATATAATTGCCGTTAGTTGTTAAATATCATGCCGACTACAACCCTCATACAGTGAAGGACCTGTAGTTTGTGGGGGTCTTAATGCCCGGATGGGGGCACTGTTATTCGAATCTGGTGGGGGGCTTCCGTGGGTGCCCCTTGATGCCTCAGGGAGCGGGCATTTATGATGAAAAAAAAGACCCCTATAGAGCAGATATTTTAAAACTTGCGGCATGAAAAATACCCCTTCCGAGCGGATTTTTCATATAAAACTATAACCGTCTGCTAACCGTGACAACTGCAATAGTTCTGTTTGGAATGCATTTGAATGAAACACACCTCGTACAACACAAGTTGCTCAAATCCGTTTGGGCTTCAAGCACAGTCTTTAATTATAGACATGTAACTTAAAGCGTGAACATAAATGATAGCAAGATAATAAGATGTCATACATGCCATTGCATAATTATACAAGATCAGGCCCATAACCATTTACCTATTGGGATATTATTAACCATATAAGAGAGGAAATTCATAACCTTCTAGATATTAGTAGTGACTGGGATTGAACAGTGGCCTAAAAAAAATCTTGGCTTCTGAAATTCCCTGATTTTTCCCTGATTTTGGCTTGAAAATAAAATTCCCTGATTTTTCCCTGCAGGGAATTTTTTGCCGTCATTTTCCCTGTTTTCCCTGACCTGTGGGAACCCTGCTATATCTAAGGGTGAACATTCTGGTGTTAGCGCCATAAAACGTAAATAATGTTACAGGCTGCCGCTAGCTATTTAGCAATGACGAACGTTACAAAAAAGAACCCTCCAGACTTCATGCAGAGAACACTGGATGGAAAACCTGGTCAATAACCAAGGACTAGTCCGCCCTGCTTACACTTACATGGTCGAGCAAAAACAGTGGAAGCCACAGGCTTAGTGAATAGCGCACTAGTTTTATACAAAACATGGCTATCGAAATGTCCGCTACAGTACTGAAAAATAGAAAATACAAAATTGAAAAGGAATAATACCCATATAAAAAAGAAAAACAACATATGCAAATCATATTCAATATTATACTAAATTGTACATAAATTAACACTTTACTTCTCGTCTTTCATGCCATAAAAATTTCAACAGTGAATTCCCATACCACACGGCCAAGCAACTATTATCCAAATAACACTTACGGAATGTTCCAAAGCGATATAGCCAATGCATTTGGTTGTCCTAATATTTTATCACTTCGAGTGTCTGAAATGAAACGCGTCCATGTCATGTCGTTTATTGAAACATATGCCTCCTCATATTTCGTAATATATGTTAACTGTACTCAAGGACAAAGACTCACATGGGAGTTGTACATTGACATTCAACTTAATCGCACCAAGAATCACTACTTTAAATGAAAAAAACTTCACTCCTAATCTGTTCACATTTCGTTGAGGCTCGTTACCGTGGTGTCGGAGCAGATACCAACATATCAGACAGTTCAACGATGATCTATGAAAACATTTGACGTACCTTGGAAAGTACATTTCGGCTGCGGCATTTCTCGAAAGAAGATTAGGATCAGCACACCGAAGATAAACTGAAGAACACACCGCCGAACACTTGACATATGCACACCCTACACGCTGTATTTATAATTTAGCCTAACCGCACTAAACGAAAAATAATCCTAATCTCCAATGCACATTTTATCCCACAGGTGCGTTGACAGTCTAGAGTCAGACCCTATAGCAATCCAATAGCAAAATAACTATTATTTACTGCAGTTATGAAATATTAGTGACTACGACCCTATGACAGGTGCATCAGATACTTACCACTATAGCACAGAGTGGCAGGAAAACAAATCTCCATCCATACAGTGACTGCAAATATACCTGAAAACAAGATTTATATATTTTTAAGCAAGGACCTGACATAAACAGTTTATGAAACGCCAAAATCGCGTCAATTTATAAGGTTCTACGGGTTTAGTGCGGCCAAAAGTAAATCGACCTCACGCGCTTCTCGCTTCTTTCACGGACACTCAACGAGGCAAACATCTTCCTTTGCGCAAACTCAAAGCTATCATGCCAGCATTGTAACTGTTATAATAGACATTTGAAAGTATTTGTAAACTTGTTATTAATTATGTATAGATCGCCGTATCGATTTTCAATTTAACAAAATAATACCGTGGTATGCTTTATTTAATTACACACGCTATATCCTATAAACCGCCAGACCAAGAGTACCGTAGAACCGCCGTTGCGTGTTCATACGGTGTGAACGTGCAAGTACCGTAGAACCGCCGTTGCGTGTTCATACGGTGTGCACGTGCAAGTACCGTAGTCCCGCCGTTGCGTGTTCATACGGTGTGCACGTGCAAGTACCGTAGAACCGCTGTTGCGTGTTCATACGGTGTGCACGTGCAAGTACCGTAGAACCGCCGTTGCGTGTTCATACGGTGTGCACGTGCAAGTACCGTAGTACCGCCGTTGCGTGTTCAGACACTGTCGCCCTTCTTGTTTTCTATGTATATAAATGACATGGAGGAATATATTAGGAGACAAGGGGTAGAAGGAATCTCCATAGGACAAACGAAGTTATTTTTATTGCTGTACGCTGATGATGCTGTCTTAGTCTGCGAATCTGAGGAAGAGCTACAGAAGTCATTAGATGCCTTAAAACGATATTGTGACGAGTGGAAATTAGTAGTGAACAGTGGCAAAAGCAAAGTGATGATTTTTCACAAAGGAGGAAGTCTACGTAAAAGCCTCAGGTTTTATCACAACGGGGAAGAAATCGACATAGTTAACACTTTCTGTTATTTAGGCGTTGTATTGTCCTCTTCTGGCAAATTTTACCAAACGCAGAAAACGTTGGCTGATCAAGCTACGAAGGCTTTATTCCAGATGGAGAAATATGTCTGTAAATTTCACTCTCGTCGTCCTACCCATCGTATGGAGTTATTTGACAAATTGATAAGCCCAATATTGAATTACGGTGCAGAAGTTTGGGGTTTCCATACTGGCCAGGCAATCGAACGAATTCATACTAAATACTTGAAAAAATCTTTGAAGGTTAAAACCAGTACCCCAAACCATATAGCTAGGAGTGAGCTCGGCAGATTAGACATGAAAACTCAGAGGTTGGTAAAAATAATCAATTACTGGGTAAAGGTTATACATTTGAATGATTCACGGTATGTTAAGCGATTGTATAAGATGCTGTTGGAAGATTTAGAGTTAGGACGACGTAACTGGGCGTTGCTGGTACGTGATTCGCTAATGTCGCTGGGGATGGGGGATGTCTGGCTCTGGCAGTCCGTTGGAGATATCCAGGCGTTCATGTACCTCTTTAAGCAGCGGGCGAAGGATTGTTATTTGCAAACGGTACAAGCCGAGCTATCGGAAACCTCTCGTGGTACGCAATATTTACAATATAGTGTTTTGCCCATGCTTCCTTCATACTTTGCTAATGTGGAAAAGAACAGATTTATGTATTCCTTAATTAAGCTCCGAACCTTTAGCCACCGCCTCCGCATTGAAACTGGGAATGGCACAAGCCAAAGCCACTGCCCGTGGAAGAGAGGTTGTGTAGCGAGTGCGGGTTGTTAGATGACGAAGCCCACTTTGTTCTTGTATGCCGCTTGCATGATAATCTCAGAGAGAGCTTAATCCCACCGTATTATTGGAGACTACCAAATAAAGATAAATTTTTAGCACTAGTTATGTCACAGAGCACGAAATTACAGAACAGATTGTCTGAATATGTTTATCTGGCCAGCAAGATGAGAGAACCTGAATAACGTTCCAGTGTACTATTGTATGAACCCGCCACATGTCATTATGTGTATTGCATCTTTTCAACACGAGGGCCTCGGGCTCATTGTTGCTTTGAAATAAACTTGTTAACTTGTTCATACGGTGTGCACGTGCAAGTACCGTAGAACCGCCGTTGCGTGTTCATACGGTGTGCACGGGCAAGTACCGTAGAACCGCCGTTGCGTGTTCATACGGTGTGCACGTGCAAGTACCGTAGAACCGCCGTTGCCTGTTCATACGGTGTGCACGGGCAAGTACCGTAGAACCGCCGTTGCGTGTTCATACGGTGTGCACGTGCAAGTACCGTAGAACCGCCGCGTGGCTAGTTATAGACACTTTTGAGCACGCACTGGCGGTTCTCACGCGGCTGCCCTCTCGGGGCCTGTAAACCTCCGCATTACAACGCAACAACCGTTTAAAGGATATCGCTATGATACTCGTACTTCGTACTTCGGTATGAGACTTATTCAAAGATCACGCTACCACTCAACCACTGATTGTACAAAAAAATCTCTCGGGAATTGTTACTGGAAAATGTGTGCGGTGGTACTCTGCCAGGCGGTCATTGTAGCACTTTGCACATGTGTTCTAAGTAGAGAAGAAGTGAGACATAATGCAATATCTAGCATTAAGAGTTTCCATGTGAAAGATGCTTACAGCGGCCATTGTGCCTATACTGCCACCAGCAAAAGCGGACGTGCTGAGTAGGCCAAACATAGTGTTGTGTTTGCCTTCATTAAACCACTGGTGTAGAATCTTCGTGCAGCATGGCCAACACAGTGACTACAACAGATGAAATATGCATATATACATTTCATGACAATAGGGTCTGTAAGTGACGTCACAGACAGCGCGCGTTCACCTCCAGCGAATCCGGTTTTGGGTACATGACACTTCACCGCCCGATATACATAACACGGGGAGCTCTTTGTAATTGCGTGAAACGCACAAAAAAAACCCAGCGTCGTTCGATTTAAAACTAGTATGGTATGGAGGTACAGCCCCAAACATTTACTTCACATGGTTTTCAACTCTAACAGTGCATTCATATCCAAAACATCACCGAGTCTAGTTTGACGCCCATAGTAAAGTATAGGGACCCGCTGACTCGTTGTACCCAGAATGGTTGTTTCTAGAGGTGAGCGCGCGCTGTCTGTGACGTCACTTACATACCTTATAGCAGTCCCCAAGGTGCTATATCTTCTTCGGGAAATCAGATAAATCAGATATATAGCCATATATTGAACACTAAAACAGTGCCTGCATAGGAACACGATATATAGTTGATGCATATGGTTCATTCTGTTTCATTTATATTATATTATAAAGGTTTACATGTATATCCCTGCTTGTCAGTTATGTCAAAAATAATGTAATTTCATCACAAAAGACACCATGATACAGCGGATATATTACTTCTTAGTCAACACAAATGTAACTTAATTATTTGAGTGGCGTGCAGACATTGTCGAGATACATCCTACCTGAGCGCCACCGCTCACAGCAAGCAATAGAATAAAGAGGGCTTTGCTGTTCCAATAACCAAACGACACCTACAACAAAGTTGAAATTTAATATTATAATATATACGTGTACGTGGCAACGGTATGATCAGGTATGATCATGTTTTGGCGAAGAAAGACAAGGAATCTTTATTCTGCATCAATATAAACATTTGCCCAGGTGAGGTGCCATCCACGCGACGCCCGCTTGGGCTGGCCGCGCAGAACACAATCGACGATAGCCGCTGGCACAGACTAGGTATTGTATAATATCTACTCTGTGGTAATGACGAATGGGAAGGCCGATGCGCCATCTATAGATGACAAAGAAGTTTTGCATCGTATTTAATATGATGAAAATGGTGATTGTTAGGAATAGGCGACAGTAAGGCTTTATTATTGCAAGTCCTTACCATGCTCAAGGCGGCGATAATCAGGCTAAAACCAAACACGTGGCGTGGGCCCCACACATCTCCGACTGAGCCATACACCATCTGATCACAGAGAAAACCATTAACAAAATATCAGTGTCGACGCTTGCATGAGAGCTAAACAGTACCCATATCGACAAATTGTCTCGTGAGTTACACACTATCAATTAGCCGTTATCTAGATATGATACTTATCTTCTGAATACTTTGTATTCGGATTAGCCCTTATCGCTTGCCTCACGCATAAACGCATATTGGGTCAGTTGTATTTCAGATATTTACCAAAAGCGCAACCAACCTGAATGACACTGTACGGAAGTAGTATTGCCAAATCAAACATGCCAAGGTCATTTTCAGTGAAGTGAAAGTCGCTGCCAAGGTCGACTTTAATCTTCAAATGGGCAAAATGAAAGCCATGATTACGATATTTGAGTAAAACTAAATCAAGTAAAACTAAAAATTCGCTAGCGGATTGATAATTAATCCCTTCCCAAATCATTGCATCATGTTTCATTACATCATCGGCAGGCCAGCCTAGTCTTCCCCAGCTAACGTCAGTCGATAATGACATATATCATACGCTTTCATCTCAGCGTTTTGGAACCTTGCTATGCATGGAAGGAGGCATGATCAATGCCAGGCCTATAAATATATTTAGCCTACAGCGTATATCCTTCGGATACATTAATTTCGAAGATTACACCCAATATACCCCACTCTTCTTGCAATGTGGAGGGTAATACATGCAAGTTTAGTTAGTATTAGTTAATTATAGGAGAAGTCAATAGCATCACATACCACGCTGACAGGTTTCCGTAAGAGATAGGTTGAGGCATATGCACACCAACCCAAGACAAAAATCCCAGCTTGGAGGCACGTCTGTCCCATTGCACGTGTGCTAAGTACAGGACGCTCCACTGTGACAGTCTATGGACTCGTAGGAACCAGGACTTTAGAATGTATATATTTTATCCTCGTCGTTGTGCTGAGGAAAAAAACTGTTTTTATTAGCCCCATGCTGTGATGATGTCAACACGTCATGTTAAAGGTTTAAACCGGGGTTGCGTTGCAATGCTTAGAGGGTTGCCACTCATGGGAAGCCGATCGCTTGCGTGCTAAGGCGCGTGTATAGATGGATAAACGGCAGGATTTGGCGTCCTGCACATGAACACCGTATGGACACGCAAATGAGGTTCTACAGTAGTCTAGGTCTGGCGGTTTATAGGATACACATTATTATATTGGGCGCATTTCTTTGATATCCCCAAGGTGGACCGAATATACACATTACGCATCGGTATGCCACCCGATACTTTAACCCGGGTCGGGTAAGCGGGCATCCATTCGGTATGCCGATGTGCCCCGTTCAAAACAGCACTGCACATTCATTGACATTCGAGGTAGCCCTACCGGCAGATCGGGAAGAGGTTGAGTAAAGAAATGCGCCTATTGCGTCGTAACTAAATGACACCCTACGGATATATACGCCCACTGACCTAAGACATACAGGGGCACATACCCTAGTGTATTGAGACATTGTTACTAACATATTGGCCTTGTCAATGGCCTCTGTCCGAGTGCCAGTATTGATCAAAACGGCTTATACTGGTGTGGCCAAAAGTCTATGGCTCATACTGTTTTCGTTTGCATTTGCGTGCACCGGGATTTTTTTAAACAGTGATGAGATTAGAATTACATTAAAAAAAGTAGAACAGATCGATGATTATCAATCTTATCGCAACAATATTAAATTTATCGTACAAAAAAAATTTTCCTTAACATTATACAATGACTAAATTATCCAATGACATTAGATGGTAGAACCAAATGGGTTTGTTCTGCCGCTGCCCCTCCCTGTAACACCTCGGCCGGGGTCACCCCGCTGCCCCTCCCCGAGACATGACACCTCGGCCGGGGTCACCCCGCTGCCCCTCCCCGAGACGTGACACCTCGGCCGGGGTCACCCCGCTGCCCCTCCCTGTAACACCTCGGCCGGGGTCACCCCGCTGCCCCTCCCCGAGACGTGACACCTCGGCCGGGGTCACCCCGCTGCCCCTCCCCGAGACGTGACACCTCGGCCGGGGTCACCCCGCTGCTCCTCCCTGTAACACCTCGGCCGGGGTCACCCCGCTGCCCCTCCCTGTAACACCTCGGCCGGGGCCACCCCGCTGCTCCTCCCCGAGACGTGACACCTCGGCCGGGGTCACCCCGCTGCCCCTCCCTGTAACACCTCGGCCGGGGTCACCCCGCTGCTCCTCCCCGAGACGTGACACCTCGGCCGGGGTCACCCCGCTGCCCCTCCCTGTAACACCTCGGCCGGGGTCACCCCGCTGCCCCTCCCCGAGACATGACACCTCGGCCGGGGTCTCCCCGCTGCTCCTCCCCGAGACGTGACACCTCGGCCGGGGTCACCCCGCTGCCCCTCCCCGAGACATGACACCTCGGCCGGGGTCTCCCCGCTGCCCCTCCCCGAGACGTGACACCTCGGCCGGGGTCACCCCGCTGCTCCTCCCCGAGACGTGACACCTCGGCCGGGGTCACCCCGCTGCCCCTCCCTGTAACACCTCGGCCGGGGTCACCCCGCTGCCCCTCCCCGAGACGTGACACCTCGGCCGGGGTCACCCCGCTGCCCCTCCCCGAGACGTGACACCTCGGCCGGTGTCACCCCGCTGCCCCTCCCTGTAATACCTCGGCCGGGGCCACCCCGCTGCCCCTCCCCGAGACATGACACCTCGGCCGGTGTCACCCCGCTGCCCCTCCCCGAGACGTGACACCTCGGCCGGGGTCACCCCGCTGCCCCTCCCTGTAACACCTCGGCCGGGGTCACCCCGCTGCCCCTCCCCGAGACATGACACCTCGGCCGGTGTCACCCCGCTGCCCCTCCCTGTAACACCTCGGCCGGGGTCACCCCGCTGCCCCTCCCCGAGACATGACACCTCGGCCGGTGTCACCCCGCTGCCCCTCCCTGTAACACCTCGGCCGGGGCCACCCCGCTGCCCCTCCCCGAGACATGACACCTCGGCCGGGGTCACCCCGCTGCCCCTCCCCGAGACGTGACACCCCGGCCGGGGTGACCCCGCTGCCCCTCCCTGTAACACCTCGGCCGGGGTCACCCCGCTGCCCTTCCCCGAGACGTGACACCTCGGCCGGGGTCACCCCGCTGCCCTTCCCCGAGACGTGACACCTCGGCCGGGGTCACCCCGCTGCCCCTCCCTGTAACACCTCGGCCGGGGCCACCCCGCTGCTCCTCCCCGAGACGTGACACCTCGGCCGGGGTCACCCCGCTGCCCCTCCCCGAGACGTGACACCTCGGCCGGGGCCACCTCGCTGCCCCTCCCCGAGACGTGACACCTCGGCCGGGGTCACCCCGCTGCCCCTCCCCGAGACGTGACACATCGGCCGGGGTCACCCCGCTGCCCCTCCCTGTAACACCTCGGCCGGTGTCACCCCGCTGCTCCTCCCCGAGACGTGACACCTCGGCCGGGGCCACCCCGCTGCCCCTCCCCGAGACGTGACACCTCGGCCGGGGTCACCCCGCTGCCCCTCCCCGAGACGTGACACCTCGGCCGGGGTCACCCCGCTGCCCCTCCCCGAGACGTGACACCTGGGCCGGGGTCACCCCGCTGCCCCTCCCTGTAACACCTCGGCCGGGGTCACCCCGCTGCCCTTCCCCGAGACGTGACACCTCGGCCGGGGTCACCCCGCTGCCCCTCCCCGAGACATGACACCTCGGCCGGTGTCACCCCGCTGCCCCTCCCTGTAACACCTCGGCCGGGGTCACCCCGCTGCCCCTCCCCGAGACATGACACCTCGGCCGGTGTCACCCCGCTGCCCCTCCCTGTAACACCTCGGCCGGGGCCACCCCGCTGCCCCTCCCCGAGACATGACACCTCGGCCGGGGTCACCCCGCTGCCCCTCCCCGAGACGTGACACCCCGGCCGGGGTCACCCCGCTGCCCCTCCCTGTAACACCTCGGCCGGGGTCACCCCGCTGCCCTTCCCCGAGACGTGACACCTCGGCCGGGGTCACCCCGCTGCCCTTCCCCGAGACGTGACACCTCGGCCGGGGTCACCCCGCTGCCCCTCCCTGTAACACCTCGGCCGGGGCCACCCGCTGCTCCTCCCCGAGACGTGACACCTCGGCCGGGGTCACCCCGCTGCCCCTCCCCGAGACGTGACACCTCGGCCGGGGCCACCTCGCTGCCCCTCCCCGAGACGTGACACCTCGGCCGGGGTCACCCCGCTGCCCCTCCCCGAGACGTGACACCTCGGCCGGGGCCACCTCGCTGCCCCTCCCCGAGACGTGACACCTCGGCCGGGGTCACCCCGCTGCCCCTCCCCGAGACGTGACACATCGGCCGGGGTCACCCCGCTGCCCCTCCCTGTAACACCTCGGCCGGTGTCACCCCGCTGCTCCTCCCCGAGACGTGACACCTCGGCCGGGGCCACCCCGCTGCCCCTCCCCGAGACGTGACACCTCGGCCGGGGTCACCCCGCTGCCCCTCCCCGAGACGTGACACCTCGGCCGGGGTCACCCCGCTGCCCCTCCCCGAGACGTGACACCTGGGCCGGGGTCACCCCGCTGCCCCTCCCTGTAACACCTCGGCCGGGGTCACCCCGCTGCCCTTCCCCGAGACGTGACACCTCGGCCGGGGTCACCCCGCTGCCCCTCCCCGAGACATGACACCTCGGCCGGTGTCACCCCGCTGCCCCTCCCTGTAACACCTCGGCCGGGGTCACCCCGCTGCCCCTCCCCGAGACATGACACCTCGGCCGGTGTCACCCCGCTGCCCCTCCCTGTAACACCTCGGCCGGGGCCACCCCGCTGCCCCTCCCCGAGACATGACACCTCGGCCGGGGTCACCCCGCTGCCCCTCCCCGAGACGTGACACCCCGGCCGGGGTCACCCCGCTGCCCCTCCCTGTAACACCTCGGCCGGGGTCACCCCGCTGCCCTTCCCCGAGACGTGACACCTCGGCCGGGGTCACCCCGCTGCCCTTCCCCGAGACGTGACACCTCGGCCGGGGTCACCCCGCTGCCCCTCCCTGTAACACCTCGGCCGGGGCCACCCCGCTGCTCCTCCCCGAGACGTGACACCTCGGCCGGGGTCACCCCGCTGCCCCTCCCCGAGACGTGACACCTCGGCCGGGGCCACCTCGCTGCCCCTCCCCGAGACGTGACACCTCGGCCGGGGTCACCCCGCTGCCCCTCCCCGAGACGTGACACCTCGGCCGGGGCCACCCCGCTGCCCCTCCCTGTAACACCTCGGCCGGTGTCACCCCGCTGCTCCTCCCCGAGACGTGACACCTCGGCCGGGGCCACCCCGCTGCCCCTCCCCGAGACGTGACACCTCGGCCGGGGTCACCCCGCTGCCCCTCCCCGAGACGTGACACCTCGGCCGGGGTCACCCCGCTGCCCCTCCCCGAGACGTGACACCTGGGCCGGGGTCACCCCGCTGCTCCTCCCTGTAACACCTCGGCCGGGGTCACCCCGCTGCCCCTCCCCGAGACATGACACCTCGGCCGGTGTCACCATGCTGCCCCTCCCTGTAACACCTCGGCCGGGGTCACCCCGCTGCCCCTCCCCGAGACATGACACCTCGGCCGGTGTCACCCCGCTGCCCCTCCCCGAGACGTGACACCTCGGCCGGGGTCACCCCGCTGCCCCTCCCTGTAACACCTCGGCCGGGGTCACCCCGCTGCCCCTCCCCGAGACATGACACCTCGGCCGGTGTCACCCCGCTGCCCCTCCCTGTAACACCTCGGCCGGGGTCACCCCGCTGCCCCTCCCCGAGACATGACACCTCGGCCGGTGTCACCCCGCTGCCCCTCCCTGTAACACCTCGGCCGGGGCCACCCCGCTGCCCCTCCCCGAGACATGACACCTCGGCCGGGGTCACCCCGCTGCCCCTCCCCGAGACGTGACACCCCGGCCGGGGTCACCCCGCTGCCCCTCCCCGAGACGTGACACCCCGGTCGGGGTCACCCCGCTGCCCCTCCCCGAGACGTGACACCCCGGCCGGGGTCACCCCGCTGCCCCTCCCTGTAACACCTCGGCCGGGGTCACCCCGCTGCCCTTCCCCGAGACGTGACACCTCGGCCGGGGTCACCCCGCTGCCCTTCCCCGAGACGTGACACCTCGGCCGGGGTCACCCCGCTGCCCTTCCCCGAGACGTGACACCTCGGCCGGGGTCACCCCGCTGCCCCTCCCTGTAGCACCTCGGCCGGGGCCACCCCGCTGCTCCTCCCCGAGACGTGACACCTCGGCCGGGGTCACCCCGCTGCCCCTCCCCGAGACGTGACACCTCGGCCGGGGCCACCTCGCTGCCCCTCCCCGAGACGTGACACCTCGGCCGGGGTCACCCCGCTGCCCCTCCCCGAGACGTGACACATCGGCCGGGGCCACCCCGCTGCCCCTCCCTGTAACACCTCGGCCGGTGTCACCCCGCTGCTCCTCCCCGAGACGTGACACCTCGGCCGGGGCCACCCCGCTGCCCCTCCCCGAGACGTGACACCTCGGCCGGGGTCACCCCGCTGCCCCTCCCCGAGACGTGACACCTCGGCCGGGGTCACCCCGCTGCCCCTCCCCGAGACGTGACACCTGGGCCGGGGTCACCCCGATGCCCCTCCCTGTAACACCTCGGCCGGGGTCACCCCGCTGCCCTTCCCCGAGACGTGACACCTCGGCCGGGGTCACCCCGCTGCCCCTCCCTGTAACACCTCGGCCGGGGTCACCCCGCTGCCCCTCCCCGAGACATGACACCTCGGCCGGTGTCACCCCGCTGCCCCTCCCTGTAACACCTCGGCCGGGGTCACCCCGCTGCCCCTCCCCGAGACATGACACCTCGGCCGGTGTCACCCCGCTGCCCCTCCCTGTAACACCTCGGCCGGGGCCACCCCGCTGCCCCTCCCCGAGACATGACACCTCGGCCGGGGTCACCCCGCTGCCCCTCCCCGAGACGTGACACCCCGGCCGGGGTCACCCCGCTGCCCCTCCCTGTAACACCTCGGCCGGGGTCACCCCGCTGCCCTTCCCCGAGACGTGACACCTCGGCCGGGGTCACCCCGCTGCCCTTCCCCGAGACGTGACACCTCGGCCGGGGTCACCCCGCTGCCCCTCCCTGTAACACCTCGGCCGGGGCCACCCCGCTGCTCCTCCCCGAGACGTGACACCTCGGCCGGGGTCACCCCGCTGCCCCTCCCCGAGACGTGACACCTCGGCCGGGGCCACCTCGCTGCCCCTCCCCGAGACGTGACACCTCGGCCGGGGTCACCCCGCTGCCCCTCCCCGAGACGTGACACCTCGGCCGGGGCCACCCCGCTGCCCCTCCCTGTAACACCTCGGCCGGTGTCACCCCGCTGCTCCTCCCCGAGACGTGACACCTCGGCCGGGGCCACCCCGCTGCCCCTCCCCGAGACGTGACACCTCGGCCGGGGTCACCCCGCTGCCCCTCCCCGAGACGTGACACCTCGGCCGGGGTCACCCCGCTGCCCCTCCCCGAGACGTGACACCTGGGCCGGGGTCACCCCGCTGCTCCTCCCTGTAACACCTCGGCCGGGGTCACCCCGCTGCCCCTCCCCGAGACATGACACCTCGGCCGGTGTCACCATGCAGCCCCTCCCTGTAACACCTCGGCCGGGGTCACCCCGCTGCCCCTCCCCGAGACATGACACCTCGGCCGGTGTCACCCCGCTGCCCCTCCCTGTAACACCTCGGCCGGGGCCACCCCGCTGCCCCTCCCCGAGACATGACACCTCGGCCGGGGTGTCACCCCACTGCCCCTCCCCGAGACGTGACACCTCGGCCGGGATCAATCCGCTGCCCCTCCCTGTAACACCTCGGCCGGGGTCACCCCGCTGCCCCTCCCCGAGACGTGACACCTCGGCCGGGGTCACCCCGCTGCCCCTCCCCGAGACGTGACACCTCGGCCTGGGTCACCCCGCTGCCCCTCCCCGAGACGTGACACCTCGGCCGGGGTCACCCCGCTGCCCCTCCCTGTAACACCTCGGCCGGGGTCACCCCGCTGCCCTTCCCCGAGACGTGACACCTCGGCCGGGGTCACCCCGCTGCCCTTCCCCGAGACGTGACACCTCGGCCGGGGTCACCCCGCTGCCCCTCCCTGTAACACCTCGGCCGGGGCCACCCCGCTGCCCCTCCCCGAGACGTGACACCTCGGCCGGGGCCACCCCGCTGCCCCTCCCCGAGACATGACACCTCGGCCGGGGCCACCCCGCTGCCCCTCCCCGAGACGTGACACCTCGGCCGGGGTCCCCCCGCTGCCCCTCCCCGAGACGTGACACCTCGGCCGGTGTCACCCCGCTGCCCCTCCCTGTAACACCTCGGCCGGGGTCACCCCGCTGCCCCTCCCCGAGACGTGACACCTCGGCCGGGGCCACCCCGCTGCCCCTCCCCGAGACGTGACACCTCGGCCGGGGTCACCCCGCTGCCCCTCCCTAAGACGTGACACCTCGGCCGGGGTCACCCTGCTGCCCCTTCCCGAGACGTGACACCTCGGCCGGGGCCACCCCGCTGCTCCTCCCCGAGACGTGACACCTCGGCCGGGGTCACCCCGCTGCCCATCCCCGAGACGTGACACCTCGGCCAGGGTCACCCCGCTGCATCTCCCTGTAACACCGCGGCCGGGGTCACCCCGCTGCCCCTCCCCGAGACGTGACACCTCGGCCGGGGTCACCCCGCTGCCCCTCCCCGAGACATGACACCTCGGCCGGGGTCACCCCGCTGCCCCTCCCCGAGACGTGACACCTCGGGCGGGGCCACCCCGCTGCCCCTCCCCGAGAGGTGACACCTCGGCCGGAGTCACCCCGCTGCCCCTCCCCGAGACGTGACACCTCGGCCGGGGCCACCCCGCTGCCCCTCCCCGAGAGGTGACACCTCGGCCGGGGTCACCCCGCTGCCCCTCCCCGAGACGTGACACCTCGGGCGGGGCCACCCCGCTGCCCCTCCCCGAGAGGTGACACCTCGGCCGGGGCCACCCCGCTGCCCCTCCCTGTAACACCTCGGCCGGGGTCACCCCGCTGCCCCTCCCCGAGACGTGACACCTCGGCCGGGGCCACCCCGCTGCCCCTCCCCGAGACGTGACACCGCGGCCGGGGTCACCCCGCTGCCCCTCCCCGAGACGTGACACCTCGGCCGGGGCCACCCCGCTGCCCCTCCCCGAGAGGTGACACCTCGGCCGGGGTCACCCCGCTGCCCCTCCCTGAAACACCTCGGCCGGGGTCACCCCGCTGCCCCTCCCCGAGACATGACACCTCGGCCGGGGTCACCCCGCTGCCCCTCCCTGTAACACCTCGGCCGGGGTCACCCCGCTGCCCCTCCCCGAGACGTGACACCTCGGCCGGAGTCACCCCGCTGCCCCTCCCCGAGACGTGACACCTCGGCCGGGGTCACCCCGCTGCTCCTCCCCGAGACGTGACACCTCGGCCGGGGTCACCCCGCTGCCCCTCCCTGTAACACCTCGGCCGGGGTCACCCCGCTGCCCCTCCCCGAGACGTGACACCTCGGCCGGGGCCACCCCCCTGCCCCTCCCCGAGACGTGACACCTCGGCCGGGGCCACCCCGCTGCCCCTTCCTGTAACACCTCGGCCGGGGTCACCTCGCTGCCCCTCCCCGAGACGTGACACCTCGGCCGGGGCCACCCCGCTGCCCCTCCCTGTAACACCTCGGCCGGGGTCACCCCGCTGCCCCTCCCCGAGACGTGACACCTCGGCCGGGGCCACCCCGCTGCCCCTCCCCGAGACGTGACACCTCGGCCGGGGCCACCCCGCTGCCCCTTCCTGTAACACCTCGGCCGGGGTCACCCCGCTGCCCCTCCCCGAGACATGACACCTCGGCCGGGGTCACCCCGCTGCCCCTCCCTGTAACACCTCGGCCGGGGTCACCCCGCTGCCCCTCTTCGAGACGTGACACCTCGGCCGGGGTCACCCCGCTGTCCCTCCCTGTAACACCTCGGCCAGGGTCACCCCGCTGCCCCTCCCTGTAACACCTCGGCCGGGGTCACCCGTCTGCCCCTCCCTGTAACACCTCGGCCGGGGTCACCCCGCTGCCCCTCCCCGAGACGTGACACCTTGGCCGGGGCCACCCCGCTGCCCCTCCCCGAGACGTGACACCTCGGCCGGGGCCACCCCGCTGCCCCTCCCTGTAACACCTCGGCCGGGGTCACCCCGCTGCCCCTCCCCGAGACGTGACACCTCGGCCGGGGTCACCCCGCTGCCCCTCCCTGTAACACCTCGGCCGGGGTCACCCCACTGCCCCTCCCTGTAACACCTCGGCCTGGGTCACCCCGCTGCCCCTCACCGAGACGTGACACCTTGGCCGGGGTCACCCCGCTGCCCCTCCCCGAGACGTGACACCTCGGCCGGGGCCACCCCGCTGCCCCTCCCCGAGACGTGACACCTCGGCCGGGGCCACCCCGCTGCCCCTCCCCGAGACGTGACACCTCGGCCGGGGCCACCCCGCTGCCCCTCCCCGAGACGTGACACCTCGGCCGGGGCCACCCCGCTGCCCCTCCCCGAGAGGTGACACCTCGGCCGTGGTCACCCCGCTGCCCCTCCCTGAGACGTGACACCTCGGCCGGGGTCACCCCGCTGCCCCTCCCTGTAACACCTCGGCCGGGGTCACCCCGCTGCCCCTCCCCGAGACGTGACACCTCGGCCGGGGCCACCCCGCTGCCCCTCCCTGTAACACCGAGGCCGGGGTCACCCCGCTGCCCCTCCCCGAGACGTGACACCTCGGCCGGGGCCACCCCGCTGCCCCTCCCCGAGACGTGACACCTCGGCCGGGGCCACCCCGCTGCCCCTTCCTGTAACACCTCGGCCGGGGTCACCCCGCTGCCCCTCCCCGAGACGTGACACCTCGGCCGGGGCCACCCCGCTGCCCCTCCCCGAGACGTGACACCTCGGCCGGGGCCACCCCGCTGCCCCTTCCTGTAACACCTCGGCCGGGGTCACCCCGCTGCCCCTCCCCGAGACGTGACACCTCGGCCGGGGCCACCCCGCTGCCCCTCCCTGTAACACCTCGGCCGGGGTCACCCCGCTGCCCCTCCCCGAGACGTGACACCTCGGCCGGGGCCACCCCGCTGCCCCTCCCCGAGACGTGACACCTCGGCCGGGGCCACCCCGCTGCCCCTTCCTGTAACACCTCGGCCGGGGTCACCCCGCTGCCCCTCCCTGTAACACCTCGGCCGGGGTCACCCCGCTGCCCCTCCCCGAGACGTGACACCTCGGCCGGGGTCACCCCGCTGTCCCTCCCTGTAACACCTCGGCCAGGGTCACCCCGCTGCCCCTCCCTGTAACACCTCGGCCGGGGTCACCCCGCTGCCCCTCCCTGTAACACCTCGGCCGGGGTCACCCCGCTGCCCCTCCCCGAGACGTGACACCTTGGCCGGGGCCACCCCGCTGCCCCTCCCCGAGACGTGACACCTCGGCCGGGGCCACCCCGCTGCCCCTCCCTGTAACACCTCGGCCGGGGTCATCCCGCTGCCCCTCCCCGAGACGTGACACCTCGGCCGGGGTCACCCCGCTGCCCCTCCCTGTAACACCTCGGCCGGGGTCACCCCACTGCCCCTCCCTGTAACACCTCGGCCTGGGTCACCCCGCTGCCCCTCACCGAGACGTGACACCTTGGCCGGGGTCACCCCGCTGCCTCTCCCCGAGACGTGACACCTCGGCCGGGGCCACCCCGCTGCCCCTCCCCGAGACGTGACACCTCGGCCGGGGTCACCCCGCTGTCCCTCCCTGTAACACCTCGGCCAGGGTCACCCCGCTGCCCCTCCCTGTAACACCTCGGCCGGGGTCACCCCGCTGCCCCTCCCTGTAACACCTCGGCCGGGGTCACCCCGCTGCCCCTCCCCGAGACGTGACACCTTGGCCGGGGCCACCCCGCTGCCCCTCCCCGAGACGTGACACCTCGGCCGGGGCCACCCCGCTGCCCCTCCCTGTAACACCTCGGCCTGGGTCACCCCGCTGCCCCTCACCGAGACGTGACACCTTGGCCGGGGTCACCCCGCTGCCTCTCCCCGAGACGTGACACCTCGGCCGGGGCCACCCCGCTGCCCCTCCCCGAGAGGTGACACCTCGGCCGGGGCCACCCCGCTGCCCCTCCCCGAGACGTGACACCTCGGCCGGGGCCACCCCGCTGCCCCTCCCCGAGACGTGACACCTCGGCCGGGGCCACCCCGCTGCCCCTCCCTGTAACACCTCGGCCGGGGTCACCCCGCTGCCCCTCCCCGAGACGTGACACCTCGGCCGGGGCCACCCCGCTGCCCCTTCCTGTAACACCTCGGCCGGGGTCACCCCGCTGCCCCTCCCTGTAACACCTCGGCCGGGGTCACCCCGCTGCCCCTCCCCGAGACGTGACACCTCGGCCGGGGTCACCCCGCTGCCCCTCCCTGTAACACCTCGACCGGGGTCACCCGCTGCCCCTCCCTGTAACACCTCGGCCGGGGTCACCCCGCTGCCCCTCCCCGAGACGTGACACCTCGGCCGGGGTCACCCCGCTGCCCCTCCCTGTAACACCTCGGCCGGGGTCACCCCGCTGCCCCTCCCCGAGACGTGACACCCCGGCCGGGGCCACCCCGCTGCCCCTCCCCGAGACGTGACACCTCGGCCGGTGTCACCCTGCTGCCCCTCCCCGAGACGTGACAGCTCGGCCGGGGCCACCCCGCTGCCCCTCCCTAAGACGTGACACCTCGGCCGGGGTCACCCCGCTGCCCCTCCCCGAGACGTGACACCTCGGCCGGGGCCACCCCGCTGCCCCTCCCCGAGACGTGACACCTCGGCCGGTGTCACCCTGCTGCCCCTCCCCGAGACGTGACACCTCGGCCGGGGCCACCCCGCTGCCCCTCCCTAAGACGTGACACCTCGGCCGGGGCCACCCCGCTGCCCCTCCCCGAGACGTGACACCTCGGCCAGGGTCACCCTGCTGCTCCTCCCTGAAACACCTCGGCCGGGGTCACCCCGCTGCCCCTCCCCGAGACATGACACCTCGGCCGGGGTCACCCCGCTGCCCCTCCCCGAGACATGACACCTCGGCCGGGGTCACCCCGCTGCCCCTCCCTGTAACACCTCGGCAGGGGCCACCCCGCTGCCCCTCCCTGTAACACCTCGGCCGGGGTCACCCCGCTGCCCCTCCCCGAGACGTGACACCTCGGCCGGGGTCACCCCGCTGCCCCTCCCTGTAACACCTCGGCCGGGGTCACCCCGCTGCCCCTCCCTGTAACACCTCGGCCGGGGTCACCCCGCTGCCCCTCCCCGAGACGTGACACCTTGGCCGGGGCCACCCCGCTGCCCCTCCCCGAGACGTGACACCTCGGCCGGGGCCACCCCGCTGCCCCTCCCCGAGACGTGACACCTCGGCCGGGGCCACCCCGCTGCCCCTCCCCGAGACGTCACACCTCGGCCGGGGCCACCCCGCTGCCCCTCCCCGAGACGTGACACCTCGGCCGGGGCCACCCCGCTGCCCCTCCCTGTAACACCTCGGCCGGGGTCACCCCGCTGCCCCTCCCCGAGACGTGACACCTCGGCCGGGGCCACCCCGCTGCCCCTCCCTGTAACACCTCGGCCGGGGTCACCCCGCTGCCCTTCCCCGAGACGTGACACCTCGGCCGGGGTCACCCCGCTGCCCCTCCCTGTAACACCTCGGCCGGGGTCACCCCGCTGCCCTTCCCCGAGACGTGACACCTCGGCCGGGGTCACCCCGCTGCCCTTCCCCGAGACGTGACACCTCGGCCGGGGTCACCCCGCTGCCCCTCCCTGTAACACCTCGGCCGGGGCCACCCCGCTGCCCCTCCCCGAGAGGTGACACCGCGGCCGGGGTCACCCCGCTGCCCCTCCCCGAGACGTGACACTTCGGCCGGGGCCACCCCGCTGCCCCTCCCCGAGAGGTGACACCTCGGCCGGGGTCACCCCGCTGCCCCTCCCTGAAACACCTCGGCCGGGGTCACCCCGCTGCCCCTCCCCGAGACATGACACCTCGGCCGGGGTCACTCCGCTGCCCCTCCCTGTAACACCTCGGCCGGGGTCACCCCGCTGCCCCTCCCCGAGACGTGACACCTCGGCCGGAGTCACCCCGCTGCCCCTCCCCGAGACGTGACACCTCGGCCGGGGTCACCCCGCTGCCCCTCTCCGAGACGTGACACCTCGGCCGGGGTCACCCCGCTGCCCCTCCCTGTAACACCTCGGCCGGGGTCACCCCGCTGCCCCTCCCCGAGACGTGACACCTCGGCCGGGCCACCCCGCTGCCCCTCCCTGTAACACCTCGGCCGGGGTCACCCCGCTGCCCCTCCCCGAGATGTGACACCTCGGCCGGGGCCACCCCGCTGCCCCTCCCCGAGACGTGACACCTCGGCCGGGGCCACCCCGCTGCCCCTTCCTGTAACACCTCGGCCGGGGTCACTCCGCGGCCCCTCCCCGAGACGTGACACCTCGGCCGGGGCCACCCCGCTGCCCCTCCCTGTAACACCTCGGCCGGGGTCACCCCGCTGCCCCTCCCCGAGACGTGACACCTCGGCCGGGGCCACCCCGCTGCCCCTCCCCGAGACGTGACACCTGGGCCGGGGCCACCCCGTTGCCCCTTCCTGTAACACCTCGGCCGGGGTCACCCCGCTGCCCCTCCCTGTAACACCTCGGCCGGGGTCACCCCGCTGCCCCTCCCCGAGACGTGACACCTCGGCCGGGGTCACCCCGCTGTCCCTCCCTGTAACACCTCGGCCAGGGTCAACCCGCTGCCCCTCCCTGTAACACCTCGGCCGGGGTCATCCCGCTGCCCCTCCCTGTAACACCTCGGCCGGGGTCACCCCGCTGCCCCTCCCCGAGACGTGACACCTTGGCCGGGGCCACCCCGCTGCCCCTCCCCGAGACGTGACACCTCGGCCGGGGCCACCCCGCTGCCCCTCCCTGTAACACCTCGGCCGGGGCCACCCCGCTGCCCCTTCCTGTAACACCTCGGCCGGGGTCACCCCGCTGCCCCTCCCTGTAACACCTCGGCCGGGGTCACCCCGCTGCCCCTCCCCGAGACGTGACACCTCGGCCGGGGTCACCCCGCTGCCCCTCCCCGAGACGTGACACCTCGGCCGGGGCCACCCCGCTGCCCCTCCCTGTAACACCTCGGCCGGTGTCACCCCGCTGCCCCTCCCCGAGACGTGACACCTCGGCCGGGGTCACCCCGCTGCCCCTCCCTGTAACACCTCGGCCGGGGCCACCCCGCTGCCCCTCCCCGAGACGTGACACCTCGGACGGGGTCACCCCGCTGCCCCTCCCCGAGACGTGACACCTCGGCCGGGGTCACTCCGCTGCCCCTCCCCGAGACGTGACACCTCGGCCGGGGTCACCCCGCTGCCCCTCCCTGTAACACCTCGGCCGGGGTCACCCCGCTGCCCTTCCCCGAGACGTGACACCTCGGCCGGGGTCACCCCGCTGCCCTTCCCCGAGACGTGACACCTCGGCCGGGGTCACCCCGCTGCCCCTCCCTGTAACACCTCGGCCGGGGTCACCCCGCTGCCCTTCCCCGAGACGTGACACCTCGGCCGGGGTCACCCCGCTGCCCTTCCCCGAGACGTGACACCTCGGCCGGGGTCACCCCGCTGCCCCTCCCTGTAACACCTCGGCCGGGGCCACCCCGCTGCCCCTCCCCGAGAGGTGACACCGCGGCCGGGGTCACCCCGCTGCCCCTCCCCGAGACGTGACACCTCGGCCGGGGCCACCCCGCTGCCCCTCCCCGAGAGGTGACACCTCGGCCGGGATCACCCCGCTGCCCCTCCCTGAAACACCTCGGCCGGGGTCACCCCGCTGCCCCTCCCCGAGACGTGACACCTCGGCCGGGGCCACCCCGCTGCCCCTTCCTGTAACACCTCGGCCGGGGTCACCCCGCTGCCCCTCCCCGAGACGTGACACCTCGGCCGGAGTCACCCCGCTGCCCCTCCCCGAGACGTGACACCTCGGCCGGGGTCACCCCGCTGCCCCTCTCCGAGACGTGACACCTCGGCCGGGGTCACCCCGCTGCCCCTCCCTGTAACACCTCGGCCGGGGTCACCCCGCTGCCCCTCCCCGAGACGTGACACCTCGGCCGGGGTCACCCCGCTGCCCCTCCCTGTAACACCTCGGCCGGGGCCACCCCGCTGCCCCTCCCCGAGACGTGACACCTCGGACGGGGTCACCCCGCTGCCCCTCCCCGAGACGTGACACCTCGGCCGGGGTCACTCCGCTGCCCCTCCCCGAGACGTGACACCTCGGCCGGGGTCACCCCGCTGCCCCTCCCTGTAACACCTCTGCCGGGGTCACCCCGCTGCCCTTCCCCGAGACGTGACACCTCGGCCGGGGTCACCCCGCTGCCCTTCCCCGAGACGTGACACCTCGGCCGGGGTCACCCCGCTGCCCTTCCCCGAGACGTGACACCTCGGCCGGGGTCACCCCGCTGCCCCTCCCTGTAACACCTCGGCCGGGGTCACCCCGCTGCCCTTCCCCGAGACGTGACACCTCGGCCGGGGTCACCCCGCTGCCCTTCCCCGAGACGTGACACCTCGGCCGGGGTCACCCCGCTGCCCCTCCCTGTAACACCTCGGCCGGGGCCACCCCGCTGCCCCTCCCCGAGAGGTGACACCGCGGCCGGGGTCACCCCGCTGCCCCTCCCCGAGACGTGACACCTCGGCCGGGGCCACCCCGCTGCCCCTCCCCGAGAGGTGACACCTCGGCCGGGATCACCCCGCTGCCCCTCCCTGAAACACCTCGGCCGGGGTCACCCCGCTGCCCCTCCCCGAGACGTGACACCTCGGCCGGGGCCACCCCGCTGCCCCTTCCTGTAACACCTCGGCCGGGGTCACCCCGCTGCCCCTCCCCGAGACGTGACACCTCGGCCGGAGTCACCCCGCTGCCCCTCCCCGAGACGTGACACCTCGGCCGGGGTCACCCCGCTGCCCCTCTCCGAGACGTGACACCTCGGCCGGGGTCACCCCGCTGCCCCTCCCTGTAACACCTCGGCCGGGGTCACCCCGCTGCCCCTCCCCGAGACGTGACACCTCGGCCGGGCCACCCCGCTGCCCCTCCCTGTAACACCTCGGCCGGGGTCACCCCGCTGCCCCTCCCCGAGATGTGACACCTCGGCCGGGGCCACCCCGCTGCCCCTCCCCGAGACGTGACACCTCGGCCGGGGCCACCCCGCTGCCCCTTCCTGTAACACCTCGGCCGGGGTCACTCCGCTGCCCCTCCCCGAGACGTGACACCTCGGCCGGGGCCACCCCGCTGCCCCTCCCTGTAACACCTCGGCCGGGGTCACCCCGCTGCCCCTCCCCGAGACGTGACACCTCGGCCGGGGCCACCCCGCTGCCCCTCCCCGAGACGTGACACCTCGGCCGGGGCCACCCCGCTGCCCCTTCCTGTAACACCTCGGCCGGGGTCACCCCGCTGCCCCTCCCTGTAACACCTCGGCCGGGGTCACCCCGCTGCCCCTCCCCGAGACGTGACACCTTGGCCGGGGTCACCCCGCTGTCCCTCCCTGTAACACCTCGGCCAGGGTCACCCCGCTGCCCCTCCCTGTAACACCTCGGCCGGGGTCACCCCGCTGCCCCTCCCTGTAACACCTCGGCCGGGGTCACCCCGCTGCCCCTCCCCGAGACGTGACACCTTGGCCGGGGCCACCCCGCTGCCCCTCCTCGAGACGTGACACCTCGGCCGGGGCCACCCCGCTGCCCCTCCCTGTAACACCTCGGCCGGGGTCACCCCGCTGCCCCTCCCCGAGACGTGACACCTCGGCCGGGGTCACCCCGCTGCCCCTCCCTGTAACACCTCGGCCGGGGTCACCCCACTGCCCCTCCCTGTAACACCTCGGCCGGGGCCACCCCGCTGCCCCTTCCTGTAACACCTCGGCCGGGGTCACCCCGCTGCCCCTCCCTGTAACACCTCGGCCGGGGTCACCCCGCTGCCCCTCCCCGAGACGTGACACCTCGGCCGGGGTCACCCCGCTGCCCCTCCCCGAGACGTGACACCTCGGCCGGGGTCACCACGCTGCCCCTCCCTGTAACACCTCGGCCGGGGTCACCCCGCTGCCCCTCCCCGAGACGTGACACCTCGGCCGGGGTCACCCCGCTGCCCCTCCCTGTAACACCTCGGCCGGGGTCACCCCGCTGCCCCTCCCCGAGACGTGACACCCCGGCCGGGGCCACCCCGCTGCCCCTCCCCGAGACGTGACACCTCGGCCGGAGTCACCCTGCTGCCCCTCCCCGAGACGTGACACCTCGGCCGGGGCCACCCCGCTGCCCCTCCCTAAGACGTGACACCTCTGCCGGGGTCACCCCGCTGCCCCTCCCCGAGACGTGACACCTCGGCCGGGGCCACCCCGCTGCCCCTCCCCGAGACGTGACACCTCGGCCGGTGTCACCCTGCTGCCCCTCCCCGAGACGTGACACCTCGGCCAGGGCCACCCCGCTGCCCCTCCCTAAGACGTGACACCTCGGCCGGGGTCACCCCGCTGCCCCTCCCCGAGACGTGACACCTCGGCCGGGGCCACCCCGCTGCCCCTCCCCGAGACGTGACACCTCGGCCGGGGCCACCCCGCTGCCCCTCCCCGAGACGTGACACCTCGGCCAGGGTCACCCTGCTGCTCCTCCCTGAAACACCTCGGCCGGGGTCACCCCGCTGCCCCTCCCCGAGACATGACACCTCGGCCGGGGTCACCCCGCTGCCCCTCCCCGAGACGTGACACCTCGGCCGGGGTCACCCCGCTGCCCCTCCCTGTAACACCTCGGCCGGGGTCACCCCGCTGCCCCTCCCCGAGACGTGACACCTCGGCCGGGGTCACCCCGCTGCCCCTCCCTGTAACACCTCGGCCGGGGTCACCCCGCTGCCCCTCCCTGTAACACCTCGGCCGGGGTCACCCCGCTGCCCCTCCCCGAGACGTGACACCTTGGCCGGGGCCACCCCGCTGCCCCTCCCCGAGACGTGACACCTCGGCCGGGGCCACCCCGCTGCCCCTCCCCGAGACGTGACACCTCGGCCGGGGCCACCCCGCTGCCCCTCCCCGAGACGTGACACCTCGGCCGGGGCCACCCCGCTGCCCCTCCCGGAGACGTGACACCTCGGCCGGGGCCACCCCGCTGCCCCTCCCTGTAACACCTCGGCCGGGGTCACCCCGCTGCCCCTCCCCGAGACGTGACACCTCGGCCGGGGCCACCCCGCTGCCCCTTCCTGTAACACCTCGGCCGGGGTCACCCCGCTGCCCCTCCCTGTAACACCTCGGCCGGGGTCACCCCGCTGCCCCTCCCCGAGACGTGACACCTCGGCCGGGGTCACCCCGCTGCCCCTCCCTGTAACACCTCGGCCGGGGTCACCCCGCTGCCCCTACCCGAGACGTGACACCTCGGCCGGGGTCACCCCGCTGCCCCTCCCTGTAACACCTCGGCCGGGGTCACCCCGCTGCCCCTCCCCGAGACGTGACACCTCGGCCGGGGCCACCCCGCTGCCCCTCCCCGAGACGTGACACCTCGGCCGGTGTCACCCTGCTGCCCCTCCCCGAGACGTGACACCTCGGCCGAAGCCACCCCGCTGCCCCTCCCCGACACGTGACACCTCGGCCGGGGTCACCCCGCTGCCCCTCCCCGAGACGTGACACCTCGGCCGGGGCCACCCCGCTGCCCCTCCCCGAGACGTGACACCTCGGCCGGTGTCACCCTGCTGCCCCTCCCCGAGACGTGACACCTCGGCCGGGGCCACCCCGCTGCCCCTCCCTAAGACGTGACACCTCGGTCGGGGTCACCCCGCTGCCCCTCCCCGTGACGTGACACCTCGGCCGGGGCCACCCCGCTGCCCCTCCCCGAGACGTGACACCTCGGCCAGTGTCACCCTGCTGCCCCTCCCCGAGACGTGACACCTCGGCCGGTGTCACCCTGCTGCCCCTCTCCGAGACGTGACACCTCGGCCGGGGCCACCCCGCTGCCCCTCCCTAAGACGTGACACCTCGGCCGGGGCCACCCCGCTGCCCCTCCCCGAGACGTGACACCTCGGCCAGGGTCACCCTGCTGCTCCTCCCTGAAACACCTCGGCCGGGGTCACCCCGCTGCCCCTCCCCGAGACATGACACTTCGAACGGGGTCACCCCGCTGCCCCTCCCCGAGACGTGACACCTCGGCCGGGGTCACCCCGCTGCCCCTCCCTGTAAAACCTCGGCAGGGGCCACCCCGCTGCCCCTCCCTGTAACACCTCGGCCGGGGTCACC
This sequence comes from Arenicola marina, assembly GCA_964019135.1. Classification (NCBI taxonomy): domain Eukaryota; kingdom Metazoa; phylum Annelida; class Polychaeta; family Arenicolidae; genus Arenicola; species Arenicola marina. Next base: position 21,447,170 of record OZ025248.1, on the reverse strand, counting down.
CCGCTGCCCCTCCCTGTAACACCTCGGCCGGGGTCACCCCGCTGCCCCTCCCCGAGACGTGACACCTCGGCCGGGGTCACCCCGCTGCCCCTCCCTGTAACACCTCGGCCGGGGTCACCCCGCTGCCCCTCCCTGTAACACCTCGGCCGGGGTCACCCCGCTGCCCCTCCCCGAGACGTGACACCTTGGCCGGGGCCACCCCGCTGCCCCTTCCTGTAACACCTCGGCCGGGATCACCCCGCTGCCCCTCCCTGTAACACCTCGGCCGGGGTCACCCCGCTGCCCCTCCCTGTAACACCTCGGCCGGGGTCACCCCGCTGCCCCTCCCCGAGACGTGACACCTCGGCCGGGGTCACCCCGCTGCCCCTCCCTGTAACACCTCGGCCGGGGTCACCCCGCTGCCCCTCCCCGAGACGTGACACCTCGGCCGGGGCCACCTCGCTGCCCCTCCCCGAGACGTGACAACTCGGCCGGTGTCACCCTGCTGCCCCTCCCCGAGACGTGACACCTCGGCCGGGGCCACCCCGCTGCCCCTCCCTGTAACACCTCGGCCGGGGTCACCCCGCTGCCCCTCCCTGTAACACCTCGGCCGGGGCCACCCCGCTGCTCCTCCCCGAGACGTGACACCTCGGCCGGGGTCACCCCGCTGCCCCTCCCCGAGACGTGACACCTCGGCCGGGGCCACCCCGCTGCCCCTCCCTAAGACGTGACACCTCGGCCGGGGTCACCCCGCTGCCCCTCCCCGAGACGTGACACCTCGGCCGGGGCCACCCCGCTGCCCCTCCCCGAGACGTGACACCTCGGCCGGGGCCACCTCGCTGCCCCTCCCCGAGACGTGACACCTCGGCCGGGGCCACCCCGCTGCCCCTCCCTAAGACGTGACACCTCGGCCGGGGTCACCCCGCTGCCCCTCCCCGAAACGTGACACTTCGGCCGGGGCCACCCCGCTGCCCCTCCCCGAGATGTGACACCTCGGCCAGTGTCACCCTGCTGCCCTTCCCCGAGACGTGACACCTCGGCCGGGGCCACCCCGCTGCCCCTCCCTAAGACGTGACACCTCGGCCGGGGCCACCCCGCTGCCCCTCCCCGAGACGTGACACCTCGGCCGGGGTCACCCTGCTGCTCCTCCCTGAAACACCTCGGCCGGGGTCACCCCGTTGCCCCTCCCCGAGATATGACACCTCGGCCGGGGTCTCCCCGCTGCCCCTCCCCGAGACGTGACACCTCGGCCGGGGCCACCCCGCTGCCCCTCCCCGAGACGTGACACCTCGGCCGGGGTCACCCCGCTGCCCCTCCCCGAGACGTGACACCTCGGCCGGGGTCACCCCGCTGCCCCTCCCTGTAACACCTCGGCCGGGGTCACCCCGCTGCCCCTCCCTGTAACACCTCGGCCGGGGCCACCCCGCTGCCCCTCCCCGAGACATGACACCTCGGCCGGGGTCACCCCGCTGCCCCTCCCTAAGACGTGACACCTCGGCCGGGGTCACCCCGCTGCCCCTCCCCGAAACGTGACACTTCGGCCGGGGCCACCCCGCTGCCCCTCCCCGAGATGTGACACCTCGGCCAGTGTCACCCTGCTGCCCTTCCCCGAGACGTGACACCTCGGCCGGGGCCACCCCGCTGCCCCTCCCTAAGACGTGACACCTCGGCCGGGGCCACCCCGCTGCCCCTCCCCGAGACGTGACACCTCGGCCGGGGTCACCCTGCTGCTCCTCCTTGAAACACCTCGGCCGGGGTCACCCCGTTGCCCCTCCCCGAGATATGACACCTCGGCCGGGGTCTCCCCGCTGCCCCTCCCCGAGACGTGACACCTCGGCCGGGGCCACCCCGCTGCCCCTCCCCGAGACGTGACACCTCGGCCGGGGTCACCCCGCTGCCCCTCCCCGAGACGTGACACCTCGGCCGGGGTCACCCCGCTGCCCCTCCCTGTAACACCTCGGCCGGGGTCACCCCGCTGCCCCTCCCTGTAACACCTCGGCCGGGGCCACCCCGCTGCCCCTCCCCGAGACATGACACCTCGGCCGGGGTCACCCCGCTGCCCCTCCCCGAGACGTGACACCTCGGCCGGGGTCACCCCGCTGCCCCTCCCCGAGACGTGACACCTCGGCCGGGGTCACCCCGCTGCCACTCCCCGAGACGTGACACCTCGGACGGGGTCACCCCGCTGCCCCTCCCCGAGACGTGACACCTCGGCCGGGGTCACCCCGCTGCCACTCCCCGAGACGTGACACCTCGGCCGGGGTCACCCCGCTGCCCCTCCCTGTAACACCTCGGCCGGGGTCACCCCGCTGCCCTTCCCCGAGACGTGACACCTCGGCCGGGGTCACCCCGCTGCCCTTCCCCGAGACGTGACACCTCGGCCGGGGTCACCCCGCTGCCCCTCCCTGTAACACCTCGGCCGGGGCCACCCCGCTGCTCCTCCCCGAGACGTGACACCTCGGCCGGGGTCACCCCGCTGCCCCTCCCCGAGACGTGACACCTCGGCCGGGGCCACCCCGCTGCCCCTCCCCGAGACGTGACACCTCGGCCGGGGTCACCCCGCTGCCCCTCCCCGAGACGTGACACCTCGGCCGGGGCCACCCCGCTGCCCCTCCCTGTAACACCTCGGCCGGTGTCACCCCGCTGCCCCTCCCCGAGACGTGACACCTCGGCCGGGGTCACCCCGCTGCCCCTCCCTGTAACACCTCGGCCGGGGTCACCCCGCTGCCCCTCCCCGAGACGTGACACCTCGGCCGGGGTCACCCCGCTGCCCCTCCCCGAGACGTGACACCTCGGCCGGGGTCACCCCGCTGCCCCTCCCTGTAACACCTCGGCCGGGGTCACCCCGCTGCCCTTCCCCGAGACGTGACACCTCGGCCGGGGTCACCCCGCTGCCCCTCCCTGTAACACCTCGGCCGGGGTCACCCCGCTGCCCTTCCCCGAGACGTGACACCTCGGCCGGGGTCACCCCGCTGCCCTTCCCCGAGACGTGACACCTCGGCCGGGGTCACCCCGCTGCCCCTCCCTGTAACACCTCGGCCGGGGCCACCCCGCTGCCCCTCCCCGAGAGGTGACACCGCGGCCGGGGTCACCCCGCTGCCCCTCCCCGAGACGTGACACTTCGGCCGGGGCCACCCCGCTGCCCCTCCCCGAGAGGTGACACCTCGGCCGGGGTCACCCCGCTGCCCCTCCCTGAAACACCTCGGCCGTGGTCACCCCGCTGCCCCTCCCCGAGACGTGACACCTCGGCCGGGGTCACCCCGCTGCCCCTCCCTGTAACACCTCGGCCGGGGTCACCCCGCTGCCCCTCCCCGAGACGTGACACCTCGGCCGGAGTCACCCCGCTGCCCCTCCCCGAGACGTGACACCTCGGCCGGGGTCACCCCGCTGCCCCTCTCCGAGACGTGACACCTCGGCCGGGGTCACCCCGCTGCCCCTCCCTGTAAAACCTCGGCCGGGGTCACCCCGCTGCCCCTCCCCGAGACGTGACACCTCGGCCGGGCCACCCCGCTGCCCCTCCCTGTAACACCTCGGCCGGGGTCACCCCGCTGCCCCTCCCCGAGATGTGACACCTCGGCCGGGGCCACCCCGCTGCCCCTCCCCGAGACGTGACACCTCGGCCGGGGCCACCCCGCTGCCCCTTCCTGTAACACCTCGGCCGGGGTCACTCCGTTGCCCCTCCCCGAGACGTGACACCTCGGCCGGGGCCACCCCGCTGCCCCTCCCTGTAACACCTCGGCCGGGGTCACCCCGCTGCCCCTCCCCGAGACGTGACACCTCGGCCGGGGCCACCCCGCTGCCCCTCCCCGAGACGTGACACCTCGGCCGGGGCCACCCCGCTGCCCCTTCCTGTAACACCTCGGCCGGGGTCACCCCGCTGCCCCTCCCTGTAACACCTCGGCCGGGGTCACCCCGCTGCCCCTCCCCGAGACGTGACACCTCGGCCGGGGTCACCCCGCTGTCCCTCCCTGTAACACCTCGGCCAGGGTCACCCCGCTGCCCCTCCCTGTAACACCTCGGCCGGGGTCACCCCGCTGCCCCTCCCTGTAACACCTCGGCCGGGGTCACCCCGCTGCCCCTCCCCGAGACGTGACACCTTGGCCGGGGCCACCCCGCTGCCCCTCCCCGAGACGTGACACCTCGGCCGGGGCCACCCCGCTGCCCCTCCCTGTAACACCTCGGCCGGGGTCACCCCGCTGCCCCTCCCCGAGACGTGACACCTCGGCCGGGGTCACCCCGCTGCCCCTCCCTGTAACACCTCGGCCGGGGTCACCCCACTGCCCCTCCCTGTAACACCTCGGCCGGGGCCACCCCGCTGCCCCTCCCCGAGACGTGACACCTCGGCCGGGGTCACCCCGCTGCCCCTCCCCGAGACGTGACACCTCGGCCGGGGTCACCCCGCTGCCCCTCCCTGTAACACCTCGGCCGGGGTCACCCCGCTGCCCCTCCCCGAGACGTGACACCTCGGCCGGGGTCACCCCGCTGCCCCTCCCTGTAACACCTCGGCCGGGGTCACCCCGCTGCCCCTCCCCGAGACGTGACACCTCGGCCGGGGCCACCCCGCTGCCCCTCCCCGAGACGTGACACCTCGGCCGGTGTCACCCTGCTGCCCCTCCCCGAGACGTGACACCTCGGCCGGGGCCATCCCGCTGCCCCTCCCTAAGACGTGACACCTCGGCCGGGGTCACCCCGCTGCCCCTCCCCGAGACGTGACACCTCGGCCGGGGCCACCCCGCTGCCCCTCCCCGAGACGTGACACCTCGGCCGGGGCCACCCCGCTGCCCCTCCCCGAGACGTGACACCTCGGCCAGGGTCACCCTGCTGCTCCTCCCTGAAACACCTCGGCCGGGGTCACCCCGCTGCCCCTCCCCGAGACATGACACCTCGGCCGGGGTCACTCCGCTGCCCCTCCCCGAGACGTGACACCTCGGCCGGGGTCACCCCGCTGCCCCTCCCTGTAACACCTCGGCCGGGGTCACCCCGCTGCCCCTCCCCGAGACGTGACACCTCGGCCGGGGTCACCCCGCTGCCCCTCCCCGAGACGTGACACCTCGGCCGGGGCCACCCCGCTGCCCCTCCCTGTAACACCTCGGCCGGTGTCACCCCGCTGCCCCTCCCCGAGACGTGACACCTCGGCCGGGGTCACCCCGCTGCCCCTCCCTGTAACACCTCGGCCGGGGTCACCCCGCTGCCCCTCCCCGAGACGTGACACCTCGGCCGGGGTCACCCCGCTGCCCCTCCCCGAGACGTGACACCTCGGCCGGGGTCACCCCGCTGCCCCTCCCTGTAACACCTCGGCCGGGGTCACCCCGCTGCCCTTCCCCGAGACGTGACACCTCGGCCGGGGTCACCCCGCTGCCCCTCCCTGTAACACCTCGGCCGGGGTCACCCCGCTGCCCTTCCCCGAGACGTGACACCTCGGCCGGGGTCACCCCGCTGCCCTTCCCCGAGACGTGACACCTCGGCCGGGGTCACCCCGCTGCCCCTCCCTGTAACACCTCGGCCGGGGCCACCCCGCTGCCCCTCCCCGAGAGGTGACACCGCGGCCGGGGTCACCCCGCTGCCCCTCCCCGAGACGTGACACTTCGGCCGGGGCCACCCCGCTGCCCCTCCCCGAGAGGTGACACCTCGGCCGGGGTCACCCCGCTGCCCCTCCCTGAAACACCTCGGCCGTGGTCACCCCGCTGCCCCTCCCCGAGACGTGACACCTCGGCCGGGGTCACCCCGCTGCCCCTCCCTGTAACACCTCGGCCGGGGTCACCCCGCTGCCCCTCCCCGAGACGTGACACCTCGGCCGGAGTCACCCCGCTGCCCCTCCCCGAGACGTGACACCTCGGCCGGGGTCACCCCGCTGCCCCTCTCCGAGACGTGACACCTCGGCCGGGGTCACCCCGCTGCCCCTCCCTGTAAAACCTCGGCCGGGGTCACCCCGCTGCCCCTCCCCGAGACGTGACACCTCGGCCGGGCCACCCCGCTGCCCCTCCCTGTAACACCTCGGCCGGGGTCACCCCGCTGCCCCTCCCCGAGATGTGACACCTCGGCCGGGGCCACCCCGCTGCCCCTCCCCGAGACGTGACACCTCGGCCGGGGCCACCCCGCTGCCCCTTCCTGTAACACCTCGGCCGGGGTCACTCCGTTGCCCCTCCCCGAGACGTGACACCTCGGCCGGGGCCACCCCGCTGCCCCTCCCTGTAACACCTCGGCCGGGGTCACCCCGCTGCCCCTCCCCGAGACGTGACACCTCGGCCGGGGCCACCCCGCTGCCCCTCCCCGAGACGTGACACCTCGGCCGGGGCCACCCCGCTGCCCCTTCCTGTAACACCTCGGCCGGGGTCACCCCGCTGCCCCTCCCTGTAACACCTCGGCCGGGGTCACCCCGCTGCCCCTCCCCGAGACGTGACACCTCGGCCGGGGTCACCCCGCTGTCCCTCCCTGTAACACCTCGGCCAGGGTCACCCCGCTGCCCCTCCCTGTAACACCTCGGCCGGGGTCACCCCGCTGCCCCTCCCTGTAACACCTCGGCCGGGGTCACCCCGCTGCCCCTCCCCGAGACGTGACACCTTGGCCGGGGCCACCCCGCTGCCCCTCCCCGAGACGTGACACCTCGGCCGGGGCCACCCCGCTGCCCCTCCCTGTAACACCTCGGCCGGGGTCACCCCGCTGCCCCTCCCCGAGACGTGACACCTCGGCCGGGGTCACCCCGCTGCCCCTCCCTGTAACACCTCGGCCGGGGTCACCCCACTGCCCCTCCCTGTAACACCTCGGCCGGGGCCACCCCGCTGCCCCTCCCCGAGACGTGACACCTCGGCCGGGGTCACCCCGCTGCCCCTCCCCGAGACGTGACACCTCGGCCGGGGTCACCCCGCTGCCCCTCCCTGTAACACCTCGGCCGGGGTCACCCCGCTGCCCCTCCCCGAGACGTGACACCTCGGCCGGGGTCACCCCGCTGCCCCTCCCTGTAACACCTCGGCCGGGGTCACCCCGCTGCCCCTCCCCGAGACGTGACACCTCGGCCGGGGCCACCCCGCTGCCCCTCCCCGAGACGTGACACCTCGGCCGGTGTCACCCTGCTGCCCCTCCCCGAGACGTGACACCTCGGCCGGGGCCATCCCGCTGCCCCTCCCTAAGACGTGACACCTCGGCCGGGGTCACCCCGCTGCCCCTCCCCGAGACGTGACACCTCGGCCGGGGCCACCCCGCTGCCCCTCCCCGAGACGTGACACCTCGGCCGGGGCCACCCCGCTGCCCCTCCCCGAGACGTGACACCTCGGCCAGGGTCACCCTGCTGCTCCTCCCTGAAACACCTCGGCCGGGGTCACCCCGCTGCCCCTCCCCGAGACATGACACCTCGGCCGGGGTCACTCCGCTGCCCCTCCCCGAGACGTGACACCTCGGCCGGGGTCACCCCGCTGCCCCTCCCTGTAACACCTCGGCCGGGGTCACCCCGCTGCCCCTCCCCGAGACGTGACACCTCGGCCGGGGTCACCCCGCTGCCCCTCCCTGTAACACCTCGGCCGGGGTCACCCCGCTGCCCCTCCCCGAGACGTGACACCTTGGCCGGGGCCACCCCGCTGCCCCTCCCCGAGACGTGACACCTCGGCCGGGGCCACCCCGCTGCCCCTCCCCGAGACGTGACACCTCGGCCGGGGCCACCCCGCTGCCCCTCCCCGAGACGTGACACCTCGGCCGGGGCCACCCCGCTGCCCCTCCCCGAGACGTGACACCTCGGCCGGGGCCACCCCGCTGCCCCTCCCTGTAACACCTCGGCCGGGGTCACCCCGCTGCCCCTCCCCGAGACGTGACACCTCGGCCGGGGCCACCCCGCTGCCCCTTCCTGTAACACCTCGGCCGGGGTCACCCCGCTGCCCCTCCCTGTAACACCTCGGCCGGGGTCACCCCGCTGCCCCTCCCCGAGACGTGACACCTCGGCCGGGGTCACCCCGCTGCCCCTCCCTGTAACACCTCGGCCGGGGTCACCCCGCTGCCCCTCCCCGAGACGTGACACCTCGGCCGGGGTCACCCCGCTGCCCCTCCCCGAGACGTGACACCTCGGCCGGGGTCACCCCGCTGCCCCTCCCTGTAACACCTCGGCCGGGGTCACCCCGCTGCCCCTCCCCGAGACGTGACACCTCGGCCGGGGCTACCCCGCTGCCCCTCCCCGAGACGTGACACCTCGGCCGGTGTCACCCTGCTGCCCCTCCCCGAGACGTGACACCTCGGCCGGGGCCACCCCGCTGCCCCTCCCTAAGACGTGACACCTCGGCCGGGGTCACCCCGCTGCCCCTCCCCGAGACGTGACACCTCGGCCGGGGCCACCCCGCTGCCCCTCCCCGAGACGTGACACCTCGGCCGGTGTCACCCTGCTGCCCCTCCCCGAGACGTGACACCTCGGCCGGGGTCACCCCGCTGCCCCTCCCTAAGACGTGACACCTCGGTCGGGGTCACCCCGCTGCCCCTCCCCGAGACGTGACACCTCGGCCGGGGCCACCCCGCTGCCCCTCCCCGAGACGTGACACCTCGGCCAGTGTCACCCTGCTGCCCCTCCCCGAGACGTGACACCTCGGCCGGGGCCACCCCGCTGCCCCTCCCTAAGACGTGACACCTCGGCCGGGGCCACCCCGCTGCCCCTCCCCGAGACGTGACACCTCGGCCGGGGTCACCCTGCTGCTCCTCCCTGAAACACCTCGGCCGGGGTCACCCCGCTGCCCCTCCCCGAGACATGACACCTCGGCCGGGGTCTCCCCGCTGCCCCTCCCCGAGCCGTGACACCTCGGCCGGGGCCACCCCGCTGCCCCTCCCCGAGACGTGACACCTCGGCCGGGGTCACCCCGCTGCCCCTCCCCGAGACGTGACACCTCGGCCGGGGTCACCCCGCTGCCCCTCCCTGTAACACCTCGGCCGGGGTCACCCCGCTGCCCCTCCCTGTAACACCTCGGCCGGGGCCACCCCGCTGCCCCTCCCCGAGACATGACACCTCGGCCGGGGTCACCCCGCTGCCCCTCCCCGAGACGTGACACCTCGGCTGGTGTCAACAAACGCCGCCTGGCAGCGAGTGCTCACGCTAAGTTTGTTTACTTCCGGCGAGCGACGGAGAATTCAAAACGAAGCGAGAGAGGACACAAATCGCCCGGATTACAAGAGAATATACTACCGACCAAAGACATGACTGTCCGACGAAAGTCATAAAAGCTTCAGGAATCTAAGGGAACAACTTGACGGGTAGGCACTGCATATTTATTCTGTTAGGTCCTTCAACTTGAGCCACCGGTCCGCGATTTCAAATTTTAGGCCTGGTGAGCGGCATGGCTCTCACCCTTGCTCCGTTTACGGGCGTGGTCAGAGAGGCATGTACCAGGGCTAGGGCTAGCCCTGGTACATGCCTCTCTGACCACGTACCAGGGCTAGGCTAGGGCCACCACGCCTATCATGCTGCCCTTTCCACGCGAGCCCCGCCCGGGGCCACCTCGCTACCCCTCGATCCCTACTACGCAAGTCCCGGTGTCTCCCCAGACGTGAGATCCCGGCCGGGGTCACCCCGCGGCCCCTCTCTAGTACACGAGCCCCGGCCGGGATCATGCTGCTGCCACCCCCCTTGAGAGAGGGGTCCATCACCATGATCACAGCTATTGACAACCAACACGCCACACCCTAGCCTTGACACATGGCTCTCTTGACCTCGCACCTAAAGGAGACGAGAGAGAGCCATGAAGCCAGTTTCGGTTGTGAGCGTTGATTTAAAAATCAGCGCCCTTCGGCCGTCGATTGCCGAAAGTACAGAAATAAACGGTCCTTTAAATTTGTCAAGTTGTTCTTCATACCTTTATAGTTCCAAGGGCAATGAGATTGAAAACAAACAAAATCCACCACTTTTTGTACTGGTGAAAGTTTTCAGCAAGAATTTTCAACAACTCTCCCCGCCGCCATGTCGCTGTTACGTCACAGTTCTCGTCGATCTCCCGGCAGAGGGCGTTACCCTTACGCCATAGTCCTAGGAAAAATTGTGATGCGAGGAACGAGCTCCGTCTGCCGGGAGATCGACGAGAACTGTGACGTAACAGCGACATGGCGGCGGGGAGAGTTGTTGAAAATTGTTGTTGAAAACTTTCACCAGTACAAAAAGTGGTGGATTTTGTTTGTTTTCAATCTCATTGCCCTTGGAACTATAAAGGTATGAAGAACAACTTGACAAATTGATAAGGACCGTTTATTTCTGTACTTTCTGCGATCCACGGCCGAAGGGCGCTGATTTTTAAATCAACAATCGCAACCGACACTGGCTTCATGGCCCTCCGGCCCGCTCCCCAGAGCGGATAAGCCAGGGAGGGGCATGCAACAGGGCTAGCCACACCCCATCCTCGCCCAGTCCAGCAGTCCAGTGAGGGCGGGGCGAAAAAGCTGAGAGCAATAAAAACTGCGGGCGAAAAATCCAGTTACCCGTGAAACCAGATATTATGTACAGCCGTAAGACAGGGGAAGGAACGACATTGCCTGAAGCCAAACGTTAGAGTAAGCTAGCGATAGGCCGGGACAAAGACAATGTGGAACCCCCACATTCTTCGCAGGGCTCATCACCCCAGAACGGGCTAATCCCGCCGAAAATGGAGGCCAACTTTTCAAAATCCTGAATGCGCCTGCGACTTTATGACTCGTCTGGAGATAGTGGACTGTGGAGTGCTGTGTATGTCTGGGGTCTCCGAGACCGTTAAGATGTACGCCATCAAGGTGATGAGCGACAGCGGACTGGGTCCCGTCGTTTCAGGATATGAAACTAATTAAAGTAGTAAAGTAAAGAGTAATTAAGACTGTATATAAGGCCGTCGTCTTGCTGATCCAGAGTAGTTGATCCTTCCCCTCACGCCACAGTATCAACATCCGGTGAGAATCCCCAGTCGAAATCCGGTAGGTGGCGCCCTCCACAACTGCATCAACTGGGGGGGAGGGGGGGAGGGGCTACCAGTGAGCGCCGGTTGGTGAAGGGTACCAGTGAGCGCCGGGGGTGGAGGGTTCCAGTGAGCGCCGGTTGGTGAAGGGTACCAGTGAGCGCCGGGGGTGGAGGGTACCAGTGAGCCCTCTGACCCATCGGTTCCTACCACAGCCACAGTCAAGCAGTGGAGGGTGGAGGCCGCGGGGGAGGGGGCCGGCGGGAGGGGGGCGGGGAGTTTAGGGGGCCCCACAACGTATACTAAATTTACACACGTAGTATACGTTGTGGGGCCCCATACCCCCTCCCCCGATTTACTGTGCCTGTGGTTCCTACGGTCGGGATCAAACGTATGCCATTATCATAGCGCCGCGCGTTATAACCTATATTGGGGTAGACCCACATTAACCTCATGGCTCATAATAACGTGTTCCAACGGAGTACTTTCGGAAGGTTTCTCTACGCGTATAGTTACAATTGATGACCGGGGGGTGAGAGTAAAGTCAATGATCATTTGGCTTAAACGTGGCCTCGGTGGGGTTCTGAAGCATGCGTTGTAATACATTATGGTTTTTCTACGGATCCGTCTAGCCCTCTCCTTAACTCATTAATCTTGGGTTGAACGAGTTTTCCTCCGTCAAGGAATCAGTATGTCTGCGTGATATCTATATATACGCAAGATTTCGATTTAAGGATTCAGATGAGAAAGTATTAACGCCTATGTTAGCCAATCATGAATTTATAACACTTTCTTCGGGAGGTGGGGGTGGGGCGTTTTAGAAAATGCATCTGACAAAGGCAGTGAGCCAAGTCTCGTTACTCGGATCACATAACTTCATCCGTTATATAAATTATGGGGTGGTACTCAGTTAAAATGTTTGATTCTTCTAGACCTACATTTATAGTTTACCCCTGATCCTCTGTTAATGGTAACGCGCCTCAATGTAGGCGGTCAAACTACTTTTAGCAAAGTTTAGTAATAAATCGTATATTTACCTGTTGTGAAGGCGGTACGGCAGGTGTTTGTTAAAGGTAAATGTCGAATACAAATACGACCAAATGACCAGATTTCCGATAAATAGTTCCTCATCGTCTTATCAATTGTTTGAGATCAACACCTCAGTGTCCTCGACATCTATAAATATCGACATAAAACAACGGTTTGCCTTGTGTCGAATGAAAGATTTATTTCAAAACCACAAAAGTGCAATTGGTAATGTAAATGTTGCAACTGCCACAGAAGGCAGATACGAGTGACAGTCAATAAGCAGAAGCATATAATAACGCAATACAAGGAATATCAATCACGGTTTTGAAATTGAAAATAACTAAGTACAGATATTAACATTCAGAAAACACATGCTGAGAGTATTAAGCCTTTACGGCTTAGGCGATTAACAAATCTTAGTTTAAACCTTAGTTTAAAACTTAAACCCATTCTACGGCTAGTGTTCCTTGAATTGCCATAATGATATGGATCTGGAACGACTTTGATTTCCTTTGCAAAAGAGTATTACAGGACGTTTTGATCAAACACATATATATATGTATATATTCGACTACAATTCAAGCGCTGAAATGTGTATAACAAGGAACCAGTAAAGAAATGCCAACTATTTACAAGGCATCGACTACAAAATCTGAAACATTTATATACAATGGGATTCTTGCGGATTTAAGTCGCGCTACCTCAAACCCGTGGGTAAGGAGATACATACTTGTCTCTTTCCGTGGAAAACAGAATCAGGTGGGGCAGGGTAGGGGGCATATATCAGGGCGAGAACGGGGGTGGGGGTATGTACATAAATCCATGATTACTCGCTATGTGCTTTTAAATGGTTCGTATTCCACTGATATTTGACCAAATTATTCTCTATTTAGGATACATTCGCCCTTGATGGGGCCGTCCCACCACATATTCTCTGGCTCAAAACCTTGAAATGGCGTTACACAGAACGTAACCTATTATATATCAAAGCGCCATTAAGGGAGAGTCAGATGGAATAATCATGTTAAACCAATATCTAGCAGTGAGGTCATGTCTCTGAGCTCTAGGACAGGACCCGGTGTACAATGGTAGCCTATATCATTGGCTACACAATTGAAAGTATGTTTGGTGGGCTATAGTTTGTCGGTCAATTGTACCGGGAAAGACAGAAACCGGCAGACATATTCGACGATAATCACTGCTATGAAGGTAAAAACTACGATTGGACGCAATGTTGACGAACTGCGCAAAAAAAAACGACTGCAGTTTAATAATCGTCATTTAATGGACTGTAGTTCAATGAACTATCATTTTTAGAAGACTGTTGTTCAATAAACTACAGTTCGATCAACTGTCGTCCCATGAAGTGTCGGTGAATGAATAAACCCGTATATACAAGGCGATAATCTTGAAGTTTAGTGTTGTTAGAACCACATGGCTGACCATAACTGCAAGCACACAGTTCAAACGTCAGGCAATTGACTAAGACATGGGTTGACAGACATCGCAAAAATATAACAATCCACGTAAAGCTAACATGCTACGAAACTCAAAAAGAAAAAAGCAATACTGGACGTTCTAGCAAGACGTATGGAAGCAAAGATGCATGCCATACATTCGCCAATCGATTTCGTCTTCACAGCTTTTAGGAGTACAACACAACGTTTAAGCTATCACAAATACATATTGCCACGCTGCAGTAAGTTTCTAATTCCCCAATGACGTCCAGCCATTTAAGACAGATGCAGCACAATTCTATCAACGAAGGAAGGACTAAATACATAATTTGTCACTGGTTTTTTTACGCACAAGCAAAATTTGATTTATGCTACTTAAACAGCGGAAACACATTAAAACAACACATCCATCGTTTTTACGCGGCGATACAAAAACTAATTATGGCTGGAGTTCGTAAAAGCAATATGCATTTAATGTTTTAAAATATTACTCTAATGTGGTTGCAGAAAGCGCGAGGAATGTACAGTACAAAGGCGCAACTACGAGGAAGTTATCAACATCAGGAACCATGAACTAACCCCTATGCGCTTGCATTGTTGAGCGTTTATCAGAACGAACACGATAACAGGGCGTACAAGAGACGTGCAATCAATTTCCATCGTCTCAGGACAAGTAGTCATCAGATTCCAGACAGATAGTTTGTCGATCGATTTAAATTGGCACCATACTATAACGTTGGTGCACGGATCACAAACAGTGCCAACCGGTATCGGCGGAAGAGCACTCGTATACATAGATTTGTATTGATATGTCCTTACTCAGGATGGTCATAACCTCCCAAAGACTGCCACTACCCGTGTACCGGGACTCATAGAAATTACCAATGGGGATGACATAAATGTTAATGGTGCAAGTTTGGTGCAAATGACACGAGATTGTCTCCAAATGCTTAAAAGTTAAAGAAGATGTTAAGAGATAATTGAAAGTTGGTATTCTATGGCAATCTTGGCAAAGTACGACCCATTTATACGCCACCGCAAGATGCATTAACATAAATGTTGGATGACCACGCGTCTTATAACCAACTTATATATCACGTTTTTAAACTCCGACATTCTTACAACACAAAAGTTCATTAATATGTACCGTATAAACTGGCAATAAACATAACGTAGAAGAACAGTTATGACGAGGAGGAAAATAGTAGAATGAACCAATTACTTAACGCTGAGTGTAGATATGTGTAAGTTGCCCTCAACGCGTACATAAGTTAAACTAAATAAGATAAATGTTCAACTCAATTGCAGATATACGACAGGGAATGGTCTATATGAGTGATATCTGTTATCTGGTTAACCTGAGGAAGAACATCGCAGGTATCTCACCCTAAAAAAAACACTCTACCTGACATGCTTGGCGGCTTTACGGTGTCGTATACCAAAAAGCTAGGTATTTGGTTAATGTCAACATTAATGTCCTCGTCCAAAGCTAAAACCACAACACCGTAGACTAAAACACAATCCCTCTGTAGCTATTGGCCACCAGTAGCAACATCACAGTCAATAGTGGCAACATCACGGTACTCTGTCGAAGTCTTCCGTGAGCATTAAGTAATATGCATGTTTGACGAGTATGCCTGACATTAAGTAGGTCAAAGGCAGTCCAGCAAGGTCAAGGGGCACTGCACGACCGTAACAGTTGCGCGGTAATAACAATGATATCAACAGATCGATACCGCAGCAATAAGCCACAATATTGCGGGTTTTGATCTGCACACAAGAGCGAATATCTGACCAGATATACACTAAACTTATAAATAAAACTAAGTACAAGTAATAATTTAAGGGCAATAATATAACGGGCATAAAACAAAAGACGTATCACATGTATCGTGGACAGTTTAGAAGCCGAGTCGTGAGATCTATAACTGTTGCTACAAACCGTGGGCAGAATGAGCCCCTGATAAAAGAATGTATACAATAAGATAAATAAGACTACGTGCCAACAAATTATAAATTAGTATGCAAACTTCAATCGCTTGCCGTCCATCGTAACCATTCTAGTCCTTCATCGAAACCCTCTCTTGGTTTATATTTCAAGCGACTTCTGATTTTTTAACTGTTTTTTGGTTTAACCGTGTGAGCGCCATTAGGGCCGCTGTTACCCGCTCCCACATTTTTGAGCTCTTTCAACACTTCACCAGTGTTTTTACGCGAGCCCCCTGCAGTCGGGTTCCAGTACGTTTTCCCAGATCCGCATTCGTCAGACGAGGCAGGAACCGGAAATGGAGAGACTCGCAGACGCAGGAGGTAGTCTGCGATGATGTCCTGGAGCCAACTTAGAATCAACCAGCCTGGGGCGTACTCCAGGGTGATCAGACCCATCAGGTTGTACCTGTAGTGAGAGTAATCCCAGGGGCAGGCGTTGAACTGACGTAGGATCAGACCGAACGTGAACTCCCACGTGTACACACAGAGCAGATAGACTGGAATACGGAAGTGCTGTTTCACGCCGTGCTTGAGCCACAGGAAGATGTAGAGCTGTTCGACGAAGAAACTGCAGCTGCCATAGATGAAGAAGGATGAGATGGCAGAGTGACCCTTCAAGTGCATGCTGCCAGTATGGAAAAAGTCAAAGAGAGATGTAAAGATGATTTCATCACAGAAGCCTTGTATACCGTAAATGTAGAACCTGGTCATAGCAGACACCGGTTGCATGTTTCCATCAGCACCCATGGTTCTGGTTGTCTGGAGCCACTGATTGGTTGCAGCTTCATGTAATGATGGGTGTGTTGTCCTCGGAAATTGCCAGGGTGGATCAACTCCACCGGTCTATAAGCATGGAAAAGAGATAAAAGTAATTATCTTCACTTTTCAAGCTGTCAATTGGTTATACATCTATTCAAATAAATTTAAATACCTTTCAATAAAATCATTACCATTTGCACAGCACGCAGTATCTACTTGATACACAAGATCACATTAAAATCTGTTTTTAGTCACTGTCATCAGCCAAAGACAGAGCAGCCCTTGCCAATGCCATCAACATAAGGCTGCATTGCTCTCAGCCAGCGCTGTCTATTGACAGTGGGGGGGGGGGGGGGGGGCGGATACCTCCTCTGAACCATGAATCCCCAAGAATTAGGGAGAATCTCCAAGATGCTTTGTCCATTAAGACTGCGTAAAATCTCAGGGCTACAGCCAGCCAATGTTTGCTGATGTTTACAAAGGTCTGCTCAAAATCTCCAAGGCTTATTATGGGTAGCTTACCTTAAGGATTAAGATTGATCATATATCTTTACTTGGAACACAATTACTTTCAGCCCTGCAGCTAGGCCTAATAATAGCTAATTATACATCTAATTTTCATGTAAAATATTTGACTCCTGATCGAGTCCTAGCTCTGCTACATGGCTGTGCTGTCCTTAGCCTCGGGGCTCGGGAGACGCACTCCATTGGAGTGGGTAATTGCATTAAATCAGTAAATCAAGTAGCGCCTGGAGGAGGGGTGGGGTAGGGGCCCCCACAGTATACGCTGTCAGGGCCCCTTATAGTCCAGCTACACTAGACTCTGTGCAGGTGCTCAACTACATTTTATTAGTTGAAGTAGGTGTGCGACATATTCATTGCGTATATGCAAATATGCTGTCGAGCTACAGGTGCTTGAAACCGAGGCCCGGTGAGAGAAGGTAGTCTTGGTGCATAATCGATTGATCTTGAGGCTTAATTAAAGGAGGTTTCAATGGTTTACCCACTAAACATGCAAAAGGCCAATGTATAATTCCATTTGTTTACAGTTTCTGCATATATATATGCTTATGAAGTGCTTAATGAAGTCATTTGCTACCCGTAATTGGACAATCCATTAATAAATTAGTATCATATTTTTGTCCAGAAGTCTCTGTTCATTACATTTAAAGTTACATGTGGAGCTGACTGTTGCAACGGCTATACCAAAATAAACATAAACAGGAACTGTTACCTTTGACCACAAGCAGTGTCAACGGCCACCGCCAAAGAAAAAGTGGCGCTCCGGATGCTTCTATTGTCTCATATAATTTAGCGCTTGGGCCCCCTGTGGGTGGCACCGGTAAATGACTTGTGTACACACGTTTATGACGTTTCAAATCAGCACAAGGTTTCATTTTTGTGGCGGACACTTCATGAATTTGAAATGTTTTACTCCTTGGCAGATAATTGGTGAGCGATATGGTAGGTGTTTATTGTCTGTTATGAACCTTAAGGCCTTAGGTTTGTGTTCTTATACGCAAATTTGGCATTCAAAAACCGCGAAACAACTCCACATGCAACTTTAAGTTGGATCAAAGCTTGAAAAAAAATTGAGGCAAAAATTGCTGTTGTTTGGCAGATTTTTAACAAAAAATGTAATTAAGCTTAGTCTACATCTAGAGATAAGTTAGATCTATTAAGATCTTCGAACATCTATCCATTGGCATTCTTTAATATAAGCTTACTTTAAAAAGTAACCTTACTCTAATTATCGAATCAAAGCAACATCTGTGTTCATTCAAACGGGTTGTTTGAAAGTTCATTAGGCGTCCGTGTAGGATCCGTCAAATAACTAATTTCTAATATAGATTAGCTAGAAGGTAATATACAAAGCTGGATTTTTTTTGGTTTATAACAAATCCTTCAGTTAAGATTAGCCTACATCTAGAGATAATTAAGTTATCAAGATCTTCGAACATCTATCCATTAGCATTCTTCATTATATTTAAAAAGTAGTAAGTTCTTGCAGTAGTCCAATTATCAAATCAAAACAAGTTGTGCTCCCCTTCTCTAGCACATCTACTTCAAAACTAAAAGCTTCTAGATCTATCACAGCTGCTTGTCATTTGGGATCTTGTAGACTATCGTAGTCGTAGTCTATCGTAGACTACTTCTTGCTGGGTTTGCTGCGTTGAATAATGGCGGACCACCCTTACATAAAAAAATATTCACAGTACTTTGCTTCACACTGGGTAACCGTAACACAATCCAGTCAACCAGTCGTCCAGTTTCAAATTCTAGAGATCTTGAGCATAATTTTTACTCAAGCTCATTACATGAGCTGAGTCGTGAAGTTACAAATCCAAATCAGGGAGCAGGAAGGCAGGAACATAACTATTGCCGGCCACATCTATCTGACCATGGCACTCCACCTACACCATGCAATGATCCCTCCCCACAAAATACGGCACTTTTAAACTTTGAGAACAAACATTTTCGGTCAGTCAATGTACCAGGGGATGGAAATTGATTTTTTCATTGCCTTAGCCTATTTTTAGATGGCAATTTCTCTCGAACGAAACTTTACAGATCACAAATAAAGCAACCTAGGGTAATAGGAACCTAAATCATGACAGATTCGGTCAGGGGCAGGTCACTTGACTACAAATCAAATGTACTACTAAACTACTAGATTTACTTTTTCAGTACCAAAACTTTGATATTAAATATACAAAATAGCATAATATTATATGTAAAACTTCACCTTTAAAAAGAACAAGCCATAACTAAGGTTATGGGAAACAGTTTAGCCCAGTTATCATCAGTGGGGGTCCAAAAAATTGCTTCACAACAAAGTCAAAGTCTACGCTCGCCTTCTAGGTTTTACCTACAACATATTAACTAAAATAAGACATCAACTGACTCACCTAGTAAGAAACTCTGGCGTACTGACCGCAGCCGACTGTTAGACAGTGACAGTGTCTGATAACAGGGTCAAGGTTGTTGTGGTTATGTGGGCGATGAGGTCACAGAGTTCATAACGGTACTCTCACTCCCTACTTTCGTAATACTCCGCCAGGGGGCCAGCGTGCGTTGAGCTCCCTTTTGCGTTGAGCTCTGTAGCCTAGTGTGTGTGTGTGTGTTGAGGGGGGGAGGGGGGGGGGGGGGGGGGCTTGTGCATGTTCCCCAATAACGAACACAATTTTTCTCCGGAATACAATATTTTTACCAGGTGATGCAGAATTAAATACAATAGAAGAGGCGGATACCGGTGTTCACAGCTCAAGGTGAAATGAGAATTCCCGAGAAACAAATACCCCGGCCTTGCCCCCTCCCCTCCTTGCTGGTCTGCTGAGCTCCGTGGATATTGCCATAAAGCGGGCATTTTATCAATATGCTTTTCCTGGTTTATCAGTGGGAATTTCTTCTTCACTAAAACTTCTAGTATCGTATTACCCCCAAATGAAACCCAGATAGCATGTAAACGTTGATATATATCTATGTAACGTTACATTTGGGTTCGAATTGTTGATATGTGGTTTCCCGCTACTTTACAACTTTAAACTGACGTTCATTTTTCCCTTACAAATACACGTTTACAAGTTAAACCGAAAATTTAAAGTTAGAAAAAGGCTTAGAAGAAACCTAAGGTCGCAACCGATAATTAATTAGTGATCGAAAATTAAAACATATTGAAAAATAAAGAGCAAATACAGTAAGATTCGTTTCAATAATAGTTTTTCGAATAAAAGTTCGTGAGTTAGAAGTCACATAAAATTAAGTTCGTGTTTATATTTATTTGAAGCGTTTGATACCGGTCTAATATAAAGCCGGCTTCGGTAGCGCAATGGTTAACGTGTGTGAGAGCCCAAAACGTCCGACCACCCAAAACGTCCTACATAGCTAAGAACCACCGAACAGTTACATTTGACGTTTCAATCATTCACAATATGGCGATATGAAACCGTGATATACGCTCGTTTTGTATCTCTTAGATAGCAATGAACGAATAACACTCGAGGAAAAGCTCGAAGGGGTGAGGGGGGGGGGAGTTTAAGTGTGGGGCGGTGCATAACAAACAAAAAATAAGCGTTAGCGGTATTTTACAGCCTTAATTGGAGTCTTTGCCCTCTTTTGAACTTGTCACACCCTCCGGCCGTAGATCTATCAATTAAAACAATAAATATGCAGGGTCGGGATCACCTTGAGGACATGGACAAACTCTGGTCAGGGTTCTTGTGATATATTTATTCGTGGATGCTCGGGTTGTACCTAACTGTGCATTACGTTGTAGGTGTCAAATCCTGATCCTGGCCCGTTTTGGGCAGTCGGACGTTTTGGGCTCTCACAAACGTGCGTGCCTTGTAATCTCGCGAACGGGGTTCCTGGCGGGGATGAACTTTCGGAGGTCTGTGACTTTAACTACCATACAGGTGCCAATGGTGACCAACCTGGGTTGTGACCTGGGGTCACCCTCCTCAGGAAATACACAGTGACACAGGGTGTACATCAGCATGAAGGCCGACTTTCGCCGATCGCTACGGTTATATATTCGTCTAAAAATTGTTTACTGTTAACGTTAAAATGCAAACGGTAATTTAACGTTATATCAATGAGCAAAATTACGTTAGAATAACGTGAACATGTAGCGCTAACTAAACTATAGCTGTTAACGTTCATCTAACGTTAATTTAACGTTTGCATGCTATCTGGAGAATGTATCTTTAATTCGTAATCCAAAGAAGTTTATGAAATACACTAACAGGCCAGCTTCTGGGTAAATTAATTTGTAAAATTAATTTATATATCCCAGAAGGGTAAATATTGAAGCAATCTAGGTGGCTGTGAAAATTGTGTAACTCATAGCTTAAAAGTATGGCGAAATCAGTACCAACTCGGTTATGAACTCTGAACTGTCAAAGTCGTAATTTTTGCGCCAGGTGACGTAGATGCAGGTTCCGGTTTAATTGCTAAATATAGGCAGGTGAAGGATTTAAATAAATATTTAGATCAATTCATATTTTGAGGCCAAAAGGAGGTACACTCAGTAGGCGTTCGCTGTGTTTTATAACGGAGGTTTTTACAAAGCGTATCAGATCTCCAAACGGGGTTCACCACACAAACGGCGAATGTTAAAAAAATATGCAGCAAATTATTAATGTTACATACGTTTTTAAATCGCTGTTTGTCTCCGCTAAACTCCACTGACCCCAACAGCAGTCTCAACGAAAATAGGGAGCATTTGTTTTTCCTCTGCCTTCGGGTCAGGATGTGACAACAACACATGTCTGAGTCTGGCTAATATTGGCCGTTGGCTGAAATCCCCTCCTACCTTATATATAGATATCAATATATCTTAATTATGGTTGACTAAGAGAGAGTCCTAAAATATTTATCACCTCATTTCATTTAATTCAATTCAAGTTTGTCGTCGAAATATTAATGTTATCCTTGTCCGAATTTATTCAAAGTGTAAGGTGAATCTCAACTTAATTCTGACCTTGCTATTTAGGGAAATGTAGCTAATTGGGGGCGGATCTAGGGAGGGTTAGGGGAAATTGAACATACAATGTAAGCAGTCTGGCTCTCCTAGACCCCCCCCTAATTTCTTAGAGAGCCCCCCCCCCCCTTGCAAATTCCTAGATCCGATCCAGCTAATATAGTTCAAACGCTAACTTTGCAATTGGTTTCTTATTTTGTCAAGATGTTTTCATTAATTCTTTTTCAATATCATGTTGTCGTTTCAACGCATGGCCAAGTCAAGTCAAGAAATCCTTACGGAAGGCGTAGTCACTGTTTGCTTGATAAAGCAGGTGATCCGTCGTCACCAATGCTCTGAGCGGGGTCACTGTTTCGTTGGCATCATTGGTTTCAACAGCGTCATGTATACCGACATACGCCTGGGCTGACATGACTGACATTGTCAAAAGTGGAGATTATTATAAGTTGCTTTACAGAAAGACATCGCACATTTAATTAGGTGTCGATGAGTAAAAACGATGACCGTCAGTGTTAATCCTTTGTGTAATCACACCAAAGAATAGAGCGAAAACAATTAACGCGGCGTTCATCTCGTTATGGATAGTGACATGGATATAGCCGACAGGTGTACTATTTTATGTAGCGATCGAGATCATGCCCTATATCGTGTCCCTAGCTAATAGGACCCCCCCCCCCCACTCGTCCTCCAAAACCGGAAGAGAAGAACATATGATACTCTGAGAGTAAGAACAGAAAGACACATTCCAGGCCAGTAAGCCCATGGATTCCGGCCGAATCAAACTACAGAGCGTCATGTCATTAAATATTATCACGAAATATACTGACACTGACTCCATTTGGCAACCTAATTATAATGACAGCAAAAACGACTTGGAGGACATTCCGCTAATTATTACCTAAGTACTTAATTTAATTTTGTCTGAAATCGTATGATTTGTGCTAATGTCTAAATGCCTCTCCATACCCAGTTTCCATGATCTACGCTGGCTTAATTCAAAACCTGGGGTGCAAAGTCCAGCAAAGCCATCTGGATGACCTCACTCCTTCGTAATTGATGGTCCGCCACGTTCTCTGCCTGGGTCAAATTCGGTCCCGGACCGAAGTCGACGCAGCCGGAGAAGGACGCGGACCTGAACGCGGACTCGTGTGTTCGCTCCATTGAATTATACTGGATCCCTTTAAGACGGACGACGCACGACGCTCGCGGACAAGGCGACGCATGCAAGAAAACGGACCGTGTGTTCGTTGCTTAACGCCCCCTACCGGTAGATCGCCACACTAGGCCTACCAGCGCCCGCCGCTAGATGGCGCTACAGAGGTTTACCTCACCGTGAAGATGTTTGGGACCGACTACGCTATATTTCGGTATTTATTCCGTTCAGAACATGTCCGCGCCCATGCTGACAACAACTGAATGTTCTAGCAAGAATTAGGTTGTTGCTTAAACTCCCACTTATTAATTTTCCGCCTTCCCTTTTGCTATCGGTGGTAAGCTTATTAGTTAATAAGCATGTCAGCTGAAAAATTCGTGGAAGTGCAACACCAAATGCGGCAAAACCAAACAGAACTGTCTGATTACTTGAAAGACTTGCAAGGATGGGAAGACGAAATCAAGGAAAAAGACCGCAAATTGAAAAGCCATTCAACAGTGGAAAGTTCTAACTCGGTGAGCTTTTGGGCTTTGTGGTACAGTCGTCCCTAGCTGCATTACAGGGTCCCTTCATAGTTAACTCCTGCTGATCCTGCTGTTTCTGACCTCATCATCCCCATGCCATGGGGCGATGTCATGAAACAATCCCAATTTATATATATCACCCACACAACTGCACAAGTGACAAATATAGATAATATTCTTGACCCTATCATATAAGGCAGGGGCGGATCTAGGAATTTGCCATGGGGGGGGGATGCTCTCTGAAAAACTTGTGACTGGGGGGAGGGATTGATGCTCAGAGAAGCCGACTTTAGTGTATATTCAAGTTCCCAGGCCAAGGGGGGGGATTGCAAAACTTGTGACTGGGGGAGGGTGGGGTGCTCTCTGAAAAACTTGTGACCAGGGGGGTGGGGGGTGCTCAGAGAAGCTGACTTATACAAGGGAATGTCCAGGTTCCCAAGGAGGGGATTGCATTCCCTATACCCTCCCCTAGATCTGCCCCTGTAAGGGTCTCATATAAGCTTTCAAGTCCTTATACTTATAGGTATATGGTCAGAAATTGCAGGATCTCCCTTGGTTATATATCTCAGACCATGTACTGTATAATTTGATATTGGATATACTCTTTATAATATGATACTTGGTATGCTTATTTATAGCACCTGACTGTGACTCAGGCCAATTTCAATGTTTAGAGTACTTTTAATATAGTCTGAACACACTATAGACATCAAAGTTGATTGCACAATATAATTTTAATCTCATACACCTATCTTACAGATAATTTTTAAGGTATCACACAAGTCTTACCTTTATCATAACCATCTCAATACCATAAGACCTGATGATATGACTGGTCATGAATATGGCTAAGCCTATCCCCTGACACTGTAGTGACCTACAGGTTTCCTGAGCCTATCCCTCAATCTTATGAATATATATATTCCTAAATCAGCCAGATCAGCAGCATTATTGACAATTAAGCTGTCTTTTCGCAAGAAACTGTCTTTTCATGAAAAGACATCTTTTCGCTATAAAGTAAGACCTGTAAGGATGTTATGATAAAGCTAGGCATTCGCTAATGGTGTGCTACCTTTACAGATACGTAACTGCCAAATGGCAAAAATCAAATGGAATACTTAATATGCACTAGCACTACCTTTTGAGAATTTTATACATCAAAATTTACAAAAAATCACAATACTGGAGCTCACAGGCTAAGCATGTTGATGCCTTTTAAGCACACAGCTGGAGACCTGGTTATCACCATCACAGCATCATTTGAGTGTGTTAAACACAGATTCACAAAATCCTTTGGATGCTGAGGCTGTCATTAATAAGTGGGTAAGGGAGTCAGATATGATGATATTTTACTAGATCTATGAATCTATTACAATTGACAGTCTTTTGACAGAGTTTTTTTTAACACCCTGGACCAAATTTGAAAATATGTCATATATGACTCAATTTAATAATTCCACATCAGAATAAGGGATGTCACTACAGAGAAAGTGATGATTGATTGCTCCTTGTGCTGTGGTGGTCTAAACTACCTAATCCACCATCTGTGTGGTCAAGGTCTAAAGTCAAATCAATTAACACTTTATAATCAAAGGTCATAGTAACTGGCCTCCATCATCTGCAATATTCAAAGCAACCTGCAGCATATCAAAATAATTAGAAGAGTTCCAGGGCAGTAGGTTGAGGGGTGCATGATGTAGGAACATAATAATGTTATACCTGTTTATGCAAGACCACAGAAACTTAAATTAGATGTTATGAGTAAGTGCAACAAATTGTTGCATTTGTAGTATTTTTGGTCCTATGCCCGAATGGACGCGGAAAGTTCCTTACTCAACCCGGCAGGATTCAATCACCAAGCGCATTAGACCACAGGGAACTTCCCGTTTGGCCTGAGGCTCTTGGTGTCTTTTATCCACTGGGCCTGGGCCGAAAAAATGAACAAAATTGTGGGCCACTAAAATGTTTGAGCTGGAGCATGATTTCTGTTTTGGCTTGCAGAGTTTACCACCTGTCAGAAACAGCTTGGAAAAGAAAAAGAGACGCAAGAAAAAAAAAGACAAATCTGAGGACGAGAAGGAAGGTCAGAAGCAGAGAATTAGCAGCTATGACTACAGGTCATGGGATAAATTTGATGTGGTGAGAATATGCATTTTTGACACAGTTGCTCTTCTGTTTAAAGTTACCCATGCAGTAACATTTCCATGATTTATTTATTTTATGTTTCAATAAAAATTATGTATTTAGGTTTTTTAGTATGAGAACATACTGTATACATGCAATAAATAACAGGGAATGTGGTTTCGTATATGTCATACAAATTCAGGCATTGCGAACTTTTGCCTTTTTTTAATATGATAACATATATATATACCTGGTATATTTGGTACAGAGTTGACATTCACCATCTGATAATGTGTCCAAGACATTTATGCAAAAGCTTTGAAAATCATAATGTAGGTGGAAAATGGCTGTATAAATAGCTTTAATTGGATAATAAAATTATTGTAGCAGGCGGATACTTGGTCCGTGTACAATAAAAACAAAAAGAACCAATCACACATGTTTTTTCTTTGCTTTTATCACTTTACTTACCTGTTCTGCAGAGGTAATAATCTTTGAATTGCTCGTTGCTTCACCCAGGACAAAGCATGTGAAGACGTTGATGATAAAAATTCTCCAGAAAGTGACTCAGAATGCGAGACTGACGAAGAATGGGAGCTTATCCGCCAAAAACAAAAAGCTATCGCCTATAAAGATCAGGTACCCTTACTCACATTTCGCCTTGCAAATGTTTATCCTATATGTACCGGTACTAATTGTTCTATCTCGGTGAGACTCTTGACCTGATGCGTGATTGCAGCAGAATGAGTTAGATTGTAAATGTGGAAAAGTTTGAGTACAACGAAGGCTCTCGGCTCTCAGACACAATCTTTTTTAGTACCCGTGTTAGTACCGGTAGTGTTTTTTTATGATCGTATTATAATCGAGATGAAAATATATGAGCCAAACTTACAGCCGTAAATCATCTCTTGTACTGGAATGTTATCCAGAAAACCTGTTGACAATATTTCTGTTTGCAGGGAAATCAATACTTTAAAGAGGGCAGATATGACGAAGCCGTGGAATGCTACACCAGGGGAATCGACTGTGATCAAACAAACTCGGTCCTATCAGCGAACCGAGCAATGGCTCTGCTTAAACAAGAAAAGTAAGTCGTTTCATGTACTGCAGGAGTTGGCTTCTGAAGACATAAATTCTTTCTTGGGTTTATAGGCCGCTTAGTGAGCTCGAGTATACGGACATTATACTTACTAACTGCAAGTTGAACGTTTGCCGTTACGACGGTTGGTTGCTTGTTAAAAGAATATAGTACAGAACCATATCCGCAAAGGCGCAAAAAGGACGCACGTTTGACTTCTTTCTTGTTGGAAGTTTGCGTTTTTGTATTTTTATCTGAGAAAGAAAGCCATTGAAATGACTGGCAAAAGACATATTACAAGCTCTGTAACTGGCCTATATCCGCTTACGGATGTAGGTACTTATATCCTATAAATTCAAGAAAAGCGTTTTATACCTGCTTCCGTACTGAAAAGTGTTGTTGGATCTCCCAAGGTGTGGCAGATGTCGCTGCTTTGTAATAAAGGCATTGTCTACTTGTATAACCGCTGCAGGTTTGGTGCCGCAGAACTCGATTGCACAGCCTCCATATCCGTTGATCCGACATACATCAAGGCTTACCATAGGCAAGTACTTTTACAATTCTTAGTGAGAAGTAGTTACATTTACGGATATAATATACTTCAGGTGTACATCACTTACACGAGATTCGCTTAAACATCGTTACGCTGCTATTGGTTATTACATAGGTATTTGTGAGGTGCTGCAATATATTCATGGATATGTGTTTGTTTACTTATCATATATGTTGCAGGAGAGGAGCAGCTAGAATAGGCTTGAAGAAATACAAAGAGGCTCTCAATGATTTCGACAGAGTTCTAAAACTCGAACCTGGAAACAAGCTTGCAAAGAAGGAACTGGAGAAGATTGACAAGGTATGAGTATATGTCTTGATCATAATGATCATAATGAAGCCTATGTACTATGTTTATCGGTATGGCTTTGTTAGCGATACATAACTAATATAATGGTGGTGTGTTAATAATTATAGTTTTTTCTGACATCTGCGTTGTGTGTACATGTACAGGCATCTGGTGTTGGTTTCCTGTAATGTATACCGTATTTACTATCTTTCTGATCTGGGTATTTGCCATTTGCGAATAGCCGTATTATGACAATGCCACAAGGCGCGTTTCGCGTTTTAGATGCTCAGCTCATAGCCTCTATTAAATTAGGTCGTCGTGATGGAACGTTACTTGAAAACAGAATTTGTAAATACTGTGCTGTTAGACATGTCGTTGTTATAAAAGATGAATACCACGTGTTATTGTGTTGCCCGAAGTTTATGGATATCAGACTTTTATATATAGATAACGCTTTTTGGAATCCCCCAACATACGAGAACTTTTTTATTTGGATGTCAAGTGGAGATCTGTTTGCCCTAAGAAAATTAGCGATGTTTGTGCACACTTTAGAAAAATGTGTCCGTAAGCAGCCGTAAATTTAAGAACACGGAAAATGTATTATTTTGTGACAAATGTATTTATGTTCATTGTTATGTCCCATGGGCCTGAAGGCCTTTTTGACAAATAAACTACCTACCTACCACAAGGCGACCTATGTGACGTCTGATGGTCCCAGTGGAAGAGGTTAACTTCTCTTACGTCATATTCAAAATGTTACTCCCATCCAACGACGTAATACGTTGAGACCTCGTTTATATGCATAATCTGCCCACGTAGGGTTCTTGGAATGAACATAATACACGTATTTATATGATCCTCGTGTCATTTGGGTTTCAGCTGTTGAACCCGCCTCCGTTCTCACAGACGACTGGCGGTGAGGCAGGGATTGTGAAGCCAATATACAAGGCACTGGAGAAAAGATCCAAGGTTCCATGCGTTTTATTATATACATTGCTCCAGGGATGTTCCTTTGTGTCCGATTCACTTTCTCTGTAATCTCTATGGCTGCAGTTTGGGGAGGCTTATATGCTGGATTTAACGCATCATTAAATTATATTAGAATTGTGTCCCTTGTTTGAGGAAAAGGACTAGAGTCTGCATAATAGAAGGATAGAATGGTCGAACGACAAGGCTTCAAGAAATGTAAATCACGAAACATTTTTTCATGAGTGGTAATAATGAAATTAATTATTTGATTTAAACGAAATCTACATTTTTCTGCCTGAAGGCGGCGATTCGATCGTTTGGGATTGTATTTTATCAAGATTCAACATCACGTTTCCCGCAGAAGCCGCTTCGGCGTCTCACTATCGAAGAAATTGGCGAAGACGACAAGGAAGAGAAGAGAAAAGCGCTTGTACAGAAAACTCAAGCTGCACAAGGAGTTGTGAAAAAACAAATTGAAGCCGAAGACTTTGCGATGTTTGAGGAGAAATTCCTCTCGCCAGCAGCAGTGCCATGTGCTGGTGCAAAGAACACAAGTCAGGGCGTAATGCCTGAGGCCGATATGGGTCCATTGTTTCAGGCTGTAACATCAAAATCCGAGGACACAGAGACGTCAGTGAGCGATAGTGTTGCGGCCGATCCGCACCCTGTGGCCTCACTGGGTCAGAATGCCGGCCATCAAGGCGAATTGAGGGTAGATTTGCGGATAGTAGACGAGAAAAGCGAAGTTAAAGGATCAGCTGAGAAAGCTGATCGTGAAGATTCAAAGAGGAGTCCTCGTGTTCCTCCCCCTCCAAATAGTTCATACCAGTTCCAATCCGACTGGAAACTTCTCAGGGACACAACGGAGGAGTTCTACCATTACTTAAAGGTACGTAGTTATCGTGGCCCTTTGATAGTTCACTGTCTCGCAAACTAAAATACAAAACATTAACTTAGTGTCAGTCAATATATACTTTTATGGAAGCCACTCAGCACAGGGAAACTGATGATAACTTTAATTTATTTGCAGGAAATAGAGCCAAGCTCCTACCCGAAATTATTTGGACAGGCGCTGGATGCAGACGTCTTGCTAAAGATTTTGACGACGTTAAAAGAGTTTTATATTCCGTAAGTGGAAAGCACCTGAATTTTAATTTGACAAGAACGACATCTTAGGAAGCCTATTATTGCACGCTATTGTGCGTCCGACATACAGTTTATAGTAAGTTAATACTCTCGAAATAACTGGCAAAGAAAGCTATTTACTGAAGTTCTGCAACAAAGTTTGAAACACGTCAATCGCGGTATTTCACAATATTAATTTAAGGCGTAAGTGTGATCCGATGCCAGTGCTGCAAGCCTTGCCCCGAGTAAAGCGGTTCTCCATGACCCTCATGTTCATGTCTTCTAAGGAGAAAGAAGGTGAGTCGTGTTGTGCCCCTCTGAGCAGAACAGTATTTAAGAACAACTGCCTTGTGATAAGTAAAGTGATCTCTGTGATTGATCAGAAAGGTTGCGAATGTTGGGGATATTTTGCGCAGTTGATGTGTTATCGGTTGATTGGATAGATTAATAAATGAAGAATGTTAAAATCTGCTCATTCAGCGATTTGCTATTTAGGTCAGGACTCTCAAAATACTTTTTACACACGTGCATTTCGTGTGATATTCAAAGCGCTAGCTCTTAAAAGCCTGTTTGTATTTATCTTCGTTACAAGGCAAAATACGGCAGCAATGCCCAATTTTCTATGACGTAGTACACCAAAAAACCCCATTCTCGCCATTCTGGCCGAAGAGCCTTTTATAACAGAGATAAAAACGAAAAAAACGAGTTGGAGTAAAAATACATTACGATATTCCATGTTGTACTAATGCTGAGAACATTACGATATTCCATGTTGTACTAATGCTGAGAACATTACGATATTCCATGTTGTACTAATGCTGAGAACATTACGATATTCCATGTTGTACTAATGCTGAGAATATTACGATATTCCATGTTGTACTAATGCTGAGAACGTTACGATATTCCATGTTGTACTAATGCTGAGAACATTACGATATTCCATGTTGTACTAATGCTGAGAACATTACGATATTCCATGTTGTACTAATGCTGAAAACGTTACGATATTCCATGTTGTACTAATGCTGAGAACGTTACGATATTCCATGTTGTACTAATGCTGAGAACGTTTTTTTAAATGTCCTAGTAGAGTTTTTTTTTTCATTATATTAAAGGTTATTGATGTAAACTTAGTTAGTTTTAGAGGATATCTCAAAAGCTAATGCGAGAAATATCTACAACTGTTTAATAGTGTACTCGTTACCAACAATGAACGCGTGCTACTTGTTTATATTGTGAAGATCAATCTAATTGTCATTTATATTGTACCAACAGAAAAACTGGATTCGTTATATTTTTTTTTAAAGATGCCTATATTTGTTCTTTTTTTTAGTTGTTACGGATCTCATGCAGTACTTGTCTTCTACGAACACGTTGATGCCTTCCATATTGGACGAGCTGAGACAGCAATATCAAGTCTGACTGTAAATTGCGACAGAGATGCATAGGCTTCCTTATCCGTTACACATTGTGGATTCTGGTTATATTTCGTGTGAATCATCAACTGGCTTGGCGATTTTGTCATTGTTATGCAAACATTAAAATGATTCTGATAAAAACACATTCTTCAAATTTATTTGTCATGCGTATCAACAATTAAAAGTCTTAATTGCCTTTGGGAGAACAAATATTGTACGTGACATTAGCGGTTGGTCGACGTTTTGTTACCTGCTAGGA
This sequence comes from Arenicola marina, assembly GCA_964019135.1. Taxonomy (NCBI): domain Eukaryota; kingdom Metazoa; phylum Annelida; class Polychaeta; family Arenicolidae; genus Arenicola; species Arenicola marina. Next base: position 21,416,101 of record OZ025248.1, on the reverse strand, counting down.
CTGCGCCGATGGACATATACTGCATATCCATTGTACACAAGCTGGGTCTATTGTGCACAAACCGGATACGTATCATACACGTGCTGTATATTATGGTACACATTGCATACGTATTGTACAACGGCGGTATATCAATATGCCCGCACACATTATATTCTGAATTGTACAGCGTTCATAGTGTATACGTATTGTATATGTACGTAGGTGACAGAGACTAGCTGTGCCCCAAGGAAGCTGGATGGATGGATGGATGGATTCGTTTATTCAACAAAGTGTTACATAATGAAATAAACCGAACAATGTTTTAAGTATAGATCACACTTTGTCGAGGAGACTCTAGTTAAGGCCGTGTTAGGCCGCTGGCACTAGAGCCACCTAATGAATTAAATTTGGTACATGATGACCGTATTTAAGTTAAAAAAACAACAGAATGACGGGATTAAGATAAATAATAAAAATAACAAAAATAACAACTTGCGCTATTTGATGGTCAAACATACAAAGCAAAACGTACAAAAGCATTTGGTACATAATTTCAAAATAGAACCCCCTGTGCTGGACACAAAACCGTTCTGTATACCACACTCTATTGGGTAGTCATTTATCATAATTTGTTTAATAAATTGAGAGAATCCCTGTACACTATGTGTGTAGATTTTATCTAAGATGGATTTAGGTTCAGAATTTATTACATATACTAGACTATGTCTTTTAGATTTAGTGACATATTGATAGTGTGCACGGGTTGTTTGGGGTTTCGTTGTAATTAAAAGCACCGTTTCCTATGGCATTTGCAGAAGTGCCACTAGTCGATCGTTGAGGAGGGCAGCATTGTCCTGTCATGACACAAATCTTTGTTTAAAAAAACGCGAGCAGCAGTTCATACTTGTCACGAAACCTCACAAATCTCATTTTTCTCAGACGTAGGTACATTTCTTTGGTACCTTCGGATAATGGCGAAGTTACGGACATGATACATTATTTGTTTTCCAAGCTGGTTGCCGTCAAGAGTAAGACTTCCTTTACATCAAAGAATGATTTTCAAGATTTTTTGTGCAGTACAATTTCAAACGGGGTAATTCTGTGCTAATTATCATACTATCAATGTTTAGATTACCTATAACTAATGATTAACATGATCGTAAAAATATACCTGTTTTATTTTCTCTATTAACAGGCTCTTTTTTTATGTAAGAGGGAAAGTCACTCACCCACCAGCTCGTGGTGTATATCTGAAAACACAAACATTCTATCACTGACCAATGCAATCATGCTAATCATATTATCTTGTCTTTAATTAGTTTATCATTCACATATATGCGTCTTTCTCGGACTAGTGCCAGGTCTAAGTTGTTTTCTTTACACACATTAATGATCCTTTTCTAACCTTAAGTTGTCAAATACTGGTATACTGAAGTTATTGTGCCAATTCTCAAATGTCATTTTTGCATTTAGCTAGAAAATTAACATTTTATGAAGAGGTATTGCACAAGTTCTACATATATATATAAATAATCATACAATCAAACTCCTGGACATCGGGATCTGCGAAGCTATTGGGTATGGCTTGCAGCAGTTGCTGCATGCCTTCGACCATCCAGAACTTTTGCATAGTCTTAAACACTATAAATATCGGCTTTTATGCACGAAGGATAAACCAATATGTCTTGTTCACAAGATATTTAACACGATTTACAAGGCAAGAAATACTGAAGGCCTACGCTCGCAGCTTTATCAAAGTACCAAACTGCACCATCAACTATGAAAGTTCGTCCATTTGTTGATCACCGTGGGAAGCTTAATTACCAGCATTCTGGCGTTTCTATAAATCTATGTACTATTATAGCAGACACAGGGAGGTTTCTTTTTGGCCCAGTCTCCTTTGTATTTACAAGCCGTCGATGTACAGGTACCATCAGCGATCCGCGCCAATAAAATAAAGCTGGTCTACATATACATGAATATATATATCGTTCGCCAGTCTTTGAAAATATGATTCGGTTAGTTAGTGTTCCTGGGTGGTAACGAGAAGCGCGGGATATATGCCATGTTCAGAGACCGAATCCGGGTAGGTAATATGGTACGTGGCTACCAGACAGTACTGGCACTGTTTTTGGAGGGGTTTTTTTCTGGGTTCGGTACACTCGTGTAACCAGTCACAAGGGCAGGACTTGTTCAGTGATTCAGATTCCAGCAGCAGTCCACGAGACGTTTTGCTGAATGCTCTTTTTTCTTGTCATTATAATGTGCCATACAGGTCATGCTGGTGAAACTATATTTATGGCGGGTCAACATAAGGAAAATCAGATATAGGTGAAGTAGCGGGTTGATATATGTGCCGCTATTATCACAAGTAGACTTGACCTACTTCACATGGGGTGCGGATGTCAGGCAGGAGAGCTGCACGACGTAAGGCTGTGTGGATGTTTAGGGGGGTGGGACAGAGTAACGAGAGACTGGCAACTGTTCAGCACACACACCGCCGTCTCAAGGGTTCATTAAGAACGGGTCACGTGGTCACATAACGAAACAATATTTCACATCACAATAAAAATTCATCCTGTTGAGGCTTTATTTTTCCTTTCGTGGCGTTAAAAACACTCATTTACAAGTGTCAAACAATGAAAAATGGTCAAATCATATGTGAAAATAATGTTCGTGGAAGAGTTCATCGCTCCGCCATATAATTAGTCTCATCAGTGAACTTTAAGGGAAAGAGATCACTGATCAGTCATTTAACTTTTTCAACACCTTGCTTTAGTTGTGATACCCAAAAACTACATGTGATAATAACTTTGCCAATTAATCAAAATTTGATCTTCCAATGTTTGAACCAGTACCTCTATTCAAAATATTTAGTTTTATTCGCTATAAAATAAGTATATAAGTATAGTCTATTAACACAAGGTATACATAAATCACCATAAGATATATAAGTGTATATAATATGAAGGAAACCTGATTAATAACTAGAGGATTACTCTGCAAACTTTTCGTTTCAAATGTATGGTTGTCGAGTCTACATGCACTGCATGACAAACTAGGTTATCCTCTTCCAAAGTTGTGAATACTTTGTAAGTATATATATTCCATTGCACCACGTGGCAGTGGGTGAGATGAAACCGAAAATATAACGAAAACATCACATATTGCAAATTCATACCACGAGAAAAGAATGTTAGAACGCTGTGGATAAAAGAGATGAGCATCCTCTAATGTACGTGGACGAGTAGTGTGGACTTACTACTGAGGGTGAAAGAAACATTTGCAAAAAGTTTGGTTGTGCCCCCATTACGGGTTCGAAATAGTTACCCCCGATGAAATTAGATATCTCCCATTGTCATTCAATCTCGATATCCAGAATCCAATCCTCAACTGTTTTTTTAACTGATATACATAGCCCTCTAAAACTGAAGCTTTGCATCGTGCCAATTTTCACTGTTTCTCTTTGTAACTTTTACATGGCATCGTTCGCTAAAACAAACGCGTGTCTACAACTAAAGTGCCGTCAACGGGCAAGATCCAATGTAGGAACTACTTTCAAATCACGCGTCCATGACGACGACATGTTAACTGATCGCCCTTCCTTGTACATGGGACGCTGTCCACGATTTACATTACATCGTAAGGGAGTAAGAACGAGCACTAAGATCTAAGTACTTACGGGTCATCACAATCAAGTGCAAATACCTATAGCTACGTGTGCACTGTGATTTCAAACTACAGAGTACACACAGCCTTACGAGGTTCATTCCACCTACGGCCTTTCTTGTTAACACGAAAGACCCGTACGACTAACGCAGCTGTTTCACTGACTTCAGTGGAAGCTGACCGGGAATTGGTAAGAGGAATCGAGTTTCACATAATTGTGCATCTGGACAAAGAACCACACATTTTTCACAATATGGACCTTTGTGCCATAAAACATAACATAAAATAATCTCACATAATTCGCACTATACAGAACTTGCGAGTTTGGTAGCAAAACGTTTCGTCAATGACGTCGCCTTATACCTAGGATATTCTTATATACATGTACATTGTACATATTAAATGTATATCAATATATTGAGTACGCAATAAAAAGAACAACGCCAAACAAGAGTGATATGGGGACTTATTGAAGTACTGGCATCATCCACTATATAATCTTCTTATAATGAAACTCCAGCGAACCAGGCTTCATAAACTAGTCCCCGGCCTCGGTTTACGACGGTGTAAAGTGCACACAGTACGACTAGCTTCTTCAAAAGGGTGTAGTTGGTAGGGCAGTGCAATCGTAGTTGCGGAAGTGAAAGGAGTTACTAGCACGTAAATGGAATGATAATCAGCTTGATCTCACAGTCAGCATCACTCCTCAAGTCTCCATAATGCCATGTAACAAATAAGGATCAAAACCGATGTATCTCACTTGATGGAGTTCCATGATACATCCAAATGTTTTCATATTACAACATTCTGCTTAATCCCAAACGCGTTGACAACAACGAAGAAAAAATGAACCGCAACTCGACTAAAACAACGCAAAGTTTAAATTCTTAGGAAAGTAATATAACAAATGAAAAGAAACAAATAATGTCAGGCGAGAAAAAAAAACATAGTTACGCAGTCATATTTTTTTGAGAAACAACGTATCACAATATGTAACCCATTACCGAGTATAACAGTCTGTACAATTCATTTCGTTAGATGTAATTTGTTGTCTTTACACATCGTTCAATACCGATTCATTCGCTAGAAGCAGAGATCGACACGCCCCATACTTACACCGTTATACATACAAACCACAAACGCGCACATTTTACATCCGATATTCCACTTTCACTTCAATCACACTGATTCCTTTGATGTTGGTATTCTTTCGAAGTACCCACTCTTAGTTCGCATTTAAACTAAATCTGTATCACGAGTGGATTCCAGCATGGCTGGTACCCGATCATTAGCCATTGAGCTGGTGTCGTATCTCAATTTGTCTGCTAAGCATACGTAACACAGGCTTCCACAACGCGCCTGCGCAGTCCCGGGCCATTCTGGATTCAGACGGGCGTCCGAGGACGCAGCGCGAATTTGTAGTCATCCATGGCGACTGTTTTGCTGTTGGGTTCAGGACAAAGGTTCGTGGCGGTCACTCGGATTCAAGGCAATCTCCGAAAGTGAGACGGTAGGTGGCAATATTTGATATGCCGTGAAAATGAACGAAGGCAGCCGCTACGACAAAGAGATGAAAGATCTGGTGACTCTGAAACTAAAAGAAAGAAGGAGCGTTATTGATCCGGAACGCAACAAAGTGTGCTGGCAAACAGAGCGCGAGATAGACAGAGAATCATTTCATGTGACGGCTGGCATTATAAGACCAAGCAGTAAATTGGTTTTCATCCAATTGAAGAAAACCAAAGCGCCACACATTGCATATTATTATATTATTACATATTATTATATTATATATTATTACATATTATTATTATTATATTTTATATATATATATTATATTACATGTATATCACTTAAGGCGATAATACACGACATTTTATAACATAATAAAATGTGTCTGACACATACCCATATATCAAACTTTCCGGGCCAGATTCGCTCGGGAATGCGAACAGCGTAGATGACGGCTCCAGAGATGTAGAGGACGGCCATGAGGACAAGCCAGCCAAGGGCGGCGAAGTTAATGGCCTCCCAGAAACCATCGGTGATGACGTAATGCATGGCGGGGATGACTCCGCTCAAACCGAGGCCGATAAAGACTCCTTCAGAGAAAATAAAAAAGACGCGGTCAGCAGAAATACATATACCCCGGGAATAACATACGCTCCACGGAAAATTTGAAAGCTTATATATTACTTATTTACCTTCACGGCTGACACTAATGGGTTCGAAAAACGTCATCTTAGAGACTAGAAAGTGCTGTGACATGTCAAGAAGTTCAGAAGGCTCACCCGCTCGCACTGGTCGGAACTTTGGTTCGGCAAACTTGTCCCACATGGAAACGACGATGCAGGCGATGCCCAGAACAAAGATGAGGACGAGGTATGTGATCTGAGGCTCCAGACGACAGTAGAAACTGTAGTACAGCCATGGCACGAAGGAGCCCATTGTCAACAGGGCGATACCGCAGTAGTCCAACCTGCAGCAAATATCGTCGCATAAAGTATCGATTCTTTCGGATTTTTCATGATAGTCCAAACTATCCAGAGAGCGGTTATTCTACGTAATCCATATATGTATATTTACATAATATTACAAGGATGTGAAATCCAGCAAAAGCTCTGACTACACGTTCACATTGGAAAAATCCCCCTTTTGTTACAGTAATTATGTTTAAACCAAACATACGAATGCATATTTTATAAAATGGGAGAGCCACTTATACATTACTTAAACAAATGGAATAATGGACATAATGTGGGGACGTACTTGTTGAAGAACCTGCCAACGTGTTCAGAGTGGCAGTAGACTGTGTGGAATATCCAGGAGAAACCCATGCAGAGTATGGCGCCGGCGAAGAACGCGGAGAAGACAGCCTTTTCTTGCCACTGGACCTCGACGGAGGGGCGCGTCAGGAAATACACTGCTACCGATACGAACGCGACGAAACCTGCAGCAGAGGATGAAACATGTGTATGGATAGTGAAGTATTCAGGTGCCTTTGTAGTTTAGCCAGGACCTTCAAGAAACACACTTAGCGGTAATTGTATCAAAGGAAGAAATATGTTATCACCATAACCACAATCACATGGTTCTTATTCGCATGAGGCAGTCTGCACTGTCTCAATAGGGGACCCCCCTTCCAAACTCACGCACAACATACTCAGCAGTAGACGAATGAGTCCAGCCCACGACGCTAACATCGGATGAATGAATTCCCTGAATGACGCCTGAGCGCGACGGGAATCCAACCGCATGACAAGACATTACAGTACAGGCGTGTCTTCACCCGTTATCGCCAAGCGCACCACCAGTTTTCGTATTTGTGTGCCACGGTAACAATGGCACGCCATCGATTCACATAGAGGGGGGCCCAATCGAGCAAGTACGGTACTCGGTCAAATGAGCACATGCCGTGAAGAGTGCAGATGACTCGGTCAATAGAGCAGGCGACGCGGAAAGCGCTGAATACGCGGGGCAAGGAACAAATGACGCAGAGCGCTCTGGCCCGATCGGCCCATCGAAGCCTAATTACCGCCCAGAGGAAGGGGCCCCGACGATCCGTCGAGACCATGCTCCCAGTATTATAGCCCCTTCTAGTAACGCCCGGGCCAGTAGGAAAGCAACTCACCTAAAAGATGTGTCCATATATTGCCCGTCTCTGTGTGAACTCGAAAGATGGATTTAAAGCACGAGTAGAATGAATTGAGAGGTGGCCGGTGGCCCTTGACGAGAAAGTCATTGTCTCTGAGCCACTTGGGCAGGTGGTTGTGGTGGACGACCGTCCAGCCGGCCTCCCACACGCGCCGGGCGATCATCTCGGCCCGGTCGTAGGCTTTGCTGGGCAGGGAGGAGAGCAGCTCCATGTGCGTCACGTCCAAGCAGCTCATGCTGTCGTCATCTTTGCTTGTCCCCTGTATTAGTATGAATAAAAGCGAATCAACATCGACTCTGCGCGAAATGAAGGCATAGTCATTAATGCATTGTACATCGCAATATACAGTTCAATCTTTGTTCTGAAATTGAAATCCATTGCGTTTCCGCCGTATACACGGTGTTTGCAAATAACTGATAACCATATTATATGGGATAGAATGAGAGAAATTAATAACATCCAACTATAAACAAAAAAAAAGGTTATTAAACTCAAATAAAAAACAAGACTCACATCTTCCAGGTCCTTCTTCAACAGGTGGCCGCTTGCATCCTTGTCCAGTGACAGTTTGTCACTCTCGGAACTACTGCCGCTGGAGTCATCGTCGGTGTCGCTGTCTTCGCTGGCGGTGTCGAAACCGTCGGTCGACTCGGGCGTCCCGGCAACGAACGCTGGTCCGAATCGGACGTCGGGGAAGTGAGAGGCGCCGGCTTGGCTATGGTCGAAGCACTGCGCGTCGTTCATTGTACTAGAACCGGCTACCGCTTCGGGATCCATTTTGATTGGTCACGTGGTATATTGTTTGATTATTGTTTGACTGTTCAATTGACAGTTATTTCTTGTCGATTTTCAGAGCTTTGAAGAGATCGATGCTGCAGTCAGGTTGATATTATAGATTCAATCCAGTCTGTAGTAATCTGAGTTGAATGAGCAAACAAATTTTAGTTCATCCCGCTGTTCCTAATTTTGATTTCTTGTTTCTGTTAAGCTCGTTGGCTATTTATAGTTCTGTTCATCCGTGGGTTTCTCTCTTCTGATATTCCTCCGCCGTTTCCTTGGCGGCGGTTAAAACTGCAACGAGAATGAGGAAATAATTAGACTTCGGATAAAGTCGAATTAGCGTATGGATTAACGCCACATCACCAGTGGCAATGAGATCACTCTGAATCACGCGATGAGATATGTGATTACGCCAACTACTCAACCACCTTTATATAAAATATATAAGGACACCTGATTAACATCTAGATGACGTGTTGTCCTTATAACAAGAGCGAAGTCCGCGATCCAAGTTGTCCGCCTCGTCACAGGCACCTTATCACGCAGGTACAATAGAGTAAGGGGTTCACGTGTTACAAGGGATTCACACAATCGATAGGATTCACCACGTGGGACTATTGCGCATCTCGCGTTCGGACCGTTGCCCTGTTGTCCGCCTTCATCGATAGAAAGATCGCTAGTCCTCATCAATACCCAAACAGGCCACTGCGGGTGGAATGACCGGTTCCCCGGAGCTACAACGCATACAATGCAGATACAACACAGGAGTTGCGTTCAATCAAAAGGCTTCTCTTTAATATTACACTGTAAGGTTAATTAAATTATTCGCGTGTGAAGTCGCCTCCTAGCTACGTTTCCAGTGAGTCACGTGGAATTAGTAGATATGAGGCAAGGCGATATGCCTCCTTCCAATTGCCTTTACTATCTCGTGTTATCTGCTGCGTAGATCTACATCATAGGGGCAACCATATCGACACAACGGCCAGCTGCTACTTGTAACGGCATTGAGACCATAGCAGGGAGTAAAGTGCAAGCAAACGCGAGCAAACTGGGGACTGTTAAATACGTGTATACAGGCGGCGGAACTAGAAATGGTACATAACAGGTGACACTTGGTATTAATACGACATATGGAGTACCGGTATATCAGCTTCATAACCAGTATCCTTACAATTAATTACTGCCTCGCCGCTCACATCCGCCATCGATTTTCGCGCCAGTGTATCCTACTACGTGTAGCCATGGGCAATGGGTGGTACGTCGTATAGTGTAGTGTAGAATATTTACCCGAGGATAAGCAGGCAAGAAAAGCGTACGAAGCCGCTGACGAGCGTTCAAGGTGACAATGTGTACCACCCATGCAATGAGCGTGATCAGGCAGAAACACAACTCTGTCTCATACTCTATTAATAACTCCCGTCAGGGTCTCTATATGTACCGTCTGCGCGATCAAAAACGCAACCACGACGCAATGTGAAGGGTTTTTTATAGCTGGCAACCAAGACCGATACCCCCCACCCAACCCTCTTTCTGAGAACCCCCTCGTGTCAAAGCCAATATCCGTTTTGACCGTCTGAGTCTACTTCGGGGTTCTGCATTAGTGACGGCTTACGTAATGTATGTTCTGCTGCAATGTTACATGTGGCCAATCAAATACTAATAAAATCATATCCTCACTGGCAAGAAGGACGTAATATGGTGTAATCAATGCCGTTGAGTTAGCTATATTGAGACGAAGCCGGTGGCAGATCAGTAGTCAATGGCAGATCAGTAGCCGATAACTAGGAGGTAGGCCATGCACTTAATCAACAATTAACGTTAAACCAGATGACCGTACAGCGCCGCAACGCTCACGGCTTCAAAGTACAGGTAATTGAAGAGAGTAATCAAGGATGGCCGCTTCAGAATCCATGGAGTAATTAGCGAAAAGCACCGGTAAACATGGTAAAGCACTGACGTAAACCCAACAACAGCTGCAGCCAGGCAACAACATTGAGCGAACACCGACGAGTGACAGCAGGCGCAGTGGTAGGCACGCCACACTGACAGCCGATGTGGATCAGAGGGGAACCTCCCAAGCTTCCGCAAGCACAACAGGGTCACTGACTGTTGGCAACCTTTCTCAAACCCGGTGACCCAGTTACCGCATCACACGAATTGCGTCGGAGCCCAGGTACAGGGCACGTATATATGATCGATGACTTTCACAGCGCCTGTCTCTCTCTCTCTCTCTCTCTGAACGGATCTGACATACAATATGGGGCAGCTGTCACACACGAGCTTACTTAAGGGTTGGTTGGCCAAGCCTATTCCAGTCTGTCACACAAGCCTACCACCTTAGCTTGTCACACAAGGCCGGTTCGGTGTGTCCCTTCTGTTTGATTACATCCTCGTAAATTATTGATGACTGAAGCGTAACGCTGCACTTCTCGTGACTTTTCCGGGCACAGATCTACAACGATCACATGGACGCCCGCGTTCCTCTTCGAATACAGTTGACTCTAAGTCCTCGCAATTGTATTGGACAAGGCCTCTTAAATAATGTTGCTCCACGGTTGATCAAAATTACAAAATCATAGCATGACATGTATAAAATAGTTCCCCGTATGCGTTATGCACACACATTTATGAGCACGTTTGATCCTTACCCTTGTTGACACACGTCATTACCGAACTGAAAACAACAATGTCAGTGGTTAGGTTTGAAGAGGATAATTTAACATATTCGTCAATAAAGGCGGCGTAAAGTGTGATGTCCACGGGGTAGCCCTCTACAGCGAAGGACATGGGGTCTTTATGGGATCCTGCACAGTATAAACATAAATAGGCTTAAAAAAAAAACATCGGACTCGGGTAGGAGGAAGCATTTTCCATTCAGCAAATCAGAAACAGATCACATTGCACATTACATATCAGAAATAGGTCACAATGCACAGACCGGGAACGGCCTACAGGAAGATTTTACGGAAGCCCATAACATAACAGACACCATAGATCACAATGCACAGATCGGGAACGGCTTACCCGAGGCTCTTACGGCAGCCCATAACATATGAGAAACAGATCACACTATTTAGATTGTACTGCTATTTCCAAATTAGGGAAAATTATTTAGTGGATATGCATGCGAGAAATAGAAATAGTTTGATGTCCCCAATGTCGGTTCATAACGAGTTCAGAGTGACCAAACTGGTGTGCGGCGGTCGACCGTGATACGGAACTCTGTCCTGGCCATTTGGGCGACGGCCACGATAGGACACTGACTTTTCCCAATGATGGCTGTACACATATGCATGCGTCACCCTTTTGTTGCTCTAGAAAGTGAATCCCAAACTAACTGACATCACAGTAGAGCTCAAAAAAGTTAATTGGAATGCAGCTGAATTGATGATTATTGCTTTTTATCTACCAGGTACTTACCAGGTATAGAAATATACATTTGGAAAGCTGGAACAGACAACAACTATATATATATTGTATATATAAAAATTAAATATTGTGTATCAAGCCATAAAGGGCATTTGTGCAAAAGAAGGCTACATTAGGCCAAGGTTGGATGAAGAATGACGGAGATGCAGATACCAGTAGGGTTAATCTTAAGTAGGAATCAATCCCAGGCCTGCCACTTGAATGCAGAGCTTGTGCGTCGTTGGGTCCTTTGGGTTTGGCATCCCAACAACAAATGAGCAGACAGCAGATAAAGGTTGTACGAAGGGTTTAATCTTGTACAAAATTTGAACTCCTGTAGTTTATAAAATACTTAACTACACACTTTAGTTACACTACAATGCACAGAAAATTAGCACAAAACCAAAACTGTGGTAATATCAAAGCACATGTGATTCTTTGGTGTACATGATGCAGTACATGTATTATATATAAACTAGGTAGGAAATAGCTTATAACTGTGTAATGATGAGAAATGCAAAAGGAATGTAGCAATGTCTACAATCATTTCTCGAGCTCTGTGCTATTGAACATCATCTATGCCAACTCCAAAGCTAATACCTTTAGCTTGCATCCTCCAGCTATTGCACACTGATTAAGCAATGAATAAATAGCTCTATTGTATCTTTATAATTTCGAAAGGTATCAATAACATTGGGGTACACAACCAGAATTTACAGTGTATAAGTAGTTTTTTTCTCATGGCCGAGGGGTGTGACTTATATATGAACAAAGTCCAAGATTGTGTCTCAGGACCCCCCCCACCCACCTCTGGGTTATGCCTACCTACTTGACCGGCAGAGAGATAATAACAGTATGGTAGTATATTTACATGTCTATAACAGGCCAGATTAAACAACAAAGCTAAATCACTGAGGTAAGTAAGGAATACAAAACAATTTCAATGTTATCAAACTTAAACCATTGTACTGAGATTTTATCCTCCTTTATGGCACAAACAATATTTCTTCATTCTACTGCAACCGGAAACTGCCTATTTAAAGCCGGGGCTTATATTAGGAAGTTGGAGGTTCAAATTGGGTTTGAGTTGCAAGTCAGGGTGCAGCTTTAAATAGGACCTTTTGCCGATTACAAGTGTGCCACTGGTGTGACACTTGATAAGAGGTGAATGTTGATAGTAGTCGCAACTGCTTGTATAAACAATTAATTGGCGTGGTTGGTTGGCTGGATGGGATTAAGCAGGGATACAGGGGGGGGGGGGGGGGGGGGGGGGAGATGGAGGTCAAGAGACTAGCTTATAATATGTAGTTTTCCAGAAATGGTTCTGGGTGCTTGCCAACCTGGTTTCGAGGCTAAAGTTGGGGTGCTGCTTCTAATATGTATGCGGCTTCAAATAGGCAGTTTATGGTGCATTACAGAGCAAAAAGACCAAAGCACCGATAATGAATATCTAGTTGCTATTTGCAAGGTTTCACAGTTGCCATGTTCTTAGTCCTGCAAGCAAGACACTGCCAACAGCGTTTTGCTTCCAAGCACACCCCGCTCATTAGCAGAGCAAACATTTCACAGGGCTCTCTTATCAATACAACTTGCAGGAAAAGGTATTAGCATTTATTTTCACAAGGTAGAATTATTGTCAGGCATATTGGAGCGAGAGAAACACTTTGCGCTAGTAACAACTGAAAATAAGCCAAGCTCAACCATGTTTGCATTTTTCACTTCCTTCTGAGAAGCGGTGTGCATTAACATATAAATTCTGTACTCATTGTAACTGAAACAGACTCACTGCTTTTGTCTTACAGGGTTCCTCAATGAGATGAATAATATGGAGGAAGCCGCATGTAAGCAGAACTTCCCCGACTTCTCTACAAATGGGGGTTTGCATATGAAATACAAGTTCTGTGGGATTACTTTTTCACTGTGTATCTCTTTTATGAAAAATATCTGCTCTTTAGGACTATACCCCCGGCTGACCAACCTCCTACTGGAATAAAGGGGGTGGATCCCCCTATTCGGTTGTGAAATTGATGTTGCGCTTCCTGGCCAACATTCAGAGTCACACACATATGAATGTGTCTCTTCGATTCCAGCCCCCACCCTCCTCCAACCATCTCAAATGCAAAAAAGATACCACAGGGACTACATCCCAACTGGTCTATATCCTGGCCCAGGATTAAAGCCAGCTGACATTCAGAGCAGAATTCAATTTTTAGCGGTTTCCAAAGGTCATCATCTTAGCCACTAAACTGTTAACTCCCCATCCCTTCCCACGGTATTAGCCAGAATTTGTCTTTTACCAGCCAAAATGTAGAAAATAAAGGCTGGTTTTTAGCTTGTAAAAAATGGTTTGCAAATGACATGGCGCCAACCGATCAAGTTGTCACATTTGAACTTGCAATTTGTAATTGAAAAACAGCAGTTCTTTTATCGGACTGCTATAATTTTCTTCTAGATATCAATTTTCTTCTTCACCAGAAGGCCCATTTTTGGGTTAGTAAACAGCAACTGAGTGCCCGCCTACTTGAAAAACTGCCAGCCAAGATTAAAACTGGATGGGCAGGCAAGCAGGTCTCTGGCTAATACCTGGTCCCTTCCTGTGGGAGGGGAATACACCTGATGAATCGTGAAGACCCACAAATTAATGAGAACAGGGACTGACAGAGGGACAGAAGTCCTAGGAGTCCTCTCCCACTGCCTTTTCTTAATGTCCCTAATTGTCCCAATTCGATCATAGACTGATGTGGACTTCCCGTCAACTGTCTGTACTTGACCCCTTACATGGATATTTTGCAGCGTTTCTGCAAATCATGGAGACTAAATCAAAATATTTATGTGTTGTATATGATTAGTAGAAGTCAAGGCAACTTTTCCCATAGCTTACCATGATTTGGGAAGATATTTGTGGCATTATGGGCCATAAGTCTCCAGTTACGGTGCCCTCCATAATGGCAATCTAGTTTGATATATTACGCATTGCACTGCAGAAGTACTGTTAAATATCGGCACCAGGGGTTATGTTTACCAGGGCTTTTGTCCTACAGGGATTTCACAACCAGGGGCTATATCCGCTGGAGGTTTCATTAGTCCAGCAACACTATAGTCGCAACAGAAACTCTCTGGACTATGAAATATCCCATTTACAAGAAAATATTCACTGGATCAAGAAAACAATACTTTCTGTGTGAACTTCAAATCGGGGCCTAATAAGTGTATGTCAACTCCCGTTTCCTGAGACACTTGCAAATAAACTATAAGCAAATGTTGCTTTGCTGTACTTCGAAGCAGCCGATTGGCTTGATGGCGCCATGTACTGTTTACTGTGATGTCACTGGGTGATACCATTTACATCTTTGTAAGGGGTCATAGGTTTGAATTCCTTTGTAGTGTTTTATCATTAACTCTGTTTTTAAGCATTGACACATACCCTAAAGTACCTAAAGTGACCCAGAGGGAACTTGAAATCAGTTTAGTATCAATTGAGGCTAAACTTGAATTCATTGCACGAAAGCAAATGCCTCCTGTAAAAGTGGGTACAGCAGATCAACCACTACTCCCTGACCATTGCATTCAACCTCTGTACCCTCGTCAAATGACGCGATGGACTTTGCCAACCTGACCCAGATTTTGAACCAATCAGTTAGCAGTTGGATGACCTTTGCATTTGCGCGACTGACAAGAGAACGATAAAAACAACATCGTCTGCTCTATTAAATAGCATGGCAGGTCATGTATTGTGAGGATAGGAATCAAACTTCAGATCGGATAAACAATTGTTCAGACAGGCCCCAGTTCATAGGTAAGGAATATGCATAGATTTTGTCCTTAACTTGTAGAGTAAACAAATAATTCGCAAATTTCGATGTCCGGAGAGTTACCGTTGCAACCACAGGCACTTGGTTCGTGAGATGGAAGTCCTACGGCCTGTGTATACCCTATATATAACAAGAGGGTAAGCAAGCGGAGGCTCAAACCAAAACACCAAAATATTTTAGCCTTAAATGATGCTGTCACAATAAAACCTGGGTTTCTTCAGATGCTACACAGTCAAGTATTTATAAATAAATACTTTTTATCCATATCCATATGCCATTAATCAAGAATCAAAGATCCTTTGGTCAAACTTTTGGACAAATCCACTTTCTTTCAAGTCTGTGCCACAAACTGGACAAAGGTTAAGGTCAAGAACAAGTCAATAACTTCCTGTTCAAGCTATCTAGACATGTTATTGGCTGTAGAACAAATGCATGAGGTCAGCTGACTTGGACAGGTTGCAAAGAAGTCAAATGTCAGCTGACCATATGTATTTAGCCAATAGGTGTTAGAGGTTTTAAACAGGAAGTTATTGACTTGTTCTTGACCTTAACCTTTGTCCAGTTTGTGGCACAGACTTGCAAGAAGGTGGATTTGTCCAAAAGTTTGACCAAAAGATCTTTGATTATTGATTAATGGCATATGGATATGGATAAAAAGTATTCATTTATAAATACTTGACTGTGTAGCATCTGAAGAAACCCAGGTTTTATTGTGACAGCATCATTTAAGGCTAAAATTAGCCCTGAAGAACCCAGGCCTCGCTACCGCTCGGCCAGGGTCCTGAAGTGCAGCCTGCAAATCCTCAGCAATTTGAAACCCCTCCACTTTAATCTGACTAGTATCACTTTGTGGGTGAATACCACGTTCAATCCTTATTATATTTGAATTCTACATACCTTAAACTATCTATTTATGTATAGTTTGTTTTTTTGAAGAACTGTTGATGTCCACAATACCGGCGATATTCCGCATTTCATTCGTAAAATGCGCGCAGCCATTCGAAAGTGACAAGCGGCAAATTCCCCGGTTTTACCGGTTTACCTCATACAATTTTGCTAGGCGTTCGCGCTCGATCCAAGACGTGGTCCTGCATCTCGACAATAAAAAAATGAATGTCTTCTGGATGTGGAAATCGCGACATAATGATGACACTAAGATTGAATGAAGCCTTGCATTATACTGTGCAATCTTTGTGCCTTCGTTATATCGCGATTTCCACATCCAGAAGACACCCATTTTATTTTCTTGTAGATATGCGCGAAAACGTCTTGGAATCGAGCGCGAGCGCCCAGTAAAATTGTACGAGGTAAACCGGTAAAATCGGGGAATTTGCCGCTTCCGCCCTGTAACGCCATCTGTTGACAAAGTTGCCGCTTGTCACTTCGAATGGCTGCGCGCATTTTACAAATGAAATGCGGAATATCGCCGGTATTGTGGACATCAACAGTTCTTCAAAGAAACAAACTATACGTAAATAGATAGTTTAAGGTATGTAGAATTCAAATATAATAAGGATTGGACGTGGTATTCACCCACAAAGTGACACTAGTCCCATTACAGTGGAGGGGTTTCAAATCGCTGAGGATTTGCAGGCTGCACTTCAGGACCCTGGCCGAGCGATAGCGAGGCCTGGGTTCTTCAGGGCTAGGCTAAAATAAGCCTTTAATATTTTGGTGTTTTGGTTTGAGCCTCAGAGCTTGCTTACCCTCTTGTTATATATAGGGTATCTGGGTGTGCTCTAGCAATTCATTTCAATTAGCCACTGCGGCTAAACACCTTCAGTTTTCTTTAGCCACACACCGATCCCATTAGCCACATACAAGTATATGTTTTTTCTCTCCAAAAACATTGTGTTTATAAGCCAAATCACACTTTCGGACGCAATTCATGGGATTCATTCAGGATAAGCAATGCCAAGGGGTCGCTATTATCAAATGAGGGGGAGGTCCTGGGGGCCTCTTAATGCCGTAGAGAGCGGACATTTCTGATGAAAAAGATTTACCTCATATTTTAAAACTTGCGATCGGGGAGGGCGACTGCCTCCCAAAATCTGCGTCCGTACTAATGTTCTCTCTAGCAGCGGCGACATAGAACAAGTCAATGCGACAAAAATATCCCGTCTGAGCGGATTTTGGAAACCCGGCATTTCCGTAAAGCATCCGCCCCCCCCCCCCCCCCCCCTCATTGCATAATGGCCACTTCAAAGTGTCTCGCCATGGCGTTTACCAAATAATGATTCCGGTGATACAGAAATTTGAAAAGCAAACTGAAGGGGCAGGGGGGGTTACCCCCACTCATCCCTCCCCCACCTCAAGTAAGTGGATGTCCAGTAAGGGCAGGCCAAGGACTGTAAAGTACAGTAGCATGCCCCCTAGTCCCATCAGTCGTAAATTTTTCGAACATACTCAGTCAACCACCTCCAAAATCATATATCCGCTCCTGGTCGGATAAATGAGCAATTAAGGTTTCCGATGATTGAGGAATTGAGGTTTCCGGGCCCAGAAATCATGAGGATATGCGAGGAAAATCTGACCTCGGAATCTTCTTCTTACCTCAATCCTGGATCCTTTTTACATACAATTCTGATCCTTTGCAGTCTAGCCTCAACATCTGTTGAGGACTGGTGATGCTGAGGAGGGGCATTCTAAATGGTAGGGAGCAGTCATTTGCCGCTTTTAGCGATGGATGCCACATCTCTCTCCAACCCCATTTGGGCATTTAATACATTGCTAGCTGTGACCGAGTCCTGCAGTAGCCCCCCCCACTTTTTCCGCTTGAAGGGCGATCAATCTGTTTGCTATAGACCTGCCATATACCCCACATTTCCATGCAAGTACCCGCTCTACAAACACTATTGTGTGCCCCTAGCATTACACCAGAACATCTCAGTCATACAAATTTGGTGTTTCACATCAGTTCTGCGGGGTAACTTTATGAATATTGCAGGTTTCAGTCTGATCGGTATCGTTTTTAAAGGCAATATCAGAACTTTTTATAAGCATGTGGCAGTGCGCTCTCTCGGGCATTACTGGGTGTCAGGGAACCGCCCCCCACACACACCGGCACACCATCCCACATCAGACATGTATTATAATATGCCTGCTGCCCCCCCCCCCCCCCCCTCTGGGTGGCCAACCACAATACGAGAATCACTGTGTCTACGCTCACATTCTCATCTTGAAGGTACATATCGGTCAACAACACGAGAACAAATACCTAACTAAATCCAGCTAGTTTGACTTATGCTCAACAATGTCACCGATCACGAAAAACACGCCCAATGCCGAGACAATGCCCCGACTGGCCCCAACCCGAAATACGCGCCTGCGCACTGGAAGGGGTGATTCGGCTTATTGGCTTACCCTTTGCCGTCATCATTTTGTCACTGTTTGCTTGGACAACGCGAACGCCGAGTAAATTCTGTGTGGTTGTATATTCAGGACACTTTAACCACTTTTGGTCATATCGCGTCAATGGGAGAAGTAAGGGAAAGAGGAGCCATGTCCCCGGGGGTAACCCCTACTCTTTGCAAAGCAGGACATGGTAACTTTATCCTGCGACCACACAGACATGGCCACAGCGGAGCTCGAACCATCGATCCATGTGCCGTTAGCATGGTTAGGCTCTGAGGTGACCAGAAAGCTGAATGCCTGCGCTCTAACCCACTGAGCTACCGGGCCGGCCCTCATTCCGTGTGGAAACGGAAATAACCGAACATTAATTATTCAGAAAATAACTAGAAGTACGAGTAAGCTACGTCACCTTTGAAAATGTTTAAGGTGTGTTCAGCCTTGAGATTTCCTTGTGCCAATGACAGCCACATCACTGCGGGCAATCAATTCAGCGAAATCGTGTTTTGATTGTTGATTGAAAATCAGGCCAATTTTTTCGTCACTGTGGCGATACGCATGGACCAATCTTGCGCCACATACAGTTTGCTTTCGCCATTGGCGATGTGGCGAACGGCTAGCGCGCGCCCAGGGTATACACAGGCCATAGGACTTCCATCTCACAAAGCGAGTGCCCGTGGTTGCAACTATAGACTATGTGGCCACAGGGGTACGCGACATATCCAAGCTGGGAGCGGACAGCATTTAATTTATTAAACAAGAGGTTTCATCAGACATTCGCAAAAGGAATTTCATATATTAGTGCATATTTTGTTGATGGTCTAGATCTACTTCCGAAAAGCGTCAGGATTAAGAATAAACTTTGTAAATTGTAAAAAGGGAATTATTTTAAGCAGCAAGTTACTTTAGTCAGTTTAGATTTTACACCCGGAGCTTTTGAAAGAGAATCTAAAACGCACAAACTATTGTACTATTCAAAACCTTCACCTTGGTAGTGGTTTTAATGTCACAGCTAAAAGCACCCATATTGGGGCCATCAGGGCTCGCGCTAGGATATTTTTCTCATTAGCCAATTTGGCTAATTCAGTGGAAAAACATTAGCCAAAATTAAGCTTAGCCGGATTTTCTGGTTCCATTTGTTGAAAAAAACATGAATAAAAATGTGTTTGTAGTTGAAATTTTATATTCGCCATTTTGGCGAGTGTCCAGGAAGTTCTTATCGCCAAATCCTGAATTTTCTCGCCAAATGGCTATTGGCGAATGTTAACGCGAGCCCAGGCCATAATAAGCATGTAAGGGAGAAATATGCACTCAGGAGCATGACCGTGTCATGGACATGGCCAATGCCATGGCAATGCTGGCAAAGTTGAGAGCGCGATATTGGTAGAAAACAATGGTCAAATACAACATTGTGGTGCAAACCAGAGACCACGTATGATGAAAAACGACATCTTCACATACTACTTACCGATTAGAAGGACCTGACGTCCCGACAAACGCCAACCTCAATGATTCTGAACCATATTTTTCACAACAACCATCTACTCCGATTGAGAAAAACAGACGGGAATGGGCTCATGGAGGCCAACCAATCAGAAGTCCCAAAAGATTCGTACGTCATCATCTCTCGTGTACCTGACGTAGCTGCCTACGTAAGCCTAAGCAACAGTGTTTAGTACGGTGCGCATTCGCTAGATGTCGCCATTATAAAATCGTTATTCATTCAGTAGAGGGACTTCATCACGAATGCCCGAAAGTTTACCTTGGCTCGACACGTTTTAAAATAAAGTAAAGAGTACAAAATATGTAGTTGTATTTGACCATATTAATTATGTTGGATGCTAAATGGAGGCGGGGAGGGGGGCTCTAAAAAGTTTGCCGGGAAAAAAAATAAACCGAGCGGGTGTCTGCGTGCATGGAACTGCGACAGAGAGCGGTCCAACGGCAAAAAAATACCCTTTCCGCGCGAATTTTGGCAGGGAGGGGGTGGGGGGGGGGGCTTTGCCGCGAAACCCTCCAACACCCAACAATGTATTAAGTACCCCCCCCCCCTCCCCGCCCTTAGCCCCAGATATTATGACCTCGATTGTCTAAACCAGAAATATACGCGTTTGAATAATAAAATCTGACCTTCATTTCATGGAATGTATTCTTAAACAGAATAATTTGATGCCCGCCCGTAAGAAGTATTTCCTCTCGCTGATATATCTTACCCGTCATTATGAAGTAGTTCGGAAAAGCGTCGAGGAAGCGGTGGCAGTTTAAGGTAAGCCACCCATAATGAACCTCGGCGATTTTGAGCAGACCTCGGTAAACATCGGCAAACATCGGCGGGCTGTAGCCCTGATATTTTAAGCAGTCTTAATGAAACAAAGCACGAATAAAGCACAGCAAAAGAAGTGGTGACATAGGTAAAATAAATAAAACATCGTATAATAAGCTTCGACGATTTAGAGAAGACCTCGGTAAACATCGACAAACATCGGCGCTAACTCGTTACGTCATTCACAGGGAATCCCCAATTTGTGACGTCATTCACAGGGTATTTCCCCGAGAATGGCTCTTCGTGATAAATTCTGAATATTCAAGAAAAAAACATGGAGAAAACGTGTAAATAGTTCAGAAAACATTCGTGTAGATCATAATTATATCGGAGACCATTATATATAACCAGATTTATTAAAATGTGAGCACAAGGCGTAAATTACTGATAATTGGTGTAAAATAAGCTGCTCCAAAAAATATTTCTTAAATATAATTTTCAAGTTTTAGGACGTGTTTCTCGGGAAATTTGCACGGCTACCTATATTTTTCTTGATTTTTATTACAAGAACTATGTTTTCAGAAGTTTTTAAACGTGGTTTGGTGTCAAGATTTTCATTTTTGATGAAATTATAGCCAATTTTGTGAAGGTGGCCATTTCGAATTTTGGCAAAAACGGTCCTGTTTTTGCATAACTGCACTTTATTATTGCCATTCTGTTATTTTTGGTGGCTACCATTTACATTGTGGCATATCATTCCTGTATTGCACTACGTTTAAGCTTTCCAAAGAGCTATTACTGATGATAATGACTTAATATTGAGCTGAATTGTAGCAAAATTACATATTCGTGGCAGATGTCAAGTTTTGGTCATTTTGTGATATGGGGGTATACTTGGAAAATGGAGATAATTTTTTTTAACGGGACGGTAAAGTATCCTCAAAACTCACCAGAAGGTGTGTAATTGGGTATACTTTCATAAAATAATCACAAATACAGAGTTATTGCTATTATGGGTGGCTTACCTTAATTTGAGTTTTATATTTTTCACCGTGCTTATCTATCACACTATCTGACAATGCCTATATTATACATGCCTGTAAACTAAAAATACCTATACATTTATAAGATTTGGGCGTGGAACCATGCAGCCCAATACTAGGAGACCCCCAAGCTCCCCCGCACGGTGGCGCGCTACGCAAGCTAGC
Organism: Arenicola marina; assembly: GCA_964019135.1. Lineage (NCBI taxonomy): Eukaryota > Metazoa > Annelida > Polychaeta > Arenicolidae > Arenicola > Arenicola marina. The sequence continues at coordinate 21,393,973 of OZ025248.1, read as the reverse complement.
GGAGTGAGTCGAAGGCAGAGAGTGGGGGTGAGTTCGGGTATGCGGGCGGAGTAGTCGGACACCGCGGAATGCATAACCGAACGCGGAGATTGAGGTCCGATAGGGCGGTCACGTGGTACATTTTACTCCCAGACCTTACTCCCCACCCAGAGGAGGATCACGAGGATTTCCAACATGGCGTCCAGGCCGCACAATACATTTGATATATATATAGTAGTATTGCGACCTGCAAAAAAACTGAAAATAATATTATGACAACGAGAATAAAATAATGAACACAAAACGTATCCGTTGATTTATTTATGGCGCCATTTAACGATCTTCAAAATTTGTGCAGTCCAGCAAGTGCAACATTCACGCGGATCGCGGATTTTGCGTTTGGTTAATATTGATGCGCCTATCAGCGGAAAGAGTGAGTCCGCATGCTCCAAATATCCGCGCCGATTACTCCGATCGCATATCCGAACTCACTCTGGGAGACCCCAACTGGGGCACTCTACCGGCAGAGGGAGCTCGTTTCTCACATCACTACTACTATGGCGCAAGCTTAACGCCCTCTGCCGGGAGATCGCAACTGGGGTTCTCGATTAGTGTAGTACTGCCACCTTGTGGGGTCTCTTGGAGACAGCTACACGAGCCTAATCATAATGCCATAATCTATGACGCAAGAATGTCCTTGTTTTCGACTGAATCAAAAATGTCCTTGTATTTGACTGCACCAGAAATGTCCTTGTTTTCGACTGGACCAAAAATGTCCTTGTATTCGACTGCACCAAAAATGTCATTGTATTCACTGGACCAAAAATGTCCTTGCATTCGATTGCACCAAAAATGTCATTGTATTCACTGGACCAAAAATGTCCTTGCATTCGACCCAGACAAAAACGTCCTTTCAACTCGATCAATGCGCGCAAAGGGATCCGCTATCTGTGATCCGCTATATAGGGGTATCTTTTTCATTACAAATCGCCGCTCTTTCAAGCATCAAGGGGTACCGGCGGAACCCCCCAACCAGAATTGTATAATTATAGTGCCCCCGACCCCCCACCACCCCGGGGACTGCATGGTCCCAGGCCCGAATGGACGCCCATCCCGACTATACAAAAGCCATTTTTAAACCACCAGTCCTTTATCTGATAAGTTCACCGTTGCTTATTTTGCTTTCGCTTTTGCTTTCGAGCAACATAATAACAGAAACAAAGAAGGCGTTGGAGAAGAACGATATGTAACAGCCCGTCTAGAAAATCAAAGCCTAGTATTCGCGCAAGTTGAAGAAGGATATCTTGGCACTTGAGACGTATGGGGGACGGGAAAATATACTTTTGAAGAACATAAATCGGTGAATATAAATCGGATATAGAACAAGCTGCTGAAACAAGTTTTCAAGGATGCCACTGATATGGTCGTTGGTGCTAGACCGGTAGACCTAACACAAGCGACCAGAACCCGCCCAAGACTCTTCGTCAACGAGGATTTGCCAACTGAAACTTCAAAATGAACGCCGACGTCTGCTAGCTACCAATGATGAAGGAGGCGCGGCAGGACGCCAGAAGCGGGCCAACCTCATCGAGAACAAGCTCATCGCCAGCGGAAAGGCCGATGGGTATGTCACCACGTACGGCCTGACTGGTGGGTATGTCACCTCGTACGGCCTGACCGGTAGGTATGTCACCTCGTACGACCTGACAGGTGGGTATGTCACCTCGTACGGCCTGACCGGTGGGTATGTCACCTCGTACGGCCTGACTGGTGGGTATGTCACCTCGTACGGCCTGACCGGTGGGTATGTCACCTCGTACGGCCTGACCGGTGGGTATGTCACCTCGTACGGCCTGGCCGGTGGGTATGTCACCTCGTACGGCCTGACCGGTGGGTATATCACCTCGTACGGCCTGACCGGTGGGTATGTCACCTTGTGCGGCCTGACCGGTGGGTATGTCACCTCGTGCGGCCTGACTGGCGGGTATGTCACCTAGTACGGCCTGACCGGTGGGTATGTCACCTCGTACGGCCTGACCGGTGGGTGTGTCACCTCGTACGGCCTGACTGGTGGGTATGTCACCACGTGCGTCCTGACCGGTGGGTATGTCACCTAGTAAGGTCTGACCGGTGGGTATGTCACCACGTACGGCCTGACTGGTGGGTATGTCACCACGTACGGCCTGACTGGTGAGTATGTCACCACGTACGGCCTGACCGGTGGGTATGTCACCTAGTACGGCCTGACCGGTGGGCCGGTATGTCACCTCGTACGGCCTGACCGGTGGGTATGTCACCCCGTACGGCCTGACCGGTGGGTATGTCACCTAGTACGGCCTGACCGGTAGGTATGTCACCTAGTACGGCCTGACCGGTGGGTATGTCACCTCGTACGGTCTGATCGGTGGGTATGTCACCTCGTACGGCCTGACCGGTGGGTATGTCACCTAGTACGGCCTGACCGGTGGGTATGTCACCCCGTACGGCCTGACCGGTGGGTATGTCGCCTAGTACGGCCTAACCGGTGGGTATGTCACCTAGTACGGCCTGACCGGTGGGTATGTCACCTCGTACGGCCTGACCGGTGGGTATGTCACCTCGTACGGCCTGACCGGTGGGTATGTCACCACGTACGGCCTGACCGGTGGGTATGTCACCTAGAAGGACATAACCGGTATGATCCGGTAATTATTTCACTGTTTGCTCTGCTACTGGGTTCACGCGCTAAACACGGTCACATCATGACGGGCTGGCACACCGGTCGGTTCTGTCGCTCACATGGTGCACCTATACCTGCGGTCTAAGAGAACACTAATCAAGTATCAATGAGTATACATGAGCACAAGGAAATTATGCCCAAAATGAAGCACATTGTAATTACAGGCATATTGAACGGCGTCGATTACTGCTCATTTTGTCTCCGTAATACTAGAATTATCCCCTCTCCTTACCCTCGACGTGTGAGTAATGTACTGACGATATAGATGACATATCATGCTGGAATATGCCCCTGGGTTATATAATTATAAATAAACATATAATCATACTCTAAATGATTCGTATACTAGTGTTAAATGCGTTTAGAGAACATAGTCTCCAGAACTTACAATAGCCCCTTTAACATAAAATCAACGCTGCTGTATCGTGGGTTTATAGCAGGACGAATTTAACGTACACCTAAAGCATATCACATACGACTCTTATCTTGCCAGCGGTGTCTAGCGCTCATTTTGGCAAAGGCCATCATGGCCGTGTAAATAGTAAACAGACAAAGTTTTTGTCATACGTCGAAGGTGGTGTCTTGTCTATATTCGTATGTTTCAACATCTGAGGAAGAGCTCTGCCATCGAGTGTGTTATATAGATTACCGAAAACGGGCAAGTTACATCGCTGTTAAATCACCTGATTCAGACAAATGAACAATTTGTCTCAAGACAAGGCCATAGCATAGACTAATCTTTCTCTGTCAGGTTTCAAAGACGGGACCTCAAAAATGTACGATAGCGGCTTGCTTGCAGCTTGCTTGCTAACAAGTTCAATGCAAGGGGCCCTATAGCTTTGACATCAAATTCCAAAAAAGGTAAGAGTTAGCGTAAGCGAAAACAACTCCCCTTGGCCAGTGGTTTTACAAATATCGATTTATGTTCAAAATGTAATACATGGAGAACATCCTTTCGATGCGCCCAATTGGAATATTTACTTTTGAAAGAAAGATCTTACCGAAAAACAATTTATTGGCGGATGGGTGACTCATGAGCGTTCACAAAGCCCGACTCCATCAAAGGTGGGTGCAAAAGGCCATGGCAGTGTATACAAGAAACACAATTACACAAATGTAATCCGTACAATAGCATACTGGCAACATGTATCACATAAGGCGTAGCTAAAACGCCAAGTAAACCAGTAGGGTGAAGAATACGTCTTAGTATTACCCGACGATGACCTTACATAGCAAACTAATGCGCATAATGTTATTGGACGTAACTGTACACTAGAACAAAGACAAACAGTAAAGCTATAAAGTCCATACTCAATACGATTTAAAACAACCCTATAGCTCAACAAGGAAGGAGCCGGGCTGATACAGAGGCTCTGATATACCGTCGGCGAGGCTACCGCGCAGCAAAAGGTAATTCTGAATACATTGGAGGCAAATAAGAGGACACTGTTAGTACCGTATACGCTCGACTCCTGCACAGTAAAACTCCTATACGCGTGCATAAAGGGGATGGTGGGTCGGTTAAAAACCCGATTCAAAATAGAATCGATCATTGTTAAAACGTAAACCAGAGCAAACGGATGTGCATGGGTCCACCTGGCTCGATAACTGACCGGAAATGGCAAAATTCGACGTCACTGATTAGCTGAAAAGAGGTACAGTCTACCATAAACTCATGTAGATGAGCGACGCCTCCAGAGATACGAGGAAAGAGAAATACATCGCCCCCTATAAAATAGTTTTCACGTTGTATTAATTAATCTTATTTTTATTATAGCGTTAATAAGCAATGCCACGCACGCCAAGCGTGTCGATGCTATGTAAACGGCACAGAGCATCGCGGCCTCGTTTGAGTATGTTCAAACACACGTTCAGACAATCCTTGTTGTCATCGATAAGTGGGAAAAGGAGCATTGAGCATGTTGATGAGTGACTGGCCAGGCATGTGAATTATGATTATTATGTAAATGCTTATAAACATAGACGGCTTATCTGGGGCCATCCCTTTATTGTACGACTCCCTCCGTTATAGGATATTTTCGGGCTGGGAATGAGTACCAGGAGAGGACAAGGATAAAATGTGAATACCAGGAGAGGGTGAGAGCGGAATGGGAGTGCCAGAAGACGATAAGAAGGGAACGTACCAGGAGAGTTTAATGAGAAAATGAGACAGGCAGTAGAGGGTAAGAACCCAGTGAGACTGCCAGGAGAGTGCGAGGAGGGAATGGAAGTACCAAGAGAGAATGTGGAGGAAATGGCAGTGACATGAGTAGATAGGGAAGGAATTATAGTCGGCGGGCCTGATACTTAGGCTGCGGAAATCTACTTAGCACAAAGTTAAACATTTGTCGAACGGCCCCAGGGCTGCTATTCATAATAACTTTTCATAGGCTATGGATCACATTTATAGTTAAAGCGGGTGTCCAACCTAATTTAATCGCGATCGGCACCGAAAGTTTACACCTTAAAGTTAAATTGGCGAGTGTTAACGCTTCGTTTCCGCTGACTGGTAACGAAAAAAAAAATTAAGGCAACCCGCCCCCAGCAATGTCAAGCAGAGCGCCATTTTGCCGGGAGCAGTGACGCGTATTGTTTATGTGGCACCGCCTTATGTTATCACTCGCGGGGAGAGAGATCAGGGCCGCGATTTACAGATGAACAGCGGCAGTTCCAAGCAGCGCATGAGAACATGATCTTAGTGTTTAATGGAAATGTACCATCCAAACAAACTGATATACGTCTTGCGACGATGGACTCCAGAACAATGCCATGATTGGAGTTAGAATCGCAGCTCTTTATATTAGCGATGATCACGCGCTCTTGTTTTGCTCACACAATAGGCGCAATTTCCGGTTTGAATAAATTATCGCCTCCTGATTGGTCAATCGCGGACACACCTCCAAAAAGGGCTAATGAACAATAAGAAGATAAAACAACACGCGTCATACATTTAATTAATGGGTTTTAATTAGAATAACATAGAAAGTCAAGATTAAATATACATATAGTGTATTTACAAAGAACACGACTTTGGCATAGTTTCGTAAGTTTTGTAATTTCCAATACAGTGGCTTCTTCTATTGATATTGTATACAATTTGACCTCAAGAAGAATTCGTTGTTTTATCCACAGTAATAAGTATGTTACTTCAACTGTTTGTTCTACATTTTGCGAAATATCAGTTTTTATGATATCAGCACATCACTTATCCCTGTCCGATGTCCCTCAGAACGATGAATTACTTGCTACCATGATACAGGTTAACGCCACCAAACGATATTATTAAAGGTTCAGCTCCTGGATCCAAATGACCTTTAAGACCTAAGTCTATACATATTTACCATGAAAATAAAATACCAGTCAATTTTATTCTTGAACAATATTAGAAGTATTTGTCACTATTCCATACGAAGCGTTAAAACATTAAGACATGTTCCGAGGCGACAATTTATCGTTTATCGTCCGACAGTCGTGCCCTTTTCTTAGATAAAACTGTTTCTTAAACATCGCAGGATAACATGATATTCTAAATATTACCAATTCAACACATCAAACACATAATGTTAACCTCTTCCCTTAACACTAAGATCATGGTCTATTGCGCGGCTTGGAACTGCAGCAATCCATCCGCAAATCGCGGCCCTGATCTCTCGTTTCACGCGTTTCTCCATGAATGGTACCTCCACTGTTAAGACTTCCATTCGCGAGATAACTTTCAGTTATAACGTAAGGCGGCGCCACATGAAGGGTCACAACATACGTCACTTGCTCCGGCAAAATGGCGCGCTGCTCGACGATGATGGGGGCGAGTTGAAATGAAACAAAGGTTGAACACCCGCTTTAAACTTGCTACAGTTATCAAACGATGAACCAGATATGTTTCACAGCCACACACATTTCTTCAATATTTATTCTTCAATGGGTAAAACGATTTAATTCACCCGCCACCAGCTGGCCTTTAACAATGAAAAAAGAAAGCAGCCTCAGCTACAGGTGTTTTTCGCGACATTGCTTGGGCCATCCGCTGTCATCTCACTGCTGAATCCCATAACGATACGCCATGCACGAAGTGGGCAAGCACGAAGCGTCAGTGTGTGTCATTCAGCCTAATGGTTTCTTTCCTTGCAGCCAGTAAGTTTGAACCTCGCCTTTGCCCTGCCATAGCAAGCATAACAACTTTGATAATGTTGCCGGTTGGTCACTTTGACTTACTTTCCGATGGTTTACTCCCCATAGGGACGTCGTTAAACATATATATGTAAATTTATATCAAGTACACCTGAATGATATCCGTAATGCATCATGTTTAATAATTAGTTCAATCAGAGATTATGTAAGGGAATAGTATGTTCTCTGGTTCCATGCAGGCTTATATTTTTGTGAATGACGTAATCGTGTTAGTATTAGAGTTAAAGGTGTAACAATGAATTGGATGCGCCATACAAGAAACGAATGCATTTAGTTGTAATACTTTAATCTAGATACTTCGTATTATATAGAGTGTCCTTATTCTACCGTTGAAAGTAGAACAACATACTAAACTATACTTGCCTTGACTTCGATGCCTCCTCGATGCGAAAGCTTATACAAGCCTGATTCCCGAGCCAATTCATAAGTAAACTCACTGATGTGAATCTTCAAAGCTGCAATTAATGAAACAATTTACATGTACCAGTGCATGGCACGGCGTAACACCTGAAAAAGATCGAGGATCCCACAATGATTCCTGTCAGTCACCACAATGCTTGCTGTCAGTCATTTCTTCCTTGTCGCACAGTCCATGCAATGCAATCATATATGTTATGCATGCATATTATATATAATATATATATTTGTTGTAAAACAACATTTCCACGTATACACCATTAATTTGGACTCAAGATACATATTTGAGAACGATTTACTATTTACGATTTAACTTATGTTTAATAAGGAGAGTTCTCAATATCTCAATTAGGTACATAAAACCTTCTACATGACAGTGACCTCAAAGAAATCGTTGTCCACTTTTTAGAGGTTTTGTACGTGTAGAGCTTGTAAGGAAACTCCTAGTTTCTGCCAACCTTCACCAGTGGACTCCATCCGAGAAGCCATGTTGACTGTGTCTCCAAACAGACAATATCGCGGCATGGTCTGGCCCACGACACCTGAAGAAACAGAAATCGGTTCATACAAACAAATAGACTAGTGTTAACAAACAAACACCAGAACACACAAAAGAAATAGACAGTGTTAACAAACAAACACCAAAACACACAAAATAAACAAACGATACCAAGTGACATAATGCCGTAAAGTTTATCTCGACATGGTCTGGCCCACGACGCATGTGGAACAGGAAACTCTTCATACAAACCTAAAACGTAACATTTAGCCGCCTCAATTAAGTTCACGGTGACAACGCGTACCAGGACAGTGACAATCCACTCGTGGGGGGGTAGGGAGGGTTAAACTGTTTAGCTCAACAAACTGGGCCATGACGACATGACATATGTGGTCATTGGAACATTTGCCGGTACAACTCAGGCGCGTAGCAAGAACAAACCTGCTGCACACGGTCCTGTGTGAAGGCCAATGCGCAGGCGCAAAGAGTAGTTCGGTCGGTGGTGCACTTTGAAGTGTTGAACTCGTTCCAGCAGAGCCAAGGCCATGTTGGCGATTTCCGTCACGTGGCGATTTCCGTTTTTCTGCGGCAAGCCGCTCACCACCATGTAGGCGTCGCCAATCGTCTCCACCTACCGTATCCAGCATCAATACAAGCTATATTAACTTCAGTCAGGAGATCACCATAATATATGGAACGGAAATTAATTGATGGTTTAGGCCGCTTTTGTGCACACAAGGGCTACACTGGGCCAATACCAACAGACGAGACGCGGATTCGTTGTCAGCTAAGCGGCTATAATTCGCGATAGGTGTGTGCCGTCATAACACATAACACTGTACCCTCGTCAGGTTGGAAGTAAATTAACCAATCGTGTTAAATACGTAGTTGTGTCAGTCAGAATATCATAATATCTTTGCCACATATGCAAATAGTTCCATACGGCCTCCAAAGTGTGTGGTGGACCGTGACACAATCATACGCCATTCATAGATCTGTTTAGGTGAGAAACGCGATATACGTGACCTTATACACGTCATGCTGCTCAATGGTCAGGTCGAAGGTCGTGTAGAGGTCATTGAGCAGCTGTACGACTTCCATCGGGGAGCTCTCGGACGAGAGATTCGTGAAGCCGACGATGTCCGAGAAGTAGATGGTGACGGCGTCGTATAGCTCCGGGACCACGGTAAGACCTCGCTTCAGCTCCTCAGCTACTGTCCTGTAGGAATCAGGGATTGGATGAGGAGGGATGCACATTTTACACATATTTAAGGGAAGATGATTTGATCGTTGTGTACCTGATATTTTGACTGAATTAGTGAACGCTAATCGGTGAATGACCGGAATGCGTTGTGTAAGTAAACAACTGCTGTATAGATGCAGAGAGAGAGAGAGAAAAAGAAGAAGAAGAACATAATTATTCATTTTGTAAATACTTCATTTTTTTCTACTGTTATATTTCTAAATACATCCCCTAGACAAACACGGCATTGGGAAGAAGGAGCACGAAGGGCATCATGTTAATGAGTAATATATCCTGTAATTTTTTGTATTACCAACCTCTTCCCCATGTCAAATAAGTATATTCTGTCTTGAATTTAAATCCTGAAAGCCTGTGGGCTATCCGGAGAGAAGCAATTTGGTCACCGGAGCAGAACTTAGTGGCCGGCTTTATATTCCTGCGCGCCTGTTCGCTGTTCGGTATTTTGTGTGTGATGTCGACCGTGGCTCGCTATCACGTCCGCGCCCGAGATAGTTTTAGTCTTGATTCTAAAATGTAAAAAATTTAAGATGGCGTATGTAACGATATTGCTTTAAAGACTGCCGAACGTTTCAGCCGCTGACCTGGGCATCATCCTGTAGAGTAACACATCCGTCTTTTTTTTCTCCTCCATCAGTTCTCCCGTTCTCTGCTCGACGATCTGCTCTAGATTGGTGGCGTACCTCTCCAGCATCTGGATCATGTTGTCCAGGATGTTTGTCTTTCTGAAAGAGTGATACAGAGCTTCGGGAATTGGGGTAACACGGGGCTTATAGTCGGGGGAAAATAAACCGTTTCTCCGTCGGACATGTCCATCCAGACGGTCATCGGACATGTCCATCAAGACGGCCATCGGACATGCCCATCAAGCTGGCCATCGAAGCATGTCCATCAAGACGGCTATCGAATATGCCCAGCAAGACGGCTATCGAACATGTCCAGCAAGACGGCCATCTGACATGCCCATCAAGACCGCCATCAGACAAGTCCATCAAGACGCCCATCGGACATGTCCATCAAACGGCCATCGGATATGTCCATCAAACGGCCATCGGACATGTCCATCAAGACGGCCATTGGACATGTCCATCAAGATGGCCATCGAAGCATGTCCATCAACGCGGCTATCGAACATGCCCAGCCAGTCGGCTATCGGACATGTCCAGCAAGACGGCCATCGGACATGCCCATCAGGACGACCATCGGACATGCCCATCAAGACCGCCATCAGACAAGTCCATCAAGACGCCCATCGGACATGTCCATCCAACGGCCATCGGATATGTCCATCAAAATGGCCATCGCACATGCCCATCAATGCCGCCATCAGACAAGTCCATCAAGACGGCCATCGGACATGTCCATCAAGACGGCCATCGGACATGCCCATCAAGACGGCCATCGGACATGCCCATCAAAACGACAATCGGATATGTCCATCAAGACGGCCATCGGACATGCCCATTAATGCCGCCATCAGACAAGTCCATCAAGACGGCCATCGGACATGTCCATCAAGACGGCCATCGGACATGTCCATCAAAACGACAATCGGATATGTCCATCAAGACGGCCATCGGACATGCCCATCAATGCCGCCATCAGACAAGTCCATCAAGACGGCCATCGGACATGTCCATCAAGACGGCCATCGGACATGCCCATCAATGCCGCCATCAGACAAGTCCATCAAGACGGCCATCGGACATGTCCATCAAGACAGCCATCGGACATGCCCATCAAGACGGCCATCGGACATGTCCATCAAAACGACCATCGGACATGTCCATCAAGACGGCCATTGGAAATGTCCATCAAGACGACCATCGCCTACACGAGCATCTTCTTATTTCCTGCCCCTTTGGTAAGTATCATTGAAGAGTGGATGACAGGAGTCACTCCTAATTTAAGTAATGCCAACAGGTCGACGAAACCGCTATACGTGAGGGACAATTTGAATGACATGCCCTCACAAAGCCTGTACCGTCGTCCAGGGTTTCTGTGTTATGGGTGAGAGATTACTTTCTTTGGCTGTCATATCCGGTTCATGGTATCCATGTACCAAGATCAATCAGCCTCTAGCCCCCATCCCCATCCTATTCCACTCGCCAAGAACACAAGCACAGCACGACCAATACGCGTCAAGTACACGAAGGGTGAACATTTGGCGTCACTGACATCACAGAATCCATCAAAGTCAAGCGCAGCGAGGGCCAGACATTAACGAAAGAGCTTCCGACAATTGAATGGGCTTACAAAGCGGGTACCTGGCGTGGTTGATCATGATGTCCGTATGTGTCGGTGCGGAAGAGACACGGCGCTACGTAATTGTGAAGACCAGCGTGTTGCCAATGTCACTTACGACAGTCTAAACCAGTATTGAACATGACCGTACCTCTTGCATTATTATTTCCATCTGTAAATGCCTTTCTATCATATTAAATAGGCGGGGGGGGGGGGGGATACTTTTTCATATCTCCGCGATTGGCATCCAGGAATTCCTGGAGATTCGCGATAAGCTGTTGGCAAATTTTGAGAATCGTTATCCGTGCAATTCCAGATTCAACGCGAGGACGCTTTGCCTATGTACCGCGATCCGTTGTAGCAGTCTGTGAATTCCTCGATATTCGCGATATCACCATTAATTCTTTAAATTGGAGACTCGATATTGCTCTCCCTAACTCTTGGGGATTCTCGATTCAGAGGGGGTATTCTTCCTCCTTTAAGTAAGGAGAAGAATTATATAATGTATAATTAATATTGCCAGTAACGTTATTTTAACTTCTCATCTTTACTTCGGAATTTTTGTTGTTCATAGTTCGTTAGCAACCGTCTGTTTATTTGTTCGCAAAAGCAGCCGCCAGCTTTACAACGAAACTGAACTTTGGAAATTTGTTTCATAACGGATCACCGTATCTGTGTATAAAGCTGTTCCGCAACTGCTCGCAATTTCTTGTGAACGCGCGAAAAATGGGATTTTTGTAATATATACCAAGCTTGTCTTCCTATATCTCAGAGTATCTTCAGGGATTTTATTTATTTTATATCGCATTTAAACATAATCCGGTATGTAACCACGTCCTGCGCTCACCCTGATATAATAATCTCAACGTTCTACAGTCCAGATTTGTGTAGACGTTTAACGATTCAATTATTGAATAAGGTTGAGACATTTCACCAGATAATTAAATGACGCCGAGACTCGTCTATAGAGACTATAGATGACGATTATACAACACATTCTAGCTCGGTCATAGTGGCACGTTTCCGGTCAGAGTCAAATGTTTGGCGTTCTATGCATGGTTTAATGTAGGACGGATCTCCGCCATCTAGCAAAGTTTGTTTTGGCCCCAACCGGAAGCGGATGTGTGCACTAGAACTTCCCACTCCAGCAACTGTCAAAGCCCGAGACGGCTTCAGGGGGTAAATAATGTCGTGTGTACACCAACATGGTCGCTTAATTAAAAGGGGTATTTTTGTGTTTATGTGTTTATATTTCTCAATTACCTGCCCTGGTTTATCGTCCGCAGTCGTCGTCTGACGTCACCAAAGTGGGGGCGATCATCCGGGTCCTCCGCCCAGCATGAAGTCATGAGGTCAATGATCTGAGCCGGCCCGCCGTCGAATCCTTCTTTGGATACTTTGGGGCGGAATGGAATCGCACCGGGCTTCTTCACCAGGTCCAGAATGTCTATCAATGACGAAAGAGACTGGCTACTGCCTGTGTCTACCTAGTTTCGGTGTTCCGCATTATATTCAGCATTATGAAAAGACTCTGTCTTCATTTATAGGCCTATTGGCGGAAACAGTAGTTGTTGCTTAACAGCGCATCGTAAGTTGGAAGTTACGTGTAGTACGTCACACATTCATGAGTAGTTCACTGGTTTGTTGTACACGTTCAGAGGTGCTGAGCTGGATCCAGTCAACGAATTCCAGTGACAGGAATAGATCGTTCCAACCAGAGCATACACAATTGTCACAATTTTAGTTCCCGACATGACTTTGGCGAGAAAAACCCTTTCAACAGCTCTAAAACATACCCTGCGGCTGGTTGACGCCGAAGAAGGGAAGTCCGCGGTACATCAGCTCCTGCAGAATAATAGCAAAGCTGTAGACATCTCCCTTCAGGGTGCCGTACAGGGGACGCTCCTCAATGGGCATGCGCAGCAACTCTGGGGCCGTCCACAGCAGGTCGCGATGGCGCTTGTACTCGTCGCTCTCGGTGGCGCTCTTGGTCCTGAAGTCCCCGAGACCATAGGATGACACCTTGAGAGACCAGCGACTGTCGATCAGACAGTTGCTGCTTCGGAGTCTGCCGTGCGAGCGCAGTGGACTGGCGTGAAGGAAAATCATTGCCTACCAAGAGGTAAAGAGGAAAGACAACACACGTCGCTTAGCAACTAAACTATGACAATATTTACGCAGCTTAATGTAAAGCGAGAATGTCAACATGTATGGTACATTTAAGTACACAAAGACAAGTCTCACTGAAGATATGTTATATGGAATTGTATTTTATGTAATTTTGACATAGCAGAAAGCCGGTTGGGCGGTACGCTTTCAGGCAAGTTGTGCGGTTGGTGATTATTACAATACACATACACGTATATAACAGGTTTACATTCAGAACTACGTGATATGCACATATCATAACATATGATGAGGTACTGGACTAAAATATAAATAATCGAGCATGTAATATAATTATAAAACGCAACATACTTACGTTGGATAAGTCAGAAATGAGAGAACTCTGAAACATCCAGTCCAGTTTGATGTCGTCATTCTCCAGAACATCCTACGAAGACGAGGAGTCGGTAAGTAAGTAAGATTGAGTACGGCTAGTTATTTCGACATGTCCAGCGTGCTTTTTTGGACTAGTAAAACAGCGCTGATTCCGGCAACACGAACTGACTTTGCGATTGGTATGTATTGTGAAAGACAGAACAATATGTAAGAATATGCCTACTTGGTTACATCCATTAAACAGCCGGGGCGTTGTTATGACGAAAATTCGTCATATGTCGGTGTGTTCTGTTTGTCTGTGTGTGTACAAATTTGTCTCCGGACACGATAACTGTCGAACGCTTACAGCTATCGTTGTCCAACTTCGCAAACAGGTATCGAAGCACAAAAGTAGAGCTAAGGTCAACGGTCAAGGTCACAGTGATTTTTCAAAAAACAACCTTAGAATGCGTTTTATTCAGTTAATATTAGGGGTAGCGACGTACGGTAGGTTTTTTAGAAGGTGCCACTTCTCATTATGCATCTTTCGTGCATTGTTTACTTTTTGATGCGCCTTACGCTTCTGTGAGCTAAATGCAGTGTTATGTTTTTTCACAAAACGCAAAATATGCCCTTGACCACTTCTTCTGTGATATGACCTATGTACCTATATGCCAATGAGCACTGTGCAATCTGTAATCTTTCGAATGCGTCATATAGCGGCACGATGACGTCAGTTCCGGCACAATAAAAAAAAATCGTCCAAAATCGGAATAAAATGACCAAAAGGAGCAAATAGTATCATTATGTAGCTAATGGAATTGCCAGTTCGTCTGTAAAAATAGTGTATTCCTATCATACTTTCGGTTCCAGAGTTGATGGAAAATTCCCTACAGGAGACCCCAACTCGACTAAAGGATCATGGCAATGGTAAACTATACGGCGTTCCCGTTCCCCTATGGCCACATCCCTCCCTCACCCCGCATCCCCCACCCCACCCACCGCCCTCAGTTCCCCGCCAATACACACCCGCTTGCAGGATGTGATATGCTACGCTGGCGCACACACCTTCCTTCACGCACACCCACGTCCTACCGCACAGCCCTGCTCTATGTATTGCTGGCCGGCCCGCTGACGGTCCGCTGCTTGCTGCATGGTGCTTTTATCGTGAACCGAACACCCCAGTCCCCTCCCCACCGCCCCTCCAGGCCCCACCTGAGGTCGAGATGACATCTGCGATGGCATCTGCATGTGAAACTGCAAAACGTTGTAATTCCTTTAATAAAAATCGGCCCAGAAGATCCCGGTTTAAATTATAATGTTCAGCGAGATGACCCCCATGCAACATGCGTCACCGTACGGCGGTTCTACGGTCGTCTGAGTGGGGGTTCAAAGGATAAGGCGAGGTATCGGGACGGACAAGCGCCACCCTTTTGTGACTGGTGGTCGCACATACCTGCAGGCTTCCCTTAGCGCAGTAGCCGAACAACGTACACATGTTAGGGGCGTCTATGCAGGCTCCAATGAAAGGGTTAATATTCTCATGGTTGAATTCCTTCATCTGCGTGTACGGCCGTAATGCGAAGAAATAAAAAAGATTTTTTTAAATGTGTACAATACTGCAGTTGTGTAACTACTGACACTACTTTATTTTACAATTATCTAAAATGCAGGTAAGAAATTGAATAAGGTGGCAAATCTTCATGGAAACCACTCTCTGTTTTTTATAATTGTCAAGTCTTCATCAGCTCGTTGACATCGAGAACAAATGGTTCTATGTCATCATTACAAAGGTGAATTGACTTTCAAATTTGCACATACACACCGTCTTCAGTTCCAGAAGCAAGTTTCGTGACAATACCACGGCGCCGATGTCAGCCATTTTGACGGCCACGTAGATGCCCTTGTGTAGCCCCACGTTCGTGTAGACCTGCTGGCCGTGGCTCAACAGACTGGCGACGCCTAGCGACTGCTTGGACACGGAACTCCCCAGACGATCCGACATCAGGCTGCGCTGGCTACGCTGGAGGTTCTGCAGGCAAACAATGGGATATAGTCTGTAACTAATTTTGTTACTCATTTCGATGTTATCAATTCAAGCGGAATATTAACCGCTACGACATGAAGGGAAAAATGCTGTCAAGCTAATGCTTTTACCGGTTTGGTGAGGAAATTGCAGCAATAATTATACAGAAGATAATTTGAAATAAACTTTTCAAACTTTGGTGATAAGGCCGGGCGGGGGGAGGGGCAAGTGGTATTTGCGTGCCTCGGGATTGGGCTTTTCATTTCACCGTGAACTGGAAATGAGGAAAATAATTCTTCGTGAACTGGAAATGGGGTATTAGCCGACCGCCGTGATCAAGGATTTTCATTAATCGTGAACTGGGAAGTTTAATGTTAAATAACCGTGAATCGGGAAATCGTCAATTTAGTATCGTGTACCCGCCTTCCCATTGCATGCGGAGAGTTCTGCTTTTAATTCATTGTGACCTGGGAATAAAGAAATTTATTCTTCATGATCTGGGAATACGACCCCCCCCCCCCCACTGATAATAGTAGGATGAGGGTGAGATGTTTCTAAGCTGAATATGTGCTTTTATTTTTATGTCATTTGACGTCAACTGCCCATTTCGTTCCAATTGAGTAATTTATTTAGCATTTTCTACATTATCCATCTGTCATTCATGAATCAAATTACACTGCAAAGGCATATTCATTACTGTCGTCTATAGCAAGGTCAGTTACCTTGTCGAATGTAACTTTTCTCTGGAACTGAATATCTGCAAAGTCCACCTTCCAAATCATCTGACGCAGCTGTTCCTCTGCATGTCGCCGTCTAGTGTTTTACATAACAACGAGTATTTCATATTATCAGATGTCATCAGGGTTAACCGAAACGGCGTATGATACGCTAATGCTAGAAGCGGCTTCAGCTGCAATCTCCACGTTTGCCATTATCGTTTAATACGGCCTGCAATAAGGCAGCACCAAATTCAAAAATAAAATCGTCCGAACCACAACTAAGGATCCTTTATTCGTGATAAACATTCATTGAGATAGATCATATATATTGTTTTGAGAATATGTGATAAAATAAAAGAGGAAAATTAAAGATGGTGCGGAATTCTTTAACTATTGCCTCCTAGTTGACATTTCCAGCGTACCTTTGGATGAACATCCAGGCGATACCTCCAATAAACAAGGCAGCGACAGCGCAACATATGCCAACAATCATAGCGGTCTGAGCTGCAAAGGCACGACCAAAGCGAGTATTCATTAAACTGACTTCAAGACGAAAAAACAAAGTACATTGTACAGATGAATGCACAGTTGTTATCTTCGTTGCGTACAACTTGTTGGCAGCGTGCAATTGTCATTTCTCGGGTCCTGTAAGCACATATGGCTATACATACCAAAGATAACAGTACATACGTTGTTGAATGTGTGCCGCATACGCAACATATCGGCAAACAGAGCTTATGCATTATATCTCTCGGCGTAAGACATTCAAGAAGGACACGCGCTAAACTTCACCGTTGTACCGTATACCTAATTCATTCCTGTTTACCACTGCACGTACCTGTGTTATCCGGCGGGCAGAGTTCGCTGTAAAAACCACAGGGCGGTGTATCTGGCGGGGGTTGGTTGTCCGCCGTACCCCAATACGGCCTCTGAATCTCTTCTACCGTCTTCAAGCAGAACATTTGCATTTTTAATCCACGGCAAACGATGGAGGAAAGGCGGTTTATAGTAACGGCATGTCTGACCCATGACCCATTTTAACAAATTTTATAATAGTACCCAACTATTTATCAGAGTATATGAAGTAATTAATACGTGAATGAGATGTATTGCAATACCATAGACTCACAGGCTCAAGTATGATACATATTACACAACAATAGAGAATTACATTATAATTTTGGCATCATGGCATATTTCTAACTCCAATGAATTCATTGTGTAATGCCTTCTAATATTATATATGACACCATGGCAGATCAATTGAAGATGTGTGCCTCATCTTATTACTTGCGCCTGTAGTGCATTCACATTTTCTGCGGGGGTTCCATTATAAATGATAAGATATGAGATTTGTGCTAAAATAAACTCATCTCGGACGAAGTCCAATCGAGATGGGTTTATCCCAGACCTGGTGTCACAATGTGCTGCAGCCAAATGAGTGCGAGAAATAGCTGTAAAGACATGCGGAGATTATTATTACGTCAAATACTGACCGCATCCGTCTGCGAGAGAACCCGGATGTACGCGACGCGTTTCGCCAGAGGGCGCTCCGGTCGAACGTCCCACAACCAGAAATCGGGATTGCGATCGGCGTTGTTGTCCATGGCAACGCGTCCGCCCCAACCTAAAATAACATGACAACATAGCAATGGTTTTTGAACAGTGAACCCTACATATTAGATATTAGTTAGATATGTTAGATTTATGTATGATGCAAAAAGTCCCACGAAAAATAAACGCTTAATTGTTTTGACGTCGAACACAGCCAGCAGAATAAAAAAAACGGAATTCCTTTTCATGGATATATAGGCAGTGGGGAATAAATGCCGTGCAAACATTACCGTTGAAGACCCTATTTTTGGCCTTTTGCATTATAAGCGTTCCGTTGCGGTAGTCTCCGCCCTCAGCCAGTGTTTCATTAACCAGCATCAAGTACAAGTAGGCCACATCGCACGTACTGGCTTCCGAATCCCGTGCCTGAATAACAAAGCAGCATGGATGTGATTCATCTTATTATATTTCACAAGAGTGAGCAGAAGGATGAACAGAAGGAAGTCCCAAGAGGAACCAGTTTAAAGTCGATTGCATGAGTCGCCATTTTGAATTTGTTTTCTGTTATAAATAAACCAACTATGCGAATATACCTATAATTCGAGTGCCGTTGAAGATGTGGCCGGATCGACCTACATCCGATAATGATAACATTGCGTAATAAAGCGCAGGTCCTAAGAGATATTGGTTACAAGTGTCTTTGTGGCGTTCTTTATATTAAAAAATGCAAATGCGTTTCCGGTACGTTTGCCAAGCGATCGGCTTTTGCAGCTGTAGAGGGGCCCTGTCCGGTTTTTGTCCGTCCTACACTCACAGAACTGAGGCAAGGTAGGGCATAATCGGAAATGCGTCTTTATCGATCCAATGGCCTAAGTGCGTAGGTGCATGTTGCATGCATAGGACCCCGTTTGGTGTCGTTTACTTGGGGCAGCTATTACGGTTGGACTTAAAAGAAGTACCGTGGCTATTATTATAAAATGTGAACTGCTTTATATGGGAATCCTCGGCAATGAGAGACAATCGCTGGTATGGCAGGCGCCCCGCAGCCTTGACGTTCTAGGTGATGCAAAGTTACCGCCAATTACCAGCAGGCATCACAACCCGCCCTTAGTGTCGCCGCGTAGGCGGGTTCCTGGTCGACAAGGAACACAGATAGCTTTGATACACAATTAAGGGCATGTGGAATACATATAGAGCAGGCTATATGTTAGGGACAACACATCATGACAGAGGTGCGGCTCCGGGGGTGGGTCATGGACTACCTCTACCGCAGGATCGATAGTGGCACAGGTATCGATGGGGCGCAAGCATTAGATCATGTCTCACTCCAAGCCACATTTCATTGCATCTCACAGTTCTTTTTGATATGTGTATAATTAATGATCAACAATTAATATGGGGCGCACCTCGTGAAGATACCACTGACTATTTTTTAGAATGGCCGATGTACACTATTTTATGTACTTTTTTTTTTTTTTTTTACTTTTACTTTTGCAAATGTAATAAAAATTACAAGCATTACAGTAAACGGGAACGCCAACTGATATTTAAATATATTTAAAGCTGTTTATGTGTATATTGAAAAGACAAAGCGTTTTACCAACTAATATCTGACTATAATATAGCTATTTCTATTTCCGTGTAGTGTAAGTGCAAGTGTTATAATTTGATTGCAGGTAATATAAGTTTCTTATTTGTCAAGCGAGAGGAATTTGTATATTCCAATTGCCAAAGCAAAAATATGTTTAAACCAAGTTTTGCTTATTAATAGTTACATCAAGGAGCCATGCTCGTGGCAACTCGAGTAATACAATTCAAAATGCCCAATTATATGTAACAGAAATATGAGCTTACCTCTCCGGTGAAGTTCATGTTATATGGCGGCAGAAGCAATCTCGCTCGTAGTTGGTTACCGAACTCTTCGATCTTATCGTCTGGCATCCCAGCCACAGTTACCTGAAAATAAAATGTGTGGCCACAAACTGTATTGTACAACATAATATACCTTTGGTGGGGATTGAAGCTACATTCAATTTTATTGATGATGAAGGCATGTATGACTGTATTCATTTGTGAGATATGTACGTATGCTCTTGGTATTATAGAGCTGGAAGTAAGCTGTACAACACCGCTTAGATATGTGGTTCTTCATGTTTACATTTGTTTTTCCCCAACTTGTACCACCTGGATGGTAACCATTTCTGGCTGCTGCTTACTAGCGAATATAAGAAACTCTGTGTTGCTATCATTTAGTTTAAGTTGATGTACTGTTGTATGGCATTCCATGCAATATATGGAAATTAGTCTAGTAAAGTTGTTATCACAACCACAGTGTGCGACACTAACGCTCGAACGGCCGACCCAGTCGAGTATTTAACTGCTCGGTCGCGTTTTAAAGCTGAGACACTTGACAGACCGGACTTTTTAGTCGCTCTGTAAGCTTTATCGGGTGCAATGTTTCAGTAATACCAATCGTTTATTTATTTTTAATCCGGGGAGCGGCCTTGACCTGTTGAAGTTAGTGTCTTGCATCCCTGGAAATGAGCCCAGCTTTCCCGCCTTAATGAATATGAATATTGATGATTATTGGCCGGGATGCAGTTATATACATATATAATATATGTATATATATATATATACATATATTATTATGAGCACGGAGCACTTGGCTTACAGAGCAGACTCCCCAAACAAAAACCGGCGCGCGCAAGTACACATAGTCTGGGTTAGACTGGCTGGCATTGTCAGTATGTAATCAGTGAATGAGCACACTATGCAGACATCCTATTCGCATCGTTTGCCATATCTCGATTATCCTCTCGCGCAGTGGGAATAAATGCGGCGCTTTGTAAAAGGGGGCAAGCCTCCCAAAGCGCCAAAAGCTAATGTTGACTGTGGGAAAGAAAAAGCCTAAAGAGAAAATCAAGAGATACTTTCGCTTGTCTATTGACAACTGCTTGCCTCCGTGATGCCGGGAATGGCTCTTTGTTATGTGTGTGTGAGGGGTCGGGGGAGGGGGGGGGGGGTAATCGTCCCTTGAATGTCGGCCCTAGTGATAGTACAGCCGGTAGAGTGTACTAAGTCCCACACAATTACACGATATATTTTGGAGAAAACGACGCTGAATGCCAAAAAACGACACGGAATGTGGTAAAAAATCGACATGCGACACTGAGAATTGTGTAACCTATTTAACTCAGTAGATCTTTCCCCGCCAAAATGGTTAAAACAGCACCATTAAAAGTTGTCTTATTTAGTAGCTTGGCAAAGACATACCTCCTTGTATGTATTGTACGCGTCACGCCTCTTCTGCATATCGTCCTCGGTGACGACTTCTCCCGTTTCGTTGTACGCCCAGGGTTGAGTGGTGTATGCGGTGTCCGAGTGCCGGAAGTAAATCCACACATACTCTCCGGCCTTCATGGACAACTGGTCGGCCAACAGCAACATCCGTCTAATCACCGAAAGCGAGTGACAGATGAGTATAACTGAAATTATAATAATGAAAATATCCGTATTTATTATATGCCGTGATGTGGTGGCCGACTTCTCACCCGGAGGGGGCGAAAACGAGTTTAGGAGCGGAGAGGGATCCGCCAAGAGCTATGCGATTCTTTTCAATATATTTAAAATGATGCATGTTATATGTATATGTCGGCTGTTTTTTTAAATAGAATGATTTAACCTCACTCCGTAGAGTATATCGCGACAATGGAAAGGGTCAAGGCTGAGAGAGGTCATGTTAGCAGGTTGCGAAGAAAGACATCTTTATCCTGCACATAGAGACATTTTTAAAGGTTGGACTTGAACCACGCCCCGGCCGCTTGCGCTGGACCAGCAGAGCACATGGGACTACAGCCGAGCGTGACACCCACTAGGCCACGGGGTGAGCCCCTGTATACACATGAGGAATTATCTGCGATAATTCTATTAGTTGAAACCTGGCGGTAACGGGTCAGTGGAGACGATTATGCGAAACATCGATGCTCCCGTAACTCTCCGGGAGTTGCGCTCCCCCTGGCGGGGAGCCAGCCTAGCCACCCACGCGCCCGTGACCTACTTCTCATTCTGACCTCGCACTCGGCAACAATAACAACTAATTCTTCAAAGATCTCTTCCTCCGAATTGACAACAGACCTCGACCGCGCGTCTGCATCCGCTTCAGGTACTCCAGGAGATCGTCGTCCGACAGTGTCTCCGAGGTCTGGATCGCCTCGGCAATGGTCAGGTTTGAGGCCCGGAAGGCGTCTTGGATCCCCACGGCACCGAAGCCGCATATCATGTTATCGCTGGTGAACAAAATGGCGCGCGTCCACTGGTAGGTCCGGAACAGGGCCGTGAAGGCGTTGGCCAGCTTGTTGTGGGCAGCATAGTTCCGGATCAGGGTCGGGTACGTGACCTTGTCCGCTAGGGTTGACCGCGTGCACACGGCCGGCAAAAATGGTATGTTCCGGACTGTGTAGAGGTATCCGGTCGGCTCACACACTGGGTATAATATGGAGAGATGGTCAGAAATGTTACTGACAAGAGGTATACTAGAGCCCAACGCCCAAATGGAAGAAAGACAACAAAATATTTAGCACCGATTCTACCATATTACACTTCAGTGGTTCAGTGAGACTTACCGGCAGAGCGAGTTTGTCCGAAGACAGCGGCAACCTTTTTTTGGTCTAAAAGCTCCAGCGCCGCGGCAACACCTTTGGTTGGCGTATCGACCCCATATTTAGCTAATACACTGTAAGAAAGATATATTTCTTATATAAATGATAGCACTATTATTATCACTGTTATTATTATGATTAATACTACCATTATATTGCTAGTAATAGTATTATATAATTATTATTACATATTATTATTAATATTAATAATAATAATATCATTATATTGCTACTACTATTACTATATTAGTATTAATAATATCTTAATTGGGTCCTTCGAAAGTGGTTTTTGGACAATCCTCGTAAGTTGTAACTTGTAAGTTGCTTACAACACTATGCGAGCATATCCAGTTGCTGTATATTTAAGTTATCAGTTTCTAATTCTGCTAAGCGTCTAATTCTCAATTCTCAATTAGTTTGATAGTTATATGTTTGGGTATGTAGATTGTGTGGTGACATATTTCCTTAAACCAGTAAACCAGTAGTTTTGTTCATTAAATTTTTCTCCCCAATAGCGTGATATTTCACGCAGAATGTGACTAAACACTAAAAGGAATCGCACAGTTGATGATAATAACTTAAAAGATAAGTTATTCGCCGTTTGCCTGGATCTACAAGATCTTTGACCTGATTATTAAAAAAAAAATTAACATCGTTCCATGGTGGATCTATATATACAACTACCCACTATTTGAAAGTCAGTTCTTACGTGAAGTTGTGCTCACGGAGGAACCCCTCGCTCTGTATGCGGTCTACCGCCATATGGATGGTCGCAGCGGAACGCAGGTCCCGGGCGGAGTATCCAAGACGTATCTCCAGGCCCTGGCCACCAGCCAACCCCTCCAGCAACACAGCCAGCAACAGAGCCACTCCCGCCGCCGCCATTCCGTTCTCCACTCTCTGCAGACCGGAGGCCATGTTCCGCCTCCTCGCGGCGTCAGCCTTTTATATATAGCCCCACCGCGGCATCTTTGAGGGGAGGCCGGGAGGCGGGTGGGGGGGGGGGGGGCTTAGGTTGCCCGGGTAACTAGCTCGTTAGGGAGGAAGATGCCCTTCCCTTTTCCAGTTTCGCCTTTTGATATTGAAGCCGGTTTCTCATGGTTGGTGAAAGGAACGCGGGCTTCCGGCATATTGGACGAGCGATTTCGACTCAATGGGTTACCGGCGGCTGTCACAAGGTATTGCCTTCGCTGTGGTACTTGCGAACGAGGATTTCATGGATGTTGACTACCATTTGTTGGAGAAGTACCATCTATTTAATGCACTGCGATAAAAACACCCCCTATCTCTTGACGCCGACACAATAGTTTAACGCCGCAGAACCATAACAGCTAATTAGGTTCCACTACTGACTATATTAAGGTGGCACCCACAAGAGCGACCCGATTGGGTCTTAATGGGAGTCCCCCGATCAATTTCAAATACTAAATTAAGTTTATTTTGTGATGTGTATTAATTTGTAAATTTGATCGAATAAATGATTTAAATTCAATTCAATCCAATATATAAATCTACAGGGAAGGCGGATGGCGGATTGCTTGCGTATATCAGCTTTCATGTCAAAATAAAAAGCTAAAAAAATAACAATCACCACAGCTTACTAATTATGTCATCTCAAGAAGGTGGGTACCCGACACACCGCCTTTAAAATCTAGCTACATAAGACCCGGCACACCGCCTCTAACATCTAGCTACATAACACCCCACACACCGCCTCTAACATCTAGCTACATAACACCCGACACACCGCCTCTAACATCTAGCTACATAACACCCTACACACCACCTCTAACATCTAGCTACATAACACCCCACACACCGCCTCTAACATCTAGCTACATAACACCCCACACACCGCCTCTAACATCTAGCTACATAACACCAGCCACACCACCTCTAACATCTAGCTACATAACACCCCACACACCGCCTCTAACATCTAGCTATATAACACCCCACACACCGCCCCTACATCTAGCTACATAACACCCGACACACCGCCTCTAACATGTAGCTACATAACACCCCACACACCGCCTCTAACATCTAGCTACATAACAGCCGACACACCACCTCTAACATCTAGCTACATAACACCCGACACACCGATTCTAACATCTAGCTACATAACACCCGACACACCGCCTCTAACATCTAGCTACATAACACCCCACACACCGCCTCTAACATCTAACTAACTAAAAACCCGACGCACCGCCTCTAACATCTAGCTACATAACACCCGACACACCGATTCTAACATCTAGCTACATAACACCCGACACACCGCCTCTAACATCTAGCTACATAACACCCCACACACCGCCTCTAACATCTAGCTACATAACACCCGACACACCGATACTAACATCTAGCTACATAACACCCGACACACCGCCTCTAACATCTCGCTACATAACACCCCACACACCGCCTCTAACATCTAGCTACATAACACCCGACACACCGCCCCTAACATCTAGCTACATAACACCCGAACCACCGCCTCTAACATCTAGCTACATAACAGCCGCCACACCATATCTAACATCTAGCTACATAACACCCCACACACCGCCCCTAACATCTAGCTACATAACACCCGACACACTACCTCTAACATCTAGCTACATAACAGCCGCCACACCACCTCTAACATCTAGCTACATAACACCCGACACACCGCTCCTAACATCTAGCTACATAACACCCCACACACCGCCCCTAAAATCTAGCTACATAACACCCGACACCGCCTCTAACATCTAGCTACATAACACCCGACACACCGCCCCTAACATCTAGCTACATAACACCCCACACACCGCCTCTAAAATCTAGCTACGTAACACCCGACACACCTCCTCTAACATCTAGCTACATGACACCCGACGCACCGCCTCTAACATCTAGCTACATAACACCCGACACACCGATTCTAACATCTAGCTACATAACACCCGACACACCGCCTCTAACATCTAGCTACATAACACCCCACACACCGCCTCTAACATCTAGCTACATAACACCCGACACACCGATACTAACATCTAGCTACATAACACCCGACACACCGCCTCTAACATCTCGCTACATAGCACCCCACACACCGCCTCTAACATCTAGCTACATAACACCCGACACACCGCCCCTAACATCTAGCTACATAACACCCGACACACCGCCTCTAACATCTAGCTACATAACACCCGAGACACCATATCTAACATCTAGCTACATAACACCCCACACACCGCCTCTAACATCTAGCTACATAACACCCGACGCACCACCCCTAACATCTAGCTACATAGCACCCGACACACCACCCCTAATATCTAGCTACATAACACCCGACACACCACCCCTAACATCTAGCTACATAACACCCGACACACCAACCCTAATATCTAGCTACATAACACCCGACACACCACCCCTAACATCTAGCTACATAACACCCGACACACCACCCCTAACATCTAGCTACATAACACCCGACACACCACCCCTAACATCTGGCTACATAACAAACTACGCAACACCCTTAACATCTAGCTAGATAACACCCGACACCGCCTCTAACTAGTTGCCAATTACATTGCCACTTACAGGGCAAGGCCTCTAGGTGCACCGGAAGACTAACCCAGGCTACATCAAGGACGATAAAAAGCTTTCAGGAAGTCACTCCGCGTAGGATAGCTCCTTTGCTATAACCGCTTTTGTCACCTCCCTGATCTTTCCACTCCCCTAGTTATATTATGCCCTTGAGACATTTTGTTACTGTTCACAAGATATGTCGTTTCTCCTTAACGACAAGCGTTTCTCGTTGCTTCTCACGAGACGTGTGCGGGATGTCAAGGCCGTCCTCGTGGCGAAAGCCCGCGAGAACCATGGAGGCGTCGAGGGGGGTCTATCGCATGAGTAGGCGTATCTCTCACGGAGAATCATTGACTTTCCAACTTCAAAGGATCCGAATTAGCGTTATATAAATTGTATAATTTCTAGGTGCGGAACGAGGCTCAGATGCGGTTACACAAAGAAGCCATATGGAGACATATTATTGCATATATATGGACGCTTTGAACCTATGGCTTATGTTGTTGTCGATTCGGTCGTCCTTGCCACTGTTGACCCAAAGGCAGATGAAAAATACCTGGTCTACATTTGTGTTGAGACTGCTGTTGGGAAGAGTGGAGTTCACCTGAGTTAAGAATACTTACTGCTTTACGTTAACATAGTTGAAACAATAATGAGCAACGAAATTTGAAAGTCGTATCTTCTGAGCGGGTGAGAAACGCTCATGTTCGAATACCATTTTGATCGTGGCTTTATGCCCTGTTCACAAAATACAATGCGTTGTAAAGTTCATCGCAACAAATCAACTTTTCGACCAACTCTGCAATTGCAATCCGCATTGTAAACTTAGCATATGTTCTAAAGTTTTGATCAACCTCACGATATGGGAATCTCCAAGTAATCAGCAACCAGCATTTTATCCAATAAGCGTTAAGATTTTTGTTTTTCTTTTTTTTAATATATTTTATTTTAACGAAATGAAAATTGGTCATTTACAATTACAGACACAATTACAGACATAAATAGAAGTCAGTGAGCTCTTAATATTTGTACAATTCGTTCAATATCTTCACAATGTGATAACATTTTGGGTACTAATTTATAAGTTGATAGTAGGCTCTAGTAGGCTAATCTTATGGTATACAGGATAAGTTTCGTTTGACCATTATTATATTCTGTTTCTACCCAACATCGGTAGATGGAAAATTATATAATAGAGGCGACTAAACTATTTACACTATTTGCTCCTTAAAACCGAAAACTATGGATACATTTAACTTGTGGATACGTAGCATCTGGCTTAATTTCATCCATATACGTCTGTGGACTCTAGCTAGATTTTACTCGCATTGTAAAATCATATGGCTAATTGAATGTTTTTCGTTACATACATTGCAAAGGTCCTTTTGCCGCTTGTCACATTTAAAAAGGTAGCTCCCACATGCTATGATTCTATGGAACTGTTTAAAATTAAATTAAATTCAGCTATTTTCACATCCTCTATATCAATTATGCGAGACTTGTAGAACGGGGTGAAGTCGATATCCTGATTAGCAACTGCCTCTCGCCACCTACATTCTGCTGTGGGACTAATGAAATTCTTCATTATAAAACATAAATAGAATTATCTCAACGTACGCACTGGAACATCAACAACAGCGGGAGGTATTAATTCTTCACCTTCTTCACGATGCAATGGGCTAAATACCTTTATGCACGTTCTCAATGCGTCTTTTATATCATGCTGCAATTTGAAACAATCAGATTTATTGCCTAATCTGGCATATACCTCTTGGTGCTTAAAAATGCCAGTGACATCTAAAACGTCTTTTACAAATATGATACCACATAGGATCCAATGCTTACCGAATAAGCATTGTTTTACCTGTTTATCCTTCTTAGAAGTTAGCGCTTGTAAAAAATATATATTACCCCATAACATATCTTTTAAAAGCGACGTGGCATCAGTGGTAAGCGTTAAGATGATCACTTTGTATTATCTAGATCCAAGTTCAAGATGGCGACAGTAAACAAAAAAGCGAAACTTTTTATGGAGTTAATTAGAGAACACGAGATATTGCCGAAAAGCATTGCTGCTGGCTATATGAAAATTGGAGCGAGTGTCTTGGGCCTGCAGGCGATATCTGCGAGAAAGGAAAAGAACTAGACCGGTGAGCACAAATCTCCCGTATATCGCAATAAATGGATGGGGGGGGGGGGGGGGGGGTCGTGTTCCCAGATCATGAAGAGAAAATGTCTTTATTCCCACGTCACGAAGAATTAAGCCGAGAAATCCCCGCATACAAAGGAAGGGGTGATACATGATATGATTTTCCCGATTAACGGTTATCTAATATTAAAATTCACAGTTTATGATTAAGGAAAATCCTTGATCACGGCGGTCGGCTAATACCTCATTCCCAGTTAACGGAGAATTATTTTCCTCATTCTCAGAACGCGTATTTTCTAAATGTGGCAAAAATAGCAAGCTAAGTATTCCCGCCTTTAACAGAGCTGCTAGGCTGCGGTGCAGCACATCCTGCCAATTCCCTTCAAAGCTATTAGAAGGACGTGATCGGAGCCGTGAACGGCGCGTGTGGCACGTGCACGTTGACAATACCAATGTCGTGATTGCCAAGACTTGGGGTGGTCAGGCTCGGGGTCGAGGGTGGTCAGGCTCGGGGTCGAGGGTGGTCAGGCTCGGGGTCGAGGGTGGTCAGGCTCGGGGTCGAGGGTGGTCAAGCTCGGGGTCGAGGGTGGTCAAGCTCGGGGTCGTGGACGATGATCCATCCTCTACCATATCGGAGGACGGGTAATTGGCCCAATCCCCAGATCTTCTGGGGGGTCACGTTGAGGGCCGCCAATAATTACAGTAACTGGATACAACCAGATATATTAGGTGTACTAATATCTGTGTTACAAGGCTTACTTACGGTCATGGCTGTTTTACGGGCCAGCGCCGCTATCCGTCAACACTTCTGGTCTCAAACGTGTTCACATTGGTTGGTTGGTTATTTAAAATAGGTGCTTTAAACACGACCGTCTGAGGGGGGGCGGGGGGGGGGGGGCACGCCCAGAGCCGCCAGTAATTACGGTAACTGGATACAACGCTTACTTACGGTCATGTCTTTTTTACGGCCAGCGCCTTAATCGGTCAACAATTTCGGTCCCAAACATGTTCGCATTGCTTGCTAGGTTGTTCAAATTGATGCTTTAATTAACCACGCATCATCCGCTTCCGCTGGCTGAGCACTCGAACACGCTACTTGCTAGGCCACGGGGTGAACCCGGCAGCTGATATTCACACAGAGATCACTGTTCCTCTTTGGTGCGATTAACGGGCCTCTCAGAATTGCTCTAACCCGGAAACGATCAGTAGTCTGCAATCGTCGGTGGGGAGCGCGTCAGACACACGCCAGATATATATATAGTGAATTTCACCTCCCAACAATTAGCTCGATTATGCAATACCTTAATATTTAGATCCGTCGAATCAACCATCGAAGAAAACATCATATTGTTTAAGGCCGTCCAGACATATATCATAAGCACTGATAGATTTTGAGTCTTAAATGTTTCAACCAAAAAACAGTTATTAATAAGAGCTCACCCGCCGCTGTAATGTATATTTTGGAATTATCTCTATCTCCATCTCGATCTCGATTACGGTAGCATTCTCCTCTCTTTAGTGATTATTACTTCGTTGTATTCTTCTCTATATATCATTGTTTATATGATCGAGGTAGTCATTAAGATGTGTATGCTCTGTTGATAACCTCGTTAAATAAATCTCAGGATCAGGATAAACCGAACGCATAATCCGCGATCCGCGTGAATGTCGCACTTTTTGAACTGCATAAATCATGAAGATCGTTAAATAGTACCATAAACTAAATCAACAGATACGTGTTGTGTTCATTATATTATTCTAGTTGTTATAATATTATGTACAGATTTTGTTGCTGTCTAAATGCTATTTTATATATATATTACGTATTGTTGAGCCTGGACGCCATGTTGGAAATCCTCGTGGTCCTCCTCTGGGTGGGGAGTAAGGCCCGGGAGTAAAATGTACTACGTGACCGCGCTATCGGAACACAATCTCCGCGTTCGTTTATGCACTCCGCGGAGTCCGACTACTCCGCTCGCGTACCCGAACTCGCCCTTTGGTGTAACGCCGACGGAGCGCGAGATGTACCCGAAATGTCGATGGAGCGCGGAACGTTCCATAAACGATATTTCCTTCGCCCATGTTTTTACACCCCCAAAAAAACGCTAACCGCTTTCCATTCTGACCGCTTTTCTAGTGCTTTGTGGGTCTCTTTAACTGTCACTGAGATGTTATATATTACGTCGCTGCGTGAAAGCTCAGCATAGCACATACACGGGTTTACACTTTGCCTTATAAGGAAGTGGCGCGGCCGAATCAGAACGAGGCTTGACCCAATGTGAGTAAACTGTCCGCACGTGCTACATGCAGTAAGCCTGAGCCCGCGGGGCCTGAGCATGCGTTATCAAAGTTGTTTATGGCACAACCACACATACAATTTAGTCACAAAGTATTAAAATGTCCCGTTATATATTTATATCAGATTAGGGAGGCATATGGTCGAAATCGCCAGGCTATTAGAGACAACATTAGTAGATTGGGGGGGGGGGGGGTTCTCGAGAGGTTGAGGAAAATGACCACCCCCGCCTTGACTAAATGGTCACCCCAGCCCCCCTTGACGAAATCGTCATCGGCCGTCGCCCCCCCCCTCCCCCCCCCCCGTCTTTGACGATATCCTGGGCAAGGCGACAAAGCTGTCCGCGGGGATTGTAAAGCCCCTTTACGCTATGTATTGTAAGGGGTTATACCCATAAAGTTGGCTGGAATATCCTCTTCCCAAGCAATGAAGGCTCAAAAACAAAATGCATGTATGTTTTATTTTAAAATCACATTTATAAGCAAGAGTATAAAGGTCTGAAAAGAAATTCACAAAAGATCAAAAGAAACGGTAACATAAGACAAGTGACCAATTGATAATAGATAATTTGATACCTTATCATTATATACTACCTATGGCTGCATCAGTAGTTACTTAAATGTAGTTTACATTATAATACTAACATACATATGAACTTATGCAGTGTAGCTCACATAGCAAACAAGGCATCTATTGAAAAAATAAACCAACCCAGATACAGTATATACATAAATTTTATAGGAAAACAGCTTGTTTATGTTGTGTAAATATTGACATATATTACCACATATGTATCTTCTATACATCTGACAATTTTTCTAATAATATTAAATATGTATTGTATCGGTACTTGATATTTCATGTCTCTTCGCAGCTTACATTTTTTTATACGTGGAAAGTTCCATTTATTGTTGCAGATAAAACGAACTTGACTTATATCTACTTCTAACCTATCAGATGCGTAGAAATTCATAACAATATTATAGTATCTTACATTATGGTTGCCATATCTATATAACTGATGAAGTCTACAGTGAAAATAATATACTGGTAAACTTAGTCATGACCTAAATTTATTAATGAAATAAATTACTTTGAATTTAATAGTTCAATAAGTTAATATGAATTTAATAGTTAAATAAATTAATATGAAAGTTATAGTTAAATAAATTAATATGAATTTAATAGTTCAATTAATTAATATGAATTTAATAATTAACTATATATATATATTTATATATAATAAAGCAATATACCTGGCAGCTAGTTCGTCAAATGGGCCAGTATTAGGCTTGCTTCTTAGACCGGGACAGATAATATTTTAATGAGAGAGAGCTCTATTTTAAATGATTCCAACGTCATATATTTGGTCCAGATTAAGAGTGCCTTCCTTCAGTGGTCTTGATATCAGGACCACTCGGAAAGCTCTTACCCGGGCTTTCTCTTGTCTTTACCCTAACCTTTTGGCATGGTGCCAAGACAATTATGAGGGGGTGGGGGGTATTGCGTTCCTTAAATTGGGAATGAGGTTTTCATTTCACCGTGAACTATGAATGACGCAAATAATTCTTTGTGAACTGGGTATGGGGTATTAGCCGACTGGGCATTTTAATATTAAATAACCATGAATCGTGAAATTGAGAGTTCTCCTTTTTAATCCATCATGACCTGGGAATAAAGAAATTTATTTTTCGTGACCTGGGAATGTGACCCCCCCCCTTGCCCCCCCCCCCAATTATATGTAAAGTGAAAAATATGCATTATTGCATAAAGTTTGGCAACCAATATGTGGGCTAGGCTAGATCTCCTTGCAAGATGGCTTTCACATTACAACATCAATTTGCTCTGAAGTAGATATCAGTGTATACAGGTGTATAATATTGGAATGCCTTCGACAGCTTGTAAAGTCAGCGATGCTGAGGGTCTCTTACACTCCTTGTCATGCAGTGTATATATATTATTATTATAATTTATATAGCTTCGCGAGACTGTTTCGTGAGTGGGTCTCCCGAGGCTAACACTGCCTTCATAACTCCAAATCAAAGCTTAAAAATAGATAGATTGCTGTATATCTGTTCCGAAACCATTGGCAAAACATTTTAAACACTAATTGTTCAAATACTGCAAAAGTAAGTCACCTTAAACTGGTTCACATGCAGAAACACTTCGAAGCGCACTCACTTCAAGCTGACGGTCAATGGCACACGTGCTCTTGTTTACTCACCATCTAAAAGAAGGTCAACATGGCCGCGGAAGTGTAAACCCGTGTATTGTGTACGATCGAGGATAAAGAGCAAAATATGATGGCGAGGATAATATTTGCGCGTGCGTCTAATTACGTCTGAAACCAGAGGGGCCTAACGTGCATGAATATGGTGGTTCGCAATCCCACTTATAGCAAGACGCTTTACTTTCCACCGCTGGCAAAGACAATCCTGATGCTGTCCTTCCGGTTGGGGTTTCAAGAGTTGGTCAGTACCTTGTCAACTCAGCACAAAGTGGTGCTGTTGAGTAACCGCGTCGGGGGTGCAACGGTTGGGACTTTGACCAACGGAATCAACGTAGCTGGACATCAACGTCTATCCGCTACGTCTATCGATCGTGACTTTTTCAATATTAGAAAGATCAAGCAACTGTTGATTTTGTCCATGATATGTGATTCTAAACATTGTGGATGATAGCTTTTTTGGGTTGTCCCAATGTTACCCCTTGACCATAAGCACTCGGCAAGAAGTGACTGGTAGCTTACTTTTCAGGTTATATATCAAATACCAAACTTAAGATCGTATCGTACTAGCAATTTAGACAAAGACGTATCTTTTTGGTATAAACTTTATTTATTTAACGAGGTTACCGATAACGAATACACATACAACGGCCACCTCAACATGTAACAAAAAGTGGTTGGGGAGTTGAGGTTAAGTCATTAACAAGTACAGTTGATCAAATATACAGAGTTCAAATTCAATACAGTGAGAAGAGATTTAGTGGCATACAAAAGTGAAAATAAAATCGCCAGCATAGCTCTTAGATAAACCGGCCTGTTCCGGAAATGAAAATTTGTACTGCTCTAAATAATTTAGTATTATCTTCAAGATTAATGTTGGAGGAACCGAATAAGAGGACATTGCAGAGACTAGCGAGTTGATTCTTTGACGCAGTCGTAAGATCCAAGATACAACCATGTTCAACATCGAAGGAGACACCATTTAGTAGTTCATTGCGAAGATTGTTATACGTTGGACATGCACTTGTAGTAGGTAGTGGATTGAATCTTCGGGTTTTTTAGTACAACCGTTTTGATCGTATTTGGTGGGGATAAAACCATAGTTGTACCTATGAGCGTTAAGGCCACTGAGGCCACGCAGTCTGCAAGGATTGACGGCTGCATAACCCGTAAACATGTCATACAGTATATTGCACGAATTGAAAAAAACGTTCTTTGTATGAAGATTTAAATGAAATATATGACCCCGACTGCCTCATTTCAGACGGCAAACAGTAACGGTAACGCGGGGATAGATTGTTAATCATCTTATAGAGCAGACAGAGACTAAAATAAGTACGTCTGGTAGATTACAGCGAGAACGGTACAGCCCTATAAGGTCGACAAATTCGATGTGGCCAACTTATCCCGAGGGGCAACTGTCTCCGGTCTGCCCTACCTTAATTAACGGTAAGGTGGTATGAAAAAGGTATGGTAAAAACATGTAACTGACTTAAGCAGCGAGAGACATAACTGCAATTCAACGTCTAATTTTCTGCACCATATTGTCCTAATTGTTTATTCTCTGCAGGACGTAACTGACGAAAATGCCTTGCAATTAATCCAGAGGCCTACGAAGTCAATGAGCTGTGACGAATTTTGCGCATGCATCCTGAAATCCACTCCGAGTCTTCATCTAGAAAACAACGCGGACGAAACGACGTTGGTGGTGCGAGACATGAGGCTTGACAGGCTGAGTACGTCTGTTGGCGCCGAAAACTTCAGACTGCCCAAAACGTCCTACATATTAACTAAGAACAAACTAAGAGTTACATTTGATGTTTCAATCCTACACAATCTGCCGATATGAAACCGCGATCGCTCGTTTTGTATCTCTTCCGTAGCGATGTACGAAGAACATTGAGTTTTTATGAGAAGCTGGTGGGGGAGGGGGGGGGGGGGAGGGGGAGGGTGCGGACAGGTGAAGTTGAGTGGGGGGGGGGGGCTTTAGCGTTAGCGTTAGCAATACTTTACAGCCTTGGCCTCTTTGCTCGTTATGGGACATACCCTCCGGACCTATATCTACCCATTAAAACAATATTGATGCGAGAATGGGAGGGTATGGAACAAATCTGGAGATGTATTTACTCATTGATGCTCGTGTTGTTCTTGGACAAAAATCGTTATCTAACTGTGCATTATGTTATAGGTGTAAAAATTATGATCCTGGCCCGTTTTGGGCAGTCGGACGTTTTCGGTTCTCACATACGTCTACCAGTGGGCGTAGTTCGTTGGGCCAGGTTAGGTATCCCGCCCGGGACCCGCAACACGTGACAGGGAACTTCCGGGTGCGCCGATAGGGATATGCCGATTGCAATGAAATGCACACACCGTTCATATCCGGTGCATGTAGGGGCACAGGAACCAACCTATTCTCATTACCTTTCAATCAGCCGCCAGCTTCTCCCGAATGTCCCGTGCTGTTTTGAACGGGACACATCGGCACACCGAAGGAATGCGCGCGCTCCCATACCCGGGTGAAAGAAGTGTCGGGCGGTTTACCGATGCGTAATGTGCGTATCCGGGTTACCGCAGGGATATATCGAGCTACCAAAGAAATGCGCCCAGTGTTTCATGGCCGCGGCACAACAAACGATGGGCTACTCGCTCGAGGAATTCCCGACCCTTGGGTGCTTCCGCAAGAAGCTCCTCTCCCAGACCCACAACACAACAACAGGAGAAAAGTCCCAGGTGAGCGCCATTGTCCGCGCTATGTTTGTTCGTTCTTCTAATAACAAGGGTTTGCAATGTGTGAACATGGCGTTAGGAAACCCGAGATATGCGAACCTGACTGACTTCATTCCTGTCGTTAAAATGTCTTACGAACGGTGCATTCTAAGGGGTTTGACAGCCCGCCATTTTCATTATTATCTGCTCGAGGCTTTTTGAGGTCTTTTGAGGGATAATACAAATGGCTGGGCGAGGTTCACACCAGATAGTATGTAGGGCATTGTTGCTCACACACAGATGAAGGCTCCACATATGATAACGTCTTGATGTCTGGTTATTTAGATATACTGGGATTACTACTACTTGTTCCACGCGGGCGTTATCTCCCTAGACATTGGGGTTGGGGGTGGGGGGGCTGTCATGATATTGTACCTGCAGTGAGGTATTGTCGTCATCCCGGCGCTTACGTTTACACAGCTGACGTCGGAAGATCCTCTCCGTTTTCCCGTGTCGTGGGCGTTATGATATGTGGTATATTCTAAGACAAAATGTTTTATATAGCATGTTTCTCTAGTTTAACTCGTTTAAATTCTGCACTTCCGGATAATGTTGTAAGCGTTAGATGTATATCTACCTCCGCTTGCTAGAAAGTGGCTTACCCCCACTGTAAATACACAGCCTAATATACTGAACCATGGGAATGATATGTGTCTCTATATTTAATATACGCACCGGGCTTTTTCCGCATCGATATAGACCTTGGACATACTCTGTGATGTGGCCCCCAAACGATTCTTATGTCGATTGTACGTTTTGGTATTTTATGTTCCAATCAGCCCCTCAATGTAAAAACATTCCCTTATAAGCGATCCTATAGCTAGCTCGTTTATATTTGCAATTCAAACCGCATGCATTTACATCCCCTTTCAGCTTTGTTCCAACAGAAGTACGTATTTTTATCACTTCAATTCGTATAAATGTGATAGCAGCAGTATACTACTTAAAAATAATCATTCAAAGGATACACATTTTTTTGCATTAACCGATATTTTGTAATTAGAACAATCATTAAAGGCCTTCATTGAATGTAGTGAAAAACATGGTCTAATCATTGAAGGCGTGCTAATATAATACATTAATGTTGTGGGCCATCTCCTACCACTGGAACGAAATATCAATAAATATGATATTGTAAAATGTCGTGGATTATTTTTTTATCATGACGATCGTCTTAGTTGGAAATTCCCAAACTGAAGTTACGGTCATCGGGATTAAGTTACGGTCATCAAGAGCCAATCTCATGAAGGCCTATTACGCTTTGATGAAGAGCAACTTGTTATTGTCGTCTTGGATGATCATAATTTAAGTTATTGATGACCGTAATTTAAGTTACGGTCATTAATAACAATTGACTGTTCACAGTCAGTGCAGACCCTCTCACTTGGCAAATTAAAGCCCACACACGCACGCCAAGCATTCCGGATGCAACTAAAATACACACGATCATGCGCAGACCCTGTTCTACTAAGTTGCGAAAAAATCGCTTTTATCGCCGATATACGCAGGTTTATCGCCGATATACGCAGGTTTATCGCCGATATACCCTAGTTGATCAACAAAAGCCAAAGTACATCACCGACATGGCGCCAAACCAAGGTTCATCTCTGACGCGGAAACAAAACAACGTACATCACCGACGATACACAACCCAATGGTCATCACCTACGCGGCAACAAGCCAACGTACATCACCGACGATACACAACCCAATGGTCATCACCTACGCGGCAACAAGCCAACGTACATCACCGACGATACACAACCCAATGGTCATCACCTACGCGGCAACAAGCCAACGTACATCACCGACGATACACAACCCAATGGTCATCACCTACGCGGCAACAAGCCAACGTAAATCACCGACGATACACAACCCAATGGTCATCACCTACGCGGCAACAAGCCAACGTACATCACCGACGATACACAACCCAATGGTCATCACCTACGCGGCAACAAGCCAACGTACATCACCGACGATACACAACCCAATGGTCATCACCTACGCGGCAACAAGCCAACGTACATCACCGACGATACACAACCCAATGGTCATCACCTACGCGGCAACAAGCCAACGTACATCACCGACGATACACAACCCAATGGTCATCACCTACGCGGCAACAAGCCAACGTACATCACCGACGATACACAACCCAATGGTCATCACCTACGCGGCACTAAACCAACGAGCACCATCGACACAACTGACGCCGCATTAGGCCAACAAACCACCAATTTAGTTGACACCACGACTACAATGCCCTGCCTCTGATAACATTGAGAAAACACCACCGTTATAGGCACCCCTATGCGACTCTCACTTCACTCACCACTCCCCATGTAACCCAAAGTTGCAAGAAAACACGAAATCGATCAGTCACCAGACACAGCGTTGAGAGCTAATTCGCCTTATTCACGGAATCGCCATATTGACGCCAAAACGAGGCTGTGCCTGCAAACACAAACTGCGTGACTCGTTCAACGCGTGAAATCTAATGGGAGACACTGCTGCCGGTTGGCTGCGAAATAGCTCCCCGGTGTCTTAGGTAATAAAATGACCGATTTCAGGCAGAACAAAAGGGTGGGTGTGTTCTGGAGCAAGTCCATGTGAAAAGTGAGTTTTTTGGAGCAAGTATATTTGAAACAGAAGGGTATTTCCCGCGGCATGCAACAAGGGTCAATTCATATATTCCTCTCTTATATTGTTTAACTAGCTTTCGACGTTAGCTAGGATCTTTGTGCTGCAACATGTCAGTCTATAGACCTAGGGGCCTACTAATATTTTTATTGAGTATTGAGTGAATCTGATGACCCGGAGTCATTCTTTGACATTAGGCCTAGGAATACTATCCATATGAGTGGGGGGGGGGGGGGGGGCTACACGATACTAAATCGACGATTTCCGATTCACGGTTATTTAATATTAAAATTCCCAGTTCACGATTAATGAAAATCCTTGATCACGGCGGTCGGCTAATACCTAATTCCCAGTTCACGAAACTACTACGCCATCCCGTGTTAACATATTTTTCCCGGTAGGCCTAGGTTCGATCGAAGCATGGGTAGGTATTATGCTGGGTAGGAATATATGGGATGCGGACATATTTTATTTCATGAAGGGGCTAATATATGTGGCAATAGGATGTGCCTGTGCCGTGGCATGAACTAATCGGTCGCTTACGCCTAGATGCACAAGACTAATCTTAAAACAGTGATGACCGTGGGAAGGAACACATTTTATCAGAGATTTTTGCATTAAGTGGAGCGAAAAAATTAATTGCACCCCTCGGGAATTGAACGCACGACCCCAATATCAAAAGGAAAACGCTCTGCCGACTGAGCTACGCGGCCTCCAACGTTGTACAATGCGTTTCAGTGCGTAATTAATTTGGGGTTAACTTTCCAATGGACAAATCAACATATGGATCTTAGTTATCTTCCACTAAGCAGATAAGCTCTGTTGAACTGATAGTATCACACTACAGGTCGGGGATACCTCGCAGCTGAACGGGGTCACTCGTGCCGTGTGGCATAGGCCTACGCGTTGGGCTATGGTCAAATGTGGTCGAAATAGAGTAACATTTGCAGAAATAGTAATTATTTGTTAAATAGTTTAAACAATAATGACCTGACAGTCTGAATAGTGACCATTGACGGCAGGAGAGAAAGGCCCTTGTGCCACACACCAGGGCCACGTATCATATGCACTAGGCTTTCGCGCGCAAACTTGCAGGTATAGCCTCGTTCTCACATGGAAATTCCCAACATGTGAATAAGGCGAATAGGGATTGTCATCTCAAATAACGAGTCGCTCGCATGCTATAATGATCTGTGCGAGCGGACCAAAGAAACTATGGGAAGCCGACTATTTATGTACACATATATATACATTGGATTTGAGAATTGTTGCGATTAAGCGGAAGTTGTGATTAAAAGAAGTGCGATTAAGTGGCGCGCACTGTATATAAATTCGTGAAAATCATTGATAAACCTAGTTTATCGTTGCTATATCAACCGATTCTTTAATAGACTAAGTATATCAACCGATATTATTGCACACTTGCATTGCACACATTGCACTGGACGTTATTGGAATGATGTATCTTCAGTGTATGTAACCATCGTTCTCGTTATCAGCGGCACTGTAGTCGGGACAACTGTACAGATTTAACGTTAACATAAATTACCAATAGACGGATCTATTACTTGTCAACCACAGCAAAGACCGGAATCAAAAGTTTGGTCACATGTACAGTTTTTCACTGTAGTCATAGCCGAACATTTCACCATCCTTTCCGTACCTTTCTGTACCCATCTCTTAGTGACAAAAGAACGCCATTAAGCCGCTGGAAAGATTTTGCAACGTTCATGATTTATGATTATAGATAGATGGTGTTGCGGTTGATGGCGTCCTCTACATCTGTATCCCCTAGCAACAGGATCGACCAGCATCCATAGTTCTGTCGCATGTGGCGCCACCGGACTCACTGAAGCCATAACCGAATAGCTCAAAGTCCGCTTTGTAGATCGCCATCAATGACGCCAGAACATCCTCATCAAGCCGCGGGAAAGATTCCGTAACGTTCCTCATTTTATCTTTCTGTGATCTGATTGCGTTCAAATGATCCATGGTTACATCATTCGATCTCCGTTCGCCCAAACCTTCAAGGAAATCCCAACGATCCCTGTCTATTGTCTCCAGCTTGAGGATGTAGTCATATACTATGTCACAGGGGTGACATAAATCGTAGTAAGAAGCCCAGTGACGATCGTAAAAGCCTGTGTTATATTCTTTTGCAATGAGTTTCAAAAATTGCTCAAACGAAATCCTCATTTTATCCGCCTCATCGCGATGTATCTCGCTCAAGTTAAAATGCCGTAGAATCTGTTGGCGAAACCTCTCGGTATAGCCATAATTGTGGACTATTTTGTCGGTGTAGGCCGACAGAAGGCGGTCGAAGGGATGCCGCACGATGATAAACTTCGCGTAGTTTGCCAGGCGTCGCTCTCTGTCTGCCGTGGAAAACTGATCGAGATACCGGAGCCCAAGCCTCTTGAGGACCGACACTTGATGAACCAGTGGCTGTGGATCGGCTGCTCTTTGGCCAGTCATTGCCACCATCTGGCTCTTAAAGGTCGTGCAAGCGACCTTGGGTATGACGCAATACAATAGTTCATGTCTGTCGTCTGCCAAAAGGCGCCAAAATTTACTTTTTGCGCTTGTCTTAACGCCTCGGCGCCAATGCCGCCTGTCGCAAACATCCTTCAGACAAGCTTTGCGGATGCCGTGTGAGCAGATTTTATCATTAGTATCTGGAATAAAGAAAGAAAATAACAAAATTTAGTAGGGTCAAAATTAGATATCGGAGCATCTGAGAAAATTGATAGGCAAAACGAAAAAACAAAACACGGATCTTCCCTGCAATGCTGGGTCATTATGTGTTGGATTGTAGACTGTTTCTATATGTTGAATAATTGCGCGGTATAGTAATAGAAGTTCACAACAAGAGTAAAGAGTATCGACAAGAGCATTGACAAGAGTATCGACAAGAGTATCGACAAGATTGGGCCCAGTTGTCTTCATGACATGCACAACTTAAAGGAAAGCAATTGCGTGCTAGAAAAGGGGCCAATTATATGTATGCTCCGCGTTAAAACAACCGATAATGCCTAAAATTCAGAGAAATATCAAGGACCCTATGCCATATGCGCAACAAGGACACAAGAGTATTCGAATCTGCCAAGGGGATTAAACCAATTCTGTCATCCTCAGATGTATCGCTGTAGTTCGTACATAGTTTCTGCACCGACGTTAAATAAAAGTGATCTAATCTTAACACATATGCATTTTTTATTGAGGCAGAAATTGTACACGAATCTTAACGGTGCGGTGCATATAATCATTCTTCAGTGCATTTAACCAATCGCCGCGACGAGATGCTTGTGAGCAATGACAGCTGTTACAGAAGGATTCAGCTACGAACATCGTGTAATGGCGGCTTATTTCCGTTTCGGCTTGAACCACAAGGGGATTCGCAAATGTCGTCCTTTCATCAAATGGACCTTATTGTCGTATTGCTCTTACCTTCTGTGGCATTTCTCATTGAAATAAACAAACTGGGGGGCAGTATGTCTTTGTGTATCACGGATCGTGTGGTAATCCTGCCGACAATTGAAGTGAGCCCCAGCTGTTGGATGACCAAGACTACGGCGCAGACGACAATTATCAACGACATCCCCGCCAATACCTTTCCGCGTGTTTTCATGACCGCTGATGACTGAAAACCCGGAATACATCTATGCAGTGAATGACCGTCCCTTTCACATGAAAGGCGTGTTATTATTCTATCTACTTGTTGTTTGTGGAGTTACATCAAATTGCAGTCCTACTGATCTGTATCGCATTCATGTATGTTATCTTCTGACGACTTGACTAGGCCGCAGGCAAATGCTTCAATGCTTAATTATTAAATTATATTTCCATTTTCATGGAAAGATACATTTTAGACGATATGGTTGAAATCGTTTGCATAACAAACATGCGATTGTTGGGAAATTACAGTATGCGTATGGTACTTTCCACATTTTTCACGGAGCTGATGTAGCGAAAATATATATAAAATATATTCTGCTTGCTCGTAGTCATGAAATGAAAATTATGATATACCGTAATAGATGCGAAGCTATCAAAGCTATCGAAGCTGACAACAGAAACGATAGAGCCAAAAAACACATGCAGCACATGCCATATATTATTAGGCTGCGAAGTCAACGCATAGGTGCAACTTCAATCCACATCAGCGTTGGCTCTGCCTGAAGTACCGATAACCGTTTATATCGAGATATTACCGGGTAGTAACATATCTATGTATTTTATCGCAAGCATTTTATAGAAATATATCCATTAATGACACCAATATATTGTCTTCACATAAAAACAAATTAAGTCGTTAAGCCAAACCTGTGTCCGAATGCCAGTAGCTGCAAGATTTCGGTGGGGTGGTGGTGGCGAGGGCGTGGGGAGGGGGCTAAAGAGGAAGGGGTCCAAAAATTAGGTGGAGGAGGGGGCATTTTGTGAACAAAAAGGCAAGCAGGGGGTCCACGCCAAAGAGTGCGTACATGGTGCGGCGCATAACGGCATCCTCGATAAAATAGGGAAGGACCCGGACTCCCCGGTCCACCCCCCCCCCCCACCACACACACCCCCTGTGGCTCACTAGCTTACCTTGTTTCATGCCGTAGGTGTACCAGTCGCTCTAATATACGTCTATACCGCTCCACAATAAGCAATGGTATGACCTCCTGGCTGCTATCTTCATGGGCTGGCGATCCGTAGCCGAAATACGTCATCCATTGGATCCATCCGATGGGTGTATATTTGGCCATATGGACGTATACTTTCCTTTGATTTTTGTCCTGCCCCCAACAATAGCTTTCAACTTCAGTGGTCTGAATTAGGAACTGACTATCATAAAATATTTTATATTGTTAGGGTCGTGTCATGGTACATGCCATTCAAATCATATTCCGGCCATGTAGTGTTGTCCCCTGCGGCGCTCTGACTAAACTAATGACTGGCGCACTGGCCTACGCACTGCCCACCCCCCCCCCCCCACCCCCAACCACGTTTTTGCTCGAGCACATTTCGCACAGTTAACATGGGATGTTCGGGAACAATTGTTCCGTCGTTTTTTGTCAGCGCGCACCTGGTCGTTTGCTATGATCACCCGCACGTCCATATTACAGTTTTGTTCCTTGTGACACGTGGACACAAAGCGAGACATGAATATTAGGCCGGTACGTAGACCTAGATTTTGTCCAAAAGGGAGCAGGTTTACAACGACCAAGTGAATATTCAATGCGAAAACACAACGCATACCCCGAATCAGCGAAAGTAGTAAAATGCATGACCTTTGTTATATTTTGATGCCGGTAAATGTTCGTAAACTTGCAAGCGAATCCACGGATCATGCATATACCGCTAGGCTAATTTTCCTCGGCCATCTTGGAAAGCACAATCGCGCGTGGGCGGCAGCGTCGTTCATCTTTGACGACTACCTAGTCGGACTAAGTGGCGTTCGGTCCATAATAGACCTTTTCAGGGGAAATTCTGGCATGCGCGTGTTTCGGGTAGCGCAAAAAGCGCGTACGGACTTATCGCTGCATAACGTTAGTGTTCAACAGTTTATTATAGGTTAACGGGTGTTGTCTAAAAGCAAAAAGCCGTCTTGACTATAAGCGGATACCATTTTAAGAATGAGATAAAGGCATATTAGCCGAGAATAACAGCTGATGTGGAGGGGCGAGGGGGGGGGGGGGCTAACCTGGGAATGAACAAATATTTGGATATTGCTGCCGTTGTGTATCTTATGACACGAAGGTAGATTTAATAGCGCATGCGTTTTTTAAACATTAACACAATCTTACTGTATATGTCCAGACATTTTGAAAAGAAACTTGCTGAAAGTCTGTGGCTATGTGGACAATTGCAATGAGCAGCTGTGCCATTAAATAAATATATAATAAATAAAATAATCACATGCGTGGAGTGAAGCTCGACTGGGGAGAGGAATCACGGGACCATACTTCTATGTGACGTCTATATATGCGTCCATGTATTAAATGCACATAATAATCAATTCACCATTGCATTAGCTACCTACCGATTAAAAGAAAAAAATGCACTCGAACATGCAGAAAGAAACTGGAAATGGTAGAAAGCACAATATGTATGATCACTTTCAACGCGTGTGTCGTATTTGCACGAATACCATGTATCTATGAGACATGACTTCAAGATACGTTTGTGTAGACAATTTACACTTCTTTTCCTCCAAAATGCCATGACTGTACTTTGCGGATGGTTATCTTAAGGAAGGTAAGCGAGAGGTCAAACGATCTCTTCAGTGATTCTCCAAAAGCTGCTTACAGACATATTTGTTTCCCTTTCTGTGTGCGTGCCGTCGCCCTTGAAATATCGATAATATCAAGAGCAGTCGCCTGATCCCCTGTCTGAATGTAACCATGGATTGTTGCCTTGGTAAAATTCCGCGTAAAAGCAGAGCGACATGCAACTAGAGAAATAAATAATTCATATCAATCGACAACTAGCGAAATAAATCATTCTTATCAATCGCTATCGGGTGGATAGCTAATTGTGTTTGTGTATG
The DNA here is from genome assembly GCA_964019135.1 of Arenicola marina. Lineage (NCBI taxonomy): Eukaryota > Metazoa > Annelida > Polychaeta > Arenicolidae > Arenicola > Arenicola marina. The sequence goes on along the minus strand of OZ025248.1, from coordinate 21,349,003 downwards.
AACACCCGCTGATTCATCAACGGATCCAGTCGATGATGGAAGCACAAAGTTGTAAGATGTTCAAAGCACTGAGCATTTACAGCTGTTGTAACGAGACCCGGATATTCGATTTTACTATGAACCGGAAACCTGAACAAATAAATTCTAGGCCTATGGCTCTATATGGCGAAATTGTGTCGTCGACTTATTATTAAATATTCGTCGAGGTTTTGGAAATGGGTGGCTATAACGATGGTAACTCTGGCGGCAATGGCGTCTGGGTAGCCGTGGCTATAGCGATGGTAACTCTGGCGGCAATGGCGTCTGGGTAGCCGCGGCTATAGCGATGGTAACTGGTGGCAATGGCGTCTGGGTAGCCGCGGCTATAGCGATGGTAACTCTGGCGGCAATGGCGTCTGGGTAGCCGCGGCTATAGCGATGGTAACTCTGGCGGCAATGGCGTCTGGGTAGCCGCGGCTATAGCGATGGTAACTGGCGGCAATGGTGTCTGGGTAGCCGCGGCTATAGCGATGGTAACTCTGGCGGCAATGGCGTCTGGGTAGCCGCGGCTATAGCGATGGTAACTGGCGGTAATGGCGTCTGGGTAGCCGTGGCTATAGCGATGGTAACTGGCGGCAATGGCGTCTGGGTAGCCGCGGCTATAGCGATGGTAACTGGCGGCAATGGCGTCTGGGTAGCCGCGGCTCTAGCGATGGTAACTCTGGCGGCAATGGCGTCGGGGTAGCCGCGGCTATAGCGATGGTAACTGGTGGCAAATGACGTCTGGGTAGCCGCGGCTATAGCGATGGTAACTCTGGCGGCAATGGCGTCTGGGTAGCCGCGGCTATAGCGATGGTAACTGGCGGCAATGGCGTCTGGGTAACCGCGGCTATAGCGATGGTAACTGGCGGCAATGGCGTCTGGGTAACCGCGGCTATAGCGATGGTAACTCTGGCGGCAATGGCGTCTGGGTGGCCGCGGCTAAAGCGATGGTAACTCTGGCGGCAATGGCGTCTGGGTGGCCGTGGCTATAGCGACGGTAACTGGCGGCAATGGCGTCTGGGTAACCGCGGCTATAGCGATGGTAACTCTGGCGGCAATGGCGTCTGGGTAGCCGCGGCTATAGCGATGGTAACTGGCGGCAATGGCGTCTGGGTAACCGCGGCTATAGCGATGGTAACTCTGGTGGCAATGGCGTCTGGATGGCCGCGGCTATAGCGATGGTAACTCTGGCGCACTGGTGTCTGGGTAACCGCGGCTATAGCGATGGTAACTCTGGCGGCAATGGCGTCTGGGTAGCCGCGGCTATAGCGACGGTAACTGGCGGCAATGGCGTCTGGGTAACCGCGGCTATAGAGATGGTGACTCTGGCGGCAATGGCGTCTGGGTAACCGCGGCTATAGCGATGGTAATTCTGGCGGCAATGGCGTCTGGGTAACCGCGGCTATAGCGACGGTAACTGGCGGCAACGGCGTCTGGGTAGCCGTGGCTATAGCGATGGTAACACTGGCGGCAATGGCGTCTGGGTAGCCGCGGCTATAGCGACGGTAACTGGCGGCAATGGCGTCTGGGTAAGCGCGGCTATAGCGATGGTAATAGGCGGCAATGGCGTCTGGGTAACCGCGGCTATAGAGATGGTGACTCTGGCGGCAATGGCGTCTGGGTAACCGCGGCTATAGCGATGGTAACTCTGGCGGCAATGGCGTCTGGGTAGCCGCGGCTATAGCGATGGTAACTCTGGCGGCAATGGCGTCTGGGTAGCCGCGTCTATAGCGACGGTAACTGGCGGCAATGGCGTCTGGGTAACCGCGGCTATAGCGATGGTAACTCTGGCGGCAATGGCGTCTGGGTGGCCGCGGCTATAGCGATGGTAACTGGCGGTAATGGCGTCTGGGTAGCCGCGGCTATAGCGACGGTAACTGGCGGCAATGGCGTCTGGGTAGCCGCGGCTATAGCGACGGTAACTGGCGGCAATGGCGTCTAGGTAGCCGCGGCTATAGAGATGGTGACTCTGGCGGCAATGGCGTCTGGGTAGCCGCGGCTATAGCGATGGTAACTCTGGCGGCAATGGCGTCTGGGTAGCCGCGGCTATAGCGATGGTAACTCTGGCGGCAATGGCGTCTGGGTAGCCGCGGCTATAGCGATGGTAACTCTGGCGGCAATGGCGTCTAGGTAGCCGCGGCTATAGCGATGGTAACTCTGGCGGCAATGGCGTCTGGGTAGCCGCGGCTATAGCGATGGTAACTCTGGCGGCAATGGCGTCTGGTTAGCCGCGGCTATAGCGACGGTAACTGGCGGCAATGGCGTCTGGGTAACCGCGGCTATAGATATGGTAACTCTGGCGGCAATGGCGTCTGGGTGGCCGCGGCTATAGCGATGGTAACTCTGGCGGCAATGGCGTCTGGGTAGCCGTGGCTGTAGCAATGGTAACACTGGCGGCAATGGCGTCTGGGTAACCGCGGCTATAGCGATGGTAACTCTGGCGGCAATGGCGTCTGGGTGGCCGCGGCTATAGCGATGGTAACTCTGGCGGCAATGGCGTCTGGGTAGCCGCGACTATAGCGATAGTAACTCTGGCGGCAATGGCGTCTGGGTAACCGCGGCTATAGCGATGGTAACTCTGGCGGTAATGGCGTCTGGGTAACCGCGGCTATAGCGATGGTAACTCTGGCGGCAATGGCGTCTGGGTAGCCGCGGCTATAGCGATGGTAACTCTGGCGGCAATGGCGTCTGGGTAGCCGCGGCTTACGATGAATTTAACGAATATGAAATTCGGCCGCCTTCCATACATGTTGTGAAGGTGTGGGGATCGGGTGTGGGGCCAGGGTGTGGGGCCAGGGTGTGGGGCCCGGGTGTGGGCGCTGAACGGAAGACTCATGGGTCACTGCAAGAGACACAAAGGCATGACTACAAGGGGGCGATGGCGAGGCCGCGATAGCGTGGGCGAGGGGGGGGGGGGCGGCGACCGCGGTGGGGGTGTTCCCGGAGAGCAGTCAAGCGTACCCACCATAAGACCTGTTCTATGAAGTGTGTGTACCTGTCGGTGGGCGGTGTGTCATGAGTTCTTGTGACTCATACTCTCAGGCCACCGGTTATATGTACGTACCTGGACAGGCAACGCTAAGACCGCCATGTTAACGTCAACTTTCTGGTATATTTACTGATCAGAAATTACACCCGGTAAGTCAATTGCATTACCTGACATCGATAATGTACAGACTTCATCAAATAAATGTCTTATGCGAGAACAGATCGACTCTCTAGATTAAGCTATGCTTTACGATGTAATCGGTAGGCCCAACTATGCGTTAAAGGAGGCCTTCGGTCCAGAAAATACGACGGCGTTTACATAGTTTATTCCATAAACAACGTTGTGACCACCCGTTTCCGATATTACTAAAGCGCCCGTGAAACCTCTGCCACTTACTATGCAACAGAACGCTCTTAAAATAGCAGCCTCTCGGGCTCGGCTGAGCCAACATGGTGTTGACCTAGATTCTGCGCTCTCAGCCAGTGGGAGAGCGTCACGCAATGGGGGCTTAGGCCGCAGCGCGGGAGTTGTAAACACGGTATAAACATGCTGGGAAGTGATGGCGGTGTCCCGGAATATTGTATCATATGCCTATGAATCGAGGTTATAAGACTCCGAACCAAATCAGCCTGCTTCCTAAGAAGCCTCTGATCCAGAAGATACATTGGCCGGATAAAGTGAAAGCACGACACCTGACAGTCGCCTTGGAGGGCGGGATTGGTGCTCGTGTGGTCAGTGTTTGGCTTTACCAGGCCTGCCTCTAAGCAGCATGTGTGCCGTAAGACCGGCAGTCAGGGATGTAAGAGACAGTTCTGGTAATGAATGTCTGGCCAGGATGCAACATGCAAGAATGGGGTAGGGGGGGAGAGGGGGGGATCCAAAAATAAGTTGCCAGTAAAATATTCTTTCCCGGTTAGTTAATTGCTCAGTATTACAGTAGATCTCGGTGCCAAACAGATGAGATCCCTGAGCCCCCATCGAAGATCCCTGAGCCCCCATCGAACACTCTCAGACACATGGGGTGTCTGAGAGTGAGACCAGTGAGCGGGTGAGTGCGGCGGTGGGGGGGGGGGGATCAGGAATAATGGAATTCGGGCATTCATGTGATACATAGATATGTGATCCGTCTCAAATGTTAGCCCCCCCCCCCCCCCCTATTCATATTTTGGTTACCTGGCAGCCTCTGCGATCCATCTAACCCTAGATATAAGATGTTCAAGCTGTTGAGGTACAGGAACCGTACTAGGTACCGTATCCTATTGACCGAAGGTGCCCTTATGCCACCCCACCCCCCTCTTCTCCCCCGAAAGAGAAAGAAAGAGGGGGATTGGATCGACCCCCAGTCTAGGATAGGTCATAAATAAGATTTCGTAGCTCGGCCAATGCCCTTTAGGCATACAAATTTGAGATAGTTTCATTTAAAATGATGTTTTTTTATATGGATGGTAACACACCTTATTTCCCGATGTGGCCCTTCATACAGAGATATTTGTTCAACTCATAGAAATATATATTCATGCGACCCGCCAGTTTGCTTTACATTTAGATTTTGTTGCAATAGGAACTATAATTTGCAGTTATTACTGGTTCATGCATTAAGAAATGAAACATGTAAAAGTTTAATCGCTTGAATAAAATAATAAACTAACATTATCATATGTCAGGTCACATATGCTTACAGCTTATTACTTTGTCGTACGGATGTGGCGCCAGTTTATATTTAAGACAAGCTGAGATAAAATTGTATTGAACGTCGGTACAAACGGTTGACAGGGTAAGCTTAGCACTTGCGCGCTATTAACTGACAATGTATGAAATGCTTACTATTTCGCTTCAACCACCAAACATTGTTCCTCAAAGTGATCTGATCATATACGAGCTGATGGCGCTAGTTCGTGTAGGCCTACCGACTGCAATTTTCTGCATCCAAATTTTCAAGCGATCCGGTTGTTTCCAGGGCTGCTAAAAATGTACCAGGATTTGCTTTCTCGGTTATCCTATAATTCGGTGCACAACAGGTTGACATTTTGATACCTTAGATCCCACAGCAAGACACTAACAAGCAAAAATAACGAACCGCGCAGGAGCCAATCAGCGCTAAAGCCCTGCCACCTGACTGGCAAGCTCGACTGAAGCCAGACTTGACAAGCCCCCTTGTCGTCACGGCCAGGGGTCAAGGTCGGTCAGAGCGGGATGCGGGTCGAGGAAGACGCCTGGCTCACATCGCGCGCGGCCGGATTATTTTTAGCACATGGCGGCAACCTGTGGCCTACGCGTCATTTTAATGGCCCAGACCCACTGCGTTGTGTTTATACTTCATGGTTATACATTATTTCGATGGGTGTATTCTGGACCGAAGCCCTCCTTTAAGGTGCAATAGACCTAGCAAAGTATAAAATAGCCGCAGACTCCCCTCTGGGTCGTAGATGCAACCATACACACGCCATTAGAAATGCCAAGTTCGGCATTTGACTTGACAAAGTTAACGAAAAAACTGTGCATTATCTGGATAATGACGCCGCATTTTATCTACGCAGTTTTACGGTGACCCTTTTTCCGGTCATGCGCGTCGAACCATTTACGTCATCCGAAATTTGTTTTTAATCGGCCAGGCAGGTCGAAGGTGTTGTTTTGATGGCAAGAATATAGACTAAACCGATACATATGCAAGCGAAAATTAGATAAGTATCAAGATATGAAGTTTAAAAGGCGAGACATTGTCAAACGAACGAGCGCTTGGCCCCGAACTGCCGAACTTGGCATTTTCTAATGGCGTGTGTATGGTTGCATCTACGACCCAGAGGGGAGTCTGCGGCTAAGTTTACAAGGGGGTTGTTATTGAAAATTCTCATGTCCCGTGCGATTAGAAATTGTGTTGCTGACCTCAAATTAAACGGTATTTTGTTTTTATTTTGCGACCAACCCTCCAACCCTCCGACTATCTTTGCCCTAACTTGTTGCATTTCTTGCAAGGACGATCCAAGGGCGAATCCAAGGGCGGATCCAAGGGCAGTGGGGGGGGGGGTCCAGGGGGTCAGGCACCCCCCCCCCCGCGCGGCACAAGTTTTCAGTGCCACAAGTTTGGATCCCCCCCCTTTTCAATTTCCTGGATCCGCCCCTGTCAAGTTTGGAAAGGGAGGGTTTCTGGCGATCGACCGACACAATTTTAGATGCCCAGGGATATGAGAAACATGAAATTTCAAGACGACGGCCTCACAGACAGTAATGCTTAGCCTAAAGTCATTCCCATGGTCTATATTCTTGCCAATGAAGTAAATGTTTCACACGTAATGCAAGAAAGGATGGCCCGATCTACATCACCAAACACTGCATTATCTGGATAATGAACAGTTATTGTTAATATTGTCTAGCTTCACTCCGCCAAGTGTCACTGTGTAATCAGTCGAGCCGTGCTCAGCTGAGACGAGCCAGCCGATGTTGAATATAATGACAGACAATGGAATGCATAAGTCAAGGTTAATCTTCACGGGGGGTGGGGGTGTGTTAGATCACAAAATTCAAAATGTATAGAAATTCGACATTTATCGATTGCATATATTTCCCGTGCCGCCTTTTAACGGGAGACCGTATGACATTGGTCATGCCATTTCTACTGAAGGCGTCACATATGTGTTTAATAGAGCGGGATAAATCATATCACAAAAGACATGACATATATTGGTGGTCTATGCTTTTCAAGGGGACTTGTTTTCAGGGAAGTTAGATGGAATGACTTGACCCTTGTGTGGGGATTTTGCAAACACGACTTTCAAAATGTCTACTTCACACCTTCCCACTCCCACCCTCCCCACTGGGGCTTCACATTGAATGGTGCATTAATTAATCGGTCGTTTTGTCATTTTAACGCCAAATCGTTGTTCCCCTAATGCTCACTATGAGTCATGCAGTGCAATTGATACAATAGTCGATTTCCTGTGTCCAAACATGGAAAATGAACTACGCAAATCATGAGCCGAACTAATGCTTGGTTATAACAATTGTATAAGTACGTTAAAGAACTCGCTGTCGTACATTCCCCAAATAAACCACTCTGGTGTCTCTTGCTTTATTTTGGCGAATGCAATCCAGCCTAAACTAGTACGTAGCCTACAGACTCGGGCATCATTGTCTCTTCACAACAGTCAAAACTGCCTAGCTGTGTACACATATTGTTTACCGATCCCATCGACAGGGGGCGCCTTGGCCCTGAACTATAAATTACTGCAAAAGCGTCCAGAGCTTCACTTCCCTGTTGCCGGCGGCCGTTGTCATGATGTCTAAACCGGTAAGTCGACAGGTGCTCAAAAGTAGGCCTATGTGTGTGTGTGGGAGGGGGGGGATGATTTCATGCATCATACATCACATGGGAGGAATAGCCATGTCCATTCCGGTGTATAAAATGGAGTTAAGTTCGGCCGTAAGAAGATAACGGTATGCGAAAAGCACATTGAAAAATAAACTCCAGAATAGCCTTGATATAATGTTTTTGTTGATCCTTTTACAAATGTTGTAATAGAAAGTTAAGTTGAAGATCCTCGTGCCGCCGTTCTGGTGCTGCGCGCGCCCCGGGTGTTTCTGCGAGGTAAAGCCGAGAAATGTTCTCCCGGTGTGTGTAGCGCCGCCTTTTGGCCAATTTGCCGCATGTCACTTTCAATGGCTGCGGAGGCGCTGGGAATGAAAGGTGGAATATCGTCGGCATTGTGGACACCATCGGCTCTGTAAAGAAACAAACTGTAGGTAAATTGACAGATCAATGTGTGTATAATTCAGATATAATAAGGATTTGGCGTGGTATTCACCCACAATTTGATACTAGGCAGATTGAAGTGGAGGGGTTTCAAATCGCTGAGGATTTGCAGGCTGCACTTCAGAACCCTGGCCGAGCGCTAGCGAGGCAGGGTTCTTCAGGGCTAAAGTATCCCTGTGTCATGGGGTCTCGAGCAGTTCCCGCAGTGACTGTACAGCCCCAGGCGACAAGGTTCGGCGACGCGCCTCCTGTGTGCGTAGTTTACCTCAGATGCAGCCATTAGGCAATGACGCGGATGGTTCTTCGGTATATGCGTGGCAACGGTGTTATTTGCACCAGACCAATAGAACCGCCTATGTGGTGAGAACTAGGTCTTTATGGTACGCGGGCGTCGCGGAGAAACTTAGTAATATGAAAACATCCGTGTGGCATATGGGTCTTGGTTTATTGCAAAAGGATAAACCGGCGTAATGTTACTCGAGTTTACGTAACCACATACGACAATAGTTCCATTGACTAAACACGCTTTGGGGGCAACATTCCAAGACTGATTTTATGTAGGTCAAATTGCCCTATTGTTACGCGAGTCTACGTAACAACTTGACCAAACATTATATACATAAATCTCCGTTAAAAACGACGCTAAAGAGAACGTGTCCTGCTAGGCCAGTGCTCCTCGCCAGAAAGGTCACGGCGTCCGTCGCGCCTTTGGATTTTACCGCGAAAACGCACGCGGGCACGATTTAATTGAATTAGGCCTTGCAGTACAAATTTATATATTGTTTTTTATAAACTGTATTTATTTTACGAGGTTCACAACAGCGAATTCACATATTAATGTTCAACTTTATATTGGCGACGGGGCTCGGTTAGGTCAAGTTTAGCCAATCATGTAGTCGCTTTGTTTCATATCAACTTCCTGTACATAAGCAAGATCGCAAAAGACGGTTTGCAGATTTTGTTTGTGGCAAAATTGCTTCAGTGAGCGCTATAAGAAAATTGTCACGATGTAAGGTTAGTTATTTCAAAAGTGTAATCATTTTAGATAAGAAAATGCTGACATTTGTGTAGATTCGCGCTTGATTGGTGCGTGAGGCGGGTCGAAGTGTCAGGTGGGTGGTCGGTGAATAGCGGTGAGTTGCATACTCTTGGGTATATTATACATAGGCCCCCGCGGTGTGCTGTCTGACACAGTACTGATTGTGGCCAACAGAGTTGAGCGCTCGTGGTGCCGTTGGCTCGCTTATTTGCTGATGCCACTGACCTGCAGATCAGTTGATGTCGGGACCGCTTACTGCAAGGCCTAAATATAGATAATATAGAATCTCACCTGAGTAAAGAATAACACAATTAATTGTAGGCCCTATTCTCTAACTGCCATGTGACCTTGTTCGTGCGGAGCAACAGCTGTCACAAATGAGACTAGCAGTAGGCCCAAAGATTGTCTAGAGTAAGATCCCCAACTCGCGCGTCTGCCTATGGACGAAATGTTACAAACGAGTTGTGGCGCCGCCCTAGCGGTGGGGATGCTACATTGCAGTCGGATAACTCATACGCGCTGGTACCAGACGAGCGAACGACACGTAACAAACATGTTAAGCTTACCTTATCAATCGAGAATTAAGTTACCTGCATAATATTGACAAAAACATACATTCCACAGTCTCTGCTATTGCATACAGAACGAAACGTTGTTGATCGTTAAATTTGAGTTGTGGGGCACGGAGCGTCAACAGAACCCCCTCTATCGGAAACTCCTGCTTAGCACTTGTCTTTCTTTGCAGCCATCGACTGTAGTCAAAGTGAACGGAAAGTGCATCGCAGGTTTGTTTGTCACCAGCCTCATCGTTGTCGCATTATACATCGGTCAACGAGTTGACGACCTACGATGGACAATGCAGTTTTATCCTACAATGGTAGAGGAAATTGAAGCTTCAAAGAACACAACAGGTAAAACAAATATTCTGTAATTCATTTGTGAAGTAACCGTTGCGAAACTTAATTCCTGTTTGCGCTTCTTCTCGTAAGTATAGATTAAATTGTGATTTGTTTAATTATCGGGTACGACAAATATTCTTACACTATAGGTTAATGTCACCATGCCAAATAATTGCAATGTTAACTAATTCTTGAGAATGTTGCGGGTATCAACCGTTTTGAAAGCAGTTATTTATGTGCCAGGCTTTATCTCGTTCTCTTGCAGAAATGTCAAGCCAGTCGTGTTCGAATGATGTTCGTAAATCGTGGTTGAAAGACATGTGCGCCAGACGGCATTGGCGTAGTGGCGTTAACGATGACTCCAGAAGGACATATTGGCGCATTTTGGCAGACGACAAACACAAGATGCTTTATTGCGTCATACCCAAGGTGGCGTGTACGACCTTCAAGACCAAGATGGCTGTTATGACTGGGAAAGTTGCTGCAGGAATACCGCATGAGGGTGTGCACAACACGTCGTTTATGGAATCAATTGGACTTCGCTACCTCAACCACTTTTCAAAGATGGAGATAATAGCGCGCCTAGAAACCTATACCAAGTTCATTATCGTACGACACCCGTTCGATCGTCTCTTCTCGGCTTACATGAATAAAATTGTCGGGGGAAGTCGTTTTGTCAGAAGAAGTATAAGCAAATATGCTTCAAGATATCTCAGTTCATATGACAAAAAACAAAAAGCGAAACTTTCATTTATACAGTTTTTGGAGCTCATAGCAAGAGAATATCACTCAGGCTTTTACGATCGTCACTGGGCTTCGTACAAGGATTTATGTCACCCCTGTGACATAGAGTATGACTACATCCTCAAGCTGGAAACAATAGACAGGGATCGCTGGGACTTCCTAGAACGTTTGGGTGAACGGAGATCGAATGATGTAGCCATGGATCATTTGAACGAGATCAGATCCCAGCCAGATAAAAAGAGGAACGTCACGGAATCTTTCCCGCGGCTTGATGAGGATGTTCTGACGTCACTGATGGCGATATACAAAGCGGACTTTGAGCTATTCGGTTATGGCTTCAGTGAGTCCGGTGGCGCAACATGCGACAGAACTATGGATGCTGGTCAGTTCTGTTGCTAGGGGACACGAAGTCAATGTCGACCACGAGATAGCAAATAAAATAACATACAACTGTGCCATTTACCTGATTTAAATTGTTGTTGTCCTGCTTCACGTATACGCATACACAAAACAATTGTAGCATGTAGGGATTGTAGGGAATGATTTACTTGTGCACGGAATAAGTAATTCCTACCCGAGCATCATTCCTTCTTGTGCCCAGCCGAACCATTGCGAACCAACTTTTTTTTAACGCCACCCTCTACTGAGAATACCGTAGTTAACTGAGGACTTGCGCTTTGAAATTCATTTAGGGAATATTTCCACGGGGCGACGAGGAGATACCGTCTGGTATGCTACCCTCAAATAGCAGCATGGCAGCACAAAATGCCAAAGGCGCCATGCCATTTAAAAATTGGTCGACCACAGACATTTTTTAAACGTTCTTGATTTATCGCATGGCATAAAAACAACCAATGTGTTTCAAAGATTACGGAGCTAACTTGTCAAGGTCAAAGACTTAGTATCAAAACCTACCAATGACCTGATGATGAAACTAGCCAATATGTAGGTTTTATCTTGAAATTCCTAAAGTGTCACTGACATGTCTGGGTTGATACTTCATCAGTATATTATTACAAACCGACGAAGCTCAATGTTTTCAATTTTTAATGGTTCTCCGACAAAATCTCCCCCTGCTTGGCGAACGACAGATTTTGACAATTAGTTACCGGTGTGGTGTGCGGGATTGCCCCCCAGGCGGAAATGCCTCCCCCCCCCCCCCCCACCCCCTGTTTCTATCATAATGGCACCATACAGACACATGGAACGGAGAGGGTCTCAATATTATTTATTTTATATAAGGGCGGGCGGGGGGGTGCGCGGACACTTCCGCATGCCACACCGGCAACTCGCCAGGCGCGTGTGTTCAGTAAACAAGACACCGGCTTGTCGCTTACCACCAACTACCTCAATACAGAGCTTCAAGCTTGGTGGATGCATGGCGAGATTAACCTGTATAGAAATACATGTATCACAGTATAACAATTGTGTCCCCCGGTAAACGCTCAATGTACACTAATTACATGGATAATGTTATTATATACCGCAACCAAACGATGCTAATAAATAAATAATTCCGTAATCGTGGATCCACAGTCAAATCTATCGCAGATCACGTGACTCAACCGATCGAACCCCGCGTCACATGGCCCGTGCAGGAGGCCCGTGGCAGCCAGTGGCGGAGGCGGCGGTATATAGCCTATTGACAATAACGCCACCTGGCGAATGCCCACAAACATCCTGGCGTATACTTTACAATAACACCAGATGAAAGCTTAGAGGCAACAAGTACAGGCGGAGACCCACAAGTGGCCCCGCATATGCCAGTATGTATCCTCTCCGGCAGCCCTCTAATAATCGTGATTATTAGGCCTTCAGTATATCCATCTGTCTCAACAGAAAGCACAACCGGGGTATTATTGCTGTAACAGCCCCGAGGACACAGTCAGGGTATGTTAATCAGATGGATTTGTCTGGTCAGCAGCCTACTACGTGCGTGGTCCCGTTCCAATGCCAAGGAATGTCTTGTATGAGCCAATTCCGTAACGACCGACTGGAATAAACCACCAAAACAAAAAATTAACAGAGGAACTAATGAAATACAAATAAAAAATCCAAACAACTTAACATAACTTATTACATTAGGAAGGAAGAGTGAGCATATAGCGACACCATTGCCATTCTATTACCGTTCTAAACAAAGGGAAAGGGAAGGATGGAAGTGGGTCCCCAGTATGTTTCTTAAGAACGAGTGTCGGGGCAGCAGGAAAAAGACAGAACCAACTACATCGTAAACTAAGCTGCAGTTGAAACGCCCGCTTCTGATTAATCCATTAATTTTAGGAAAATGCATTTGCAATATCTTACACGAGGTTGGTTTGGGCTTATCCTGGTACCAATACACCTGGTTCGCCCTTGCCTTCTGGTTGTACATGGTGCGCAGAGGGTTTCTCTGGACCTGGCTGCTCGGTCGTGGCGCAGTGTAGTCTCCGGGGACGTAACCATCGAATGCCCTGGGACCCACGGTGCTGAAGACAGCGCCGCCTGGCGGCAGAGCTTGCCGTGGCTCTGTCGCTGCCTTCATCGATGCGAAGGTCACGTGGTTGCTCTTCCGCCCTGTGCAATACACGAGGGAAGCTGGCATTATCCTTCAATAATTAAATGCGACATGGATGTCCCTGAATAATTAACCGAATATCAGCTCCGTCGGCAATTGAATGAAAAACGGCTTTTTGACGGCTGGTTACGTCGATCTTTCGGTGAAATGTTATATTGATGATATTTATGTTTATGTTACTATTCACACGAATTCTACGTTAACGTTCTACGATGTCCTCATCGACGAATATATAATGTTTGCTGGGCACGTGCGTCCGTCACGCGCCAATCACGTGATACATCACGTAACTGACCTTGAACTCCGGGCGCGGAAGCAGATCGTTGCATCTTCTGATCCTGACTGGACATGGCGTTTTGTTCAGCCTGGAAGAAATGAATGTCTATATATGGTATTCGATTTACCACTTAGGCTTGTTAACCACATGGTTGACTAAGGTGTTATGCGAGACCGTCCAGTGGAGCATCCAGGTGGGAGCAAATGTTCTAGTTCCCCCTCAAAACGGAACTGTGACGCGTACTTAAGGGGTCGAAATGAAAGTTCAAGGCATTATCTTGAGTCCCGTGTTGCCACCAAGACAAACTACCCGTTAAGTTTACTATCTACACTGCACGCATAACATGGGCATTCATGCTATTTTTGGTGGCATAGCATGATGTATCATCTGAACATTTACATATATCGCTCACCGTCTATAATTAACATAAATTAACCATTGAATCGGAACCTGCATCTACGTCATCTCACGCAAAAATTATAGCTTCTTAATACTTCAAGTAGCCCACACAAACCCTCCCCGGATCGGCCAGTGTTAAGTGTTAAGTATATTGTTCATTACTATTAATTACAGTCCTAATGCGTTATATTTCATCAACAATCAGTGGCTTCCGTGCAAGAACAATTAAAAAGGTCATCTATAGCAGTACTTTACCAGTTCCCAACGTAAGGCTATGGATTGATCGAAGTGGTGGTTGATATTAACTACAGTCAAAACGGAAACATCGAAATTTGCGAATTATTTGTTTACTCTACGAGTTGAGGACAAATTCTATGCATATTCCTTACCTATGAACTGGGGCCTGTCTTAACAATTGTTTATCCGATCTGCAGTTCGATTCCTATCCTCACAATACATGACCTGCCATGCTATTTAATAGAGCAGACGATGTTGTTTTTATCGTTCTCTTGTCAGTCGCGCAAATGTAAAGGTCATCCAACTGCCACCTGATTGGTTCAAAATCTAGGTCAGGTTGGCCAAGTCCATCGCGTCATTTGACGAGGGTACCGAGGTTGAATGCAATGGTCAGGGGGTAATGGTTGATCTGCTGTACCCACTTTTGCAGGAGGCGCAGTGAATCTAAGTTTAGCCTCAATTGATACTAAACTGATTTCAAGTTCCCTCTGGGTCACTTTAGGTATGCGTCAATGCTTAAAAACAGAGTTAATAAAACACTACAAAGGAATTCAAACCTATGATCCCTTACAAAGATGTAAATGGTATCGCCCAGTGACGTCACAGTAAACACTGAATGGCGCCATCAAGCCGACCGGCTGCTTCAAAGTGCAGCAAAACAACATTTGCTTATAGTTTATTTGCAAGCGTCTCAGGAAACGTGAGTTGACATACACTTATTAGGCCCCGAATTGAAGTTTACACAGAAAGTATTTTTTTCTTCGAATCAGTGAATATTTTCTTGTAAATGGGAAATTTCGTTGTCCGGAGAGTTTCCGTTGCAATTTTTTTATAGCTCACCTTGACTCTGAGGACCGCCCAGTGGTCACTCCTGCGGCACACGGGCGCCAAGACGGGGTCGTGTCGCGACCAATGGCTCATCCTATGACACGACAAAACACCACGTTGTACACCACAAACATAGCTGCAAACAACCCTTTTTATCAAAGTGTCAACAGTGGTTCTCACTTTGAGACAGGGCATGAAATACTTTTCTAATAAGACGAATTTAACATTGATCGACAACGGGAATGTACGTGAGCCAATAGGCGGAATTTTTGGGGTAGTAATAGTTTTGGCCTGAATTAAGGTTCTTTATTTATGGCGCCTTGGCGGTGTGCGGTGCACGTCATATGGAAAAAATGGATACAAACATTTTGTGTGGGATAACAGTAGCCCTTTAAATTAATAGATTTGAACAGTACACATTGTACCGGGTGCAGGTACCGGGTGTACACAGGAAGTTATCTACCCTTGACAATGTTCTACATAAGAACTACCCTGCTACCACATGCATCTACTGCTTACTCATATCTTTACAAAAGTATAATAGTTATGAAACTAAAATAATGGTGTCTATGTATATCTATGCCCATGTCTAAGAAGTTGCATATAGAAAATATTCTCACATGTTTCGTTGCCCTGGCAACCGCTGCCCCGCAGACGCCGTAGCCGCCATCTTAGATTTTCCACGGAATCGTACGACCTTTCCACAAGTCACAACTTTTAGGGCGAAATCCTTGTAATTCAAAACGAGGCGATCCACTCTGTATGACGTCTTCTACAACTGGACAATGTCGGTGTATCTGCTGCCGTACATCAAATGAGGCGGTTGGCGGTTGGCGGTTTGCGCTGGCCGTTTGGCGGTTGGCAATCGTCGGAGTCAAGCGGTACGGTCGCCCTGGGATTCCGCCTTGTAACGTGCCCCGGGGTGTCTGCCAATTAATGCCAGCGATCCCCGAGCACGAGCGAGCAGGCCAAGCAGAACAGCGTGTAAACAAGGCTCGGTGCCTGCTATTGAACCTCACACACGTAGGAGTCGAAGCCGATAATATCCAGGGGTGCCAATGTCACTTCACGTGCCGCGCTGCTAGTCAGTCTGCTGCAGTCCAACCATGGACCCGAAAGCAAATCCGCGCGTCAAATCTCACTCCCTCCCACATACACCCCCCTAGGTAACCCCCAAGCCGGCACTTGGATTAAGCCCAGAAATGAGTACACACAGTTTTGCTGTCTACAGCCGCATGGGAAACCAATTAAGTGACATGCAATGGTTCGTACCTGGCTTGCGGTATGTTATATAACAATTAACGCTCTACATTGAACCCCAGAATAGTATTCAGTTCAATTAATATACAGTCTAATGAATATACTACTTCCAATCTGAGATATGTGACGGGCGGATCGCTGCTGGTAAACAGGAATCGGCTAGTCGTAATGAGGCCCTTATCAAGTTCTGTAACGGTACAGAAGTCAGGACGTTATGGTGTAACGCGCTATAATCCAACTAATCCGCTAGCTATAATACAGATAATCTAGGTCGGTAACATTGGTATTTGGTGATTATACCTGTGGAAAGAAGGCGCATGTAGCTACAATTAAACCATCTTACAAGAGGAAGTCATGACGGATCCATTTAACAGCTCAATGTTGTGACTGATCAATTGCACAGTACAGCTTGATGTTCTAATCAATTAGAGGTACTAATCAATTCCGATAATACAAACTTATGTTCATACTACAATGACACAATACAGCTTTATATTTAGACGTTATTCGTGAGTGACACGGGTTGTCATGTGAATGTTCCTTTGATTCGATAACGTCGGTGCCCAGCTACCCACTCTTTTTACACTCTCATTCTGTCTGCACCACCAAATAACTTAAACCATTATTTGTGTTTTCACCGGAGCTGAAGTTTTAATCGTATTTAAATTCCTTAACATTTATGCTAAAGCCTCTGTAAAATTACAAATAAATTGCAAAATGGTAAATATCACAGCTGCTGTCAGCTGAACATGGGGTTTTACACTGCCATGAAGTCGTCCCGAAGGAAGTTTACGGTGTTCTGCAGCCTACGTCCAGACACGCGAGACTCACGGATCGATGTAACGATCGATGGGACGGGTTGGTAGAGAGGGAGCGAGGGAGGGGGGGGGGGGGCGGTGGCATACATCAGGCTCCAGAAGCAAACATGGCCCCTCACATAGATTGGTGAACCACTTGTCGTGTAATCAACCGGCGAGTGCGAGGTGTCCGCACAAAACTCGCTGTCAATTTTATATACGGCGCCAAGTTTTGTGACATGTGAGTGAAGTGTTTGATCATGTGGCTGTATGTGCGGAATAACATTAAAGCCACTTTTACACGCTTCTTTTGATCTTATGCTTAGTTGTGTGCCGATGGATAGGATGACAATACAAGTGGCTCTTGAACCGTAAGTGTAGGATATATAGTTACATATACCGTGAAAGATAAGGGTCTGGAAGAGGGAGTCCGGCGTCCAGTGTCGATTTTTCAACAGTCCTAATGTCGAATGTCGATTTTTCAACAGTCCTAATGTCGAATGTCGATTTTTCACAACCTTCCGTGTCGCTTTTTGGCTAAGTTCAGTGTCGTTTAAAAAAAATCTGTATCGATGTCGCTTTGTTAGATGTCGAATGTCGATTTTTCAAATATGCCTGTGTCGCGTGTCGCCATTTACCCCTTCCAGGCCCCTAAAGATCGAGGAACAGTGAACCAACCACCAATCAACGCATCCACGTGATCTTCCAGTAGAGGACGCCCCGCTAACGCTAATGTCCATCCACTGTCCCACTGAGCTGTAACCATCAAATAGTTTTTTCCTTCGCGAAACTAGAGAAGGATTGTCGTCATAACGAGAGGCTCATGGGTTTGGCGAACGAGTGACCTCTACTCGGAGATTGGTATCCACACATCCTACATCCGTCAACACGTCCGTGTGTCTACGTGAAGTGCGTGTTTTGGGTTATGGGTATTGATTTATTGGTCGGGGATTCGGATTCGGGTTCTGGTAGGAACTTAATTTGGCTCCATGCATCTGGCGGGTAAAATGGCAATGGGGGACAGATAAGACCCCGCTCCCGGCCCCCGCCCCCCCCCCCGCCCCCGCCCCCGCTCCCGCCCCCGCCCCCCCACCCCCCGCCCTCTTTCCTCAGCGCCATCGCCAAGCATTAAATGTCCGGAACAAATATAGCACAATCACACAGCACTTAGTTTCACATATGGGCCTTATAGGCCTATGTATGCATAGTATTACGGCTTGTTGGTGGCTTATATATGTGTAGACAACTCACAGCACACAGACCTATACGTATAAACGCCATATGTTAATCAGCTCTGTATTGGTACCATAACTGTTGCCAACGGGAAATAAAATATTCATTGACGCCGGCGGGATGTCAAATTGCGTGATAAGCTGGGTACCTAACTTCTACAGAGAGATCTCTCTGACCTGTCCCGTGTTGCCCTGCCCATTCATTATGTAAGTCAGCTGCACGTGCCAACATGACCACACGGTCCATTCGCATTTTCTGCATAAGCCCCCCCCCCCCCTCCCCCACACACACATGCACTAGTTATCGATACTAATACCCCTGCAACTAACTGACATGGAGTCAGGTAAGCCCTTTAGATGGAGAGTATTACGTATGGCATGTATATGCAGGTTAAGTTCCTAAGTTACACACTTATGTACCTTAAAATATATGCATATAGAAGTTACTTGCTCCTTTTGCGCCGAATAAATAACTTGTCATTTTATTATAAATGGCGTATGCGTAGCCCTATAATAGATTGCAATAATTCACACACATATACATCACACATATATAGCCAAGGAAAGTTATGGTTATTCAGGTATATGCATGTTTATGAAATATTATTTGACTTGATATAGCGCAAAGGTAAAGATAACACAGCCGCGGGGGAAAGAAAGTCCTCGGCGGAGATGGGAGGAGGCGGAGTTACAACCAATGAGTAACCAATAAACAAAACATGCTTCGATATGCACTTGTCATTTGTAGTGGGTTTTAGTAACATGCTTATGGTTGATACAATATTACAAAGTTGTAGACTTAATGTAGAATAAATTGTAACATAAAAGGTAAGATATCAATGACTTAACATCTGTACGTCATTATCAAAACGTGGAGTGCAGAAAGTTATTATCATAGTGTAATCAACAAAGATGTTTAAACATACATTAGTCCATTACGATAATGTACACTGTTTTCCTATTTTTCTCGCATATTCCGGTGATTCCCGTGCGTGGAGATCTCAATCAGATGACTAATTCCCGTTGCATAACTGTCAGTATGTAATTTGGATGCCATTTTGTTGGTTAAAATATAATTGACTCTGTATGTCCCCCTCACCCCCCCCCCTCCCCCACCACCACTATTGCAGGAAAATAGCCCCCACCCCCACCCCATCCCTTGGGGTCATCAAGTCGTGGGTACGAACCCTGGCCCCTGCATCTGGGACAGAGCAGAGCCTAATTTCATTGCCCCTGAAGGTTTCTGCGTCCAATGCCAAGCCTCCGTGTGCAAAAAACCGGCCTAAAACACACGTCCATCCACGAACTCTTCGATTATAGTGTGCTACAAAACTAATATGAATCATCAACATCTACAAGCACTTCACTAACATGAAATGTTACCGCGGCTAGAACGTCTTCGTGTATTCGTGTCTTCGTGTCTTCGTGTATTGCCTTTGTCTTGTGGTTGTATTTTGTCTATTTCAATGAAATAAAAAAAAAAAAAAATAGAACGTCTTCGGCATTATCTTTGGGCGCTGAGCGCTTTAATTGCGATGTTATGCTTTTCATTTGATGGCGCAGTATACACAAAAGCCACATGTGGAACCGTGGTAAAACAGCTCGTGTTCTTAACATAATATCTCATCAATTGTTTACAATAGATACCTTGTTCATGTAGTAATATTCTCTTTTCATTTAATTTAATCGATATTGTACCGATGTCATTAAGAAAACTACGCTTGCCGATAATTGCTAGCGAGAGAACTTTAATCGATTATCATGCCTATGCTGCAGACCGGGTTTCAATTTATTAATTGCATGCTTCAAGCTGCCTCCAGACGGTAAAACAGTCCACGCGTTTTATTTGTAAGCAGTTGTCACACTATGTTTGTCCGTGTGACAGATCCGTCTTTATGCATCGGAATAATATGAATAATTTGGCTACACGATATAGTGACACAGTCTTACATCTCAACACACATCAGACGTTTTCTGAAATATTGAACTTTCGGACAAGAGATTGAGGCTCACATGGCATATTTAACTCTTGACGTATCGACGTGTCAATTTACTATCCAATTAGAGTATGTCAATTATAAACGTATTTAACCAGTTTATGTGATTAACAAATTGCCGATATTCGTTAGACAGAAGTATCAAGGATTTTATAATGTTTTAACAACATGTAACCTCATCAAAAATGAATGTGTTGATGGCAAAGGTTGATGGACGAGACCGAGTTCTGTACTCCGATAATTATGGCGATTTCAGTGTCGTAAGTGTATGTTCAGGTTAAATGGCTTCTTGCGTATCGTCCATATTCTAAACTGGTCGATCATGCTGATTTGCGAATTAAAAATACACTGTGATCTGAGATAACTTTATTAATAACATGAATACATATATTATTAGGTGATAATCGTGCAAAATGCTTATAGAGTGACATCAAAAGGAATTTATACTTTAAGATATCAATCGGCAGTTGTGAGAAAAAAATATGTTTGCATAAAGATCAATGTTAACGGCCAATATAACTGCTTATGAGAAACAAAAATATGAAAAAATGCTTCTTTGACAGCTTCACTATTGCTAAATGCCGTCTGAATTTAGACGTAAATTGCTGTCCAAACTGTTTCGTCTTCCGTTAATCCGCCATATCTGAGGGCATCGCGAAAGAGTAGAACAGTTTTCTCAGTCTGTTCTTGATGTCTTCTGTAAATATAGGACAAGATACATTGAAACTCTGTCACAAATACGTACGGGCTATTGCCTAAATAGGATAGTATTACTTGTGAATTTTTATGTTCAACCACGCCATATTGGCTAGGTTAGACCATGCATAACCTATGGAATCTTGCTACATAAAGCTATGCGTTTATTTTAGGTTTATTAAGACAAAAGACAATTAATGGTATTTAGGCAATGTGAACCAATTGCACGCCGGTCGCACACTATTAAATGTGACAAAACGATGTTCCGCCAGTGTAATACTTATCTTTACTTAATTAACAGCATAAGAAACATTGAAGAAAACATCATATTTACCCCTGGCTTGTTCGCTGGAATAGTTGCCAGTGTCGGCCATCTTGGTCATGTGAGCGATGACGTCAATGGCGTCGCTGACTTGCATAGCGTCCCACGTCATACCCTGACCATAACTCTCCAGCCCAGTCACCAGCAGCAACATCTGCTGCTCTGTGGTCTCCGCTGTTTTATATGAAATTCAAATAACTCTTATGTAAAGTTTCCGGAGTTGCATGCTAATTGCACGTTATCTTTGAATACGTTTATTTACAAAATAGTAAACACTTTTTATAATGCTCATGGTATGCCTGGCTGTGCAAAGACTACATCCCGGAACCATTGAGTTACAATTATTTCGACAGATGAAATTAATTGCGCTAATATCAGTTCAACATTTTCTCTTTGACTTTACCATATTAATTTGTTCATCCTTTGCAATCTTTATTATCCCTTCTTTGCCAATCTAATTACAATCTTGATCTATACACAAATGATGCGCGGTAGTCCTGACTTACGCCCAACGTTTTGGATGACGTCGGCATACTGCCGATAGTGGGCCGCGTTTCGCGCCAAACAGGTGACGTCTGCCCGAATGCCATCTGCCAGGGCGTTCATCGTCTGGCGGGTCATGACGGTCGTCAAGGCAGCCGCCAGATCCATTTCGTGGTCGGACACTGCAGAATAACATTTCTGGTTCCTTTGTTGATTGACTTCTAACTTACTTCAATTAATATGTGTGTCACAAAACTGTTCCATGTCTTCGTTGCAACATGTATGTTGTAATATCACTCACAATGAAGTGATTAGCGTTAACGCATGGCCGCTAATTCAATGCAGTCTACCATAGCACTGCGATCTACAAAAGAAGTCTTGTCCTCGCAAAGCACGGCTATCACTAGGTCTTGAGGTTCTAACTAGGCCTAGGTATTGGTAATGATAACTGTATCTGGGGGGTTGCTCACAGTGCGAGGCGACGGCTGCTGCTGTTCTAGTGCATCGCCTAGACTTTTGAAACCCGGCCACTCCTGAAAAACACAGACTACGTGAGAAAAATGTGAGGATAATTCAATTCCATTATATACACAGAAATGACTAATTTCGCTCACACTTCCTTTGAAATTGTTTGCTATTATAACTCATTTTAGCCTAATGAAATATCAATGGCTGGGTAAACAAATGGCCCAGCTAGTTAGTGCAGTTTATATTTGAAGTAAGCTAATTACCGTTGATTTCCATGCGCATGCGCAGAGGCATGATTCGGCTAAAGGCACATAGGGCGTCATTTCCTGCTTTGTCGACAGATTCTTGAACTTCTTTGAAGGCATCATTGTGTTCGGTCAGAGCGCCCCGAACACTATCAGTGGCTACCAACAGAACATTTTAATGTTAATTATATATATATACTTAATATATTAAAAACTGCATATTGACAATGTATACAATAATTACATGCACGAACGTTTTGGTTACATATATAAAGTTGTCATTGTTGCAGTGCAAAACCACGTACATTTCATTGAAACAGATTACATGAGCACGCGAGTTTGGAAATATGCACGTGCTAGAAATTAACTGAGGCGATTATACTTATATACTTAGCTCACTACCGTGCGTGATACGACATCATATCCTAAGTAGGCTTACGTACAGTAATATGTAAATTATATATTTTACCTTTGATGGCCTGTTGGAGTTCTTCTACTGAGTCATGCTTGTCCTCAAGGCCCCGGGCGATGTCATCGAAGTAGCGTCCGAACTCCGCCATGTTATCTTGGGCATCACTCATCGACACTGCACGGCGGGGGGGGGGGGGGGGTCGGACAAAGATACTTAACGTTGAGTGACACATTCTCACGGGGCTGATAATTAGTCAACTGACTGTTAGCCATTATTGTGATAACTGTCGACACTATGATGACCCCTCTTGATATAATCTCTCGCTTTCTATACCAGTACGAGCGGAATGGTAAAGGTAATAAGCAAACTTATAATACACACAATTTATTCTAATATATTTGCGTATTAGGTCGTATTAGCCCTCCTTTTGTACGTCCCTCACATTTAGGATTCAAATCGGGGATTCGATTTAAGGATCATTTTGAATTGTCAAAGAAATTATCTGGAATTATTACCTGCGCATTATAAACGTATCTATATATGTTTTACAAGTGTACTACAGACCTGGAATGCATGAACACCATCGGGTTTTAATATAGATACCGAGCAAACGGTCTGACTATTGCTTCAGTTACATATCAGTGAGAACGCTGCACCTGGCTGCTCCACGATTTATAGCAACCATAAATAACAGCCCCGTAATAGCGCCTCGTTGTGAGCAATTACCCGGTTCGTGACTGCCAAAGGCCCCTTGGAAGTCCACCGGACAGCGCTCACTCATCTCCCGCATCAGGTCGTGGTAGAAGACTTCTCCCGGACCCTCAAGCCCTTCCAGGGTGAAGTCCCCAGCGGGGAAAGACCCCGGCTGGTCCTCGTCTAAGACGCGACTCCCCATCAGAGTCCCCAACACAGTGGCCAGGAACTGGCGGTCACGTGACAGGCGTCCGGATCCTCCGGCCCCCACCGAGGGGGAATCACCGGAAGTACCAGGATTACCGGCGCCTCTGGATCCAAGGACCTGGCTTGCAACGGATTGAAGGATTCCCTCCAGGAAGGCATCGCGATCCTGAACGTTGCCTGGTAACGGGATCTCCCCGGCGGGGTAAGGCCGAGTTTTTGCGGTTTGCTCTCCTCCAACGGAGCCCTTACCATGGAAACCAGGTTTATTTGGGTGTTCGACGGCTGATCTGGACTTCGTGTCGTCGTCTCTATGGGGATCGTCTTGGAGCCGGCGCCCGTATAACTCCTGATTAAAAGGTTCATTATACTCTGATTAATTTGGAGAAAATCTGTATAAAGATTACTTTCACTTCGTTTTCCTGTTCGATAAACTCGATGCACATGCAATACAATCACATATGGGAATGTTAACACAACTTGGACTGAAATAAAACATTCTATCGCCCTTATCCCTTGAGTTCGGAATTCAGGCAAACCCGTGTACCTACTTGTAGAAAATCATCGAACGTCAATGACGACTCTTGATTTCCCGAAACGCTTCTTCCCATGGCTCCGGCGGTCAGCAAAACGAGCGCAGAAGCGAGATGTACAAAATGCCTCATCCTAGCTCCTCTGACTATCGCCGCCTGTATCTGTTTGTAAAGCAAGGCAACTGTGGAATCCGGGCTGTCAAATAGGGATGATGTCGGTTTCAAGGAGAATGCGGTAAGTAAATGCACAGGCTATATATACAGGCCTTTATAGTTCACTGACAGGCCACACAACCCCATGACGACCCTAACGGGGTAGACACCGCCCAGCATGCAGGCGTCACCTGCACATATGTACCACACAGGAAACCTGGCTTCACACCTAGTGTGGCGAACCCATGTGACGTCTCTATTAGCGGCCTGCAAACATGCCATTGTGACCTGCCGATGACCTAACACTGGCCAGCTGTGTTAACCCCCTCACCTGGCTAATTAACCCGAGCATAGGACCCCTCGTGATACGCGAACCACGTGGGGGTTCTCGCGTCTGTAGTTAATTAATGAAATTGCATCGAATATTAGTGAATAACAGAGTCTTATTTTAGGCCTATTAAGAAGCCTATTTACGTGAGCAACCGAATTTGAATGACCAATTTCTTGAAATGTGTTAATACATTCTATATTTCAAGGGTAAATGCAAATATCAACGAAAATTATGTTAAATATTTCTTTTTTTGTACATTAGTATTACATTTTTTTAGAGGTCTATTATTTTCTGCGGTCCGGTCAGCGCCTTTCATCATGCTTATTATGCTTTAGCTTTTTTTAGCTTAGGCTATGACAGTCGTAACCACCCACCAGCGGCGTATCCGCCACTATTTTACCCTGTACCATGTACCCTATAATAAGAAGACCCGATATGTGAAAATTCAGCCGTTATAGATGACGACTCACAATCAAATAAAATGAATTTTTGCCATATTCGAAGGGTACGTGGTAGATATAAGTTAGCGCCTGTCTCTTTGAGAGTAACATGAAAGATTGTCTAGAAAAACTCTGGTAACTATATTATACCTCGCCGATCGGCTGATCTAAAACAGACAGGTGCATGCCATTTGCGCTCGCCGTCGCCGTCACCTGTCACCTGTTTGCAAATAGATCCACATGCTTCACGCCTTTCGCATAACCCTTTCAAACACAAAATCGTGGCCGAGAAGGTGTTGTCATTTTGAAACGCAAACAGATTATCACATGTATATTGTAATGTTCAAACATAAACTATAGTGGGGTGGGACTAGGCGCGTTGTGGCCACTCTATGAAGATAAAGTAATGGATCGCAGATCGAGGACAGGCTAGTGATGGATATATATATATATATATATATATATATCCTATACATTTGTTCATGCATCATTAATTTACTGTACATATCTATATGCTTGTTTTTCTATCAAATAGTTTGAAGCGGAAGACATTGTATCATCTGCAGAACAAGAATTGTGGTTACTGGTCATACATAGGCCCATGTAGTCTGGTGCACATTGTACGGCGCATAATTTATATAAGTTAAATTTTCAATATCCTGTAAACATCATTTCTCCTCTTTAAAACTCTTCTATATACCATATCGTATATGGACTAACAGTCTCAAATTTCCTTACATCCAATCCTCAAGATTTCCTCTGTATATGAACATCGCGCCTGACAATTAATGACGATATAGATATTCGCGTAATCTAGCGTTGCACAAATGAGATTAGGAAATCTAGCCCAAAACAAAATTCTATCATATGTGCCCTCTGCACAAATCTTAGACATATTTATCTCCTGTCTTATTCTACAACAGACAATTTTATTAAACTATATAAATCTGGAGCCATATATTATAAGAGTATTCGCAACCTGCCTCCATTCACGTTACATGTATTTAGAACACTTTATTGTGTTGTTCAGGGAGAAAACTTAATTCTATGGCCTTATAGGTCGGCTGCGAAGTCAGTTTCAGTACCAAACTTTAATTAGAAGACGACTTGACTACCTTCATGTGTTACATCTTGATTATATTTGTAGATGTTACTGATTTCCATGTCTTTATTTCGCTCATATCGCTCTTGTTTTGTAAACATTTGTGCATCATCGAAGCAACAATACATGCACCCAATAGGCTGGACAAGGTGCAGTTCCACCAGAGTGGACTCATAGCCCAATCCAACTACCTAATAGACAGAAAAAGGTATACTTCCGCCAGAGTGAACTCATACGTCCCACACCCCATTATCACCTATCGAACCCCCAATCAGGCACCCAATATGCTGGACTGGGTGCAGTTCCACCAGAGTAAACTCATAGGCCAATTTAACTACCTAATAGGCAGAAAAAGGTACACTTCCGCCAGAGTGAACTCATACGTCCCACACCCCATTATCACCTATCGAACCCCCAATCAGGCACCCAATATGCTGGACTAGGTGCAGTTCCACCAGAGTGAACTCATAGCCCAATCCAACTACCTAATATACAGAAAAAGGTACACTTCCACCAGAGTGAACTCATACGCCGCCCCACACCCCATTATCACCTATCGAACCCCCAATCAGGCACCCAATATGCTGGACTGGGTGCAGTTCCACCGGAGTGACCTCCGCCCAACTTAACTACCTAATAGGCAGAAAAAGGTACACTTCCACCAGAGTGAACTCATACGCAACACACCCCCTTATCACTTATCGAACCCCCAATCGGGCACCCAATATGCTGGACTAGGTGCAGTTCCACCAGAGTGAACTCATAGCCCAATCCAACTACCTAATAGGCAGAAAAGGGTACACTTCCACCAGAGTGAACTCATACGCCCCACACCCCATTATCACCTATCGAACCCCCAATCAGGCACCCAATATGCTGGACTGGGTGCAGTTCCACCAGAGTAAACTCAGCCCAATTTAACTACCTAATAGACAGAAACAGGTACACTTCCACCAGAGGGAACTCATACGCCCCACACCCCATTATCACCTATCGAACCCCCAATCAGGCACCCAATATGCTGAACTAGGTGCAATTCCACCAGAGTAAACTCCTAGCCCAATTTAACTACCTAATAGGAAGAAAAGGGTACACTTCCACCTGAGTGAACTCATACGCCCCACACCCCATTATCACCTATCGAACCCCCAATCAGGCACCCAATATGCTGGACTAGGCGCAGTTCCACCAGAGTGAACTCCTAGCCCAATTTAACTGCCTAATAGGAAGAAAAGGGTACACTTCCACCTGAGTGAACTCATACGCCCCACACCCCATTATCACCTATCGAACCCCCAATCAGGCACCCAATATGCTGGACTAGGCGCAGTTCCACCAGAGTGAACTCCTAGCCCAATTTAACTGCCTAATAGGCAGAAAAGGGTACACTTCCACGAGAGTGAACTCATACGCCCCACACGCCATTATCACATTTCGAACCCCGAATCAGGCACCCAATATGCTGGACTGAGTGCAGTTCCACCAGAGTAAACTCATAGCCCAATTTAACTACCTAATAGACAGAAAAAGGTACACTTCCACCAGAGTAAACTCATACGCCCCACACCCCATTATCACCTATCGAACCCCCAATCAGGCACCCAATATGCTGGACTGGGTGCAGTTCCACCAGAGTGAACTCATAGCCCAATCCAACTACCTAATAGACAGAAACAGGTACACTTCCACAAGAATAAACGCATGCGTCCCACGCAAGCATATCCATCTGTTTGGCAGAATGATGCACAATACTAGCAGAGTAAACTCCAGCGTTCTTTCATAATCAAACCCGTAATCTATTGTTTTGCTAGACCGAACAGTGTACAGTTCCGCTAGTCTAAGAATGAACTCCACGCAGCGTCTCGCGCCCATTCATTCCCCTTTTAACCCCGAATCATTTTTTTTCCAAAAAGAAATCTATGATTCCAAACTTCAACGCGGCACAAATGCTTACAGGTCTTATTTGGTTTGGAAAATAATTAACTCGTTCCGCGGCGAAGTCGTTCTTTAACAGAATTGGAACGACTAATTTTTTTGGTAAAAAAAAATATCCCGATGTCCTAAACTGGGCACCGTAGAACTGCTTAGCGAAATAAAATGTTTAATTTAAATGACACCAAAGTCATCTCTTAAAACACTCGCTGTGCTGTGAAAGAGCCTAAATAACCGACACGCTTTTATTACATTCGGTCATATTTTAATTATATTTATATTATGTTTATTTAGATCGTTTTAGGGCGTGCTGTTAAATTTTATTAATTTTGTTAATGTTTATTAAATTGTTTCTTTGATGTTGCTCGCTACGAATTCGTAATGATCAGCTGGCTCACCCGCAGCTTGTTTCCTGTCAAGAAAACAGAACACAATGTATGGAATTGAAAAGGACAAATTTATTTGCCGAGTGAGAAAGACACTACATGACAAGCAAATTGTCAAATTAATTAAATAAAAGTGGCGGAACACTTCGCCACTAACTGGCGGAACACTTCGCCAGTAATTGGCGGAACGCATCGCCAATAAACGTGAATGGACCACGTGACCCTATTATGGTTTGGCGTAACCAATTGACATGTATTGTATGAAGGCGGAACACATCGCCATGTACGTAGGTGGCACACATCAGCATGTACGTATGCCAAATATATATTGACTGATCACCTTATAATTGGTAAAAGTGGATAGGCTGACAATACGTGGTAAATTTCGCACGTTTAAGTACAAGCGAAATTAAAAATGAATTAAGACCACTCAGAATTAATGTGTTGGCCTAAAATTGACGTATCATTTTCAGTCAGCTTGAGTTACCACGTACTAATTTTTCAATTGAGCTGATTAGTCTGATCGTTCAGCCAGGAAAGGTGAGGGGACATCCGCCATGCTCACAAATACATCAATAACATTCATTAAGTTTCAAATTTAAATACCTTGGTACATATATCATTGGAATTTATACCGAATCGCAATCCTTCAGTGGAGTAATCAAACAGAATTGGCGAAAACTTACATTAAAATAAACACATTTCAAGAATTATACTTGGTCTGGAGATTCAAATAAGATTGATTAAAACTTCGTATGGTCGCTTTCATGCTAGCTACTGGAATTCTCATTTGTAATGTAGCTTTCAATTACGTTGAAAGCTGGGGGTATCGAAAGTATGAGAACATTTACAAATGAGGTTCAGAAAAAACTAGGAACAGTGGTCATCCATTTCCTAAAATATTAAGTTATCTGTTAATCAAATAATGCTGCGTCAGTTTATTACGAAAGTTCATAAATAGAAAAGTTGTATGGTATAAATCATACTATACTTATCAATTTAATAATTCCTTGCATAGTGATAAAAGCTGAAATTCAAGCAAAACGTGTTATGACGGAGGCGGTGGGGAAGAGGAGGTAACCTCGTCAGCATCTGTTGTCCGAATGACCGACTGGGTAGAACTTCTTGCCGCCAGTCAGCAGCCGGTCTCTCATTGGTTGACTTCAGTAAACAGTGGGTTGCTAGAAGCGTCAACTTGGAAGAGTCCATTCTTGTTTCTGTACTGGAGGGGGGTTTTGTTTCCTTACGGCCTAAATAACATCTTCGCGAACACATAAACGTAATTCAGAATTTCAGAATTGTTTTTTAGGAGCATCAGCTCTGTCATAAAATAACGGAATCTTGTGAATATTTCCAAAATCGCATCGAAAAGCAGATGTTTCGTGACGTCAAGAATGTTGTTGACAAAGGCCGCTGGGCTGGCTGATACGTCGGCAGCTATTATGCGAAGAACGAACGACCTTTTCCGAGATTGACATGGAGACGACCTAAACTGCAATATCTTTCTGGCAACCATCACATTACCTATGGTATAGTGAGTTATACCACATATCTATTAAGTAGCCCAATTTGCTCCTAAATAACTCACACACAGCTCGACGTGGCACAAAATCCGGGGAGATGCAGGCATGTGTATGATTGACCCCTTAAAAAAAGTAGAGATAAAGTAGGTGCTGCTTGTGCCAGAAAAGTAGGAAAAAATAGGGACCCCAAAAAAAAAAAAACCTTTCCAAACTTCGTTTCGGCCGACTGGTAAGGAGAAAACAAAATTAAAGCAACCAGCCCCATCAATGTCGAGCAGCGCGCCGAGTTGCCGTCCGAGCAAGTGACGTATGTTGTGACCCTTCATATGGCGCCGCCTTACGTTATCACTGGAAGTTCTCTCGCGGCGGGAACTTCTCAGTGGAGGTACCCTTCAGGGGAAACGCGTGACAAGAGAGACCAGGACCGCGATTTAAGGATGAATTGCGGCAGTTCAAAGCCGCGCTGCAGAACATGCTCTTGATGTGTCATGGAAAATAGCATCAAAACGAATTGATATACGTGTTTCGACGATTGTCTACGTAAAAAACCCATGATCGCAGCTATTGTTATTAGGGACGATCACGCGCTCTGGTTTTGCTCACACAGTAGGCGTACTTTTCGGTTTGAATATAATTAGAGTATCGCCTCCTGATTAGTCAGGGGCCAGCCCGGTAGCTCAGTGGGTTAGAGGGGCTCTGGCCACCTAAGAGCCTAACGGCACGTTGGTTCGCGCCCCGCTGTGGCCAGGTCTGGGTAATGTAAAGATCCCACGTTTTCCTTGGCAAAGAGTAGGGGGTTACCCCCGAGGACATGGATCCACTCTCCCTTCCTTCTCCCATTGGCGCGATATGACCCAAAGTGGTTAAAGCGTCCTAAATACACAACCAACCAACCTGACTGGTCAATCGCACACACCTTCAAAAAGGGCGTTTAGCGGCGAAATCGTGGTCGGCGGTCACTTCTAAATTTTATTGTGAGCTACTGACGGGATGAAAAATTCTGTATTTTGGAGGACAGACACTCCGTTGTGCGTGGCCCTCTCCGTTGTTTGTGCCCCTCTCCGCTTTCCGTTTTCCTCTCCGTTGTCCATGGCCCTCTCCGTTGTCCCTCTCCGTTGTCCGTTCCCCTCTCCGTTGTCTGTGGCCCTCTCCGTTGTCTGTGGCTCTCTCCGTTGTCCGTGGCCCTTTTCGTTGTCCGTGACCCTCTCCGTTGTCCCTGGCCCTTTCCGTTGTCCGTGGCTCTCTCCGTTGTCCGTGGCTCTCTCCGTTGTCCGTTGCCCTCTCCGTTGTCCGTGACCCTCTCTGTTGTCTGTTGCCCTCTCCGTTGTCCATGCCCCTCTCTGTTGTCCGTGGCCCTCCCCGTTGTCCGTTCCTCTCTCCGATGTCCGTGGCGCTCCGTGTTGATCAAGGAACCACGGAGCAACTTTTTATTCAACAGAAAACAAACTGTCACCACTAGCAGGTTTGTTCCAAGTGCCCCCCCCCCCCCACCACAGTGCCGGGATATAATGGGAAAGTGGGTCCTTGGGTGAGTGGCCCCTTAAATCCAACCCTTGGAGAGACGTAGCCACCCTAACGGCAACCTATATTTGGACTGTCGGATATGGGGGGGGGGGCACATGGCCCTCCTAAAGCCAACCTATAGTGGGGAGGTGGGACCTAAAGGGGGGGAGGGGGACGTACGTGCATGGTCCCCATTCCATGCACCAACCTATATTAGCATAATGAGGAGAGACATTACTAGTGGAAGTATTGTCATAAATGCAATTAAATACCACAATAATGTGCTCGATGTAGAATTAGTTGTGTAATGCAATTATGCTAATTATATAGCTTATAATTTGTAACAATTTTAAGGCTGTAGCAAAATGAAAAACTCAAGCATTAAATCTAAAAAACCAAAGCAGTACGTTTTGCCCCTAGGGATTACTTACTGACTATGCCAACAATTCCTCTGTGATATTTTTCGAAAGAGGGTTCTTTTCTTACTTTAATTTCTACATAATTTAATTTACTTCGCATTGTGTTGATTTAATTGTTTCTAAACCTAATTTCGACAACCCCAACTGGGTGTTCGTTCCGCGATCGGTCTCAACACGAGGTGGCGAAGGCACTGAGGCGAAACGCAGTGGTCAAGTGTTGATGATTTATTAAACCCTTAAAGCAATATATTTACATGCGCCATCTTAGATTTTTTACATTTTAGAATCAGGACTAAAAGTATCTAAAAAATTATGATGCGTATGTTTTATATCTCTTTGAGTTTGTAAAACAAACATTTCAACATCAAACTGCGCGGTCTATTTTTATCGCGCGCGGACGTGATAGCGAGCCGCGGTCGACATCACACACAAAATACCGAACGGCGAACAGGCGCGCAGGGATATAAAGCCGGCCACCAACTTCTGCTCCGGTGACCAAATTGCTTCTCTCCGGATAGCCCACGGGCTTTCAGGATTTAAATTCAAGACAGAATGTACTTATTTGACATGGAGAAGAGGTTGGTAATACAAGAAATTACGGAATATATTGCTTTAAAACCCAATTAAAACCCGTTACCAACTCCGTTAAACGGTGTGTCACTTACCTGGCAACAGTTAAACAATAAAAGGCATACTCCCCTCCTAGCTGGCTAGCTAGCTAGCTAAACTCCCGTCCTCCCGCAACGCCGCTGACTGACTAACTGACTCAAAAACTTTCCAACAACAATTTTTTACAACTTCTCCTCGCGGCTATGTTGCTGTTACGTCACAGTTCTCGTCGATCTCCCGGCAGAGGGCGTTACGCTTACGCCATAGTCCTAGGAAAAATTGCGATGCGAGGAACGAGCTCCGGGCAGAGAGCGTTACGCTTACGCCATAGTCCTAGGAAAAATTGTGATGCGAAGAAGTGCTCTCTCCGTTGTCCGTTCCCCTCTCCGTTGTCCGTGGCCCTCTCCGTTGTCCGTGGCTCTCTCCGTTGTCCGTGGCCCTTTTCGTTGTACGTGGCCCTCTCCGTTGTCCGTGGCTCTTATCGTTGTCCGTGGCCCTCTCCATTGTCCGTTCGCCTCTCCGTTGTCCGTTGCCCTTTTCGTTGTCCGTGGCTCTCTCCGTTGTCCGTTGCCCTTTTCGTTGTCCGTGGCTCTCTCCGTTGTCCCTGGCCCTCTCCGTTGTCCGTAGCCCTCTCCGTTTTCCGTTCGCCTCTCCGTTGTCCATGGCCCTCTCCGTTGTCCGTGGCTCTCTCCGTTGTCCGTTGCCCTTTTCGTTGTCCGTGGCCCTCTCCGTTGTCCGTAGCCCTCTCCGTTGTCCGTTCGCCTCTCCGTTGTCCATGGCCCTCTCCGTTGTCCGTGGCCTTCTCCGTTGTCCGTGGCCCTTTCCGTTGTTCATGGTTCTCTCCGTTGTCCATGGCCCTTGACGTTGTCTGTGGCCCTCTCCGTTGTCCGTTCGCCTCTCCGATGTTCGTGGCCCTCTCCGTTGTTCATGGTTCTCGCCGTTGTCCGTGACCCTTTTTGTTGTCCGTGGCTCTCTCCGTTGTCCGCGGCCCTTTCCGTTGTCCGTGGCCCTTTTCGTTGTCCATGGCCCTCTCCGTTGTCCGTAGCCCTCTCCGTTGTCCGTTCGCCTCTCCGTTGTCCGTGGCCCTTTTCGTTGTCCATGGCTCTCTCCGTTGTCCGTGGCCTTCTCCGTTGTCCATGGCCCTCTCCGTTGTTCGTGGCTCTCTCCGTTGTCCGTTCCCCTCTCCGTTGTCCGTGGCCCTTTCCGTTGTCCGTGGCCCTTCCCGTTGTCAAATGAGTCTCTCCGTTGTCCGTGGCTCTCTCCGATGTCCGTGGCCCTCTCCGTTGTCCGTTCCCCTCTCCGTTGTCCGTGGCCCTCTCCGTTGTCCGTGGCCCTCTCCGTTGTCCGTGGCCCTTTTCGTTGTCCGTTCCCCTCTCCGTTGTCCGTGGCCCTCTCCGTTGTCCGTGGCCCTCTCCGTTGTCTGTGGCCCTCTCCGTTGTCCGTTCGCCTCTCCGTTGTTCGTGGCCCTCTCCGTTGTTCATGGTTCTCGCCGTTGTCCGTGGCCATTTTCGTTGTCCGTGGCTCTCTCCGTTGTCCGCGGCCCTTTCCGTTGTCCGTGGCCCTTTTCGTTGTCCATGGCTCTCTCCGTTGTCCGTGGCCTTCTCCGTTGTCCATGGCCCTCTCCGTTGTCCGTGGCTCTCTCCGTTGTCCGTTCCCCTCTCCGTTGTCCGTGGCCCTCTCCGTTGTTCATGGTTCTCTCCGTTGTCCGTGGCCCTTTTCGTTGTCCGTGGCTCTCTCCGTTGTCCGCGGCCCTTTCCGTTGTCCGTGGCCCTTTTCGTTGTCCATGGCTCTCTCCGTTGTCCGTGGCCTTCTCCGTTGTCCATGGCCCTCTCCGTTGTCCCTGGCTCTCTCCGTTGTCCGTGGCTCTCTCCGTTGTCCGTTCCCCTCTCCGTTGTCCGTGGCCCTCTCCGTTGTCCGTGGCCCTAGCTCTCCGTTGTTCGTCGCCCTTTTCGTTGTCCGTGGCTCTCGCCGTTGTCCGTTGCCCGTTTCGTTGTCCGTGGCCCTCTCCGTTGTCCGTGGCCCTCTCCGTTGTCCGTGGTCCTCTCCGTTGTCCGTGGCCCTTTTCGTTGTCCATGGCTCTCTCCGTTGTCCGTGGCCCTCTCCGTTGTCCATGGCTCTCGCCGTTGTCCGTTGCCCTTTTCGTTGTCCGTTCCACTCTCCGTTGTCCGTGGCCCTCTCCGTTGTCCGTGGCCCTCTCCGTTGTCCGTTCGACTCTCCGTTGTCCGTTCGCCTCTCCGTTGTCCCTGGCTCTCTCCGTTGTCCCTGGCTCTCTCCGTTGTCCATGGCCCTCTTCGTTGTCCGTGGCCCTCTCCCTTGTCCGTGGCCCTTTTCGTTGTCCATGGCTCTCTCCGTTGTCCCTGGCCTTCTCCGTTGTCCATGGCCCTCTCTGTTGTCCGTGGCTCTCTCCGTTGTCCGTTCCCCTCTCCGTTGTCCGTGGCCCTCTCCGTTGTCCGTGGCTCTCTCCGTTGTTCGTAGCTCTTTCCGTTGTCCGTGGCCCTCTCCGTTGTTCATTCCCCTCTCCGTTGTCCATGGCCCTCTCCGTTGTCCGTGGCTCTCTCCGTTGTCCGTTCCCCTCTCCGTTGTCCGTGGCCCTCTCCGTTGTTCATGGTTCTCTCCGTTGTCCGTGGCCCTTTTCGTTGTCCGTGGCTCTCTCCGTTGTCCGCGGCCCTTTCCGTTGTCCGTGGCCCTTTTCGTTGTCCATGGCTCTCTCCGTTGTCCGTGGCCTTCTCCGTTGTCCATGGCCCTCTCCGTTGTCCCTGGCTCTCTCCGTTGTCCGTGGCTCTCTCCGTTGTCCGTTCCCCTCTCCGTTGTCTGTGGCCCTCTCCGTTGTCCGTGGCCCTAGCTCTCCGTTGTTCGTCGCCCTTTTCGTTGTCCGTGGCTCTCGCCGTTGTCCGTTGCCCGTTTCGTTGTCCGTGGCCCTCTCCGTTGTCCGTGGCCCTCTCCGTTGTCCGTGGTCCTCTCCGTTGTCCGTGGCCCTTTTCGTTGTCCATGGCTCTCTCCGTTGTCCGTGGCCTTCTCCGTTGTCCATGGCTCTCGCCGTTGTCCGTTGCCCTTTTCGTTGTCCGTTCCACTCTCCGTTGTCCGTGGCCCTCTCCGTTGTCCGTGGCCCTCTCCGTTGTCCGTTCGACTCTCCGTTGTCCGTTCGCCTCTCCGTTGTCCCTGGCTCTCTCCGTTGTCCCTGGCTCTCTCCGTTGTCCATGGCCCTCTTCGTTGTCCGTGGCCCTCTCCCTTGTCCGTGGCCCTTTTCGTTGTCCATGGCTCTCTCCGTTGTCCCGGGCCTTCTCCGTTGTCCATGGCCCTCTCTGTTGTCCGTGGCTCTCTCCGTTGTCCGTTCCCCTCTCCGTTGTCCGTGGCCCTCTCCGTTGTCCGTGGCTCTCTCCGTTGTTCGTAGCTCTTTCCGTTGTCCGTGGCCCTCTCCGTTGTTCATTCCCCTCTCCGTTGTCCATGGCCCTCTCCGTTGTCCCTGGCTCTCTCCGTTGTCCGTTCCCCTCTCCGTTGTCCGTGGCCCTCTCCGTTGTTCATGGTTCTCGCCGTTGTCCGTGGCCCTTTTCGTTGTCCGTGGCTCTCTCCGTTGTCCGCGGCCCTTTCCGTTGTCCGTGGCCCTTTTCGTTGTCCATGGCTCTCTCCGTTGTCCGTGGCCTTCTCCGTTGTCCATGGCCCTCTCCGTTGTCCGGGGCTCTCTCCGATGTCCGTGGCTCTCTCCGTTGTCCGTTCCCCTCTCCGTTGTCCGTGGCCCTCTCCGTTGTCCGTGGCCCTAGCTCTCCGTTGTCCGTCGCCCTTTTCGTTGTCCGTGGCTCTCGCCGTTGTCCGTTGCTCTTTTCGTTGTCCGTGGCCCTCTCCGTTGTCCGTGGCCCTCTCCGTTGTCCGTGGTCCTCTCCGTTGTCCGTGGCCCTTTTCGTTGTCCATGGCTCTCTCCGTTGTCCGTGGCCTTCTCCGTTGTCCATGGCTCTCGCCGTTGTCCGTGGCCCTCTCCGTTGTCCGTGGCCCTCTCCGTTGTCCGTTCGACTCTCCGTTGTCCGTTCGCCTCTCCGTTGTCCCTGGCTCTCTCCGTTGTCCCTGGCTCTCTCCGTTGTCCATGGCCCTCTCCGTTGTCCGTGGCCCTCTCCGTAGTCCGTGGCTCTCTCCGTTGTTCGTAGCTTTTTCCGTTGTCCGTGGCCCTCTCCGTTGTTCATGACCTTCTCCGTTGCCCGTGGCTCTCTCCGATGTCCGTGGCTCTCTCCGTTGTCCGTTCCCCTCTCCGTTGTCCGTGGCCATCTCCGTTGTCCGTGGCCCTCTCCGTTGTCCGTGGCCCTCTCCGTTGTCCGTGGCCCTCTCCGTTGTCCATTCCCCTCTTCGTTGTCCATGGCCCTCTTCGTTGTCCGTGGCCCTCTCTGTTGTCCGTGGCCCTTTCCGTTGTCCGTTCCCCTCTCCGTTGTTCGTGGCCCTCTCCGCTGTCCGTGGCCCTCTCTCTCCGTTGTCCGATGTCCTCTCCGTTGTCCGTGGCCCTTTCCGTTGTTCATGGTTCTCTCCGTTGTCCGTGGCCCTTGCCGTTGTCTGTGGTCCTCTCCGTTGTCCGTTCGCCTCTCCGATGTTCGTGGCCCTCTCCGTTGTTCATGGTTCTCGCCGTTGTCCGTGACCCTTTTCGTTGTCCGTGGCTCTCTCCGTTGTCCACGGCCCTTTCCGTTGTCCGTGGCCCTTTTCGTTGTCCATGGCCCTCTCCGTTGTCCGTGGCCCTTTTCGTTGTCCATGGCTCTCTCCGTTGTCCGTGGCCCTTTTCGTTGTCCATGGCTCTCTCCGTTGTCCGTGGCCTTCTCCGTTGTCCATGGCCCTCTCCGTTGTTCGTGGCTCTCTCCGTTGTCCGTTCCCCTCTCCGTTGTCCGTGGCCCTTTCCGTTGTCCGTGGCCCTTCCCGTTGTCAAATGAGCCTCTCCGTTGTCCATGCCCCTCTCCGTTGTCCGTGGCCCTTTCCGTTGTCCGTGGCCCTTCCCGTTGTCAAATGAGCCTCTCCGTTGTCCATGCCCCTCTCTGTTGTCCGTGGCCCTCCCCGTTGTCCGTTCCTCTCTCCGATGTCCGTGGCGCTCCGTGTTGATCAAGGAACCACGGAGCAACTTTTTATTCAACAGAAAACAAACTGTCACCACTAGCAGGTTTGTTCCAAGTGCCCCCACCCCCACCACAGTGCCGGGATATAATGGGGAAGTGGGTCCTTGGGTGAGTGGCCCCATAAATCCAACCCTTGGGGAGACGTAGCCACCCTAACGGCAACCTATATTTGGACTGTCGGATATGGGGGGGGGGGGGACATGGCCCTCCTAAAGCCAACCTATAGTGGGGAGGTGGGACCTAAAGGGGGGGAGGGGGACGTACGTGCATGGTCCCCATTCCATGCACCAACCTATATTAGCATAATGAGGAGAGACATTACTAGTGGAAATATTGTCATAAATGCAATTAAATACCACAATAATGTGCTCGATGTAGAATTAGTTGTGTAATGCAATTATGCTAATTATATAGCTTATAATTTGTAACAATTTTAAGGCTGTAGCAAAATGAAAAACTCAAGCATTAAATCTAAAAAACCAAAGCAGTACGTTTTGCCCCTAGGGATTACTTACTGACTATGCCAACAATTCCTCTGTGATATTTTTCGAAAGAGGGTTCTTTTCTTACTTTAATTTCTACATAATTTAATTTACTTCTCATTGTGTTGATTTAATTGTTTCTAAACCTAATTTCGACAACCCCAACTGGGTGTTCGTTCCGCGATCGGTCTCAACACGAGGTGGCGAAGGCACTGAGGCGAAACGCAGTGGTCAAGTGTTGATGATTTATTAAACCCTTAAAGCAATATACTTACATGCGCCATCTTAGATTTTTTACATTTTAGAATCAGGACTAAAAGTATCTCAAAAATTATGATGCGTATGTTTTATATCTCTTTGAGTTTGTAAAACAAACATTTCAACATCAAACTGCGCGGTCTATTTTTATCGCGCGCGGACGTGATAGCGAGCCGCGGTCGACATCACACACAAAATACCGAACGGCGAACAGGCGCACAGGGATATAAAGCCGGCCACCAACTTCTGCTCCGGTGACCAAATTGCTTCTCTCCGGATAGCCCACGGGCTTTCAGGATTTAAATTCAAGACAGAATGTACTTATTTGACATGGAGAAGAGGTTGGTAATACAAAAAATTACGGAATATATTGCTTTAAAACCCAATTAAAACCCGTTACCAACTCCGTTAAACCGTGTGTCACTTACCTGGCAACAGTTAAACAATAAAAGGCATACTCCACTCCTAGCTGGCTAGCTAGCTAGCTAAACTCCCGTCCTCCCGCAACGCCGCTGACTGACTAACTGACTCAAAAACTTTCCAACAACAATTTTTTACAACTTCTCCTCGCGGCTTTGTTGCTGTTACGTCACAGTTCTCGTCGATCTCCCGCAGAGGGCGTTACGCTTACGTCATAGTCCTAGGAAAAATTGCGATGCGAGGAACGAGCTCCGGGCAGAGGGCGTTACGCTTACGCCATAGTCCTAGGAAAAATTGTGATGCGAAGAAGTGCTCTCTCCGTTGTCCGTGGCTCTCTCCGTTGTCCGTGGCCCTTTTCGTTGTACGTGGCCCTCTCCGTTGTCCTTGGCTCTTTTCGTTGTCCGTGGCCCTCTCCATTGGCCGTTCGCCTCGCCGTTGTCCGTGGCCCTTTTCGTTGTCCGTGGCTCTCTCCGTTGTCCGTTGCCCTTTTCGTTGTCCGTGGCTCTCTCCGTTGTCCCTGGCCCTCTCCGTTGTCCGTAGCCCTCTCCGTTGTCCGTTCGCCTCTCCGTTGTCCATGGCCCTCTCCGTTGTCCGTGGCCTTCTCCGTTGTCCATGGCCCTTGACGTTGTCTGTGGCCCTCTCCGTTGTCCGTTCGCCTCTCCGATGTTCGTGGCCCTCTCCGTTGTTCATGGTTCTCGCCGTTGTCCGTGGCCCTTTTTGTTGTCCGTGGCTCTCTCCGTTGTCCGCGGCCCTTTCCGTTGTCCGTGGCCCTTTTCGTTGTCCATGGCCCTCTCCGTTGTCCGTTCGCCTCTCCGTTGTCCGTGGCCCTTTTCGTTGTCCATGGCTCTCTCCGTTGTCCGTGGCCTTCTCCGTTGTCCATGGCCCTCTCCGTTGTTCGTGGCTCTCTCCGTTGTCCGTTCCCCTCTCCGTTGTCCGTGGCCCTTTCCGTTGTCCGTGGCCCTTCCCGTTGTCAAATGAGCCTCTCCGTTGTCCGTGGCTCTCTCCGATGTCCGTGGCCCTCTCCGTTGTCCGTTCCCCTCTCCGTTGTCCGTGGCCCTCTCCGTTGTCCGTGGCCCTCTCCGTTGTCCGTGGCCCTTTTCGTTGTCCGTTCCCCTCTCCGTTGTCCGTGGCCCTCTCCGTTGTCCGTGGCCCTCTCCGTTGTCTGTGGCCCTCTCCGTTGTCCGTTCGCCTCTCCGTTGTTCGTGGCCCGCTCCGTTGTTCATGGTTCTCGCCGTTGTCCGTGGCCATTTTCGTTGTCCGTGGCTCTCTCCGTTGTCCGCGGCCCTTTCCGTTGTCCGTGGCCCTTTTCGTTGTCCATGGCTCTCTCCGTTGTCCGTGGCCTTCTCCGTTGTCCATGGCCCTCTCCGTTGTCCGTAGCCCTCTCCGTTGTCCGTTCGCCTCTCCGTTGTCCATGGCCCTCTCCGTTGTCCGTGGCTCTCTCCGCTGTCTGTGGCCCTTTTCGTTGTCCATGGCTCTCTCCGTTGTCCGTGGCCTTCTCCGTTGTCCATGGCCCTCTCCGTTGTTCGTGGCTCTCTCCGTTGTCCGTTCCCCTCTCCGTTGTCCGTGGCCCTTTCCGTTGTCCGTGGCCCTTCCCGTTGTCAAATGAGCCTCTCCGTTGTCCGTGGCTCTCTCCGATGTCCGTGGCCCTCTCCGTTGTCCGTTCCCCTCTCCGTTGTCCGTGGCCCTCTCCGTTGTCCGTGGCCCTCTCCGTTGTCCGTGGCCCTTTTCGTTGTCCGTTCCCCTCTCCGTTGTCCGTGGCCCTCTCCGTTGTCCGTGGCCCTCTCCGTTGTCTGTGGCCCTCTCCGTTGTCCGTTCGCCTCTCCGTTGTCCGTGGCCCTCTCCGTTGTTCATGGTGCTCTCCGTTGTCCGTGGCCCTTTTCGTTGTCCGTGGCTCTCTCCGTTGTCCGCGGCCCTTTCCGTTGTCCGTGGCCCTTTTCGTTGTCCATGGCTCTCTCCGTTGTCCGTGGCCTTCTCCGTTGTCCATGGCCCTCCCCGTTGTCCGTGGCTCTCTCCGATGTCCGTGGCTCTCTCCGTTGTCCGTTCCCCTCTCCGTTGTCCGTGGCCCTCTCCGTTGTCCGTGGCCCTAGCTCTCCGTTGTCCGTCGCCCTTTTCGTTGTGCGTGGCTCTCGCCGTTGTCCGTTGCCCTTTTCGTTGTCCGTGGCCCTCTCCGTTGTCCGTGGCCCTCTCCGTTGTCCGTGGTCCTCTCCGTTGTCCGTGGCCCTTTTCGTTGTCCATGGCTCTCTCCGTTGTCCGCGGCTTTCTCCGTTGTCCATGGCTCTCGCCGTTGTCCGTTGCCCTTTTCGTTGTCCGTTCCACTCTCCGTTGTCCGTGGCCCTCTCCGTTGTCCGTGGCCCTCTCCGTTGTCCGTTCGACTCTCCGTTGTCCGTTCGCCTCTCCGTTGTCCCTGGCTCTCTCCGTTGTCCCTGGCTCTCTCCGTTGTCCATGGCCCTCTCCGTTGTCCGTGGCCCTCTCCGTTGTCCGTGGCCCTTTTCGTTGTCCATGGCTCTCTCCGTTGTCCCTGGCCTTCTCCGTTGTCCATGGCCCTCTCTGTTGTCCGTGGCTCTCTCCGTTGTCCGTTCCCCTCTCCGTTGTCCGTGGCCCTCTCCGTTGTCCGTGGCTCTCTCCGTTGTTCGTAGCCCTTTCCGTTGTCCGTGGCCCTCTCCGTTGTTCATGACCTTCTCCGTTGTCCGTGGCTCTCTCCGATGTCCGTGGCTCTCTCCGTTGTCCGTTCCCCTCTCCGTTGTCCGTGGCCATCTCCGTTGTCCGTGGCCCTCTCAGTTGTCCGTGGCCCTCTCCGTTGTCCGTGGCCCTCTCCGTTGTCCATTCCCCTCTCCGTTGTCCATGGCCCTCTTCGTTGTCCGTGGCCCTCTCCGTTGTTCGTGGCCCTCTCCGCTGTCCGTGGCCCTCTCTCTCCGTTGTCCGATGTCCTCTCCGTTGTCCGTGGCCCTTTCCGTTGTTCATGGTTCTCTCCGTTGTCCGTGGCCCTTGCCGTTGTCTGTGGCCCTCTCCGTTGTCCGTTCGCCTCTCCGTTGTTCGTAGCCCTTTCCGTTGTCCGTGGCCCTCTCCGTTGTTCATGACCTTCTCCGTTGTCCGTGGCTCTCTCCGTTGTCCGTGGCCCTCTCCGTTGTCCGTGGCCCTCTCCGTTGTCCATTCCCCTCTCCGTTGTCCATGGCCCTCTTCGTTGTCCGTGGCCCTCTCCGTTGTCCGTGGCCCTTTCCGTTGTCCGTTCCCCTCTCCGTTGTTCGTGGCCCTCTCCGCTGTCCGTGGCCCTCTCTCTCCGTTGTCCGATGTCCTCTCCGTTGTCCGTGGCCCTCTCCGTTGTCCGTGGCCCTCTCTGTTGTCCGTGGGCCTCTCCGTTGTCCGTTCCTCTCTCCGTTGCCCGTGGCCCTTGCCGATGTCCTTGGCGCTCCGTGTTGATCAAGGAGCCGCGGAGCCACTTTTTAATCAACAGAAAACAAACTCTCACCCCCCCGCCACAGTGCCGGGATATAATGGGGAAGTGGGTCCTTAAGTAACGGCAACCTATATTTAGACTGTCGGATATGGGGGGGAGGGGACACGGCCCTCCTAAAGCCAACCTATAGTGGAGAGGTGGGACCTAAAGGGGGAAGGAGGACGTACGTGCATGGTCCCCATTCCATGCACCAACCTATATATGCATAATGAGGAGGGAC
The DNA here is from genome assembly GCA_964019135.1 of Arenicola marina. Lineage (NCBI taxonomy): Eukaryota > Metazoa > Annelida > Polychaeta > Arenicolidae > Arenicola > Arenicola marina. The sequence continues at coordinate 21,306,611 of OZ025248.1, read as the reverse complement.
ATTACTAGTGGAAATATTGTCATAAATGCATTTAAATACCATAATAATGTGCTTGATGTAGAATTAGTTGTGTAATGCAATTATGATATATATATGGCTCATAGTTTGAAACAATTTTAAGGCTGTAGCAAAATGAAAAACTCAAGCATTAAATCTAAAAACCAAAGCAGTACTTTTTGCCCCTAGGGACATGGCTGCAGGTTCAATGGTTGCTTATGTTAATAATAGACAAATGGGTTGATATCAAATCAAAATGATTTTCTTCGCGCTGGAAAAAAAATTCATGCATTACCCAAATTTGTATATTAAAAACATTATTATAAAGCTTTAGTTGAGGTTCATTATTTGGTACATTAATACATCATTACGCATATATTTGTTGTATTTTTAATAATCACAATTCTCATCTTGGGCTGTTGGGGAGTGAGTTGTATTCCTCAAGGATATAAGCTTAATTTTAATTTCACTGTGAAATGTGAACTGGGAATGGGCCAACTGTTGTAATCAAACATTTCCATTTATTGCGAACTGGGAATTGCAAGATAAATAACTGTGAATATCATATTTATACACCATGGTTATTCAGTGTGCTGAAGAGTTCCATTTATCTAATTCATTGTAAACTGTGAAGAAAGACATTTATTCTTTAATTATTGTGATCTGAGAACACGTATCTACAGCCCCCCCCCCCGCCCCTTGTCCTTCTAGCCCTCCCCACTAACTAAACTAAGTCCAGTATAATTGAGCCACTAGCCTACCTAAGTTTTCTAAGGTGATCATTTGTGTGATTTATATGTTCCTTGAGTGTGCAAGATTATTTAACTTCCTAAATGCAGTTACCGGTATGCCCCAAAACTAAATTAGATGAAACAATTATATAAGTATATCAACTGAACCACAATTTTTATATCTGTACAGGCCTAAATATATATACGTAATAATGCAAAGATCCTTGTTCAAGGTTCTATTTTCAAGAATGAAAGAACCAAAAGCTCCATACACTTCTACATGCACATGCATACAAACTGACCGCCCACAAATTTCCGTATTATGTTAATGTCCATATTATCGCTTATGTGGGGGCATTTTGCTTAATTTTAAACAAAATGGACCCTAATAGTTCATGATTGGATTACATGTGACTGCATAAATGGTCCAGTTATCAAATTATTACGGTAATACTTAGTATCAAGCTTTATATGGCATTTAAGGTTGATTTACACATCGCTGATTAGCTTCCGCCGAATAAGTTGATCATGTAAATAGATTATTAAATATCAGCGGTCAACATAAATATATCTTCGGGTTCTGTTTGTGATAAATCTATCCGGTAAATTGCTGTCGTGTTGACTGATATTGTGAATTAATTTAGGTAGGTTCACAGGTATTTGGAATCGATAACTAACATGTATATGCTGTTTACCTCCATTGAATTATGCGCGAGAATCAAGTCAAATGTATCGTATTTTTTATTATAACATCGTTCGATAAAATGGAGCTAAATTTTACCAACACACTTGACCAGGAAAAGGCAAAACTTGCCAAAAGCCTAAACAAAACTCGAACATGTCGAAAGGTTGGCTCGCCCCTATCTGATTCCGAGACTGAGTATCTCTGCCGATAAGCTTACGCAGAATTTTTCCCCCCGGAAAATATTTAAAGTCGAATTTTAATCTAGGTTTACATGTTTGTGAAACTGTTGAATAATAAGCTTGATTACCAAGGTACAGAGTTTCCAAAGCCCTCAATGGCCTCATTGCCATTGGTCACAGCACATTTTGACTGCTAGAGGGGGTTGGGTGGCGGTCTAGGGTCTCTACAACCGCAGTTCGCTTCGACCGCAGTTCATCTGGGCCGCCAGTTGGGGTGGAGTGTGAGGGGGTGGGTTGGTAGTGGGGTAGCCATACATGACCATTACAAGCAGAGAGCTGTGTTACACAGCTCTCTGCTTGTAATGGTCATGTATGGCTAGTAGTGGGGGTACCTGTTAACCTGTTAAGGGCAGTGTTAAGCGGCTTAGACGCTTATGTAGTTGTTGTCTCGTTTGGTAATTGACTGGTGTCTTTGTCTTTGGATAAAAGATACATAAAAATGATAAAAATTGCTAGCAGTAATCAATAACAACAATAATGGGCAACGATGCGTGCAATCCTTTTATTGTTAGCGTTAATCCTTTAACAATTGGGCAGCGTTTGCCCATCCACTGGATGCCGCCATCAGTATGCACCACCCTTTACAACATGTACGCCCACCCCCTACCACCCCCCTTCCACGGTTCAAGTGGCCCGCGGTCGACCCATCCTGCGGTCGTGGAGGGCGTACCCCTGGGTGGCAGGGGGAGGGGTTTGCATTGGTGCCAGGGGTTTGGTGGTCAGCGTTGGTGCTAGCCTTGACACATGGCTTTCTTGACCTCGCACCTAAAGGAGACGAGAGAGAGCCATGAAGCCAGTTTCGGTTGTGAGCGTTGATTTAAAAATCAGCGCCCTTCGGCCGTCGATTGCAGAAAGTACAGAAATAAACGGTCCTGATCAATTTGTCAAGTTGTTCTTCATACCTTTATAGTTCCAAGGGCAATGAGATTGAAAACAAACAAAATCCACCACGTTTTGTACTGGTGAAAGTTTACAACAACAATTTTCAACAACTCTCCCGCCGCCATGTCGCTGTTATGTCACAGTTCTCGTCGATCTCCCGACAGACGGAGCTCGTTCCTCGCATCACAATTTTTCCTAAGACTATGGCGTAAGCGTAACGCCCTCTGCCGGGAGTTTCAGCATAAATTGAAAGCAAAATTAAACATCGGAAAAAGCCCACCCTCTTCCCCTTTTATCCCCTCCACTCAGAATGCGGCCAAAAAATCCAGTGGTTAACTTAGACATATATCATGACCCCTTGACCATTTGACCACCAGGAGGGAGATGGATTTGTGTTGGTCCTGGGGGTATGTTGTGGCTTGTTTAGTAGTCAGTATTGAGAAGGTGGAGGTATACCCAGGTGGCAAGGGATTAAGATGACTGGTTATTATTCATTAATCGGCTTAGAAATCATCATAGAAACCAGTTCATCTTTTATTTTACTTACACATATACACACAATGCAGCAGCTGGTGCAGATAATGGGAGAGTGGTTTTAGCTGGGTAGCCGGCCACATCAGCTCGAGCAACTTTAGTTCCATGGATGTAACATAGCCACAGCGGCTTGCTTACAGGACTAGAGCAACTTCAGCACAGGGAAAATGCCCTCCATGCATACCTATAGCCTGGAGATCAAATTGACCAGCTGTAAAAGTGAGCATATGCACCAGCAGGGAAGGTACAGCAGGAAAAGGATGGGTGGATGTATTAGGCCATAGATACATATGTATATATATAATGTTGTAAAGTGTATTGTATGGTAGTCTATATGAAGTCTATTAACATGGCCTACCAGTGGCAGGGCAGACCGTTAGGTGATATTTATAAAGACCTAGGCACTGATATTGAAGGCCCCACACATGGCTCACTAAATCATCTGATCTACCAAAACAAAGTTACCACCATTATAAAAATCACTCTAAAAAAACAAGGTTGGTTTCACAGAATGGTAACTCTCACAGCAGAAGGCACTCACCCTCTCATCACCATAGCCATTTAGGACAAGTGCCCTCTGCCGCGAGTGTGTTACTACTCAGTGGAACTAACATATAAGTTATATATGTAGCCTATATAGATCCCTTATCTCCTCTTCCTTCCTTCTGCCATTCCTAACGTTACAGTGCTTGTGCCTACCTCAACCAGTCTGAGTAAAAATTATGGATATCCCACCTCTGAAAGTATTAAGTCTGATATTGACACAACTGAAAAGAAATTCTTGTTGGTAATGAAAACAAATTTGGTCTTTTAAATTTTTTTTATTAAAGTAATTTTCCAAGGCTTATAACTACAATATGTAAAGTTATTACAATAACATATGAATAAACCAATGTTACGTCTGTCTAAACATTCTGAAGTAAATTTGTGAGTTCAGAGGCCGACACATTCTTATGCCACAAGTCACTATAAGTCTTGGCTAGCTCATTTGATACAATACCAGGGTTTTGATCATAAGGTTATGCATTCAACTGCAGCTGAACATGCTGAAGGCATTAATTGTTGTGACATTTACTGATAAAAAAAATCTCTTCAGAATTTAGTCCACCCCATAGCTAGAAAATAAATTATCATGCAATTTTTTTTTTTCACACATTTATTGACATTTTATTAATTTTTTTGTATCTTTGTCATGAAATTATTTCTTTCTTTAGACACACACAAGGAAATTTTATAAGGCATTTTTTTTTTTGAATTATGAAAGCAAGTTATTTTTTTTGTAGCATCTGAAAAGCAAACCATTTTTTTCCCCCAAATAGTCACAACAAACTATTTTTTTCAAATATTTTCTAGGCGCACCATTTCATATCAGAGGGGGGGGGGGCCCCCTGATATGAAATGGTGCGCCTCTAAGGTTTTCTGTTAATATCATATCTGTAGATCACTGACTGGTCTGGTGTGGTTATTAGTAATGGGATAATAATGGCATAATACATATAATCCCTTGTTAGACCTTTTATATAATGCTGTCAAAGTTCACAGCATCCTGTGTAATTTAGTAGGTAGCATATATATTAAAATGCAGATCAACTGGACAGCAGGCAGTTTCTCCAGTAGGAGGTAGGATGGGATACAGGTGTGGTGGATAGATGGCAGGGTTCTGGTAAGGAAATCTCCCTAGCTCATCTGCTAAGCTGGCTGACCTGTGGATCAAGTATACAGCTCTTAGATTTGAACCATGGCACCTGCACCTGGGGCAAATTTTATCCAACCCTATATATAGCCTTCATCACCAACATTTCAGGGTTCTATGGCTTTGGTAGCACTGATTTTTTGGTTGAAGTCCTGTCTAATCAATACTTTGTAACCTAAAACAGATTAAGAAGTTGGTCACCATTGGTTATTATATCTCATTCAGTATATATTGTTTTATCTTTTCATAGATTTAATCAAGTTCAACACAGACATATTGCAGCATGTCTTCGGTTCTTGGAGAGCCCCTTATTGCTGGCAATGGAGGGAAAGAGTCTGTGGTTGATGACTTCATGTACAGTTCTAATGTTGCGAGCAGCCACATCTATGTTCGCATGGGTAAGTGTTATCATCTCTTTTGAGCCAAAAGGTACAAATCAATCGAGAATGTGACAGATGCTTATGCATTTGGTAGCAGTTATTCGGTGAGTCTGCTCTTCGATGAATGATTGACTTAAGGATTCTTTTTCTATGGATGAAATATTTTTTAAAATGTGTCTTGCTTTGGATAATAGACCATTTTACCGGGGAGCTGCTGTGGGCGCGAGGCAGGCATACTCAAATGTGTGCCAGCAGGTTGTGGGTCTATATATCTCACCTACATCAGGGCTTTTCTGTTTATCTCATTGTGAATGTCCCAGCAGTGCATTGGCCCAGTTTAACCCCTGTGTGCACATTGTCTGTGTGGCATGAAACATTAATCCATCCAATGTTTTGCCTGCAGCCTTCCTCCGCAAAGTCTATGGGATCCTGAGTGCACAGCTGCTGCTGACCACCTTGACTTGTGCAGCCTTCCTTGCCTGCGAACCACTGGCGAACTTTGTCAAAGAAAGGTAACATACTTGGTGCATCAATAACAAATTTATATCATTAGCATCTCCTCAAGGGGTTCAGCAACTGCACAGATTTATGGGACTGACTGATTTTATGAATTTCATAAGAGTGAGTTGAATTAGAAATAATCAGAAATCGAAGTAATTCTCTGATGATAAATTAAATGTAGATAGATGATATGTGTATTGAATGTCCAGCAATATACATCTACGGTACTGCAGAACACATCCCCAGATAGTCAGAACTCATGGATGAATTTCCCTCTCTGCAAAGTATAAAATAATTCTGAATTTCATGTTTATATCTACATGTTACAGCCAATGGCTACTTATCGTTTTGATGATGTCGACCTTTGGCCTGATCATGGGTCTACATGTCAAGAGCAAGGAGGTTCCCATGAACTACATTCTGCTGGCCATATTTGTACGTAGATTTTCGAGACGAAGTTTTATTTAATAGTATATTTTATTACTTTGTGGGGTGTTTACTATTTTACCATACTCGGCAAACACCTAATGTACTAGTTTCTTCGCCTATATATACGTTGTTTGTATATTTAATGTATACTCTGCGCTGAATTCTTTCTGGGGAACGTAATTCTGCCGAGAATATGTACGAATTCATTTCTAATCTGAGGCATAGTTAATGTAAGTCATTGTGATAAAGATATAACTCATTTTAAAGGAAATTATGTTGTCATTTGTAGTGAAATTAAATTAAACGTATCCAAAACAGGAGGGTTGTGGTATCGTTATAACTTTATAAGTTTTGTCTTTCAGACCCTGGTGGAATCAATTTTGGTTGGAGTCATCGGTAAGGTTAAACAATTGGGTTTTCCTGAAGATTTTAGCGGAACACTCCCGCATCAGCGATTCTTACCTGGAAAAATTTTGTTTAATTGACGTTATTAAATGATGCGTAAGCCCCCCCCCCCACCTCTTGCGTATGGGTGGTTTTCATCTGTGACATGTGGACTATAAATAAATACCATTGGCTGTTGTTTCAGTTACGTTTCATAACATGTGAACTATCAATGGATGTGATTGGCTCTCGTTTCAGTCACGTTCTATGACGTGTCGGTCGTGATTCAGGCGGCCATGCTAACGTGCGCTGTCACCGCTGCGCTCACAGTCTACACATTCCAGAGCAAAAGGGACTTCAGTTCGTGGGGAGCTGGGTGAGAGCCTTTCTTGATTATCCACACTGCTATTGAAATACCGATCCGCAAAGCCTTGTTTATATGTATATATATATATTATGTTGTAACTAGATCTTTCCTTCTGGAAGCCGGTTGATTTCCATGGAAAGCATAGGTATGTGCGTATTGACTGTTATGTTGTGTTTAGCTGAGTATGTTTCCATTTCCTTTATGATTAGTATGTTTTGTTTTATTATTGCAGCCTCTTCTCCGCGTTGTGGGTGCTCATTCTCGGTGGACTGATGCAGGTAAGGACGTCCTTCTCATATTGACTGATGCATGTCAGGCTGATATACCGTATTTGTCCCTATAGAAGCACACCCGTGAATATATGAGATCTTTCCATGGAGATGTTTCAGAAACGATGAAACTGGAGAACTGCTCTCGCGCTGTCATAGGTTGTGTGTTTGGTGTTTGCACTGCCAAATACAACAAATACGGTATAGGAAATTATTGGGACACTAAAAGATGATGCTATATGGAACACGTGTGCAAGGAGTGGTTCTTTTGTCAGTATCCACGCATTATTTCATGTATACAGCTATTCTTGTCCAGTTCCGTCAATAGCTTTGATTAGTTTTCCACCGTGTTCTTTTTCATATCGTCTTACCAGTTCCATCACATACCATTGTCAATGCCCACCTTGTCCGTTTCAGCTGTTCTTTGCCAGTCCTGTCACGGGTCATTATTAATGCTCTCTTGTCCATTTCAGCTCTTCTTACCCAGTTCTGTCACTAGCCATTACCAAGGCTCCCCTTGTCCATTTCAGCTGTTCTTTGCCAGTCCGGCCATGGACATGGCTATCGCTGTGGGCGGCGCCGTTGTCTTCTCCCTCTTCATCATCTTCGACACGCACATGATCATGCACAAGGTGTCGCCCGAGGAGTACATCCACGCCTCCGTCAGCCTCTACCTGGACATCATCAACCTCTTCCTCTACATCCTCCGCATCCTCGGGGAGTCCTCTCGTCGCGGCTAGACCACGCCCACCACCCACGCTCTGTCCCGCTCCCCCTTCCTTGTCGCAGCCCCCCCCCCCCCACTTCCTTGTATCACTCCCCTCCCTCTCCATTGTCTCAGTCCCCCTCCCTTGGCTCAGCGCTTCCCCCTTCCTTGTGTCACTCCCACTCCCCCTCCCCCTCCCTTTTCTCAGTCCCGCCCCCCCCCCTTCCTTTCTTTGTATCACGCCCCCTCCCCCCGATCCCTCTCCCCCCTGTCTGTCCGGTCCATCATCCATTTCAGAACCCGCGAAATGGATTATTGTGAGTAAAATGTATGTAAAAAAAAAATGTAAAGGAGTTCTGCTAAAACCTTGCTTCGCGCTCACATAGAAGAACGATCCTCTGCCCCCCCCCTCCCCTCCTCTCTGCTCCCCCCTCCCCCCCCTCTCTCCCCATCCCCTCCTTCTCTGCTCCCCCTTCCTTTCTGCCAACCACCCCACTCTCCCTGGTCGGCTCGGTCAACGGGACATGTTATTGGTTCGCGCTGAAATATGCATTTTGATACAGAATAAATATCCGAAGAGAAGTGACATTGCCCCAGGACAGTTCTAATCTTACATAATTCCTTCCCGGACACGTGCTTTACGTGACGCAGAGCGCTATACGTGACCGCGGGCGTTACCCATCGGCGCTACATTGCTAGGGTGTGGTATTCTTATACTGGGATCGGTTTACTGTCTACTGTGGAATAATGTTTGATTAATCGAAACATTTTTGCGTTTAATCCATACTCCAGTTTTTATTTAACCTTTTGTAAAACTTATGAGAAAATATCAGTTGGGCTCGGGTTAATTTTTGTCTTCAAATTATACCGTTAACGTGTGACTAATTCGCATATGAATAGTTTTAATCAATGTAAACAAAATATCTTTGGTAATGATCTCGCCGTTCCATATACGTCTGACATATATTCGATGCTGTTAATAGGCTAAAATAAGACCCGTGAAATATAAAATGTTGAACTGTTATGAATAGACTGGTCTAAATTTCACGGATGACAATGACATGTTGATTTATTTAATACTTTTGTAATGTAAGTTTTGTGAATAGAAGGGCTGGTATGTTAAGGGTTTTTAAATGTTTCATGAATTTGTTGGCAAAACGCCTTTCTATATACTATCAATGTGCGTTGCAGGTATGGGGGAAAGTCATTGTTTGGGTGTTTCTCAATTGTCATTTTGAAACAAAACGATTTACTGAAAAAGAACACAGTACTGTTATCAGCTTAAAATGACAATTTGCGTTTTACTGTTATTCAAGAGAGCTGTGATATCTTTAACAAAAACATTCAGTCGTACTTTATTTAATTATATTAAGGCGGACTTGTGTAAATAAACTCCGAGACTGCGCATGTATGTGGAAAATGTATCATGTTTGTTGTTTCCTATTGTTTATTTTGCCTTTTACCGACTTGTAAAGCTTGTACCAGGGTTAACATTGGTATACCATGGGCGGATGTTAAGACTAGTTTTGTTGTAACTAACGTTCCCCCGGCACGTATCATCACTTTCACATGTTCCGGCGCGACCATCGGGACCCCGGTACAGGGACTATGATCCGTCTGTAAACTGGGGGCTGATATGCTGATCCGGCATTGATCACGACCATCGAGACCCCAGTACAGGCACCATGGTCTGTTAGTAAGCTGGGGGCTGATCTACTAATGGGTTGGGCTATCACTTTCGTGCCCATGACGGCTAAACTGGGTCCCGAAAGTTACAGGAATAACGGATTTGATGCAACCCACAAGCGACTATTGCCCTGTCACTGTCTCTACCACAGTCCAATTGCCGCCTGGTCCTGGTTGCACCCTTGATCTCTCCCCAACTCAATTCGCAGTGTATAATATTGATAGAAATAATGGCACTTAAATATTCAGCGATGGACAGGAGTCAAACAAAGGTATATGTGTGATGATTGACAACCACATGTTTTTTGCAGTGACCTACTTATCTTGACACGACAATAATTTCACATCGCCCTATATACTATGTCAGTATAACTATAACTAAGGTAGGCAGCACGTACAGGCCGTTGATGCTAGGCATTGACGTAGAGCATAGGTATCCCTGTCTCGTGGGGTCTCGATAAGATCCCGAAGTGACTGTACAGCCCGATTGTACTCGTCTAATGATCCTTTCTTCATCAATATGTAGGGCTGTACAGTCACTTCCGGTTGTTGGCCTTCACTCGCCTCACACACAAGATCGGCTAAAGCTGTCCTTGGAAGCACAACTAACCACTGAAGTTCTGTGCATATCCGAATTATAACCATCCGAGTAAATTTATGTAATGTATGAGCGGTTAGGCAGTTGATAAACCAGAATGCGGTTGTCTCATGAGTGACTGTCAGCGTCAGGCGATATGATGTGCTGCGCGGGGTTTTCCATGTCGTATGACGTAATAATCATCATGACGCGCGTGTCTGCGCGCGGTATCTATGGTTATGTAACAACGCTCCTTATATGGACTGAGCGGGTGAGGACAATGGTGCTTTTTTTGTCGTAGAACTGTAAACATTGATGATTTGGCTAAAATACAACGCTTCCAACAGTCTCATCGAACGGACCACATGCATTATGGAGAGATAAATGTCTTGTCTTTAACTATATTATGGTTTTATAGTTAACAATGCCTGGACCAAAGCAAACAAAAAATAGTTTCACACCCACTCGATTCTTTAGGCACAAACCGCGCAGCTGGCCAGTTCCCAACACTAAAACGTTGACTACAATGAGTGCGCGTTACGCAGTTGCAGCAAGGCACCAGCGTGATGCGCACTCGTTCTGGGAGCACGTGTTTTTTTGTTGGTCCCCAAAAGACCTAAACCGGAAACAGAACCCGCGAGAACTGTACAGCCCTATATCGGGACCAATAAACGTGGCACTCGCAGCTAGGCATCTAGGTGGGCCGTTTAAGACCACAGTTCTTCTGTACGTGACGTCATGTTTCATTGTTCTACGTACGCAATGTCACTATGGCAAGGATTGACTATTGGCCGCATAGCCATTTGTGTCCGATCAGTTCTCGCGGGTTCTATTTCCGGTTTATGTCTTTTGGGGACCAACAAGAAAACACTGGCTCTTAGAACGAGTGCGCATCACGTTGGTGCCTTGCTACAGCTGTGTGATGCGCCTTCATTGTAGTCAACGTTTGTGAGAACCCAAAACGTCAAACTGCCCAAAACGGCCAGGATCATGACTTTCACACCTATAACATAATGCACAGTTTGACGCCGATTTTTGTCCAAGCGCAATACGATAATCAAAGAATAGATATTTTCCCAGAGATGTTTCATACCCTCCTAATCTCCTAATAAATTGTTTTCATGGGTAGATCTAGGTCCGGAGGGTGTGATAAATAAGTCCCATAACGAGCAAAGAAGCCAAGGCTGTAAAGTACTGCTAACGCTTTTCCCGTACCTTGAAGCTCACATGCCCCCCCCCCCCACCCCCCACTGCCACAGCTTCTCCTGATTTTCGTATATCGCTAACTAAGAGCTACAAAACGAGCATATCGCGGCTGATTGTGTATGATTCGCAAGGTCAAATGTAACTGTTAGTTTGTTCTTAGTTATGTAGGACGTTTTGGGCAGTCGGGCCCAACAAACATTTGAGTGTTGGGAACCGACCGGCTGCGCGGTTTTTGCGTAAAGAAGCGAGTGGGTGTGAAACTATTTTTTGTTTGCTTTGGTCCAGGCATTGCTAACTATAAAATCATAAAATAGTTCAAGATAAGACATTTATCTCTCCATAATGCATATGGTCCGTTCGACGAGACTGTTGGAAGCGTTGTATTTTGAGGCAAATCATCGATGTTTATAGCGAAAAACTGAGCACCATTGTCTTCGCGTGGTCAGTCCATATAAGGAGTGTTGTTGCGTAACCATAGATATCGCGCGCAGAAAAGCACTTTGTATACTTCCAGAACATCTGGATGGGGTGGGGGTGGGGGTGGGGGGGGGTAGGTTGGATCCAGATAGTCTATGCTGTACATTGTCAATGGTATAAATTTCGACCCTAAAAGCGAGGGCCGGGGCCGGGTCGCCCCCCCCCCCCTGGATCCGCCCTTGTTGGCCTATGCCAGGCCCCGCTGTGGATCTGCTAAGCTAAGTTCAGACGTTACAGTCTTGACACTTGTTCTGTACCGATTGAACTTTCAGGCTAGGCTAGTTGATACGAAGCCCGCCTGTGCCAAGGGCAAGGCATAAAGCAAATCGGCAACACTAATATAACGGGTGAGACAATGCTCGATCGATCAGGCAAAATACAAGTTCAAAATGTTATCTTTCAATATATGGTCACTAGAAAGTTAACTGTTATTTATTTAAGTTGCAAGTAAATAAAATCCCGCGCAGCACATCAGATCGCCTGACACTGACAGCAAAGATCGCCCTTACTATGATATCAGCACAAGTCTTCCTTATTTTATGTGAGGTGTAAAGCATTTTCACCTGAGAGGTGACAAATCGAAGAGTATCTATATGAGATCGGGGCAGTCTGTGAACCCCTTGTGTAATATTTCTTGAACTCATTAATAAAATAATTTACTCTTGGCTAATTGTTGCAAATAATTGGTTTGACTATTATGACCCACGTGTGTAGTCATTACATTGATAATACGTGACATGTTTTAAGAAAGAGACACTCGCAAGGGGTTATTTTGTCCTGTTTGCTCTGAAACCCGCTCCGAAATGAGATTATTTATTTTATTTATGTTTATTTATTTTTCCTTATCATTAATAACTATTGTTTGAGTTGCCCGTGAATGTCCTAGGTGCCCCCAGGTGGTGCCTAGCTGTATGGGCTTCATACAAAATAAATGGAAATAAAACAATAAACCTGGTCTGTTATGGTGCCAAATTATTTTTTGCTTAATTAAGTAGGGGTCTAGTAATTATTTACATAATACACACATAAATGAATGACACAGTTAATGCGATAAACGTTCAATGATAAAAAATTATAAAATAACTATGCCATTCCCGCTGATAGTCCCAAGAAGCAGGCCCTAACGAGCCCTATCATCATCCAGCAGCGTCAGAACTACAGTCCCGGTTACGAACTTTTTTACGTTATATCAATTCCACATTGTCACTAAGTATTTACATTAACATTTTTTATTTTTCTGTACCGCTCAAGTTCGCTGGGACCTCGCCCACTCTACAGAGTATTAATTATTTTTACCAAATACATAACTCAGTACTTCCATATCGTCCAGGGGTAATTAATCATACGTTAAGTAGTTTTCTCTTTACCGATAAAGCTTGCTTAAAAGATTAGACCCGCGAGAATCGTGTGGCACTAGCACCCCCCCCCTCCACCACCACCACTTCCAACGGCACCAAAAGTAGAGTCCTAGTTATTAATTTTGACCGAATATAGGTCTAAATAGTTCCAAATGCTAATTAATCAGAAAGGCAAGTTGTTTGGTCTTTATACCGATATTGCTTGCGTAATCAGATAGGAGCTGGCGAGAATAGTACGGCACTAGTACCCCCCCCCCCACCCCCCATCTGACGGCGTCAAAAGTTGTCCCAGCTATTAATTTTTACCTAGTATATGTCTGAATACTTCCAAATAGTCATAGGGTATTTAATTTGACGGCAAATGTATCGAAAAAGCTTGCGTAAACCGATCGCTTCTGCGAGAATCGCACGGCGCACAGCCAAACTGCGCGGCTTTTTTTTCTCTCGCCAACTCCATCCGCATAGCGTCGCCCCTGTCGCTCGCATAACAGAAGTTGCCATTGGGCTGTACGTGTTGAGTGTGGCGTCTTATCATAGTAAGGTCTTTGCTGACAGTCACTCATGAAACAACCGCATTCTGGTTTATCAACTGTCTAACCGCTCATATATTACATAAATCTACCCGGATGGTTCTAATTCTGATATGCACACAACTTCAGTGGTTAGTTGTGCATCCAAGGACAGCTTTAGCTGATCTTTTGCGTGAAGCGGGTGAAGGCGACCAACCGGAAGGTAGGCAGCACGTACAGGCCGTTGATGCTACGCATAGACGTAGAGCATAAGTATGCCTGTCTCGTAGGGTCTCGATAAAGTCCCGTAGGGACTGTACAGCCCGATTGTACTCGTACTTAGTCTAATGATCCTTTCTTCATCAATATTTTACACTATTTACGGAACTCCGATGAAAAGCGCCACTGGTCGACACATGTGAGAATTACACGGCCAGCCACAGCCGTTCGCGGCACGATAACGCATTGAGCACAGTCTTTTAGGCTGGATGTTGGTCTACATTGATCGATATTTCAAGTTGCTATTACAACAATTCGCGTGCCATTCCGTTTAGACAGTCATCACGACCTCAGTAATTGTACAATCGACCTGCTCAATTTCTTGCGTAACCTACAGGGTCGGATCCAGATATGCTGAAAAATGGGGGAGGAGACGGTTTCTAGTAATGGCCTAGCTTTTTTTATTTTCATATGTTAAATGGTATCAATTTCGAAGGACCGGGTCGCCCTAGATCCGCTCCTGACCTACGCGTTATTTAGGAATACTGCACCAGATCCTTGATTCCTTGCTCTTTGAAGCTCACGCAATACGTCACCACTTACCAGTATTCCTTGATTTCCCTGGTTATTAATTGATTTCCGAGAACGTATTTGTGATACAGCTATGCGAGAAGTAACTTGGTAATTGGTTGGTTATTCAGGACGCTTTAACCACTTTTGGTCATATCGCGTCAATGGGAGAAGGAAGGGAGAGTGGAGCCATGTCTCCGGGGGTAACCCCCTACTCTTTTTGAACAAGGACATGGAATCTTTATCCTGCGACCACACAGACATGGCCACAGCGGGGTTCGAACCTCCGATCCACGTGCCGTTAGGCTCTTAGGTGGCCAGAGCACTCAATGCGAGCGCTCTAGCCCACTGAGCTATCGCGCCGACCCCGGGTGGTCAGCAGTAACGGGACTCCGGCACGACAGGTGGGACCCTATCACCCTATCTCGTCAATCGATTGGGTGAGGGGCGCCACATGTTTGTAGGAGTCGAGATAAGCTATGGCAGGCAAGTTGACTTCCGATGCAGACGACGACGAAATAGCCTCAGTCGCGGGCCTAGCTTCAATCTTGGTATGGCCCCACTCAACCTTGAGTGTCAAATGTATATCTATCTACATATATCTATGTATATACATCTTCATAAATACCGAGATGCAGTGACACTTTAGTATATGTCACGACACTCACTCAAGTGGATTGTCTTGAACGGGATTCTGACCTAAAGGTGAGGTGGAGGGAGGGCTAAGAGTCTAGAGCACGACACAGAGAAAAGAGACGTGGTGGTGTGGGGAGGGAAGGTGGGGGGGGGGGGTGGCGGGTGGGGGGGGGGGGTCTTCGGGGGAGTAGGCGGTGAGAGTGAAGAAGGGAAGCCAGGCGAGACAGAGATGGTGGTAATATAAAGGGCACCGGTTGGCCGTGTGTATGGGGAGGATTCCCGACCTCCCGGTCATCTTGGTAATATTTATGATTGACGCTTCGTGTAAGACATGTTAAGCGTCCTATTATACCTTTCATATATTTATAATATTATAATGACGCGTCAAACCATGCATAAATAGACAGATGCGTTCGACGTAATTGTCGGTTTCGGTTTGCAAGACTGTGGTGCGCATACATGAGCCAGGCAGTTCATTCATGAGCCCCCCCCCCCCCTCCCTTCCGCACAACTCTCCGTCCTGGTGGCATGACGATTGTTCTATATAAATCACCGTGTGTGACATTTCTTCTCACCCTTCACCTTTGCGAGCCGTGGAGGTTTCCGTGTGACTTCGCGCCAGTCACGGCCACAAACCAACACGAGCTTCCTGCGAGTATAGCGCGCAAGACGTACTGAGACGCATGCGTGGTTGCTTTATAACCGGCTAGATGAATACCAGGGTATTCTTTTACTTTGTAAATGTTTCTTAGACTGATAGGTTGTTCGTCCCTGCGTCAAACTGGCTGCCGCACGTTACTTTTAACAGTTTTAACCACTCTCTTGACGAAATCCTGGATCCGCGCCTGACCTGTAATGTTTTAATGATAAATTTAAACAGCTTGTAAATTATATTTATAAGTTCTTGAGCTTTAAACTGTGCTGTTTTTGTTGTGGTTTCTAGTGCTATGCACTTTGAATAATGCCACATTATAGGAGTAAATTATTACTTTGAAACAGCATAACATTTAGGCATGGAATACGAACTGATAAATCTGACTTATTTAAAGCTTCCGTAACAGGTTGCCAACTAACATATGCAAATTCATCAACCTCTAACCTGTATTGAGACTTATTAATATAAACAATTATAATAGGATATTTATCTTACATTTTACAGGCAGCAGAGACATTGGAGGGAGCTTGGTGTTGTGCTTTCGGCTGCGGCGTCTTGGGGGCCTGCTTCGCATATAGTCTCCTTGGCGACGTGACGTCAGCATTGAAGTGAAAATGCCAGGATCTGTCATTAACCAAAACATCACGTGCAAGAAAGCGATCCTTGTGCTAGTGATTGCACAAGTATCTCTTTTCGCATTATATCAACGCAACGTCTTTGGCAGGACTTCAATTTTCGCGCCCGTCGTCAGGTTAAACCGAAAAACGCACGCGCCGCCCACATCGATGCCGGATAGTACTTCCACGGGATATGACGTCATCGGTCAGAACGGAAACGCGGCGGGCACGAGAACCAATATGTCAGTATATTTCAACTCGACGGCGACGCCGGTGGACATTCACGAAGAAGATCCTATTTTGGGTCATGTTTTTCAGACCCAGAATGGATCCCTACGCCGGGAAACGGCTGATATCACTCAGTCGATCTCCGTGGCGATTGGAATGGGGCTGACCACGAGGAAATTTAAGGATCTGACCGCCAGGATGGAGACCGAGTTTCCGTTCTTTAAATCGCTCCTGCGGTCTTTCTGCGAGACTGCTAGTCTCGGATTTGCGTACCACTTCTTCATCGCCTATGACATGAACGACCCTGGCCTGACCCAGCCCAGCATCATAGATGCCTTCCAGAGCATCTTCTTCAATGTCACCGAGACTACGTGTCCCAACCAATCCACGTACGCCCTCCACATGATCCAGTGCTCACACAGCAGGAGCCCGGCGTGGGCGCAGAACGACGCCATGATAGAAGCCTATCTCTCCGACATGGAGTATTTTTACCGCATCAACGACGACACCGTAATGGCCTCCGCTGGCTGGACCGAGACATTCATTGAGGCCCTTGCGGACTACACCCCGGCCAACGTCGGGGTGGTGGGCCCATATCACTGTGGGGGAAATGACAAAATTCTTACATACGACTTTGTTCACCGGACCCACCTAGAGTTGTTCGGGTTCTACTACCCCCGCATGTTCACGGACTGGTACGCTGACCGCTGGATTACCGATGTGTACCAGCCGGGCCGCACCTCCAAGCTGAAGGAGGTTCGGCTGAAACATACGATGGAAAACGGACAGCGATACAAGACGCACAGTTTGAAGCCAGAGGTCGTCCAGGATCAGGTGGCCGTTGATAGGGAGACCCTCGGCAGGTGAGCACGGCGTCATCCATGTATCTGGAGCCATGTGGCCCGGCGATTAACATATTGGCCGTGGCTATTCGTCCGGATCCGTATGAATAAGCTGGTTTTGCTATTCGTACGGCACCGGTCATGTGACCGCTAATCCACTCCCATAATCTGCGGCCCCCTAATGTAACGTACCCCCTTTTATATATAGGGGGTAGTGTTTAGCCGGTGCGATGGTGGGATATCCCTATCCACCGTAACTTCGCCTATCCTTCAATCTCGACTTCTCGTTGTGTCCCTTTAAAACTCAAACCTATCCGGAGACAACCTCTGGTTCGTTCCTTAAACTGACCTGGGCTTACTGTTAACTAATCTTACTGCAAATATGCATATCTAAATATCCGTAACTAAGACTACCATCTTCGGAACTCAACCCGCGTACACTAATATACGACAACGAAACATACATACAGGACGCAGCCGAAGAAGACGGATAGTGATCAGTCAATTCATTACTTAATTCTATGCTACGAAATTCGATACAAATACGACTGACGAAGGCATGAGCCTAGACAAAAACCACGAGACATCCACAACCTAACCGGTTTCAACCGGTTGACCACGCCTGAACTTACGCCTAAACTTACGCCTGAACTTAGGCAAACAATAAACTCACCAGCTCTATGCAGCACCAATCCTGACATGAACAATACACACCAGAAACTCTTATGCATACATATAACGTCCGCTCAACCAATCCTGCCTGACATAACTTGCGACACACCGCGTCAAACCCGTGTAATGGGTATCACTCGGGGGCTCCCTCCCCATGACCTATCCAGCTAAGGTCTATTACCCGTCTCAAACGCGACGTGGTCCGGGGCTCTGCAATGGGTGTCCAGCCTCTGGGGAGGGTGTTCTCAGCCTGGAGAGTAACTGGGCGCGGAAAAATCCTCAGTTAGTTAGACCCCAGGGGAGAACTGGCTCCAGAGCGCTGGGCACCCGCTTTTATGGGGGCGCCTGGGGGAAGGCGCAATGCATTCTGGGCATCCTTACTGTCTATAGCCTCGCTCCCTCCCCCATAACCGTGCCTCAAACATGACTGCATACTCTTAATAATAGTGAAACATGAAAACTATATCACAGAAAATAACGGACTACCTGCCGGGATACAACTAAAGCCATGCAAGCACAGGATAAAATTCGAATATGCCTCGACTGAAATACCAGACGATCGAGTCTAAACGTACCCTCGTCCACTTGGCGTCACCACACGCGCACCAGGTGCAACACAGACTACAAGTTTGGAGCGCCGTACGCTCCACCGCCCTCGCTTCACTAACACGCTGGCCGATCAGGGCCTAGTCACGTGACGATCGAGCCCCCCTATCCCCGCCGACCCGACTGACTGAGCCCATGTAGATTACTTCCTCACGTACCAATAACACAACAGACTATTATTCCCGTACGAATAGCCACTACGTAACATATTCGTGGCCGACGGGCGAGAATTGGGAGTTATTGCGATCGGGCGATACATTAATACTAGACACCGTCACCCACAGAGTGAAGGATGATGACGGAAATGGAGCATTCCCTCACCCCCCGCCCCCCCCCCCCTCCCCGCCAATACACACGTGCACGTACACGGACAGATGGAAAGTAAATCGAGATTGCGTCACCCGTAGGGTAAAAATGACGTAAAATGTAAAATCCGGATTATGTCTTCGGTCCACTACAATGGCCTTGACCTTAATAATTGACTTGACTGACTTTATTTGTGACGTATTGAGCCCCTCAGATCCAGATTTGACACCTTAGATACAGATTGACCCCTCAGATCTATATTTGGCATATTTGATACCTCAGATCCATATTGACCCCTCAGATCCGGCAGCTCTAAAACTGTCGCTATAGTGAACATCCGTTCAATTGTTGGCCAGATCCCCAAAGTAGAATCATTCTTTAGTTTCTCCCAGGCTCAACGATCTCACTCGGTGGACAGCTAAAACCAAACTGCCCCTTTATTTAGTTTCGGTCTACATTTCTAGTTTCTACATCCCTACCATGCACATTAGTTTCATAGCAACCAACTGAATCATCCCACCACCCCAGCTTGACCCCCCCCCCTCCCCCGCCCCGCCTCCACAACAGTATGCCTACACTGGCACCGCGCTGTCACCCGCTCGTGACAGTCAACTTAATTATCCCACCACCCCGTCGCGCTTTGTTATGATATGATAAGGCATGCCGTGGTGTCGGTGCCCTGGCAGATCACCAGGCGATAGAGATGGACCAGCTGTTCTTAATAGTTAATAGCTCTTGTAGGGTCCTATGTTAAAGTTCAGCACTTTTTTTGCAGACAAACTGATTAGGCGATTTGCAAAATTCAAAGACGTGATACAAGTTACCGACGGGCTCAATACGTGACATAATGTACAGCGTCATTAAATGAACACTGTGAACGTTATAGCGACTTTCCCGATTTTGGTCCTATCTACCAATGGTTAGGGAACAAACAAAAAATTCCTGTGACCTTGACCTTTGACGTACATACCCCGCTAGCGAACTTGACCGAGATATGTCGAATACCTATCGATGGGTAGAGTTACAGAACAAAATGTTGCGTTTTGCGACCTACAGAACGGACACAAACGAACGAAGTGATAGATGCCGTAAAATCGAAGATTTTACGTCATAACTAGACACCGTCACCCACAGCGTGAAGGATGATGACAGCTTTAACATTGGGTTCCTCGCTGCCTGGCTAGCTTGACTAGGTGGTGAGTTTGGAGGTTTGCAACGGTGCATATGGCTCTCCGGCGTGCCTTTTCAACGCGTAGCGATCCTATAGAGCCTCGAGGAATCCCACGATGAATGTCGAATTACGTGTCGACGAGACCGTTTACAGAGGGGTTTGAAGCGGTGAGGCTAGCTTTCATGCTTTGGAGTATCGGCCGGGACAGGTTTCGTTGGGGTTCGAGTCGATATAAAGATTGGGGCGGAAGCGTGGAGTGCTTCGGTTGAGTCTATGGAAGACCGAGCGCTGCATTTCGTGCGAAAGTAGAAAATGAAAATGAGCGACCGCGCCAAAGGAGTTGGAGACTTCTGAAACATTAGCATTGACATACGACAAAAGCGTGTTAAGGATGTCTGCGTTGCGCTACCTGGCGCTAAAGAGGTACTTGCTATTACATCTGGCTGCGTTTCACCCTCTCTCCCTCCCCCCCTCACTTTCCCCCTTTTTTTCTCCCTCCCTTCTTCCTTTTTCTCCTCTTTTTTTTCTTCCTCCTTCTTTTTTTTCTTCCCCCTTTTTAACAGCCGATTGTTCCCCAACTTTGGCGCAGTGCCAGTGGGCACAGCGTGCGACTTTGAATGGAAAGGTCGAGAGTTCAAACCCAGCTAGAGGCGATTTTTTTTTCTCTGGTTTGTTTTCATGGAAACAAACCTAAGTTGATATAAATAGAATAATTGGACCCCCGGGCGTCCGTTTTGTACTGTAACCTTGAAATGTTATAGACATCTCACCGTATAACGATAGCATATATATATATATATATATATATAGTTAGTAATTACATGCCTCCACGACGGTGGCGATATTTTCCCCGTTGTACGTAACTGGCAAGTGACATCGACCGGCAATGATTGTTTGAATATTTGACAAGCCATAGCATGTGATGCATTGATATGTTGCCTTGCTTGGTAGAAAAATTCCAAATGGTTGGCTACAACATGGGGGAATTTATGAATATTATTTGATCACGCCCACCTGCTGGCTGTAGGCGGATATAGCCAGCATGGCCAACTATACACAGGCCGCCTTGCATGTTAAAGTTTTTTTTTTTTGTGTTACCAAAGTTCTTACTCGATTTCGTGGCAAATTGGCACAGTGGCCGAACCGTCCAGATTTGACACTTTTGATTCAACTTTGAACCTTTAAATCCAGATTTGACCCTTTCGATTCAACTTTGAACCCTTAAATCCAGATTCGATTTGACTTTGAACCCGTCAATCAAGATTGACCTCTCAGATCCCTTATTGGTCCTTTAGATCATCGGATCCAGATTGAGCCATCAGATCCAGATTGACATACCAGAGCCAGATTTGAAACCTTAAATCCAGCTTGCACCTCCCTGTTGCAGATGTGAACCTTCAGATACAGATTTGACTTCTCAGATCCAGATTGACACCTCAGATCCAGATTTGACCCCTCAGATCCAGATTTGACCCCTCAGATCCAGATTGACCATCAGATCCAGATTCGGTAACATAGATACAGATTTGACATGCCAGATCCAGATTTGACCCCTCAGATCCAGATTGACCCCTTATATCCAGGTTTGACCTCTCAGATCCAGATTGATCCCTCAGATCCAGATTTGACCCACCAGATAGATTTGACCCCTAATATCCAGATTTGACCTCTCAGATCCAGATTGATCCCTCAGATCCAGATTGACCCCTCAGATGCAAATTTGACCCATCAGATCCAGATTTGACCCGTCAGGTCCAGATTTGACCCGTCAGATCCAGATTTGACCCGTCAGATCCAGATTTGACGTGTCAGATTCAGATGGACCCCTCAGATGCAGATTTGGCCCTTCGATCCAGATTTGACATCCCAGATCCAGATTGACCTCTCAGATCCACAAAGTTCATATACCACCATGGATCTCTAAACCCAATATTAACGGAGTTACGCGGGAAAACCTGTTTTGTGACCTTGACCTTGACCTTGGAAGCGTGGCCTAGACCAATATAGCACTTCGCGCCCAAACAATAATGTCATTTTGCACGCAAGGTGTTGTTTGTCTGACTTGTCCCTTCCATGGAGAAATTGAGGACACCCTTTTCCCGCCTAAATTCTCCCGTAGGGTCCTATGTTAAGGGTAGCTCACACTGTGTCGGTTCATGCATCCGGTTTACCCCGGTTCGGAAAACCGGGGACAACCTTGGACAACCCTGTGCAACCGTGGCGAGTCCGTAGTCAATCCGGGGTGATCCGGGGTGTACCGTGGTGAACCGTAGGTCGCCCCGGTGGTTTTGAACCTTGTGAAACCTTTAGTGCCACCGCAGTACAACCGGGCTTCACCGTAGTACCACCATGCAAGCCACCGTGGCCATCCGTAGGCAACCGGGGATGACCGTGGCGTTCTGGGGCCATGGTGAGTGGCGGCAGCACTAGGGTAGTATAAAAATGGGATAACATTGGTTTCAAATCACTTGGTGCTTCATCTCTGGAAGGAGACTCATCATTGATCTTGTCAACAACTACTGGACTTCAACTGATGAACTGGCAACTGCAGTTGAACAAACAGAAGCCTACAAACTACATGGCGATGCTCCAAGTTATTCAGCAAAACAGAAGAATGAAAAGAAAGAGGGCCAGACTACAGAAAACTGTGTGGGTGAGACATTGGGCCGAGAGGTGAGTGACACTAGGGCAGTACACACGTCTGATAAACGAATTGCGTGTTGAAGATGTGAGAGCTTTTAAGAAATTCCTACGTGTGAATCCAAAAATGTTTAAACAACTACTCCTGCAAATGGAGAACAGAATCACGAAGCAAGACACATGGTCTCGCAAGGCTCTGGAACCTGGGTTGAAGTTGGCCATAAAACTGAGGTACCTAGCCACAGGTGATAACTGCCACTCACTTATTTATTGCTTCCGGATACCTGACAACACCATTTCGCTGTTAGTTCGTGAAGTGTGCGAAGCCTTTATAGCTAAATATGCTGAAGAAGTTCAGAATGGAATAGAGTGTCCAACCACCCCACAAGAATGGACATCTATAGCTGAGAAATTCGGGCAGAGATGGCAGTTCCATAATTGTATCGGTGCTCTGGATGGAAAACACATATGTAAAATCTGACCCCTGGGTTAGGTTGAGGTTTCGAATCTCACATGTTGCATATTCGATTCGGCCAGGGCGTGTATACAGACTCCTGGTCTTCGCGTTCACAATGAAGTCGCTCGTACATTTCAATCAAGCATTTAAGGAGAGAGCGGTAGTATATCTCGTTGTGAATCTGCAGATTGGTGGTCTAAGGTTCTTCACGGTCCTTCCGTGGGTAAGTTCCTAGTCCTCCCGGATCCTCCCGGATCCGTGCCCCTTTGTATACCCCTAGGTGTCTAAGCCCCTGGGAGTGTACTCTCTTATCAGGAATTTGGGAGGAATTTGGAGATGTCTTCACTCTCTTTCTATAGTTTGCGCGTCTGGATTTCGGGTCAGACTGGCTGGCCCCAAATGTCACCTTATCTCCCGTGATCTAAATCCAGAACGCAAACACCACGCTTGCCCGCCTCCCGTCCGGAGCTGTATAAGGGCCTAGGACTTCCGGGTCGACGGATCCATAACTTTCTATAAACAATTATATAGCTAATAAGAGTCCCGAGTACTGGGACGCGCGCTTGCATCATCGCTTGTGGGTGCAGTGGTGCAACCACTTCCACGCGGGTCCCGGGACACCGGACTGCGTACACAGTTCGCTAACTGACTCATGCGTCGGGAACCTTTTAAAACTGTGACTAAGCATACGGCTTACGTAATACATTCAGTACAGTGGTTACACAATGCTCCCTTCTGGGTGCAGATTAGTCACGCCCAGTGCGATAAGTACAGGGCGGAGACTTTACACATAGCCATTAGGTGTCCAAACAAAGGGGGACCAATCTACTGCAACTACAAGCGCTTCCATGCGATCCGCCTTGGTCTCGTGGACGCAGACTACAAATTCACCTGGGTGGACGTTGGTGCCAATGGATCTTTCGGAGATGCCCAGGTATTCAACAACTCTGACACGAAGGAAGCCATTCAGGAAGGAACCATAAGATTCCCCCTCCCAATGCCCTGCCTGGTGATGACAAGGATCGACACACCATACTTCATAGCTGCTGATGACGCCTTCGCCCTGAGGACCTGGCTTATGAAACCGTTCTCCAAAAGGCAACTCACTGATGATGAGAGAATCTTCAATTATCGGCTGTCCAGGGCTCGAATGATAGTTGAGAACGCTTTCGGCATCCTAGCACAAAGGTTCCAGTGCCTGCTGACAGCCATGAGGCAACGCCCTAACAAGGTTACGGTAGCGTCACCGTAGTGAAACCGTAGTGAAACGGTGGCACGACCGGGCACGACCGTAGTACCACCTTGGTATACCGTAGCATAACCCTGGTAAACCGGGACAATACGTAGTAACATCTTGAAAAGCCGTGGTGATACCTTAGTGGTACCTGGATGAACCTTGGCCTACCGTGATGATCCGTAGTCAATCCTTAGTAAAACCGTAGTCGTACCGGCATCCACTGTGGTGACACCTTGATATGGCATACGGTACCAGCACCGTAGTAACACCGTGGCCTACTGTTTTTGCGCCAAAACGTTGGGAGATAGCCCCGGTTTGTCCCTGCATATAGACCGAGAAGAACCGCGGAGGACCGGGGTAAACCGTAGTCAACACCGGCACAGTGTGAGCTAGGCTTTAAACTTTGGGAATTTTTTCTTCGATAAACTATTCGAGCGATTTTCAAGATGTTAAGACGACATATAAGGTACCTAATACGAGAAATATGAGCGTCATTAAATGAGACCCGTGACAGTAGTAGTGATTTTTCCGATTTTTGGTCCTATCTTTCAATGGTTAAGCAAATTTTGAAGAATTCCTGTGACCTTGAACTTTGACCTACATTGCCCATCTACAAACTTAGCCTGACGATGGGCCGTGGCGTTCAGCCATTCCGTGGCTGGAATATTAAGAGAGCTAGAGCGGAAAATATGTTTTGGACGTATGACGTCATCATGACGTTGACCTTTGAGTTATGTTGCCCATCTACGAACTAACCCCCAACTTCCAGGCGCTCTGGCACCGTTACGTTGCGCGCTCCGAGTTCGAGTTGAGATCGGATTTGGCATAAGCTACATCACATCTATCCAACAGGACAAGTTTGGTGCTCAGGTGTCTTTTAGTTTTCGAGCTACAACCGAGCACTCGACATTTACAATAGTCAAGGTCACGACCTTTGTTCCTTGACCCAGGTTGCTGAAATATAATCGATTTTAAGATACGACCTTAAGTAATCTTTGTGTTAAAGATGAGTTGCGTGGCTTATAGATTTCTATGTTTTGGGCTCACGGTAAATTTTAATCTTTTGCCATTGGGCCATTTTTGCGTTGCCATGGAAACAAAAAGTAACTGTCCGATCATGATGATTTTTGACATACGGTACTTGAGTTGAACCCTTAATGTCCATGCAAAGTCTCGTGACAATCGCATTGAGATTGAATAAAAAAAATTGGTGTGGAAAAATTTTAGAGCCTGTAGCGTGAAAACTATTCCTCCTACGTAAAATATGACAATAAACGAGAAAGCTATTCAGGAGCTGAGAATATAGACACTAATTTCGTGTTTCTAGCTGTAATATTAAGCGAGTTAGATCGGGAAAGGTGTTTTGGACGTATGACGTCACCGTGACGTTGACGTTTGACCGATTTCACCCGGCAACGAACTTGATCTGAGATTAGACTTCTAGCATCTGTTGGCGAAGATTGACAACGATAGCAGCAAGTGTTCGGCAGTTATCGTGACGACAGACAAGACACACACACACATACACACACACACACGCAAACAGGACTGACTCACATGATGGCGATTTTCGCCATGACAAACCGAACACACCGACATTAACAAACGGACTGACTGATATATTCCGGAAATCGAACAACTTTGGTTGTAGCGGTCGTTCGATGATGTCGAGTTAAAGTGGCAGGGTTATAAAGTCGCACGATAAAGTCGAGTTGTAACGTTCGCGGTCGGACCATCAAGTCGAATTGTAAGTCGCTGCAGCGGTAGAGCGATGGATCACATTCATACCGATCGGGCGGTAACTGTGAGAATGTAGCGGGTATGCCATACATTTTAGTTACAGAGTTATAACATATATAGTGGATGCGATCAGTAAGTGTTATGGCCGATGATCTTTGTATGTATGAGACTAACGCGAGCGTTGCTTGCTGGCCAACGCTGTTGACTCCAGTGGGAATAGGTTGCAATGAAGAGGAATCATTGATCAATATTAACATTAATGCCTTGAACTCTAAATCTAAAAGGTGAATCCGAGACAGAAAAAGTGTTTACGTCATTGAAAAAATGACGCTGAACTGCATGAACCATATTTGTCATTGCCCCATCTTTATATATCGGTTCTATTATTGTCAATGTCTAATTATCGCAAGGCGCGCCGTTAGAAAACTAAGCCTAAAGCAAACACTGACACTTGATAAACGTCAAAATCTAATGGCAAGTATGCATAGTAAAACAATTAACATTATTCACAGAGCGCAGGTGATTATTATTGATGTGAGCCAAATGCGTAGGGAGTGGTGATGTATGGCAAGCCAAAGTAGACTTTAATGGAGTATTTGCACATGTGTCTAAATATTATTTAAAGATACCAGTAATTTATTTAAAGATATTTTTAAATGAGTTAAAGATAACAATAATTCCTTCAAAGATAACAGTAATTCCTTTAAAGATAATAGTAATTTCTTTAAAGATGACAGTAATCCTTACCTATGTCTAAGTCGACACGATTTGCACATATCATTGAATTACTGATATGTAAAATTGTGCAAATATTGAGATATATGTGCAAATACTTCATTAGAGTCAACTTTGGCTTGCCATAGTGAAGAGAGGGTGTAATCTAGTGACAGGTGGTCGCCCGGGTGCCACCACCCCAGCCAACGTATACGATGAGACAGGAGCTACTGGCGAGAGAAACGCCGCCTATCACCCCGTCTTAAATCGATTCTTGCATCGTCGTCGTCTTATTACTAATTATAATCCGCGACCCTCGTATCTATATCTATCATTGCCGTCCAATGATTATCTTTGCGAATGTATCAACAGAGGGTCTTTCCACCACTGCCGCTAGGCGGCGTTTCAGTGACTGGGTAAGGTCGTTCCGTTCTCGAGGTCGTTCAGTAACCCCTCGCCAAGGATATTCGACTCCGGCTGCTGCAGAGTAAACATTGCCCTTGGCAAATGCGCTGACTTTTTATTTTAAATAAATTAACAGTCGCCTGTTATCGAAATTTTAAGCAAATAAGTCATTTTCTGTCTGCAAGAAATATAAATATAAATCCAGTAGCTCTAAATGGGGCATAACAATATCCCAACAAACACACAACGTTCGCACAACGTTGTTTTTTTAGGAGTAATCACGTCATCTCAAAATTAACGTCATTTCAAAGGACAACGTTGTTACAACGTTTGTCGCAAACATTGAACTAATATTTTCTGGCCTAAATTCCATAACAAAATAAAACATCCTTATATGTGCCATTTTGAGGATTTGATTTCATGAAAAGGTTTGAAACAATCATGTAAAATGAAAGTAAACTCATTAATTACATTTCCGTTTTCTTCTTCTTTCCTTCTTTTCAGATATTTGACTTTCCGGAAGCAGCTAGACGTCGGGCTGGCGCCCAAGATTAGCGGTCGGGTGATAGCGATGTCGCTGGATGGCCTTGACCCTGTGATCACGTGGGGCGCTGTGCGCAATGCCCAGATCGCGCCAATCTTCTTCCCACAGTGGGAGCTGCGCTTCTACCTCCGGCAGGGGCCGCACGTCGAGCGACCGCCAGAGAGGGTCATCGCCAAGCTGGCTTCTCTCGGAGCCACCATCGTGGAGATTCCGGAGTCTGTCGCCGCTATCTTGCCTTGGACGACGTGGAGTTACTTAGTCATTGACGACACGTCCGTGACGCACTTCTTGTTGCGAAGTCCGGATCAGCGTCTGAGCGACCGGGACGCCTCCGCGGTTGAAAGCTGGATGGAAACCGACTGGGATGTGCACTGTCTTCGGGATCACCCCAGGCACGTTAAGAGTCCTCTGTGGAACGGACTATGGGGCGGGCAGACGTCTCCACTGCGCATGCGCACTAAAACGTCCATACAGGAGATGTTATCAACGTATTTTCACGACACGGGGAAGGATAATCGAACACAGCATAGTATAGACGATTTTCTGAAAAGGATTATGTGGCCATTGGTTAGTGCGCATGCGCTGTGTCACGACAGTGTGTCATGTGACAAGCGCAATGAGAGTGTTCCTTTCCCGACTAAGCGACCAGTGGGGAGGTTTCTTGGCCAGACGTTCACGCAACATGAACAGGTGGCTAGCAAAGATGACCTGCTGTCCGTCGATGGTAACCAACCCTGCTGAGGACGTAACTATAATGGTCTCGCTGCACACATCCATCACGTTGTCAGTCAACCCATTAACATCATGTCTTGTACCAATGCCATATGCATATCAGTATGCATCCGTCAGTATGCAAGACATCCCGTATCAGCTACTAATGTAGAAACCATACCACGAATATATATATATAAATTGTTCTTGTCGATAAAATGCATTTATCTATAACAAGAAGACAATGCAGAACTTTTCCTTGTCGTTCGACTAACGATAATTGTAATGAACTTTGGCAGGATGTTTTCTGCCAAGTCATGGCAGGCATCAATATTGTCGAAACGCCCGCATTTAGAATTTAGAATTAAAGTTGCACTATCACAGCTTGTTCATATAACAACCAAAGGCGACAAAGCCTGTCTATTTGTCACGTTATTTATTCTGACGCTACCATTTTAGCCCTGACATGTCCGTATATTGTGATGATGAGGAATAGTAAACGAAAAGTGTCATGTATTGTCAGCAACTGTATGATGTTATTTAATTTATGCAAACGTCAACAAACGTAGCGCGATCACTTCATGCCAGTGGGCGTTTCTTGACTTCGGGCGAAGGGCGGAACATTGAAAACGAAGCGAGAGATGACAAACATCTCCTGGATTACAAGACAATATTAGCAACCAAAGAAATGAATGTCCGACGAAAGTCATGAAAGCTTTAGGAACCTAGTGGAGCACATTGATGGGTAGGCACTGCGTATATAGGGGTCTGGAATGGGTAAATGGCGACACGCGACACAGGCATATTTGAAAAATCGGCATTTGACATTAACCGCCAAATTCCGACATTGAGGATCTGAAAAAGTGACATCGACACCGATTTTTGACAAGACCACACGAAACGTCATGAAAAATCGACATTTTGCACAGTGGACCAGGCCCCTCTATATATTCTATAATTATCTGCAACTTGAGTCCGCTTGTGAACTGCTTGGCTAGCGCCCTCCCCCCTTCCTCCGTTTACGAGCATGGTCAGAGATAGCCTGAAAATCAGACGTTAATGTCGTGACAGTCTGAAGGATCGACACTAACGTCTGAAATCATAGGCCTTGGGCGCTGTTCACAAAACCTATTTGACCACCTTGACTAAAACCCTCACTTGCCAGCCACCAAAAAATGGATTTTTTCCCTTCTTTAATCTTAATCGAAGCTTGGGGAGACGCGATTCAAGGTCTTGCACGCAAGGTTACTCCGTAAACTTGATTTTTAAACACCATGCGTTTCTTTCCGCGGTGTCAGCCGCCATTTTTTCTTGGCGCAGTGACCAGTGGTGACGCCTATCGGGTCGTTGGGCACTAGAAATTACATGCAGTTTTTAGTTCCCAACGACCCGATAGGCGTCACCACTAGTCACAACGCCAAGAAAAAATGGCGGCTGACACCGCGGAAAGAAACGCATGGTGTTTAAAAATCAAGTTTAAGACCTTGAATCTCGTCTCCCCAAGCTTCGATTAAGAATAAAGAAGGGAAAAAATCCATTTTTTGGTGGCTGGCAAGTGAGGGTTTTAGTCAAGGTGGTCAAAGAGGTTTTGTGAACAGCGCCCAAGGCCTATGATTTCAGACGTTAGTGTCGATCCTTCAGACTGTCACGACATTAACGTCTGATTTTCAGGCTAGGTCAGAGAGGCATTTACCAGGGCTATGTGTGGCAACTGGTGTACGGCATAGGGCAACCGCGCGGGAGGGGTGGGGGGGTGCTATTATACTAATCTGGAGGGGGGTGGGGGTCTCAGGATGCCACGTGATGCCTGAAAGAGTGGACATGTGTGATGAACATGTTACCTCGATAGAGCGGAAATAGCAAACGCATTGTTGGCCTGCATATAGGTAGTGACCTTTTATTTTCTGCCGGGTAATGGCCGCCGAGGGATACGACAACACAGATTTGCATATGTAACAGTTGGCCCAGTTAGCCGAGACCTCGCAGGGCTGCCTTTTGACAAGAATTACGCAATCAGGTGTAAACAGGTCTAAGTCGCACTTTGTCGATAGTACGATTAACATGTAAAAAGAGTGAAAGACAAATGTGGTCCGCAGTTGAATTATGCGGAAACCAGGGGCCGATCCATATGGATAGGGGCGGGGGGCATGGGCGTGTCCAGGGGGGAGGGGGCACAGGGGGCACGTGCAAAATTTGTGCCCCCTCCCCGGTGATAAAAAAATAATGGAACCCTTGGTCGCAATTTTGTTCAGCCCCCCCCCCGCCCCGGTCGCAAGATTGCATAACTGTGCCCCCCCCCCCCCCGCTGCCCTCATTTTTTTTTCATTGTGCCCCCGTTTCAAGGATTCCTGCACACGCCACTGGGGGGGGGGGGGGGTCGGTTTCAGGGTCGGCTCAAGATGTGCTGGATAGAGGGGGCCGGTTTTGGTTTTCATATGTTAAATGGTAGAGGCCATTCCTCCTCGGGATAATTCCCCCATGACAACCCCCCTCCCACCCCACCCCCACTAGATAAAAACGATACCCATTCAGCACGCTTCCGCTAAAAAAAAATCAAAATCCCGTTCTTTCAATTATTCCCTGCGTCATAGTTAAAATAACAGAAAAAAAACTGTTTTTCGGACAATAGTAAGCATAGCCATCAATAAATATATATATGTTTTTTAATTTATTCATCGATGCTGACAACCCTACGATCAAAAAGTAAGATGCTCCACCACGTCGCCAACGGGATTCACAATGACTGGCGGCGTTTGACTGCGCCTGGTTCTGTTACCCGGCCCCGGCCCCCCTTCGAGGGTCAAACTTTATACCATTCAACATATAAAAACCAAAAGCTTGGCTCACGAAACACTCGAAACCGGCCTATGATCCAGCATATTAGTCCGGCCAAAATAGGGATATACCAAAACAAATTGCAATAGTAATGAAACCTGTTTTTTCTCATTCCCTAGGTATCTAGGAGTAGTGTTTCCAAAATGTACCAACATCTATTCATTGGAAGATGTTTTTAAGAGGGTGGCTTACTTTACCCTATTAACCCCCACAAGAAGCAACGTATTTTTACATAAACGAAATGACAGGAAGGCGAGGCAGTTGAGACCCGCACTACGAATTGTGACCTACAATACCCATATTTCCAGTTTGCGTGATAGAGAGATATTTAAACTGCAAGATACAACAAACATGAAAAAAATATATTGTTTAAATTTTATAGGAATCTTTACATTCAGGACCTGTTTTTCTGTTTTCCGACTGTCTATCTATATGCAGTGTATTTGCATGGCGAGCCGGATGGGTCTCAGGTTTGACCGACTTTTTCATACATGGTCCGATATTCGCAATTCAATCGATTGTTGACGCGTTTCATCCTGATCTTATGAATAAAATATGTATGTGGAAGGGGATTGGGAGAGGGGGGGGGGGGGCGGGGGTGAGGTTAAATGACTTGTTTTTCCACCGCGATGACCTATATTGTATATTTCATCTCTGTCAATGTAAAATTTCATCGGTACAGATGGTACTCAGCAGGATCCAAGGGGGAAGGGGTGGGGCAGGGGTTAGGGGTTTTAAAGAGTTAGGAGAGGGGACATACTCTAAGTTAGGGGAGGCGAGACTGGGATAGTAGGGAGGGCAGACACTCCAAGTTTGGATGCAACCCCGATTTATTGGGGGGAAGACACCCCAAGTTGGGGCTGTACCCCAAGTTAGGGGAGGGGATCGAGACATTCAAAATTAAGGTGATGCCGTAAGATAGGGCAGGAAATATACTTCAAAATGGAGCTCTACCCCAAGGTAGGAGAGGGGAGGCACCTCAAGTTAGGGGAGGGGACACACCCTGTTATGGCAGGGGAGACAGCCTAAGTTAGGAGAGGAGAGACACCAAGAGTTGGAGTGGTAGCCTAATTTAGGGGGTAGGTGGACATTTAATATTCGGGTGGTACAATAACTTAATTAGGGGAGGGGAGACATCCCAATTTAGGGAAGGGGAGACACCTCAATTTAGGGGTGGTGCGCAAGTTCTGGCAAGTTGTAGTACCCCAAGTCCGGGTAGTACCCCAAGTTTCTTGAGGGGGTAGACACCCCGAGTTAGGGGCGAGAGGACACCCAAGGTTGAGGAGGGGAGACACCCAATATTTGGAGGCGGGGAGGCATCCAGTTTGGCAATGGGAGAGGTCTTAACTTATGGGAAGGGAGACGCTCCAAGTTGGACCACCCGAACTTGGGGTGGTACCCCGAGTTAGAGTGGTACCCCAAGTTAGAGTGGTACCCCAAGTTAGAGTGGTACCCCAAGTTAGGAGAGGGTAGACACCCTAAATTAGAAGAGGGGAGACGCCCCAAGTTAGGGGAGAAGTGACACTCAGGTTGGGGTGGTATCCTAAATTACGGGAACGTAGACACCACAAGTTATGGGAGGGGAGAACCTCCATGTTTGGTGAGGGGACGCACCATGTTGGGCGGGAGGGGGGGGGGGGGGTGCAAGGGCGCATCGTTTTCCCTGATAACGAAGAATAACTTTCTTGATTCCCAGGTCACGATGAATTTAAACGACCGTTATTTATTTTTTAAATTCCCATTTCACGATTAATTAAAATCCTTGATCGCGACGGGTCGCTTTCTACCTCATTCCCAGTTCACGAGGAATTATTTTCATCATTCTCAGTTCAAGGTAAAGGTCAAATGAAAAGCCCATTCCCGAGGAACATAAATACCTCCCCTGTCCCCCCCCCCCCCCCCACCACCTCCCTCCGATGTTGGGGGTGAGGCACACCGCATTTACTTTTAACGTTTCACTTATTAAAAGTGTGAAACGTTGCAGATAGAGTCGCCCCGTTCCCCATTTTTTATCCTGCCTATATAGACCGGCACGGCGGTAGATCTGGCCCAAGATAAGATGCGTATATAGTCGATTAAATTGTGGAAATCGGACAATTTATGGAGAAGTTACAGTCTGTCACACTTGAGACCCATCCGGCGCGCTGTGCAAATGCACGGTGTCGATAGACAGCCGCAACACCTGGGGCGGGGTCCCTCATTTAAAAATATGTAGAAATTTTAATATAAAAGATATTTTATTTCTGTTTGTTGCATTTGGTAGATAAAATAACACTCCATTACATATAGTAGTGGTAGGCTACGAAGGTCTAATTCGTAGTAGGGGTCTCAATTACAAAGCTTTTCTGTCACTTCGTGTAAGAACAAATAAGTAATCCATTCTGGTGTTAAAAGATAAAAAAATATGTTCCAATGAATAGATCTTGGTAGATTTTGGAAATAATATTCACAAATACATAAGGAATGAGAAAAAACAGGTTTGATTACTATTGTAATTTGTTTCGGGTTGACCCCTGATTCTGCCCAGGCTGCCCAGACTATATCTGAATCCCACCCTGCTGTAAGCAGCGATCAGCGTAAATTCAAGTAACGTCACAGCGCTGGTACTGAATATTCATGACGTTATAATGTATAGCTCATTTAGCGCGGTGCATGCGCACGGGCGGCCATTACTCGGCATATAATAGGGCTGTACAGTCACTTCGGGATCTTATCGAGACCCCACGAGACAGGGATACCTATGCTCTACGTCAATGCCTAGCATCAATAGCCTGTACGTGCTGCCTACCTTCCGGTTGTTTGCCTTCACTCGCCTCACACACAAGATCGGCTACAGCTGTCCTTGGAAGCACAAGTAACCACTGAAGTTATGTGCATATCCGAATTATAACCATCCGAGTAGATTTATGTAATGTATGAGCGGTTAGGCAGTTGATAAACCAGAATGCGGTTGTCTCATGGGTGACTGTCAGTGTCAGGCGATCTAATGTTCTGCGCGGGGTTTTCCATGTCGTATGACGTAATAATCATCATGACGCGCGTGTCTGCGCGCGGTATCTATGGTTACGTAACAACGCTCCTTATATGGACTGAGCAGGTGAGGACACTGGTGCTCCGCTGGTCGTAGAACTGTAAACATCGATGATATGGCTCAAAATACAACGCTTCCAACGATCTCATCGAACGGACCACATGCATTATGGAGAGATAAATGTCTTATCTTTAATTATATTATGATTTTATAGTTAGCCATGCCTGGACCAAAGCAAACAAAATATATTGTGACACCCACATGATTCTTCACGCACAAACCGCGCAGCCGGCCGGTTCCCAACACTAAAACGTTGACTACAATGAGTGCGAGTCACGCAGTTGCAGCAAGGCACCAGCGTGATGCGCACTCGTTCTAAGACCACGTGTTTTTTTGTTGGTCCCCAAAAGACCTAAACCGGAAATAGAACCCGCGAGAACTGTACAGCCCTATAAAAAGTCGCATATAGGTACAGGTACGACCTGGGGGAGGAGGGGAGGGTTTTACATGGAGTAGGCCTATGGCCGGCCACAGTATGTTATTGAACAAGCACGATCAATGATATAGAGATAACAATCTGGTGAAGAAGCGTCAAAGTCCCCGCTGGGCCAGCGCTACTAATGCTAAATGCCATATATGCCTATGCGAAAAAGGTTACTACCGATAAGAGATCTTGAGGCGGGTGTGCAATAAATAGAACAGCCTATTGTAGACGGTGTAATGTGCATACGTAAAGCATGATATCAAATGAATCATAGTTGTATCTGGGGCGACATGTCTGCAGCTCGATGTCTTATAGTTTGATAGTAGGCCCAGTGTCCAAAGGTCATTTACTACAGTGCATGTTACTAAAACAAAACACGCCACCCCTACCGTGCGCTGGTTGCAAAACGCGGCCACTTTGCCTAATCAAACTGTCCACGTGATCACAAAAACAATTATATGTTCAAGCACCTCTCATGGAAACCTCTCTCTGTCCACATGACACGAAGCGCATGCGCACACGGCGGTGGAGAGGAAAGACAGCAAGCTGCAAGCAATTTGATAGGTAGATGATTGCCAATTAACCTGACAGACTTAGGATTTTACTGATCGACGAATACTCCACAAGACTGTATGGAACAAGGGATTTGGGATTTAAATGGTGAGTGTCATGTTATTTATTCTGAAACAACGGCAGAAGACAACCACGGCTCTTTCCTGTGCCAGGCGGAGAAGATGAATATCATTTCCTTATCATTTGTGACAAATATAGAGAAATCCGTTTAATATATTTACCACGAATCTATCAGTTACAGAATCGTACAATGTTTAATTTATTAATCAGTTCACAAAATCCAGAATTATTAAAGGATCTCCAATTCCAATTATTTAGATATTTTACAAGCTATTTTTTTTATATGACTGTGATTACATCCAGCATATAAAAATTGTCTACATGCTCTAAAA
Organism: Arenicola marina; assembly: GCA_964019135.1. Lineage (NCBI taxonomy): Eukaryota > Metazoa > Annelida > Polychaeta > Arenicolidae > Arenicola > Arenicola marina. The sequence continues at coordinate 21,270,716 of OZ025248.1, read as the reverse complement.
TAGTGTTGTTCATGTGAAGCGGGGAAATTTACCCTCTCTCTTGTTGCGTATAAAATACCATAAACTTACGTTTGTTAGGGTTTAAAGACAATCGGTTTATTGCACTTTAATTAACACTTTAGAAAACTCGGGCAATACTGATATCGGTCTGTAATTATTTAGCAAGTTTTCATCTCCGCTTTTAAACACTGGAATGAGTTTAGCTATTTTTAGCTTATCTGGAAAGATTCCAGATGCAAGTGACTGATTAATAATGAGAGAGAGAGTTTCACTCACTTCTGGTTTTATGTCTTTCATGAATGTAACAGAAATATTGTCATGCCCATAAGTAGCATTTCGCTTTAAACCATCAATGATCCTTTCGACATGATTTGTAGAAATAGTATTAAAGTTTAATTTATTTTTACAAGGAGCATGCAGGCACTTTTTGAAGGAAAAATCACAGGTCTTCTTTAATTCCCCAGCGAGATTTGGTCCAATATTAGTAAAGAAGGCATTAAAATTAGTAACTATTTTAAATTACAACCTGGGAGTTTTTTTCGTATCCTTTGACCTGTTTAGTATTTCGTTAAGAGTAATCCAACTTTGTTTCATATCACTTTTACATTCGTCATGACGGGATTGAAAATATTGTCTCTTTGCTATTTGAATATTACGCCGTAGAATGCCGTATTATACGTACGAAGATTAGTGTTAATCGTGTCGTATAGTTCATCCTCCACTAGGGTTGTTTTTCCCTTTTTGAATAGTTTATCACGAAAAGCAATCGACTACAATATACCGGCCGTAATCCCGTTAGCTTTCTTATGCTTTCGCTTAATAAATTTAACAGTTCTGATTGGAAAATGCTTTTCCTTTAGATTACTAAGAATAATATCTTCAATAATGTTGTAGTTGTCATTTGGGTTTGCTGTTAAACCAGTATCCAAATTATCGAGAATTACAATCAATGAAAGATCATTTCTTGATTTTAACAAATTTAGGCCTTTAGCGCAGCTTTGTGAGGTGCGCATACAAACAAAATAAGGTAAATGGTCGGAGATCAATTTTACAATTACTCCACTAGTGGTTTGTAACGTATTAGGCTCTATTTTTTGATAACCTAGTTAGAAGCGTTATTTTAGGAAAAAAAACTCAGTTTGGTGACAGTCTCGAAAAATTCGCTTATGACAGCTTTATCATCAATTTTTAAAAGATCAGTATTGTAATCCCCAGCAATGACCACTTCCTTGTTTAGTTTTTCAATCGATCTAAGATGCTGGCTGAACTGTTCAGAGAATACTATGCAGTTTTCGTCCAAGTCTCGTGGAGGTCTGTAAATAATATCTATAATAATATTCTTTTTCATAAATTTGCCAGATATGTCTACAAATTGTCCTTTCCATTTAGTTCTTTCACCTGTAATCATTAAATATATAATTTAACCAAAATGAGCACTACACGAGCGTCCTTGTGATATAATATTATAAACCATATAATTTAAACATAGTAAGATCGGCATCAGCCGATAACCAAGTCTCTTGAATACATATAGCACTAAAATCATGACCTCGTTTTCTTACTGTTTCTAAAAATATTCTAGGTTCATCACATTTTGCAGATGTGGAGCAACAATTTAAACTTAATACAGAAAGATCTGACAAATTTCAGTTCAAACAGTTAATCAAGTGATCATCATCATTATAATAAGTGTTGAATAAATTCAGGTTCACCATTAGGGTTAACAGATCATCTTCAGGGTTTCAATAAGTGAGTTTTGATTTACACCAACAAATTGTTGTAAAATGTCACCATGCATCAAGATCCGTCTCTAACATAAGAGGAATAAAGTTGACATATCATAACAAAGGATACACTGTATTCTCGCGATCAATGTACGATAGTCATTAATAACCGGGGGGACTGTGCTTGAGCCAGGGTGTTATGTACTCGTAAAGGAACGAGCTGGAGTGCATTCGCCGAGATAAAGCAGGACACATGAATGCTTTAAACAACGCTGGTGATCGAGTTTTACTGGTATGTGCGGCATTGTGCACTGGGCGAACTGGCCTCGTCTAAAGACATTCACTGCAATATATAAGCATCTGTAAAGTATCCTTCCCCGTTAACTGCAAAAACTGAGACATGTATTCGCAGAAAAATAAAAGATATGGAGAAAATTTCTTTGGGTTGATACGTTGTCCCGCAAACGGACCCCTGCAAACGTATCTATATAGGTCAGGAGACATCCAGAGTTCTGATGACGTAATGGCTCATCGGGTTACGTTTAGGGATACGTTCAATCGAAAGCGTAGTGCAATAGCTCTCTTGTACGGATGGAACATACCGATCCATATGTAATATACTGGTCATTATGAATTATAGGGTTTTGGACGTTATGATGAATGTGTTGTAACGGTCATACACCAGGGGGAGTTTGTATTGTATGCCTTCAGTGACCACCAGGTGTACTGCCTATACAAGAGGATGTTACTTCTTCTTAATTAATGTGAAACCCATGCTGTCTGATTGTTTTAGTACTTTGTCATGAGGCCGTAAAGTGATAACATGATGTCGGCGCAAGAGTGAAAAAAACTTACCCCAAACGTGCAAAAAAGGGAGAATTGGCGGGATATATCAGCATGGTCAACGGATTGAGCACGTAAAATATATAAAGGTAGTTATTGTAAATCTAGGTAATAAAGTTAGACGCTACAGCTTTTAACAGGAGTCGGTCGCCATTGTCTGTCTAACATGTGTCAAAATTTCCATGGTGGGCACCGTCAAATAAACCGGAAGTTTCTATGACGTATATAAGGCGAGTAATGGCATTTACCAAATTATGACGTCATCACGTCATGCTGACGTTATGGCATGACGCAAGGCAGCGTCAAAATATTAAAACACGAACCAGTCTACCCTCAATCCAAAACGTTGACCAGCAGGGTGGTAGGACTGTCAGTCCTTCAGATATGGCTTGACCTAATTACCGAAAATTGCCATTCTTCATCATTACGGATAAAAAAAAAAGAGTAGACGAACAAAACACTGCAGCAAAGATGAAAAGAATAATAGTGTCTTACGGTAAATATTAATTTGGAGACGTATGTTCCCTACCATCATCCACAAAGATCAAAGCTTTAGCTTGCTTTTCCGATTTTTGACGATTTTTCTAATTTAGACGGAATTTGTATACTTTATCATTGGACAAATCTTCGATGGCCATGGAAACAAAACTGAGACACGCGTTCGCCGTGGGCTTACTATAAGACTCTTGTACTCGTCCACATCTCTCACCATGGTAAAGCAAAGTTGGATCGCTCACCCGGAAGTACGTCATATGGAAGGAAGTTTTATTATCTGCATAGGGTGTTATGTTAAACGCGTTCCACTCTATATCAAAACGTTACAGGGCTATGTCGCCATGTTTACAGTTGATAGCTCCTCCTAGTACTATCCATCCATTAATGCAGGGCGATGGCTCAAATAGGACGCCCGTGGGAGCCCTTGCAAGCACCAACAAAATCCATATCTTTCACCATTGGGGAAATTTCAAAAAAATCCTGTGACGTAATTTCATGGTCGAATTCCGTCTAGTAAGCACCGTGACTACTGGATACCATGCTTAACCAAAGAAGAAATCCTGAAACTGTTTGATGCAGGCACCTATGAAATACGGGGCAAACCAATTTTCCCAGCCTGAGAGATTGAGGGTTTTAACATTGGAGGTCCCATAGGGAATTGCCGTCAGCCCTGGAACCGGAAGTAAGATAGGAACGTATTGTTTTTCTTATCCTGCTTAACTAGAAATCTCTTTTCCTACAAAATGACGCATCTATAGCATTTTTTTTTTATTTTTGACGATTTTTTCCATGTACCAGAAGTAACGTCATATGACGCCTACGAAAAATCTCAGCCTTCACAGAAATTATTGTCTTTCATATTTCTATGAAAACCTAGAGACCGAAAACGATATCAGTAATTTAAATGGGTCAAACTGTAAGAAAACTGTTCAAGGTAATTTTCTTGGTTTTCAAAAAACATAAAACGTCAATTTGTTCGAAAATGAGTATGCCGCATTAAAAAGTGAACATGCAGGAAAGATGCGCTATAAAGGGTGGCACACCGTGAAACTTGTCTGACATCTCTAGCGTAAATATTAACGAAAATATTCGCGTTCTAAGATTCTTTTTCAAAAAATCGCTGTGACATTGACCTTTGAACCATATATGCCATTAACGAACTTGACCTGGCGATTTACCAAATCTACCATTTTGTGAAGCTTGGTGACCGTAGCTGTCGAATTGCGACCTGCATCGTTGGCATAAACATATAAACAAACTAAGTGACATAATGAGTAAAATCGTAGATTTTACTCATTGACAATGTGAAGTAGACCTATCCCTCTGGATGATAGTTGGTCATAAGTCGACCCCCTGGTGATTAAACAGGCATTAAAATCATAATGCATCCAAGCATCCAAGCATCCAAGCATCCAAACATTGTTCTATCCATAGTGGTCTATCCATAGTGGTCTATCCATAGTGGTCTATCCATAGCGGTCTATCCTTTGTGGTCTATCCATTGTTGTCTATCCATAGTGGTCTTTTCATAGCGGTCTATACATAGGGGTCTATCCATAGTGGTCTATCCAAAGTGGTCTATCCATTGTGGTCTATCCATAGCGGTCTATCCATAGCGATCTATCCATAGTGGTCTATCCATAGTGGTCTATCCATAGTGGTCTATCCATAGTGGTCTATCCATAGTGGCCTAACCATAGTGGTCTAACCATAGTGGTCTATCCATTGCGGTCTAACCATAGTGGTCTAACCATAGTGGTCTATCCATAGTGGTAAATCCATTGTGGTCTATCCATAGCGGTCTATCCATGCTGGTCTATCCATAGCGGTCTATCCATAGGGGTCCATCCACAGTGGTCTATCCATAGTGGTCTATCCATAGTGGTCTATCCATTGTGGTCTAACCATAGTGGTCTATCCATAGTGGTAAATCCATTGTGGTCTATCCAAGGCGGTCTATCCATGGTGGTCTATCCATTGTGGTCTAACCATAGTGTCTATCCACAGTGGTAAATCCATTGTGGTCTATCCATAGTGGTCTATCCATAGTGGTCTATCCATAGCGCTTTATCCATAGTGGTCTATCCATTGTAGTTGATCCACGGTGGGCTATCCATACCGGTCTATGCATAGTGGTCTATCCATATTGGTCTATCCATTGTGGTCTAACCATAGTGGTCTAACCATAGTGGTCTATCCATAGTGGTAAATCCATTGTGGTCTATCCATAGCGGTCTATCCATAGTGGTCTATCCATAGCGGTCTATCCATAGGGGTCCATCCACAGTAGTCTATCCATAGTGGTCTGTCCATAGTGGTCTATCCATAGCGGTCTATCCATAGTGGTCTATCCATTGTGGTCTAACCATAGTGGTCTATCCATAGTGGTAAATCCATTGTGGTCTATCTATAGCGGTCTATCCATAGTGGTCTATCCATTGTGGTCTAACCATAGTGTCTATCCATAGTGGTAAATCCATTGTGGTCTATCTATAGTGGTCTATCCATAGTGGTCTATCCATAACGCTTTATCCATAGTGGTCTATCCATTGTAGTTGATCCACGGTGGGCTATCCATACCGGTATATGCATAGTGGTCTATCCATATTGGTCTATCCATTGTGGTCTAACCATAGTGGTCTAACCATAGTGGTCTATCCATAGTGGTCTATCCATAGTGGTCTATCCTTAGTGGTCTAACCATTGTGGTCTTTCCATAGTGGTCTATCCATAGTGGTCTATCCATAGTGACCTAGAGTTCATTTCATTTATTTAGCCAAAACAAATAAATCTGTTGTTACATGAATACATACGCATTACAGAGGTATTGCAGGTTAGGAGACACAGGTTAAGATTAATTAATCGCTAACGCCTGGCCACCTTATCATATCAGTTCACACAAAAAAAATGCTTAGATGGCGGAACACGCAAATAGAACATAAAAACAAACAAAATGTATCATACAGGGGGTAAACGTTTGGACTAAATTTTAACGAACCACCCCCCATCCTCAGACCCCCCCTCTCCAAAACAAACACTTACCCCTCCATAAATAAATATTAATACTGGCATATGTAGCAGTTTTCAATGGTACAGTCGTAGGAGTAATTATCTAGAATAATGATTTTATTTTAGTTTGCGAATCCATGTATGCTGTGCGTGTCTATTTTAGAGAGAACACTGGTGGGCTCATTATTAATTAGATCAACAAGACCATGTCTGATACACTTAAGGGCAAAGGAATGTCTGGCTCTACTGGTAAAGACATACGATTTACGTCTGGTATTATGATGGTGTATATCACAAAGCGAAGTAAGCGGTAGATTCAAAAAGTATTCTGGAAGAATTCCCTTCTTTTGTTTGTAATAAAATTTTAGCAGCTGTAGTTTATGTATGTCTGTTATCTTTAGGCATCGCAGTTGTTTAAACAGAGGCTCGGAGTGCGCATTCCATTTACTTAGCGTAATAGCCCTCATTGCCTTTTTCTGTAATCTAAACAAACTGGTGTTGTCATAACCCCATAGCAGGACCACTGTTGTTATATGAGGCAGAATCAATGAATTATACAGGCTTAGTAAAACGTGTTGGGGAAGATTATGTTTCAGTCTATGCATAATGCCAATGGATTTGTTTATTTTGTTTGCAATTTTTCTTACATGATTATGCCACTTAAGATGTTTATTTATGGTGATACCCAACAGATTGAATTCATCAACACACTCCAAATGCGTATTGTTAATTGACAACTCTATTGGGTTTAGTTTCCTTTGTGGCGTATAAAAAAACATATATTTAGATTTCTCTATGTTAAGAACTAGCCGATTTGCAGACAACCACTCATTTATTTTTCTAAGTTCTGCATTTATAATAATAGAGGATGTTCCAGTTGTAGATAAGTTAAGTGAAAAGAAAAGCGTGGTATCATCCGCATATATTATATATTTAAAGAATTTACTACACTGTTCCATGTCATTAATATAAATTATGAATAATAATGGTCCTAGAATGGAACCTTGTGGTACACCTGTCGTTATGTTCGTCATGTTTGACGTGACGTCATCCAGACAAACACATTGCGATCTATTTGTTAAATAATTCTGCAGCAAACTCAGGGCCATTCCGCGGATTCCGTAATGATTTATTTTTTTGATTAATATGTCATGATCAATAGTGTCGAAAGCCTTAGAAAGATCAAGTTGGAAGTTGGTTTTGATCCATTGAATGATATAAGGACACGATCTACAACCTCTAATACAGCTAGGTCAGTCGAATGTTTGGAGCGAAATCCGTATTGACTATTTCTAAACAGTTTATTTATGTCAAAGTAACTGTAGAGTTGGTTAGCAATTATTTTCTCAAAAACCCTAGACATGGCCGGCAAAATGGATATTGGACGATAGTTGCTAATATCATTTTCATTACCCTTCTTATAAACTGGTACAACTTTGGCAATTTTCAGTTTAGACGGAAAGATGCCTGTTGCCAGTGATTGATTCACAATAAAGGTCAGGGCTACAGAGATGTCATCTTTAATAAATTTTAGAAGGTTAACAGAAAGAGAATCGACGCCTTTACTGTGCTTAGGCTTAAGATTATTTATAACATCGATCACAGTGTTTGTGGAAACGAATGTAAAGTTAAACTCGGTATTAGGCTTGCCTTTAAGATAGTCTTCAAATCGACGAGAAGTTGTTTTAAATTTGCCTTTGCAAGCTCTTGACCAGCCGTAGCAAAAATTGAATTAAATTTCTCACAAATTGTTAAGCGATCAGTGATTTCATAACCATCAAATTGTATAGACTTAGGGAAGGTCCTTTTATCGTTTGAAAGTTTGAGTAAATCTTTCAGGGTACCCCAGGTCCTCTTTATATCATTTTTGCAGCTATAAGGAATCGACCATTATAATAATCACGCTTTGCTAAATAAATATTTCGTTTTAGGATACGATTATACGTTTTTAGATTAGTTATATGAGTCTCATATAATGGAGAATCTGGCGGCGTTCCTCTTAGTATTTTATACTGTTTATCTCGGAACTTGATCGATTTCATAATACCCTTAGTTATCCAAGGATTTGATTTGTGCTTGAATTTTCTGAACTTAACTAGCTTAGAAGGAATATGTTTTTCTCTAGCACGAAAGACGGACTTTTCTAGTATTTCGTAATTCACATTTGGGTCAGATGAAATGTCATTATTTAGCATGTTTTCGATTGCCATAGATTCTACTTCCTTTTTGAAGTTTGAAACTGAAACCGGGTCTTGGCAAACAAATTTGACCATTTTCCTGCCAACTGGACGGGAGTGTTCATATTTTACACACAAGAAGTAGGGCAGGTGATCCGACATGGAGTTTATAATGACACCCGCCGGTGACTCTGTTAAGTTGTCACAGATATTGCAATAAAAATTATCAATCAAAGTAGCACGTAATCTGGACAGTCTGGTTGGTAATGTAATTTTGGGAAAGAACCCACATGCTAACACGGCGTCAAAAAATTCCGCCACAGATTGTTTATCATTAATTCTAAGAAGATCTATGTTATAATCACCAGAGATAACAACATGGTCTTGTAGCATTCCACACCCAATCCAGTGTAAGACAAAATACCGATACGAGACCATTTGAACGATACCATACTTACAATTGTACTGCGCATTTATCCTATTTTATGACACAAATAAGATTTCTTCATGCAAACACTCCATTGGCAGTAGCTTTCTCAACAAAAGCTGCTGCAGGGAGAGAGAAGGTTTTGTCTATTTCTTGCGTAAGTCGTGCAGGTGGCGTTTACGTCAAGGTGTAGCTTCTATTTTTGATGTAACATCGCATTTTCCTACCTCAGTCAGATGTATAGACATGTATTATGCTCCCGCACACATTAGTTTGTATCAGTGAGGTAAATTAAAACGCAGCCTTACCATTAGTATTTTCTTAACGACAGGCGAGCGGTTTCATCTAGCGGTCTTAGCCGGATGTTACATGTACATTGTTCAATGTTCATGTGACATGAAAGCGTTTGGCATCAATTCGAAATCTTGAAAAAATCTAGCATCCCTAAAGAGGGGATGGCGACGTCTCGTGAGAGAGGGAATGGGCACCATGACGGGCTCTGGCTTGAGAAACGTCAATCTTGGCGTCCAGTGAGTAATCACCAAGACCTAACAACAGGCCATCGATGCCACTATTGCGGTAAGCTCTATCGGTCACCATGGTCACAGAGGGGCGCTCATTCAGTCACAAGCATAAATGCCGGGACGCAAATCATATTACTTAAACGCATACACAGCTGCTAATCCATCGTCTTTCGCAGACGGACGGATGCAAACCAACCATTGCGGGATCATGATTTGGGCTGTCCGTGTATGTACCGCATGGGAGCAGGACAACTCCCCCCCGGAAAATTCCCCCCCAGATAATTCCCCCCCGGACAACTCCCCCCCGACAATTCGCCCCCGGACAATTCCCCCCTAGGACAATTCCCCCCCGGACAAATCCCCACTAGGACAAGTCCCCCCCGGACAACTTCCCCCCGGACAGTTCCCCCCCGGACAACTCCCCCCCGGACAATTCCCCCCCGGACAATTCTTCCCTAGGACAATTCCCCCCGGACAACTTCCCCAGGGCAATTCCCCCCCGGACAACTCCCCCCCCCCGGACAATTCCCCCTGGGAAAATTCCCCCCCGGTCAGCCCCTCCCCAGATAATTCGCCTCCGGACAACTCCCCCCCAGACAATTCCCCCTAGGACAATTCCCCCAGGACAACTTCCCCCTGGACAACTCTCCTCATACAAGTCCCCCCCGGACAATTCTTCCCCGGACACAATTCTCCCCTAGGACAATTCTCCCTGACACCCCCCCCCCCCCGAGACAATATCTCGGACACTCAAACGGAGACGCCCCCCCCCCCTCCCGCCAATCCCCACCGGTCAAACCCCAACTGTATGTCGTGCGTGTGAAGGAGCTTGGCGCTGTCTGTTCTATAACACCCGTTAGGTTGCATTGTGGATGTGCAGGTTTCATATTATATTTCCATGTACACTGAGAAGTTCTGTATCAACAAGCCCACAATAAGCCCTGGGCCTTCTGTAACATCAGAATTTGGAACTACATCAATGGCGCAGACGTATTAGAGAGACTCTGCGGCTATGAAGGGGTGGGGCCGGGGGTGTACGCCTATGTTATCGCGGTCACACAAACCCTCCTCGCGGGCGAAATTAAGTTTGTCAGGTTTTTTTTAGGCTCCCAGAGTTTTCGAGTATCAATACCGAAAAAAAAAAGTTGTGACCATTCAAAGCCGACGTGCGAGTTAATATCAAATATATTTGAATAATTCATACTTCTGTGCCGGTATGGGTATTTTGGATACTTAGGCCTGTCTGGTGGGAAAGGGCGTCGAGGGTTTCCAGGGTCGAGCAGTCCTCGATTGTCTGGGGGGGGCATTGTCCGGGGGTGGCGTGGGCGGGGGGGGGGGGTGGGGTTGTCTTGCTCCTGTTGTCAGGAGAGAAAAGATTTGCCGGGGAGCAGGACAATCCCCCCCCCCCAGACAATACCACCCCCCCCCCACCTAGGACAATTCTTCCCCGCTCGTTCACCCCGACATCCCCCCCGCCGCCTCGGCAGTCGCTTAGTCGTCAAGACGAAAGTAACTTTCATTGACCAAATGCACTTTAGGTACTTTAGTAAGTAAATGTGTTACATAGAATACAGTTTGGTTTGGACGGAAGTAAATTTGGTTCATATGACGTTTTGTCACAACGTGGGCAGAAGCCTATAATTTTTTATTTGGGTGTTACCTCACTCATGAGTGAGTTAAATCTTGTCGTCACATGGCTGCGCACATGGCGTGCCAAGGTGGCAAAAGAAATACATATTTTCTCATGCACCACTCGCACCCAATTGGCGGGGAAGGGGGGGGGGGGGCTAGATGTATTTAGGTATATACATATGTGTCGCCCAAATGACCCCTTTTTTCGCCATTTTTCTCTTAATCCCCGGAGCATAAATCTGGAAATTCTCTCGATGTGTCCATCTGAGACTGAAGTATTTTGTAAAATTGCAGCTATTGACTATACATTCCAGTTCATGTCGAAAGTGTTTAAATAATTAACCACCATAAACTTTGCCATGACTACCAGTGTCTATCCCTCCCGGATGTCCTCCCGAAGTATTCCTACGTGTCGGAAGGAGAAGGGGGGTGGGGGGCTTGTCCGTTTGTGGGTGTGTGTTTCCAGGGGGTGGTTATCGTCCAGGGGGGTATTGTCCGGGGGCAACTTGCCGGGGGGGACTGGCCCAAGGGAACATTTTCCAGGTGGGGGATTGTAGTGGGGGGGGGGGACTTGTCTCGTAGGGGGGAGTTGTCCGGGGGGAAGTTTTCCTAGGGGGGCATTGTCCGGGGGGGAATTGTCCGGGGGGGAGTTGTCCGGGGGGGACTTGTCCTAGGGGGGAATTGTCCGGGGGGGAATTGTCCGGTGGGGAGTTGTCCGGGGGGGACTTGTCCTAGGAGGGAATTGTCCAGGGGGGACTTGTTCTAGGGGGAATTGTTCGGGGGGAATTGTCCGTGGGGGAATTGTCCAGGGGGGAATTGTCCTAGGGGGGAATTGTCCGAGGGGCAATTGTCCGGGTGGGAGTTGTCCGGGGGGGGGGGGACTTGTCCTAGGGGGGAATTGTCCGGGGGGGAATTGTCCGGGGGGGAATTGTCCGGGGGGGAATTTTCCGGGGGGGGGAGTTGTGCTAGAACCGTACCGGATATCCATTTTCCATTGCAAAATGTTGACTTACCTGTTTCAAATGGGTAATGGGAAAAGGACATGTCTTCCTATTTCCTTTTACCCATATCAAATGAATAATGGGTTAAAGGTACATGTTTCCTTCACCTATGATTTCCCATTGCAAAACGAAAATGAAAAATGGAAACACAAATCCGGCCATTTCCTATTTCTCATTTGAGTGGGCTGACTAGCGCACAGAAAATGGGAACAAGGCAGGGCGGGGACAGGGTGGGGTGTGGAAGTAGGGAGTGCGGCCTTGAAAATTATCACGTCTGACACGAAAGCCTTACGTTGTTCTGGCGGCGTCCGAGTTGACTTCAAAGGTAGTCATGACTGCACGTGTCCAGCGATTTCGTAGCTGGTTGACAACTGCATGTATACACCAGTGTAATCTAATTACCGGGCCTTCCCCAGGGATGGGGGAAGGGGAGGGGGGCACTACCTTACTACAATGGTGTGGGTATTAATGCATTATATATCATTATTATATATGTATGTGTGTTGTATATTCAGTCATTCAGCTGGTTCAATATTCCTACGCGCGGGGAGGATATCCTTCTTGATTTATTTGTGAGATCATGGCATGTCATGGCTTACCTGAAACTACACTGGAAGTGAAATCGCCCTCAACGATTATTTTCAAGCATTCCGTGAAGTATTGGATGTTTATTAATATGGTACTGGTAGCTGACCAGGTACCTTACAACTCGCATTCAGTTTATTAAACAATTTTTCGTGTTGTGTCCCTTCTTAGCCACACGGATACTGTAGAATCCGATTGCACGTCCATACATTATGCTTGAGCGTTTCGTAATCTGCAATTTGTTCTATTATGCCTGTACGTATCCATGCACTTTTGTCGTGTGTTTTTGTTTACGAAATTGGACGTATATTGGCGTGATTTCTTCATCCTTAACCTGCTTGAATTCTGTTAGATAAATAGCTATAGTACCTGTTTTGTTAAGTACCTGATTTCTTGGATCCTTCAGGTTAGAGTTTTTTTTTATAGTTTCTATATGGTTAGGATTACAGTGGATAACTTGAATGTTTTTGAAATTGTCTGTTAAAGTAGCCCTGCGTTATAACAACCGTTCTCAATAACTTTCTCATTGATTTTCAAGTGGGTCAATATGAATAATATAACATCACATTCGTTGTTACCATACCTGGACAGTGTTGTATCCAATTCGTTAGGAAACGTTGCCTTCTGCCATTCCCATTACGGTAAATAAATATCAAAAAAATCCCAAATTTATTTAATGTGTCATTTATACCCCCGCCAGTTAGTTCAGCGAGCGAACATTCCAGTTGGAACAATTTTTTACGTTAATATAATATAATATAAATATATTTACATATATGCTTTTAAACGCATGCGATAATCGGTTTTCTAACCCTAAACACGCAGGGTGTTTTGTGACGATAGATGTCGCCTGGGGTATCTGGAACGGTCTTTTGAGACGGTCGTTTCATTGCTACACGGATCATCCGCTCTTTTCTGTATGTTCTTTGTGTGTTTCGATAAGGGCAAAAACAAATCGGGTCATGAACGTTAACATAACTGGGTAGATCGGTAGTGAAGAAGATCAAACCTCTGACAGTGGGACGATATTAAGGCCCTACTTCCTAGTCGCTCTGTCCGCATTCACACCTCCAGAGACTCCAGTTAAAGATCGTTATCTGGTTTCCATAGCCTTTCCCATACACCGAGGAAAACGGTGGGCTGCTTGGTCAAGACAGACGTGTGTGTGCGGGAGTTGTGGATACCAGGTGGGGGGGGGGGGGTGTAGGAGTGGGGTGCCTGTAGAGTATGTAGGGAGGCTCGGCTGCCAGATGCCTGGATAACACAATTAGTACGGTAGATAGTAAATTGAGCATGCGGAATGGTGATGTCAGGTGGTGGTGGTAGGGGCGGGGAGGGGGTAAATGCTGGGAGGGGGGGGGGGGGTCGTGGAGGCGGAGCATGTGGTGTTGCTTAACTAATAGGCTGATAACGACCGGCAACCTGCCTAGAGGTGAAGTGGCTTAGGGTATTGGTACATTTTGCGCCATTAATATCCATCCCGATCAGTTAGCCTACACGGTATGGATACGTTTACGTGTCGGTTTTTTCAATTTTCATATAGGTTCTAGCTATTAACTAAATTACTTTCATATAGGTTCTAACTATTAACCCGGATCTGGCCTGGCCAATAATATTTTATATGTAGTGGTGAACTACTGGTACACCTGCAAAAATGATTCGGGACTCGAACCACCAATCCAAGTGCCGTTTGGTTCTTCGGCGGTCACTAACCCAGTGGGCTATTGGGCGGCCCTCCTTAATAAATGGAATGAAGTTGATAATACATCAACGCTACTCAGGAAGCGATGTTACACCAAACAAATCAAAGGTTTCAGAAACTTTCCAAAGCACATCTAGCATTGCAGCGTTTGTTTTATTTGGATGGGTCGGGGATGGCGGGGTGGATGCTTGTCTAACATTGTTGCACGGACAGTTTATATGAGGCCAGCTAGGGAAAAAGACCTAGGTAGTTTTTTCGTGTTTTTTAAATACATTTTAAAATATATAAACGGATGCCGTAAACTACGTATTTTAAGAAACACCGTGAGTTACGATGATGTTCATCGGGTTACGTTTACGGATACGTTCAATCGGAAAAACAGTTCAATGACTTTCTATTATCTTAAGGAAAGGAAATAATGTATTTTGCTATCAACTATCAACTAATATACTCATGTTTTTGAATGGCTAAATGACTAGTTTACTACTTTTTACATCATGTTTACGATACATCATCTATGATGCATTGCGAATGACTAAGCGCTAAATGTGTTTATGGTTCAGGTATCCCACGCCCGCGGACAGCGTGCATGGCGCCATTATCGAATGTCTTCATGTTCGTATACCATGACTTTAGCGATGTGTTCTGTTTCATTGAAATACATCAAATGCCGTTATAATACAAGTTCAACAAGCGCTGACAATGGGGTACAGATACCGAGTCCAACAATTGTGTTATGGAAAGTCCATGAACCTCGATGTAAATCTAGGCTTGTCGGAGAACGGATTAAGTGGTTCATGGCCGCGACGGACGAAAGGGTGTTTCTGTCGTCTGATAATACACCTTGAAACCGAAATGAGCTTCTTGCAGCTATGTTACTTAAATCTATGGGGAGAGTTTGAATTTAAATTCCGACATTCGGGCATTGCGTGCACGACATAAGGTAAATACGAGGTGCTGAAATGTGGCTCTCTGTCATTCCTAGACCACGCTCCAATGCCGCTCTGGCAGGACCCTTCACATGCACAACGGTTTACCACGCAACGGCGGTTCTAGGGCACTCAGGCGGCTGGCCGCCCGGGGCCTGCACATGCAAACCGCATTACTACGCAGCGGCGCTTCTAGGGTATTCAGGTGGCCAGCCTCCCGGGGGCCTGAAAACCGCTACGCATTACTACGCAACGGCGGTTTAAAGGATATGAACTTGTTTGCTTCTTTCAGCCCGCCCACCAGCACCCCGATATAACTAATTACGCTCCGCCTCCTCACTCACGCTTGGTGGATATTCGAAAATCACGCGGGTCGCGACGGCAAGCGGGCCCTGTGATTAGGGTATGAGAGCAAAACAGATCGCTAAGCGCCACACGTGAAGTCACACACCCGTGACGGTGCGCCTCGTGTCTAGCTCGCCCGCAGGCTAGCACGCGGGATCGAATCACTGCCCTACCAGCCCTACTGCACATATGCGTTAAAAAAAAGAAAGAAACATACGCGCTTTTGGTTTTAAAATAACCCACCGAAAATAAATAATCGATGCTTCAACTCTTCCCGACAAAACGTATCACGACAAAGACAACGAGTCATCTGCCGGTTGCATACAAGAATTAGTCACCGAGAAATACCCTTTCACGAAGGTATCATTTAATGTCAATTGTAAGGTAAGAAAGCGCGTGAACGTGTTGACTCGTTGTTCAGAATACACGAGGCGTTAGCCGAGTAGATTCAGCATCTCTAAACTGACAACAAAGTGACATGATGCTTTGTTCATCCGACTTGTTCGTTCGACATAACGCACCTAGTAGACCTTTTTTTCATCACATGATGGGATAAAAGCAAGAGTGACGTCAGTGAATGATTGACGCCTGGATCGGTCTATTGCAAATCGGTGACATGTTGTAAGTAAGAGAAAACACTCGAAAGTTGTTGATTTCGTTGTTCAAAATCCACTCGACTAACGCCTCGTGCATTCTGAACAACGAATCAACACTTTCTCGTGCTTTCTACGTACCTTAAAACATTGTTATGACGTGATTCTTATGTTACAAGTGTTGATTCTTAACTACGAATCAAAACTTTTATGAGTCGACTTTGTTCCACCCGAGGCTGAGCGTCAAATGTTGCTCACTTACTACATGGGTAGAAAAGTGCAGCTGCTTATCCGTCACCAATGTGTATCAATAGACCAATTCATACTCCGACACTAAGCCCCGCCCGTGCTTGAGTCTTTTTTTTATAATTGTGAGTATGCAATTGACAATCATGACAATCAAGCTGATGCTAGGTACAAGTGAGAAGTAATCATCTCTGAAACCGAAAACAAAGTGACATGCTGCTTTGTTCTTCCGACTTGTTTGTCCGACATAACCATTTTTCAGTGAATGATTGACAGTCTGGATCGGTCTACTAAGCCACGGCAAATAGGAAATGGTATGAATTGATGTTTTAGACCTCTTTTGTTCACAACGACGATGAAGGATGAATGGATGAAACATGCCCCAGTGTCCAGGATTCGAACCCGGACCTGTTCATCTGCCGTCCAGTGAGCTAACCACTACACCAGGTAGCCCCACCCCCTCCCCGCCATTTTGTACGACATGCACAGGCCAGGGGCGTGTCCAAGAGGGGGGGGGGGGGCACAGGGGGCACGTGCCCCCTTTCTGATTATATATATAAGTATATATGTGCTCCCCCCTTTTCAAATTCTGCGCCCCCCCCCCCCCCCCCTCCGTGTCGTGAATGTTTTACAGTGTATATGTTGCTCCACATTTCAAGGATTCCTGCACTCGTCCCTGCAGGCCACAATAACTGCGTCTAATCTAAGCGCAATTTGTCGCTCCACGCCAACCTCCTCTACCAGTTGGCTGTGTGACGTGCAGCTGTAGGCCCCGCTGATGGCTAGTAGGGCCTTTCATTGTACCCTGACATGAGAAACAGATATACTGCAATGTTGTTCTATTGTATAAGACGATATGGGCGGGGGGGGGGGGGGTCCTTCCCGTATGTATGTGAGGGGGAGGGGATGGGGTTGTCTGTTTCATCCTAGATGTGTGTCAGAGTGAGGGGGACCGTTCTGGGTCCGTCCAATGTGTGTGTGAGATGGGAGTAGCTTAAAGTTGCATGTGGAGCTTTTTCCCGCCAAAACTAAAGAGGTCAAAATACAAATAAGAATCAGTCCTTGAATCATTCACGATTGGTTTTGTCTATACTCCACCCATGCCAGACTGCCAAATAGTGTCTCTTAGCCTTGCCCGTGATATCAAATTACCACAAATTATCATTTCAGTGGTAAACGTCATCAGTTTGTGTGCTTCGCGATGCTTTGTTATAAGTAGCAGTGCCGCGACAGAGTGCTGTGGTGTCGTGGGATAGACACGTTTGCCACACCACAGCCGAAACGGCGGGGTTCATCAGGTTTCTGAATTTATGGAATGGAACAATCCAGTTTTCTGCAAATTTTTATATAAATTTCGCCTGGGCTTAGTTTTGGCGGGAAAGAACTCGACATGCAACTTTAAAACTAAGGGGGATTGGGTCCGTCACGGGTGGGTGGGGCTGTGGGGTGTGGGTGAGTGTGTGTAGGTGGGCGTCCGACGTAGGTGTATGTGGTGCTGTGCAGTGTTACCCGTGCCCTGGCCTCCTCGACTTCCCGTGCTGTCATGAACAGGATGGTTCTAGGACAACTCCCCCCACCCCGCACAACTCCCTCCCCGACGATTCCCCCCCAGACAATTTCTCGGACATTGCCATCACATCTCCCCAAACGGAGAAGCCCGCCCCCCTTCTCCCCCAGACAATCCCCATCGGTCAAACTACAACTGTCTGTTCTATAACCAGTTAGGTTGCATTGTAGATGTGCACGTTTCATATTATATTTTCTTAAAACATTATGACGTCATTCTTTTATTGTCAGAGAGAGTTGGTCCATATGTTATCTGTAATTGACGATGGTCGCTCTGTGGCTCCTTTCCGCGCAGAGGAATCCCACACCGAACTGGGGATGGGTGGAGATGGGGGTGGCAATGAAAAGTGTACCCGAATGTATCCAGCGCGTATCGAGGGTATAGCCTGCGTACACCCATGGTCCATTCGGTGTACATCATATGTATCTAGTGTATATATCCAGGGTGTATCCAACAATTATCCAGCGTGTATCCGGCATGTATCCAGGGTATATCCGGCATGTATCCAGGGTGTATCCGGCATGTCTCAAAGATATATCCAGAATGTATGGTATGGTTCTATACGAATAACTTTATTGCGGTTTTCTAACAAGTTTGTGCATCCTCCGTGTATCGAACGCACATGACATATTCTCCCATGAATCCGAATAACCCACTCCAGTAACATTGGAAAAGAATGACAGACAAGCTCAATCATTGGTCATTGATTCGGGGATGTATTTGGCACCCGAGGATGTTTAGCTGCACTCATGTCGCCGGCCTTTTCACAAACAAAGACCACAGTAGTGTCATTCGATCATCCGCAATAACGAGCCAATGTCGTCTCAAGGTGATATGTATTGAAGAAATATTAGAACTCAAGAAATGTATTATATTTGTGGTAAACGTTAGGCCTGAGTAAAAATGAAAAATGAACTCATATGGGGGTCTTGATGGTACTATTATGACTTATATGGACTGATGGGAAGTCTGAAATAGACCGATGCACACTCCGACAATAAGCTCCACCCACGCTTGTTCATCCGACTTGTTTGGTGACATGTTTTAAGTAAGAGAAAACACCCCAAAGTTGTTGATTTCGTTGTTCAGAATACAGAATCCTGAACAGAGAATCAACACTTTCTCGTACTTTCTCCTTACCATATACACTGAGGAATGATGTCTCAACAAGCCTTAGGCTGATGGGTACTGACGTTATATGCAGTTAACGTGTGTAACATATATTGATGGTTCGGACGTATTAGCGAGCCCCTGCGAATCACAAGGGGTGGGAGGTGGCGGGGGAGGGGGCAGTTGTTCGCTGCGTAAATACTGCAGGAAGATAATGCTGCAATATTTCGAATCTGTATTAAAATCAGTTAAACCAAAATAATAATGGAGGGGGGGGGGGGGGTGGGGGGGCTGGTTCGTTTGTGGGTGTGTGTTTCCAGGGGGTGGCTATCGTCCGGGGGCAAGTGCTCGGAGGGGAATTGTCTGGGGTGGGGGTAGAGGATGGATTTCTGGGTGGCAATTGCCCGGAGGAAGTTGTCATGGGAGAGAATTGTCGGGTGGGGGGGGGGGAGGAATTGTCGGGGGGGCGGGTCTTCCAGGGGGAATGGTCTCGGGGGAACTTCCCGGCGGGGGGGGGGGGGAGTTATCCCAGGAAAAATTGTCCAGGGGGGTATAGTCTAGGGACAATAGTCGGGGAGGAGTTGCCTGGGGGGGGGGGGAGTTGTCCCGGGGGGTGGGGGGGGTTCTCCTAGAGGGCAATTGTCCGGGGGGGGGAGTTGTCCGGGTCGCAGTTGTCTGGGGGGGAATTGTCTGGGAGGACCTGGCTGGGGGGGAATTATTCGGTGGGTAGTTGTCCTGCTCCCAACAGGATATCTCGCGGCGATGGTCGAAGCAGCGTATACTTATTGTCATTGAGAAAGAGGGATCTTTGCGTATATGCGACGCGGTGTTCCTCATAGGCTTTACCAGCGTGTGGTTAGGCACGCGATGTTTTAAATTACTTTTATTATTATTATGTATTATCGTGTACCGCCACAGATCTGTTTATGACACGCTGAGATAAACTTTTATTTCTGACAGCTACCAGCTAAACTTCTTCTACAGATGCAGCTTTTCCACCTACAGCAGACTTGTTCCTTTACATTTTTCCAATACCATTTTCCGTATTGTTTCCTTTTAAGAAGAACGATTTTTTAGAAGATTTTTTTATTACTGCTTTGGCGGTCTGCATTAACTGTCTTATGTATAATTTTAAATAGCATTCGAACTTTTTTCTTTTTTTTGCGGTCTTTCGACTTCATTGTGAAGAAATACTCAAAGAAGAAATACATTGTTAATGTGAATAATAATAGGATGTTTATCTTACATGTTACAGAAAGCAGAAACATTGGAGGGAGCTTGGTGCGGTACTTTTGGCTGCAGCGTCTCGGGGTCTACTTCACGTGGTTTTCTTGGCCACGTAGTATCCTCGTTTAAGTGAAAATGCCGGGATCTGTCATTAACGACAAGAGAGCGATCCTTGTGTTAGTGATCTCACAAGTATCTCTATTCGCATTATATCAAAGCAACGTCTTTGGCAGGACTTCAATTTCAACACACGTCATCAGGTTAAATGGACAAGTGCACACGGGGGCGGGAGCATTATGCCGGGAAAGGCCTGACATCACTCAGTCGATCTCCGTGGCGATCGGAATGGGGCTGACCACGAAGAAATTTGAGGATCTGGCCACTAGAATGGAAACCGATTTTTCATTCTTCAAATCGCTCCTGCCGTCTTTCTGCGAGACCGCCAGTCTCGGGTTTGCGTACCACTTCTTCATCGCCTATGACATAAACGACCCTGGCCTGACCCAGCCCAGCATCAGAGATGCCTTCCAGAGCATCTTCTTCAATGTCACCGAGACCACGTGTCCCAACCAATCCACGTACGCCCTCCGTATGATCCAGTGCTCACACAGCAGGAGCCCGGCGTGGGCGCAGAACGACGCCATGATAGAAGCATATCTCTCCGACATGGAGTATTTTTATCGCATTAACGACGACACCATAATGACCACCTCGGGCTGGACCGAGAAATTCATTGAGGCTCTTGCGGACTACACCCCGGCCAACGTCGGGGTGGTGGGGCCCGATCACAGCGGGGGTAACACGAAAATCCTTACATACGACTTCGTTCACCGGACCCACATAGAGTTGTTCGGATTCTACTACCCCCGCCTCTTCCCGGACTTGTACGCTGATGTCTGGATCGACTATGTCTACCAGCCGGGCCGCACCACCAAGCTCAAGGAGGTTGGGCTGACACACACGATGGAAAAAGGACAGCGGTACAAGATGCACGGCTTGAAACCAGAGGTCATCATGGGCCAGGTGGCCGTTGATAGGGAGACCCTCGGCAGGTGAGCGCGACGGTATCCATGTATCTGAAGCCATGTCGACGCAGATAGGGAGTTATTGCGATGGGGCAATCATTTAACATAAAATTATAGCGGTCGAGTGAGAAATTATAATTATAGCGGTCGGACGGTATAATCGAATTGAAACGGTCGGACGATAAAATCGAGTTGTAGCGGTCGGACGATAAAATCAAGTTGTAGCGGTCGGACTCTAAAGTCTAGCAATAGCGGTCAGACGGTGAAGTCGAATTGTAGCGGTCAGACGGTAAAGTCGAGTCGTAGCGGTCGGACGATAAAATCTAGCAATAGCGGTCGGACGATCAAGTCGAGTTGTAGCGGTCGGACGATAAATTCTAGTTGTAGCGGTCAGACGATAAAGTCGAGTTGTAGCGGTCGGACGATAAAATCGATTTGTAGCGGTCGGACGATAAACTCGAGTTGCAGCGGTCGGATGATAAATTTGAGTTGTAGCGGTCGGACGATCAAGTCGAGTTGTAGCGGTCGGACGATAAAGTCGAGTTGTAGCGGTCAGACGATAATGTCGAGTTGTAGCGGTCAGACGATAAAGTCGAGTTGTAGCGGTCGAACGATCAAGTCGAGTTGTAGCGGTCAGACGATCAAGTCGAGTTTTAGCGGTCGGACTATAAAGTCTAGTTGTAGCGGTCGGACGATAAAGTCGAGTTGTAGCGGTCGGACTATAAAGTCGAGTTGTAGCGGTCGGACGATAAAGTCGAGTTGTAACGGTCGGACGATAAAGTCGAGTTGTAGCTGTCGGACTATAAATTCGAGTTGTAGCGGTCGGACGATCAAGTCGAGTTGTAGCGGTCCGACGACAAAATCGGTTGTAGCGGTCGGACTCTAAAGTCTAGCCATAGCGGTCAGACGGTAAAGACGAATTGTAGCGGTCGGACGATAAAGTCGAATTGTAGCGGTCAGACGATAAAGTCGAGTTGTAGCGGTCAGACCATAAAGTCGATTTGTAGCGGTCGGACGATCAAGTCGAGTTGTAGCGGTCGGACGATAAAATCGATTTGTAGCGGTCGGACGATAAACTCGAGTTGCAGCGGTCGGATGATAAATTTGAGTTGTAGCGGTCGGACGATCAAGTCGAGTTGTAGCGGTCGGACGATAAAGTCGAGTTGTAGCGGTCAGACGATAATGTCGAGTTGTAGCGGTCAGACGATAAAGTCGAGTTGTAGCGGTCGAACGATCAAGTCGAGTTGTAGCGGTCAGACGATCAAGTCGAGTTTTAGCGGTCGGACTATAAAGTCTAGTTGTAGCGGTCGGACGATAAAGTCGAGTTGTAGCGGTCGGACTATAAAGTCGAGTTATAGCGGTCGGACGATAAAGTCGAGTTGTAGCGGTCGGACGATAAAGTCGAGTTGTAGCTGTCGGACTATAAAGTCGAGTTGTAGCGGTCGGACGATCAAGTCGAGTTGTAGCGGTCAGACGATAAAGTCGTAGAACAATGGAACATGACGTCACGCCCAAAAGAATTGTAGTTTTGACTTTAAATGGCCCGCTTACCTGCCTGGCAACGATATATGGTATCAAAAAGGCGACTGGCCAACTATATATGTGGAAAGGCTCGCGATTTGCAGACAGTCTGCGGAGAATGCTTTACTTTGATCGTTGCATGCGGAAATTAAACCAAAGAAGCAGAGATAAGCCAACGCCTTAAATTTAGAATTAGCTTGTAATAATAGGCATTTTAGTGGCCCTTCATCAATCAATTCATGAAAATTGACAGACTTCTACAGCTTGATGTCGGGCCAATAAAATTGCCTAAAGCCCCGCTAGCTCGCGCTATTGTTGTATGCGATGAACTCAAGCATTGCTTGCTGGGGAACGATCCTCATGCAAGCTGGATTATCTCGCCCTGGATCAATATTAACATTAATAACAATGCTTTGAACTATTAATCCCAAAACTATAACTTGGGAACAGTGTTTATTATGTCAGTAAAGAATAACGCTGACCTGTATGAGCAATAATTGTGATAGTTCAGACTTTATATATCCGTCCTATTATTGGCTATGTCTAATTAACGTAAGGCGCGCCGTTAGAAAACTAAACCCAAAGCAAACATTGACACTTGATAAACGTCAAAATCTCATTGCAGGTCCGCATAGTAAACAATTAACAGTATGCACAGAGCGCGGGGCATTGTTATCGATGCGAGCCAAATGCGGAGAAGGATTGAGGGTGGTGATCGGAGGGGTGTAATCTAGTGACAGGTGGTCGCCCCGGGGCCACTACCCCAGCCAACTTATACGATGAGACAGGAGCTACTGGCGAGAGAAACGCCGTCTATCACCTCATCTTAAGTTGATTCCTACATCGTTGCCGTCTAATCCGCGACCCTCATATCCATATCTATCATTGCCGTCCAGTTATTATGTTTCCGAATGTATCAACAGAGGGTCCTTCCCACACTACCGCTAGGCCGCGCTCCAGTAACTTGGCAAGGTCGTTCCGTTTCGGAGGTCGTTCAGTAGCCTCTCGCCAAGGATATTCGACTCCGGCTGCCGCAGATTAATCGTTGCCTTGACAAATGCGCTGACTTAGATAATTTGAAATTAATTAATTTCAGGGTTGGATAATATCGACATTTTACCAAATAAGCAAATGGATCCATCGGGATGGTCAGTCTGCAGGAAATGTAAATGCCATTTATATAACAATAAATCCAGTAGATTTACATAGGGCATAACACCATTGTCATCTTTATATTGTGCCATTTTGAAGACTGCTCTCATAAAATATTATGAAACAATCTTGTAAAAAGGAAGCGAACTCATTCATTAAATTTCCGCTCTCTTCTCGTTTCTTTTTTTTCAGATATTTGTCTTTCCGGAAGCAGTTAGACGTCGGGCTGGCGCCTAAGATTAACGGTCGGGTGATAGCGATGTCGCTGGATGGCCTTGACCCTGTGATCACGTGGGGCGCTGTGCGCAATGCCCAGATCGCGCCGATCTTCTTCCCACAGTGGGAGCTGCGCTTCTACCTCCGGCAGGGGCCGCACGTCGAGCGACCGCCAGAGAGGGTAATCGCCAAGCTGGCTTCTCTCGGAGCCACCATCGTGGAGATTCCGGAGTCCGTCGCCGCCATCTTGCCTTGGACGACGTGGAGTTACTTAGTCATTGACGACGCGTCCGTGACGCACTTCTTGTTGCGAAGTCCGGATCAGCGTCTGAGCGACCGGGACGCCTCCGCTGTTGAAAGCTGGATGGAAACCGACTGGGATGTGCACTGTCTTCGGGATCACCCCAGGCACGTTAAAAGTGCTCTGTGGAACGGACTATGGGGCGGGCGGACGCCTCAACTGCACATGCACGCTAACGCTCCCATACAGGAGATGTTGTCAACGTACTTTCACGACACGGGGAAGGATAATCAAACGCAGAAAAGTATAGACGATTTTCTGAAAAGGATTATGTGGCCATTGGTTAGTGCGCATGCGCTGTGTCACGACAGTGTGTCATGTGACACGCGCAATGGGAGTGTTCCTTTCCCGACTAAGCGACCAGTTGGACGGTTTCTTGGCCAGACGTTCATGCAACATGAACAGGTGGCTAGCAAAGATGAACTGTGGTCCGTCGCTGGTCACAAAAGCTGCGCGGGACGTAATGACATCACTCAGCCAATCTCCGTGGCGATCGGAATGTGGCTGACCTCGAGGAACTTTGCTGATCTAGCTGCCAAGATGAAGACTGAGATTCCGTTCTTTAAATCGCTCCTGCCGTCTTTCTGCGAGACCGCCAGTCTCGGATTCGCGTACCACTTCTTCATCGCATATGACAGGAAGTGTTATAACCAGAGCCAGCCCAGCATCATGGATGTCTTCCAGAGCATCTTCTTCAATGTCACCGAGACCACGTGTCCCAACCAATCCACGTACGCCCTCCACATGATCCAGTGCTCACACAGCAGGAGGCCGGCGTGGGCGCAGAACGACGCCATGATAGAAGCATATCTCTCCGACATGGAGTATTTTTATCGCATTAACGACGACACCATAATGACCACCTCGGGCTGGACCGAGAAATTCATTGAGGCTCTTGCGGACTACACCCCGGCCAACGTCGGGGTGGTGGGGCCCGATCACAGCGCGGGTAACACCAAAGTCCCTACATACGACTTCGTTCACCGGACCCACATAGAGTTGTTCGGATTCTACTACCCCCGCCTCTTCGCGGACTTGTACGCTGATCGCTGGATCACCGATGTGTACCAGCCGGGCCGCTCTTCGAAGCTCAAGGAGGTTGGGCTGACACACACGATGGAAAAAGGACAGCGGTACAAGATGCACGACTTGAAGCCAAAGGTCATCGAGGGTCAAGTGGCCGTTGATAGGGAGACCCTCGGCAGGTGAGGGCGACGCTATCCATGTATCTGAAGCCATCTGGCCCAGCGATTAACGGCGCTATCCATGTATCTGAAGCCATCTGGCCCGGCGATTAACGGCGCTATCCATGTATCTGAAGCCATCTGGCCCAGCGATTAACGGCGCTATCCATGTATCTGAAGCCATCTGGCCCGGCGATTAACGGCGCTATCCATGTATCTGAAGCCATCTGGCCCGGCGATTAACATAGTCGTAGCAGACCCTCGGCAGGTGAGGGCGGCGCTATCCATGTATCTGAAGCCATCTGGCCCACGAT
Organism: Arenicola marina; assembly: GCA_964019135.1. Lineage (NCBI taxonomy): Eukaryota > Metazoa > Annelida > Polychaeta > Arenicolidae > Arenicola > Arenicola marina. The sequence goes on along the minus strand of OZ025248.1, from coordinate 21,244,867 downwards.
TAACATAGTCGTAGCAGACCCTCGGCAGGTGAGGGCGACGCTATCCATGTATCTGAAGCCATCTGGCCCACGATTAACATAGTCGTAGCAGACCCTCGGCAGGTGAGGGCGACGCTATCCATGTATCTGAAGCCATCTGGCCCGGCGATTAACATAGTCGTAGCAGACCCTCGGCAGGTGAGGGCGACGCTATCCATGTATCTGAAGCCATCTGGCCCACGATTAACATAGTCGTAGCAGACCCTCGGCAGGTGAGGGCGACGCTATCCATGTATCTGAAGCCATCTGGCCCACGATTAACATAGTCGTAGCAGACCCTCGGCAGGTGAGGGCGACGCTATCCATGTATCTGAAGCCATCTGGCCCGGCGATTAACATAGTCGTAGCAGACCCTCGGCAGGTGAGGGCGACGCTATCCATGTATCTGAAGCCATCTGGCCCACGATTAACATAGTCGTAGCAGACCCTCGGCAGGTGAGGGCATCGCTATCCATGTATCTGAAGCCATCTGGCCCACGATTAACATAGTCGTAGCAGACCCTCGGCAGGTGAGGGCGACGCTATCCATGTATCTGAAGCCATCTGGCCCACGATTAACATAGTCGTAGCAGACCCTCGGCAGGTGAGGGCGACGCTATCCATGTATCTGAAGCCATCTGGCCCACGATTAACATAGTCGTAGCAGACCCTCGGCAGGTGAGGGCGACGCTATCCATGTATCTGAAGCCATCTGGCCCACGATTAACATAGTCGTAGCAGACCCTCGGCAGGTGAGGGCATCGCTATCCATGTATCTGAAGCCATCTGGCCCACGATTAACATAGTCGTAGCAGACCCTCGGCAGGTGAGGGCGACGCTATCCATGTATCTGAAGCCATCTGGCCCACGATTAACATAGTCGTAGCAGACCCTCGGCAGGTGAGGGCGACGCTATCCATGTATCTGAAGCCATCTGGCCCACGATTAACATAGTCGTAGCAGACCCTCGGCAGGTGAGGGCATCGCTATCCATGTATCTGAAGCCATCTGGCCCACGATTAACATAGTCGTAGCAGACCCTCGGCAGGTGAGGGCGACGCTATCCATGTATCTGAAGCCATCTGGCCCGGCGATTAACATAGTCGTAGCAGACCCTCGGCAGGTGAGGGCGACGCTATCCATGTATCTGAAGCCATCTGGCCCGGCGATTAACATAGTCGTAGCAGACCCTCGGCAGGTGAGGGCATCGCTATCCATGTATCTGAAGCCATCTGGCCCACAATTAACATAGTCGTAGCAGACCCACGGCAGGTGAGGGCGACGCTATCCATGTATCTGAAGCCATCTGGCCCACGATTAACATAGTCGTAGCAGACCCTCGGCAGGTGAGGGCGACGCTATCCATGTATCTGAAGCCATCTGGCCCACGATTAACATAGTCGTAGCAGACCCTCGGCAGGTGAGGGCGACGCTATCCATGTATCTGAAGCCATCTGGCCCGGCGATTAACATAGTCGTAGCAGACCCTCGGCAGGTGAGGGCGACGCTATCCATGTATCTGAAGCCATCTGGCCCACGATTAACATAGTCGTAGCAGACCCTCGGCAGGTGAGGGCATCGCTATCCATGTATCTGAAGCCATCTGGCCCACGATTAACATAGTCGTAGCAGACCCTCGGCAGGTGAGGGCGACGCTATCCATGTATCTGAAGCCATCTGGCCCACGATTAACATAGTCGTAGCAGACCCTCGGCAGGTGAGGGCGACGCTATCCATGTATCTGAAGCCATCTGGCCCACGATTAACATAGTCGTAGCAGACCCTCGGCAGGTGAGGGCGACGCTATCCATGTATCTGAAGCCATCTGGCCCGGCGATTAACATAGTCGTAGCAGACCCTCGGCAGGTGAGGGCGACGCTATCCATGTATCTGAAGCCATCTGGCCCACGATTAACATAGTCGTAGCAGACCCTCGGCAGGTGAGGGCATCGCTATCCATGTATCTGAAGCCATCTGGCCCACGATTAACATAGTCGTAGCAGACCCTCGGCAGGTGAGGGCGACGCTATCCATGTATCTGAAGCCATCTGGCCCACGATTAACATAGTCGTAGCAGACCCTCGGCAGGTGAGGGCGACGCTATCCATGTATCTGAAGCCATCTGGCCCACGATTAACATAGTCGTAGCAGACCCTCGGCAGGTGAGGGCGGCGCTATCCATGTATCTGAAGCCATCTGGCCCACGATTAACATAGTCGTAGCAGACCCTCGGCAGGTGAGGGCATCGCTATCCATGTATCTGAAGCCATCTGGCCCACGATTAACATAGTCGTAGCAGACCCTCGGCAGGTGAGGGCGACGCTATCCATGTATCTGAAGCCATCTGGCCCGGCGATTAACATAGTCGTAGCAGACGGGCGATAATTGGAAGTTATTGAGATGCGGTGATAATTTAAATATAAGAATTGTAGAGGTCGGGTGAGAAATTATAATTATAGCGGTCGGACGATAAAATCGAATCGTAGCGTTCGGGTGATAAAATCGGCTTGTAGAGGTCACACGATAACGTCGAGTTGTATCGGTCAGACGATAAACTCAAGTTGTAGCGGTCGGACGATAAAGTCGAGTTGTAGCGGTCAGACGATAAAGTCGTTTTGTGGCGGTCAGGGGATAAAGTTTAGTTACAGCGGTCGGACGATAGAGGGTGGTACCCCAAAATGGGGAACGGGAGACACCCCAAGTAGGGGTGGTGGGGAGGGGAGATACCCCAAGTTAGGAGGGGGGAGACCCCTCACATTTTGGGAGGGAAGACACCCCAGGTTGAGGTGGTACTCCAAGTTTGGAGAGGGGTAAAGCCTCAAGTTATGGGGTGGGGGACACACCGGATTAGGGGAGGGAAGACACCCCAGATTGGTGTGGTACCTCAAGTTTGGGGAGGGAAGATAACAAAAGTCAGATGCGGGAAGACACCTAATTTTGGGGGAGACCCCCAAGGTTGGGATGGTACCCCAAATTTGTTGAGCGGAGAGGCCTAAAGTTTGGGGAGGGGAGAGGCCTCAAGTTATGGGAGGGGAGAGACCTAAGTTGGACCACCCAAACTTGGGGTGGTACGCCAAATAAGGGTAGGGTAGACACCCCAAGTTAGGGGAGGGGAGACACCCCAAGTTAGGGGAAGGAATTAGGAAAGGGGAATTAGCAAATTGGGGTGGTACCCCAAAATAGGGGACGGGAGACAACCCAAGTAGGGGTGGTGCGTCAAGTTTCGGGAGAGGAGATACCCCAAATTAGAAGGGGGGGGGGGGGGCGAGACACCGCAAATTAGGGGAGGGAAGCCACCCAAGGTTGGGATGGTACCCCAAGTTTGGTGAGGGGAGAGGCCTCAATTTTGGGGAGGGGAAGCACCCCAAGTTAGGGGAAAATTTGCTCTCTGAAAAACTTGCGATCGGTGGGGGGGGGGGGGGGGGGCAGGGCGTGCTCGGAAAAGCCGACCTTAACAGTGAATGTTCAGGTTCCCAAGCAAGGGGGTTGTTGCTCTCTCTCTCTCTCTGAAAACTTGCGACCAGGGGGGGGGACGCTTGGGCTTGGAGAACCCGACTTTAACAGTGTATGTTCAGTTTCCCAAAGGGGGAGGGGGGTTGCTCTCTGAAGACTTGGCAAGGGGGAGGGGGTTGCAACCCCCCTAGATCCGCCACTGGGTCCCAATTACAACGCTTCTCTGCTACTTCGTGTTAGGACAAATACGTAATCCATTCTGGTGTTATTGAGGTAAGGTAAATTACCCCCGTAAAAAATATATTTTTTTTTAATTACTATTGCAACTTGTATCGGGTTGAACCCTGATTCAGCACAGGCTGCCCGGAGTTAAGTTCGCAATAAAAATACCTTGAACTGCAAATCCCCAAATTATTTGCGGGAAAAGGGTTTACCTCATTACCAACATAACGCTGAACTGTATGCGCATTTGTGATAGAACTGTCTTTATATATCCGTCCTATTATTTTCAAAGTCTTATAAGTACCGCAAGGCGCACCGTTAGAAAACAAAGCCCAAAACAAACACTGATACATGATAAACGTCTACAGAGTTATTGCACTACGTTTCCGTGGCACTGATACGCATCCCGATCCGTTAGCACCGATACGTTTACGTTTCGGTTTTCACTCTCGCGCGGCGCACAAATGAGTTATTGCAGTCAGTGTTCTGTCGACAACCTTAAGGGTGGAGGCGACGGCGTTCTTCACAATTTAAGCAGGCGACCACAATAGAAAAAAATACAACTAAAACAAAGAGTCTAAACAGCTTTGTTTAAAATTGTTAATACACGTTTAAGTGTTATGTATATATTTATATTAGTTCTTTCGCTGTTACCTTTAAACAAACAAACAAACAGATCAGCTTCTTTAGGACTACTTCTGGGATGGATTCTGACACATCATGAAATAACCATTTCCAGTAAAACACACTGGAAAATGGTTATTTAACTCATTTTTTTATTTCATTGTTTCATTTACATTTATGAACAACTGAACAGTTTTCCACAAAGAATAAGATCCTCAACAAACAGATTTAAAGCTAAAACGTTATTAAAACAACATTTATACAATAAATGTACGTGAGACCATTAAAATTCATTGAACAATTTCGTTTCATATAGGTTCTGGCCACTAATCAGAATCTGGCCTGGCAATAATATTTCTAAATGTAGTGGTGAACTGCGTAGATGCAATTCATCAGTTTCCAATTCCAAAGGCTTTTTGTATTATTTTGGATTTGAATGGGTTGTGGGGGGTGGGGGGTGGGGGTGCTGTTCGTCTAAAAGTCTTGCACGTGCAGTTAGTTTCTATGGGGCCTGCTAAGGAGGAAGACCTTGGTATTGTTATCATGCGTTTGTGACATGTTGAAGCCGGTGTTTTGGCGACCTATAAAAAAACGTGCCTCGACGTTAGCAGTAGTTAGTGCCGTCTGGTAATGCTTCTTTGTGAGGAAAATGTTCGTATGAAACTTGCTGTTTGCTGAAATTATAAACAACCCACCATCGTCGCTTGTCTCTCTTTCTATAGTATAGTATGTCTTAGTCGCAGATATCAACAAACATGTATGTTTCAAACAACGCTGGTGGGTGAGTGTTGCGGTTTGTGTGGCATCATGAACTGGGTGACTGGCCACTGCGCTGGCTACTAGGGGTCTGGAAGGGGCAAATGGCGACGCGCGATACAGCCATACTTGAAAAATCAACATTCGACATTGACCCCCAAATTCAGACACTGACCAAAAATCGACATTCGACACTGAGAATTTTGACAATTCGACACTGGACACTGCCGCCCCCTCCCCCCCTCCCCCCTAATGGCCTTCCAGACCCCTGTCTTTGGCCTTTCCCCGCCTAAAGACCGTCAATATCTGTGAAGTATCCTCTTCTGATAACCGCAAAAACTGAGACAAGCATTCGCAGAGTTTTCGACTTTCGACAGTGGCAGTGGCCAGCGCAGTTGCCAGTTCACACAGTGCACAACACCGCACAGACCAGTAAAACTCGACCACCAGCGTTGTTTTAAACATACATCTGAGTTTTTATCTGCCACTGACTGCACTATAGAAAGGGAGGCAATGGACGATGGTGGGTTGCTTTTAATTTCAGCAACTAAAGTTTCGCATAAAAAATTTCCTCGCATAGAAACATTAGCGGAAATCCCATATAGCTACACATAACAATACCTAGGACTTCCTCTTTAGATGGCCCAATAGAAACTGCATGTGGAAGACTTTTAGAGCAGCACCCCCCCCCCTCCCCCCGCACCCGCTATCCCCGAGCCGTCCATATCCTAAATAAATACCAGAAGCTTTTGGAAGGTAAAAACTTTGCAAAAAGAACGTTGCATACATGGCATTGATGTGTTACTTTCCTTTATTCAGGTGTAACCGTAGTTCACTAAATATCATTGGCCATGCCAGATCGTGATTAGTGGTCAGAACCTACATTAAAAATATTTGTTCATTGAAAATGTAAAATGTTTATATGGTGTCATATTTAATATATGTGTTGTTTCAATAATAAGTTTCAAGCTTAAATCTGTTGGTTGAGGAACTTATTGCATGTGGCAAAATTGTTCAAAACCGCGCTAATGGATCGGGATCCGTATCAGTGGCACAGAAACGTAGCGCAATAAATCTCTAATAAGGATATTCGCTTGGGCTGTGATACGTACGGGCAAAACATAAGAAAGGCGATTTATAAGTTGTATCGCAAATTCACTGAGCAGTGTGCTGTCTCGCCAGGGAGCATCGAGAGTTTGCTGCCGTACCTTGTGCCGTGCATGCTTGGGGCCAGGCACCAGCCAATCCCGCAAACGGATCCGGTAAAACGTATCTATGTAGGTCGGGAGACACCCCGAGTTCTGATGACGTAATGCTCATCGGCTTACGTTTATGTGATACGTCCAATCGAAGACGTAGGGCAATAACTCCCTGAAATCTCATTGCAGCTACGCATAGCAAAACAATTAACACTATATGCACAGACAGCAGGGGATTGTTATCGATGCGAGCCAAATGCGGAGAAGGATTGGGGGTGGTGATCGGAGGGGTGTAATCTAGTGACAGGTGGTCGCCCCGGTGCCACTACCCCAGCCAACGTATACGATGAGACAGGAGCTACTGGCGAGAGAAACGCCGTCTTATCACCTCATCTTAAGTTGATTCTTACATCGTTGCCGTCTAATCCGCGACCCTCATATCCATATCTATCATTGCCGTCCAATGATTATGTCCGCGAATGTGTCAGCAGAGGGTCCTACACTGCCGCTAGGCGGCGCTCCAGTAACTTGGTCTTTTCGTTCCCGAGGTCGTTCAGTAGCCCCTCGCCAAGAATATTCGACTCCGGGTGCTGCAGATTAATCGTTGCCTTGACAAATGCGCTGACTTAATTCACTTGAAGTTAATTAATTTAAGGAATGGCTAATATCGACATTTTAACTAATAAGCAAATAGTTCCATCAGGTTGCTTAGTCTGCAAGAGATATCAATGTCAGATATATAACGATACATCCAGTAGCTTTAAATATGGCATAATTGACAATATGCGTTTAGTGTGCACGATTGTTTTTGGTATATTGTCATCCTTATGTTGTGCCATTTTGAGGACCGATTTCCTCAAATGGCATGCAGCAATCTTGTAAAATGAAATTAATTCATTACTTTCCGTTTTCATTTCGTCCTTTCAGATATTTGTCTTTCCGGAAGCAATTATACGCCGGGCTGGCGCCCAAGATTAACGGTCGGGTGATAGCGATGTCGCTGGATGGCCTTGACCCTGTGATCACGTGGGGCGCTGTGCGCAATGCCCAGATCGCGCCGATCTTCTTCCCACAGTGGGAGCTGCGCTTCTACCTCCGGCAGGGGCCGCACGTCGAGCGACCGCCAGAGAGGGTCATCGCCAAGCTGGCTTCTCTCGGAGCCACCATCGTGGAGATTCCGGAGTCCGTCGCCGCCATCTTGCCTTGGACGACGTGGAGTTACTTAGTCATCGACGACGCGACCGTGACGCACTTCTTGTTGCGAAGTCCGGATCAGCGTCTGAGCGACCGGGACGCCTCCGCGGTTAAAAGCTGGATGGGAACCGACTGGGATGTGCACTGTCTTCGGGATCACCCCAGGCACGTTAAGAGTCCTCTGTGGAACGGACTATGGGGCGGGCGGAAGCCTGCACTGCGCATGCGCGCTAACGCTCCCATACAGGAGATGTTGTCAACGTACTTTCACGACACGAAGAAGGGTAAGCGAACAAAGAAAAGTATAGACGATTTTCTGAAAAGGATTATGTGGCCGTTGGTTAGTGCGCATGCGCTGTGTCACGACAGTGTGTCATGTGACAAGCGCAATGGGAGTGTTCCTTTCCCGACTAAGCGACCAGTTGGGAGGTTCCTTGGCCAGACGTTTACGCAACATGAACAGGTGGCTAGCAAACAGGACTTGCGTTCCGTCGCTAGTCGCCCGGCCTGCGCAGGACGTAAAAACTGATCTCGTTAAACACATCCATCATGTCGTCAGACCGTCCCCCCCATTGATATTATGTCTTATGAATGCGTATATTTTATAATAGGAAGACAATGCAGATAGGCCTACACACGATTGGCAAAAGTGCAAGAAATCCAGCGGAATATATATTCGCGTACTATGACTGAGATTATAATTTACTTAACCGGTCAGGATGGCACGTGGGGTCTATATGTATCGTTCCACAACTGTGCCGTACCATTACTTATCGTTCGACTAGCGATAATTATACTAGAATAACTAAAATAACTTGGCAGGATGTTTTCTTCCAAGTCAGGGCAGACTCAATTGTCAATATTGTCGGAACGCCCGCTCTCATTTTATTTATTTTGTTACTACTCATAACAGTATAACACGCCCAATGATTACACCGGTGAGCTGTCTGTTCGTCAGTTATCAAATAGCTTGGCGTATATTTAGTTGTACGTGATCGCCATGGTTTCAGACTGGAAACCCCTTCATCAACTGAGAGAACATTAAATGAACCATCCATAAATGGACCAATAATTAACGTTGTTGTCATTCCCCCCAATATATTGTTGCGTTCTTGCCGAGCGTTACATTGTAAGTAATAACGACGAAGTATTTCCGTTTTCTGGTTCTTTATTAAATTCTACGTATGACATATATCCGTGGGTGTGGGTGTGTAATCTCTCGGTGGTGGTCTCGGTGGTCTCGTCTTGATGGTCTTGATCTTCCTTATATACACAGGGGTTCTCACTTGCTGACAGGGCCAGCTCTACAATTACTGTAGAGCAGCCAGCTCTACACTTACTGTAGAACAGCCAGCTCTCCACTTACTGTAGAGCAGCCAGCTCTACACTTACTGTAGAACAGCCAGCTCTACACTTACTGTAGAGCAGCCAGCTCTACACTTACTGTAGAGCAGCCAGCTCGCCATTTACTGTAGAGCAGCCAGCTCTACACTTACTGTAGAGCAGCCAGCTCGCCATTTACTGTAGAGCAGCCAGCTCTACACTTACTGTAGAACAGCCAGCTCTACACTTACTGTAGAACAGCCAGCTCTCCACTTACTGTAGAGCAGCCAGCTCGCCATTTACTGTAGAGCAGCCAGCTCTCCACCTACTGTAGAGCAGCCAGCTCTCCATTTACTGTAGAGCAGCCCTGACCTATATTCGCTGCTCCCCAACTCTGGAGAGCAACGACCTTGACCCCCCAGCCCGTGCCCCCAGCCCGCGCGCACGTGCTCTATGGGCCGGGCTGACCGCGCGTAACCTGAGAGGCCTACCGCTAGTAGTCCACTCCACCCCCTCCCTCGCCAGGACCCACATGTGGGATCTCCACAATATCAACATTTATCTCGTCGGCTTATTAAGCATACTTGTATCATTGTGAAGAAATATTTCTATTTTAGTAAATGAGCTCAAGTCATACCAGGGTTTCGGGGCTTTACAAATTGCATAACGTGTTAGTATGAGATTGGAATACCGGAAAAACAGTATCGTAATTAGTACACACTTCGAAGTTGATGGAAACTATTTATCTACAGGACTACTCTCATTTTCTTTATTTTACTACTACGCATAATAGTATAACACGTCCTATGTTAACCCCGGTGAGATGGGTGTTAGTCAGTTATAAAATTACTTGGCGTATATAGGGCGGAAATACGTATTTTGTATACTCAATAGTAAATGGAACTATAGTATAGATAAATAATGAATTAAGTAAATGTGGTAATTGTGCTTACTTATATTAGTTTATTGACCCTCATGTATCAGCGACACCCGCTAATAGTAGCAGGGTGCCTGGCCGGCATACAGGCTCCAGGGGCGAATCCAGACTTTAGGGTGTGGGGGGGAGGCTTAAATTTCGAGATTACAGTGCATAGGCGGAGGCGGGGGGGGGGGCGTGGGCACTGGCCCTTCGTCAGCATCAGGTTGCTGCTCGTGGACAGGGATAGGCTTCTTTATTTTCGAGGCTACACCTGTCGGTGGGTGGGCTTCTTCGGCGTGACCAAGGAATGGGGGGCGGGGGGCCTGTAGCCGCAGTAGCCCCCCCCCACCCCCCGCTGGATCCGCCACTTGGCTCAATGCACCGCCGAGCTGACAAGGTAAATCCCTGTCATACTTAGGCGGTGCCACGCAGTATGCCGACTACGTACTCTCCCCTTTCCTGGAGAGGGGATCCTGTCCGTTCCAGTGGGGAGACGCCTGACATAGGGAGGACATCAGGCTTGGATGGTGGTGCACCTATCTCCACACCTCGGCGGGGCTGATAGCAGCCTTGCCAGCACATCCAGTGCACTACGTCACTCGGTTGGTAGGGTTGATCATACACGGGGGGTGGGGAGGAGGGGCGCGTCGGCGGCTGACTAGGACGGCGAGTATCGACGTCCTGTGGGCGATCATAAATAGGGTCGTGATTCCTTAAGTAATGTTTTTTTTTTTTTTTTTTTTTTTTTTTTTATTTCACACTTGACAGGTTTAAAAATACATCACATAAGACATGTTAATTACACAGTAACAATTATACATCAGCTAATATAAAGATGGCAGTAGATCCTTCCAATTTTCCTTATATTTCTTTCTTCTACCCGATGGATAATCTGTGTTTTCCCCTATATGACCTTCTATCTGGTAGTTAGCTTTTATTACTCTAAGTGCTCCCTGCATGTTCGGCTTGTGTTCTATCCACTTGCAACGATATATATACTTCTTGACCATTAACAAAATATGATTTAGTAAAATACTAGGGCTATTTATACTCCTAATACCCAACATTACAGATTGTAAATTTATAAAATCATCAGCTGTTCTACCATATAGGGACAAAGCTGTGTGTAACCATAAACTTATATCAGACCATAACCTGTTTACTTCAGCACAACTCCAAAATAAATGTTCTACTGTCTCCACCTCTGCCTTGCAAAAACTGCACTTGTCTGTATTTACCAGCTTACACTTGTACAACAAATTATTTGTTGGTAGACATCTATGTATAAATTTAAATTGAAAGCTTCTTATTCTTTCATCCGAGGTACAGCTAACTGGTAACACATAGTACTCTTCCCAATTCTGTTCGGTAATTTCTGTATCTAAACTTTCAGACCACTTAACTTCGTTGCATTTACTAAACTTCAAACCTCTCAACAATATTTTATAAAAGGTGTTCACAACACGGTCTTTAGTTGAAATCAATAAAACGCTTGCGTGCTGTACAACTGTCAGTCTAAATCTGTCTTCCCGGATTTGTTGCTTCCACTCTTTAGGAATACATGAGATCAGACTATAGAAGTCAGCAAAATTGATTTGAATAGCATATTTGGTCTTAAATTGTTTCCAGTCGTATATATCACCTTCATCATTAATTAAATCATTAAAATAAATGATGCCCTTTTGGATAAATTCACCTTTACGTTTTGTTAAGTTATCATTGTTCAAAAAATAAGTATTCCACAGCGGCATCATTCTGTAGTCCTGTGTAGGCTGCAGTGCTTGCAACCGTGACCAAGCTCGAAATACCTCCGCCCAAAACGGGTTTGATAGTTGGTGATACTGTCGAGTGGATAACACATCTAATTCCCAGCACAGTTCTTTCTCCTGACAAACGAAGGTACAAAATATATCCTGCCAAGAGCCTGTCTTTTTAAGCAGTCTTTGTATCCACGACAGTTTTAACGCTTGCGTAAAAGTTTCAACGTGTGGAAGAGCAACACCTCCCTGCTTACACATCTGAGCCATGCGATTTTGCGATATTCTAGCTTTTTTTCTCCATATGAAAGAACGAATAATGCCGTTTATTTTGCAGAAAAACTTTCTATCCGGTGCTGGTAGCACTGATAAAACATGAACTAATTTCGGTAATGCTAATGTTTTTAACACCATTATTCGCCCTCTCAATGATAGATTCCTTTTCTTATAAAACTCCAGCAGGCTCTCAATTTCAACAAGTTTTCCGATGTAGTTAAGGTCGGGCATTTTCGTGAGATCAACATCGAATTTGATACCTAAAAGGGTAAAACTAGTGGCCCACGTGATAGGAGTATCCGGACAAAGTACTTCCTCTGAGTTTAAGTAATGTTTTACTTCCACGCTTCGACGGGGCTGAGAGCAGCAATGCGTCCTTGCCAACCACCCACTCGGCTACGTCACGCGGCTCGCAGGGTAGATCCCTACCATGCGCGGGAGACGCCATGAGGGCGGCTGACTAGACTGCACAGTGATCGGGTTGCTCCGATGAGAGGGTGCAGTCTTCGGGAAGCAGATTGAGTTGTTAGCTTGTGCATGTGTTAGTATTGCCGGTGTCTGTCTTCCACCATTGGTTTCGGACAGACACCGGAGCCTAGGTTAGTCTGGGGGTTTTAACTTCACTAGTTCTGTTCTAGTCTAAAATTGTTATTTTTCTTGCATATTAGGCTATATCCGTTTGGTATAAGGTTTTAATACATTTATCTCTATTTTCGGGGAACAAGCATACGTAATATATCTATCTCTTTTTTTATTCTGGATGATACTTAATTGTTAAATACGACGTGGGTTGGTATTGTTTGTCTTTTTTTTTAAATTGTCTTGATAAAAAAAAATCTTGATATCCATATACAGTAGTCAAATAAATTATATAAGTGATTTATTATATTTTATGATATTTTGCTGTTGCTGTCTTTCGGTTTTGGGTTGTAGTTAAATATTGTATTATAAAAACTTAATGGGTTATTTTCTTTCGTTATTTTTTGGAAAACTGTTCCTTTTTGTATCCTTAAAGTGGAGGCACGTTGAAAAGCAGTGTGTTATTGTTTCTGGTGCATCAATACAATATATACAGTTCGGAATATCAATAATTGTACAGTTATATAGATATCCAGGGGGGGGGGGGGGGGTTACCCCATCTGAATCGCACATTGTACGGATAACGATCCCCAAAAATTGCCAACAGCTAATGGCGAAGCTCCATGAATTCCTGGGTGCCAATCGCGGAGATCGAAAGAGGTACCCCCCCCGCTATTTATTGGTTGGTAAAAATTGATGGATGAATTTATATTGAAAGTCTGATAGCTGTTTGTCTATTGTGTATATGTAGGTGTAAACATTTTAACTATATCTAGTTGCTCGTGGAAAACTTTTTCCCAATTTGTGATTGAGATTGGAATCTTTGTTTTATTTTGAATTTTCTTATAAAGTAGTTAAAGTGTGAATTTATATATTTCTATTGTTTGTTCTGGTCCTATTTGTATATGGACATTTGATAGATTGCTGGGTCCTATTTGTTTCTTAATTATATATCTCCATTCTGTCTATATATACTGTCTATTATTTTTCCATATTTATTTCTGTTTGATTGTTTGTTTATTAAATTAGGAATTTCTATAAATTGATTAAATGCCATTAACTGGTTGTTTAAATTTTGATCTTCAGTTGTTAATATTCCTTTATCCAGAATTTCGGGATAAAAAAATTATATTTTGTTGGTTTCATATTTGGATTTTAAATATGATTTGTTTTAGTATGTCTTTGTCAATTTGTGGTATATTTTCTTCCGTGTAATGGAAAAAATTACCAGGAGTTTAGTACTTCTCTATAATATGTAGGTTTTCCTTTTAGGCTTTGGTGTATTGCATTGTAATTACTTAGTAGTATTTGTTTTTGTTAATAGTATTCTCTGTAGTATCCTAAAAAATAATTCGCTAATGCTTGCCATTTTTCTTCTGGTTGTGTAAACAGTTTTATAATCCAAATTATTCTTTGACGTGTTATTTTGTTTTTTATATTAATGCAATTTTGTCCTCTTTGTGTTTGTATTTTATTGGCTATTTTATTTAGTCTTTTTTCGTTCCAGAAGTATTCTATTAATATTTTTTTATGTGCCTAATCAGGTAATGTTATTACATTTGTGTAAAAGCAAATAATTAAAGCAGCTAATGAGTTTAATATTAATATCTTCCTTGGTATGTTAATTTTCTAAGTTTCCATTGATTTAGGATTTTCTTTATTTCGTCTATTTTTGGTCTCCAGTTGATTGCGTCTAAGTTATTGTTTCCAAAATAAATCCCTAATATTTCACTTCACGGAAATACATATTAACATAAACCTTAGAAAGTTATCGTGGGCAAACAAGATATTTTTAGATATTGGTTCTCCGATCCTAACACAGTCGTTATAAAAGTCAATTAAGGATATCGCACATTTATCTCAACGAAACCTGCATTTAGCGTGAGCAGCTAAACTAACTAGCATGTAGGCTTGTGGTCGTCGGGGTGGTCCAGAATTTTTGTTCAGAGACTACTTGTTTTTTACACCAGACGATCACGATCAAGACAAAACATTGCAGAATTGCATCCAAGTAAATTTACTTCCACAAAACATTTCTTCCGGGCATGAGGATTAAGCGACGCACTTCGATCGCAGATACAGTGCAGGACCATGTAATATAGAAGATGGTTAAAGATCCGTTGACCACAGACGTCAGAGCATGAATTCGCAAGACGAACGCTTTCTGCATGCATTGTGTTCTGTACATACAAACTTGCCATTGCGAGTGAAGTAGCAACGACCGAGTTATGATTCCATTAAGAATAAATAATTTAAGATATGTTAAACGATGATGATAACATTTTGACGAGTCTGGTAAACCTGATTCATTTAGGCCAAACTACTTTAAATAACTTCAGACTTCCGCTTCATCATTGTTCCGTCATATAGGTTATCAGAACAACAAGGGACCTACTCCTGGCTAGCTCTATGTACGCTGTACTTCCTTACGTCACTCGACAAAGACCTGCGTCAGGATACAATACATACTGGACTGATAGCGTAGCCTATTCTGCAGCCGTGTGATAATCTAAACCAATCTTTAACCTGCAGGCTCATTTAGTGATAGATGTCATAATGCGCCCAATCGCCCATGTGCGCTGGGCAACATAACAGTGTGTGTGTGTGGGGGGGGGGGGGTCGTGATGAAGCAATAAAGAATACGTACATGCCCCTTTAGTTGTTATTTCCGGGCGATAATGACCGTCATCCATTCTCTGCCTTCGCCTAAACAAATCTTGTGTACCAGGTGAGGCATATCTCAAGCCGTTTGTATCATATAACTTAGAAAACCTGTCTCAATGAATATATGGCTATATAGCGCCTGAATCCATAGCAGTCCATTCATAGTGGGCTTTCCATAGCGGTGTAACCATAGCAGGCTACCCACAGGTTTGAACGCACATGAGCTTATTTAAGGCATCGCCACGGGATAACAACTGTCAGTTTATATTTGATTTATATTTGAATATGTTATATGTAAATCTGCAATCGATTTTAATACATCTTGATTGCAATATAAGCTTAGTAACAATTTAATGCACAGATAACGGTCTAATTACGGACTGACGACCTTGACACATGATAAAGGCAATATCCAGAAGGAAATATCTGGTGTATATAGATAAATAACATAAAACATTCAACAATACCAAATTGTGTATTCCTCAACTCCTTCAAAGTTCCCTCACTGTGAGCAACATACGTACAAATCCCGTAATTTTGGAAACTATTATTAAATACCATGCATACCAACAAACGCATTACATCAACACGATATCAGGTTACAGGTTCTGAGCGCTGGTGTAGCAGGTGAATGGTGAAAGTTTAATGTCATTCAATCAGACCTTGTATCGGTTCAAATTGACAACACAACCACACGCAACTATAAGGACACGAACGTTGTGAGACTCACCACAGAAATCGCAGAAATGACGTGTAACACTCGGTCACTAAGAGAAATGTCAAGTAATCACGTATTTTGATACAATCCAGCTCTCTCTGAGACCATATTACCCAGGGGCGTGTGCAGGAATCCTTGAAAGGGGGGGGGGGAGGAGCACAATAAAAAAATTGACGACCGGGGGGAGGGAAGAGGGGCAAACTGGTTCCATTATGCGACTATGGGGGTTGGGGGGGGGGCTGAACAAAATTGCGACCAAGGGTTCCATTTTTTGACGACCGGGGAGGGGCACAAATTGTGAAAGGGGGGGGGGGCACAGATATACTGAAAGGGGGGGCACGTGCCCCCTATGCCCCAGCCCCTACTGGACACACCCATGTTACTTTACTGTCATCTTCTTAATCTCGCAGCATCACAGTGTTGTTGTTTTTTGCTTTAAATAATGGTCCTAAATATAATGTTTTAATGCTATATGTATTTTTTTAATTGCCATTTGACTTATAGTTATATATATCTTAAGCACGTAAATAATGTTCAATAATGTAGCTATGTATGAACTAGATGTACCAGTATATTGTACATGTATGATGGATTAATAACAGCATTTCGGCATTAAATATCACGCGTCACACCAAGAGCTGAATTGTCTGCTGATGATGAAAAGGCCAAGGCGAGAAAGACACACGGGAATCAATTCACCATGACAACCGTCTGTGGCCGATTCTCATCAACTTGCACTGCACTGAAAGTATCTTCGTGTCCTCATTATTTCCATATACCCTCCATAGCTAGGCCTACCATTCATCCATATCATATATATTCGACTGAAACCATTTTAGGATTGCACTAGAATTTGTGATGGAATACCACTTGTATAACCCAGGCCCAATAATACGACGTAATACGATAGAATTACGAGAGTAAGTTTTTTTTTCGCGTCAATGCTATATCTGGCGCTGGTGTATCGTTGTACTCGAAGCACTACTATGTGTAAAATATTGTCACCACATGACAATTTAGCGTTAGTCTTTTTCTTACCTAAAGTTGCATATCGAGCTCTTTCCCACCAAAACTAAGCCCATGCGACATATATAGGCCTATCACAATTTGCAGAAAACTCGATTGTTTCTTTCTATAAATGACGAAACCTAATAAACATCGCCATTTCGGATGTGATGTGGCAAACCTGTGGTAAATTTATATCACGGGCAAAGCTAACAGAATCTATTTGGCAGTCGGGTATGCGTGGAATATAGACAAAGGAAATCTTGGATGATTCTTATTTGCATCTTGCACTTCTTTAGTTTGGCGTGAAAGAGCTCGATATGCAACTTTAGTTGGAGAAAAAACACATACTGAATGGATACACCCATGTTGATCAAGATGTTCCCATCCCATATCTCGTTTTGGCTGCAGTGTACAAACAAATGCAACAACCATTAACATACTCAATACATTTTGTCATTAAGAATATTAATAGCACAAATTTTGACATCAGCATTTAAATCCTGGTCGGGAGTAGGGGGAGAGAGCCACCGGAACCAGCTTACGTCGCGTCCTCCGATAACTGCGACCTCTGGCGTCGAAGCTCGCGCAGCGTTCGCTTGCGCATGCTCCGACGTTGTTTGTCCTTCTGCACGCGTTGGTATGAGGTGTGGCCCAGCTGGTAGACCCTGTGCAACGTGAGGAAAACCCCGCACAGACCAGCCCCCAGACTCCAGGGAGTCGTCGTGTACAGCAGATATGACTGTTCGATGATATCGTTCTTCCACTCAAAGAAAATGAAGAACAAGTGAGTCTTTGTCTCATTCTTGGGCCGCCTGTCCATGAAACGAACCACGCTGTACTGTAACAAAGCATGAACAGCTGTATAATATTTATTTATAATTTATTCCTCATGTGCGAACTACGTACTGAACCCGAAGAACTAGGCCGGAAGTACAAATGATCAACACGAATGGAGGCGGACGGTGTGGCCATCGGTGGAAGGGCCTTGAAGAAGGAATTTCCGCATATACACAATAAAGGAACCAACGATGAGGCAGATTACTTAGCAGCGTCACCACTTAATACCCAAGGATGAACGGTGACGTAATTTAGTTAAGCCCCGTTGAAAACTATTCGAACAGCGTCGGTCTAAAGACTTTGTTTTCTTGCGCACCGGCTGGTAAGGGGCTTCTCTCATGGGTGAGAACGACGGAGGAGGCGAGGCCATTCATGGGTAGGATATATGTCTATCATTTCTTCCTTCTTCCACCCACCGCCGGGCGGGGAGCAGCAAATAATAACGGGCTTCTGACAAGGGGACCCTGATCATATATAGAGTTTGGTGGGGGGGGGGGGGGGTGTAAAGTATCGAAGTTTCCACTGCATGAGGGAGATCCACAAGCTTAGGTGCTAAACAGGCTGAGCTGCTTAGCAACACGTCGTCGGTTTGAATCCTGGCACGTGTCATCTGTTTCACCCAACCCCATTTCATTGTCTCGGGGAGGTTTCTTGAATCAATTAAGTCTATTCATGCACCAGAGCGGCATAAAACATTTCACTTCATTTTTTCGCTCCCCGCGCTGCCCGTCTATCCTGACCGGCGCGGAATGATTCATAACTTCTGCCTTAAAAGAACCAGTAAATGGATTATTTATTAAAGGAAACCTTTGTCAAATCCCTTTAGGTAAACATTTTTCCCAATGAATTGTTTGACCTTACCTCGACCTTAAACTCTGTGTGCTTCGTGTCATCCATCAAGTATGTTTCGGACAATATGAGCTTAATCCACATTCGCAGTTCAGCCGAGAGGGCGAATGTAGGCATGTAGCGGTGAAAGTCTATAAGTTGATCAATACGGGTTGCGCTGTATAACACAGTAATAACAGATAACAATAGATTAATCATCTAGAGAACTGCACAGGATCATATTTGGTTAAATACGATGATGCTTTGGTCAAAATATATACAGCAATGTAGTTTTGTGAAGTATAAAATGATTTACTGAAGCACGTGGTTAGCTGAACCGGAAAGATGTTTGCAAACATAATATATAAATATATACATGCGTTGTCGTAACAAGGAAACACTTAAATGCGCGCTCAATGGTTCGAATAATGTTCTCCTTTAGAATATCATTTAATTACATAAAACAAGATGCATTAATTAATAAACACGGCCGGACCAGATTATTAACGTGTCTTTACATATACATATTTTTTACTCTCTTTTTGTTTTACCACTATGCTCCATCGACTCTATAATCGGTCACGTCTCCCCCAATGCATGACGCAACCAGATCGTATGACCACTGGCAATAGACCGATCCAGGCTGTCAATTATTTAATGACGTCACTGTTGCTTTTATCCAATCATGTGGTGAAAAAAAGGTCTTCCACGTGCGGTATGTCGGACAAACAAAGCAGCGTGTCACTTTGTTGTCACTTTCTCAGTGAGTACTGCTCACTTGTACCTACTACCATCAGCTATGATTGTCAATTTCATACGCACGCTCATAGAAAAAGGACTCAAGCGTGGGCGTGGCTTAGTGTTGGAGTGCGGATCGGTCTATTATAAGCGGCTCACCTGCTATTGAACTCGTCAAAGCCCGGAAAGACAAAGTAGCTGACGGTAAAAAAATCTCTCGTGGGATCCTCCAGCGAGAAGTGAAGAAAGACGGCCTCCCTGCTCTTGAAGCTGGTGGGTCCCCGCACCACCAGGGCCTCTCTCCCTATGCCAGGGTAGTGGGGATCCTCGTAGTGAAGCTCAGTGAATGAGCAATTCCTGTGAGTAAGATCCAGCTCGGTCAAGCTGACTTGAAGACGGGGAGTCGCAGAGGGGGAGGGGAAAGAGATACAAAGACGGCAGCTGCAGTGAGTATAGATCATTTTTTGGTCGCATGCGATTTACAGTAAAACATATTGATGACATAGTGTTTTTGTGTCATAGGCGTTCTTGCCTCGCATAACCTCACCTATAACAACAACTCAAATGGACGCAATTTGCGAACCCCACTAGCGATGACGTCACCGTAAAATTAACGTATCCTTTAAAATAAGCATGGGTAGACCATCGTGTGAAATCACCCAGTTCCATTTCTGACTAATCTACTAAAATAGGTCATTATTTGAAAACCGCCAGCTACTTAAGTATCTTTGTCGGCGGCCACCAACACAAGATATTTTGTTTCAAAACAACTCATATTTACCATGTAGCATAAACCGCTTGATGTGGGCGGTGTTCACTTTACCTTTAGACTTGACCACATTGTTATGGTAGTGGTGACAAGCCAGGAACTTGGCTCCCCCAGGGTACACGGCGATACCTGTAAATATAACGCCCCAGTATGTACACGGAGATACCTGTAAACATAATACAACGAATACAAATTAGATCTAGTCCATTTTTCATGTTAGAGCCCATGAGATTGATTATTGTAGTAAATGCTAAGCCTGAGTCATACGTCAGTTATGCTGAAACTAGGGTTCGCTCTAACATAGACGAACGACCAAAAAGGTATTTGGTGGTGTGCAATTAAATATGGGGGATGGGGGAGGCGGGTGAACTATTTTAGAGAGTTGCCATTTATTGTAAGCAATGCGAATTAATTAAAGAACAAAAGTCGTATTTAGGATCGGGTAGAAGTAAATTTAAAGAATGTAACGCGGCGACCCTGGACTAACATTGAGCTTAAACAGAAACTCCTCGTGATGCTACTCATGTTGGAAGAGGTACCAGCTAGAGTGCTCATTTGTCCATCATTCTACCGTTCATTGTACTGGTCGATTATAAACCGAATCAAGACAACTCATGCTTTAACTGGTCCCTGCCCCCGTCGGTCCTGCTCATTAATGAGTCATAGTACGCGAGCAATACTGAAACAATGCCCCCCCCCCCTCTTATAAGATGTTGAGCTCTTTTTTCCTACCGTTTTTCTAACCTATGAGACATCACTGTCCACTCGATAGCAAAGATAATAGTACACCAAGATAAGTCATACGGCGACTTCCTTGTAATCGTTCTCCGGTGGCGCCCCCAAGCGGTGAGCGCGTAGTGTTGCACAGAACCGCCGTCGACAGGCATCCACTTCAAGATTTTTCTGCCATAAATTGCGCGAATTCACGAAAGAAATGTCCAGGACAGGCATTCTTCAGATTCCCGAAGGAAAAGGAAAGGTAAGACCGGCTTCTTGCGTTAATTTATCAGTCATTGATATCGTGCATCGTTTATCACCACCACAATTTCTGATAATTATCTATTATGGCCCATATCGAAGCGGGCGGCTCATGTGAGCAAACCAAGTCAAAGATCTATCGTTGCCACTATCTATAACTCAAAAATTCTAGAAGACAACAAGCTCTAAGTGCCGGCTAATGCCTAACGAATGTGTAATGAGGTGTCCTTATCGATGTCCTGGGGTTTGAATAAAAATTGGGTGAACTCAGACCATATAGTATTATCATGGACCTACTGCCTTGGCCTGGGTGTCCGGCTCCCGGCGTCTGGTTACCTTTGACAGAGATAGCCAGACCGGGGGAAATGCTTATGTTTATAAGCATTTGCATTTTTAATATTTTTTTCAGTACCTTTTAGATGCGAGATGGGTGGTCAATGCAAGAAGGAAAGACTTGTTCAATAAGTCCAGTAGGCCAGGGGCGAATCCAGCGGGGCCGATCCGGCCCGGGCCCCCCTTTTAGGACCGAAATGCATACCATTCAACATATACAAACCAAAACCGCCCCCTCCCCTTATCCAGCATATCTGGATCCGACCCTGAAAGCAGCCCCCCCTATCCAGATTTTCGGGATCCGCCCCTGTGGGCCTATCCTTATCAGCTGATGTAGTTTATATTCTTAGAAGCTGCTTATGTCTGAGAGTTTCTGTAGAAATGAACAATCTTGTTGATGTTCGTATTTTTGTATTAAAAATATCAGTCGGTTGAGCATGGCTTTGTTGTTTTCATTCATATCTAGGCTTAGAATATATCTCTGGGCGCATCTAGGAATTTTGAAGCGGAAGTGGTGGGGGGGGGCGTAAAAATGGCAGCACATGTCCACCGACGCGACATAGAGAGGGTCAATGGAAAGAAGATACCCTCCCAAGCCGATTCTAAAGGTGAAATACCCCTTCCGAGGTGAAAAAAAAGGGTGTGTCTTTAACGCGGAACACTCCGAAACCCAGCAATGTATTACGCCCACCCCCACCCCCACCCGTCCTGAACACCGCGAAACAGAAACTTGTCGTCATTCAATGCGCGTTGTATCCATGGCAACGAATTCGCCAACTGCCACCACGACAGTTGGTGCGATCATGTTGATCTTTGAAAGTAGCAAAGATATAGGGCATGCAAGTGAATCTCGTTTTATGTGTGCGATACCTCACGAGATCAGATTTTGGGGACAACGGCGTTATATGCGACCTTAATTTTTCACTGCGCAACTCACTCGCTCCCTGCTTGACGAATCAAAACGCTGTCATTCTAGTCACGATTTAAGACGTGGAACCAGGCAAACTGCGCGGTGAGCGAGGGGAGAAAAGGGTGGGTCCCTTCTAGACCTGTATGTAACTTAAATAAGCACCTGTTAACTATCTAGTGACAATATATTGTTGAAAGACACTTTGAACTTGTATTTTCCCGTATCAATAACTGCGGTCAGTAAGCTTGGCGCAGTACAGCCCGCTGAATACCCAATATTTGTGCTGGCCTGACTGTGTTGCCGACGGCCGAATTACAGATGACAAGCGGAATAAACCATAATTGGCGAAAATGGGGAAACGGCTATTGTTTTCGACATATCGATTTATCCAATGTTTCTCATACTGCTGATGCATATGGGTGATTTTATGAGCAGATATGATAGAGCCACTTGAGCTCAATACTACTTAATTGTTATTTTACCGCGAATGATTTTATTACAGTTTTGTCCAAATCAAGAAATCAATTATGACGGCTTTGACTATTTAAATAAAGCTTTAATTAGGAATAACATTGTAAAATTAAAAAAAACCAAATTAACTGTATTAACTTAAATATTGTGACATTATATAAATCTTCAATCATGCCCTTTGTATTTAGCAAATATTTGATGTCAAATAATGTGTACAATTTACTTATACATATTTGTCTGAGATATATATTACACATAGATATATATCTAAGTATATGGGAAATGATATGTCTTTTACATATTTTTTAATCTATGATAAAAAAATTCAATTTGTCAAATCTTCGTTTTTTATTATATTGAAATATTGTTTTTTGCGAGTCAACAATCAAGCTATTTTTGGAAATAAACAAACAATTCAAAACAAATCTATGAAGAAATAAAAATATTAACAGACTGCATAAACTTTTAGAACATTTAAAGAAAATTAATGAATTTGCCAATGTCATGAATAATGTTTGTCATCACAGAAAATAGATTGTTATAGCCTACTGAATTGTAATGTCCAGTTATATTTTAAATGTTGTAAACTGGTGTTTTCAAATAATGGAACATATGTTATAATATATACTATAGCAACCGCGCAGAAGTCTGAAAAAATGATTATACAACACCAGTTTATTTATTATGACACACAGAATTTATTGGCAAAGCAATATGTCTTGGTGCTCTTGTCACAACTGTAGCTAAATGTTAGAGAAAAGAATAAAAGTAACAATATGTGCCATATATATTGATGATTAGTATCATTTTATTGTGATGTTTATACTGGTTAAATGAAACTATATATATATAAACCTGCCAAGATGTTTAATGTTACTTGAGTCCTTACGTGCTACTTGTTATTATGGATATTTTTCCTAATTTTTTTATTTTTATTTTTATTAATATACTATATATATGTACATGTATATAATATGTACATCATATGTATAGACCTCAGGACAACAGTGCCAAAAAGGCGCAATTTAATCAAAATTAAGTCGCACAATCTAAAAAGGACATCTTATCATTACAGAGTTATGCAGCATTAATTTCAATGTAGATTTTAATTTGCAAATGTCATGAATAACTTTTGTCACCCAGGGCTGATTTAATGTGAAACAAAGTTGATGATTATTATATCCTATTAAACCATATAATGTCCTATTTTATTTTAAAAGTCATAAATTTATCTTTTCTTCATTTAAATTGATGGAACACAATCTAATACAATATACCGGTAGCAACTGAGAGATTTGAAAAAGCTTATATGTTATATTTATTACGGTACACAGGATTTATTAACCAAGGAATGTGCCATTGTCATTATAATGATTGATTTTTTCTGTTTATGCTGGTTAAATAAAACTGTTTCTATATATAATATTATATAATAATACATTTAATAATATTACTGAATTCCTTATGGGTTAATTGTTATCAATATTTTTAATAGTTTGTTGTTCTCTTCTTTCTTTATTATATGTTTCATGTTTCATCAGGAAAAAAGTTGCTATGAAAAGTGTAATTTAATCAACTTAATTGGACAACCTTAAAAGGAAATGTTATGAATTTGATGAAGTATGAAATATCTCATTTTTTGTACCTTCAGTTTGTTTTTGTATCTGCTACATCTGAAATACTTGCAGATTTTATTTTATGCCATATGTTGTCAACCTAATTAAACTGATATGATAGAAGCAAATCCAATGCAAAGAGACAAAAAGAAACTTTGATTTATTATCATCATGTTTATGCAGTGTATGAGCAAAAAAGTAGTCAATCATGAAGGTCATACACTGAATAATTATTGATTTTGTATGTTTGCATTACAGATTCCGGATGAAAATCTCCATATATTTAAAGATGCCACAATTTTTTAATAATTTTTGTTTCCTTGTGTGTTTATGTCAAAAGTAGCAAAAGAAAGTGTAATTTAATTAATCAAAATCAAAAGGAAATATTACAATTAAAGATTTATACAGAACTAAAGCTATCAGTAAGCTGAACGTAGACACATCAGCTATACAAATTAATAATATCAACACAAGTGGCCACCTATAAAAATCTAAACACTTTTTGTTTTATAAATTAAGGCTTAATTCCACCATTCCCATAAAGAGGAAGCATAGATTATCTATTTTTGCTAGCATATTTGAAAGGACCCGTTAAACTGAGGTATGACTGAAGTCAACTGCTTCATGTAAATACTTCTTTGGATATTAAGTTTGCCGCACAAGTTTAACTTAGATCCAGATCATTATACCGGTAAGCCGATAAGTACATGTAAGCTGGCTCACTCTGTGGAAATGGAAAAGTACTGGTCTATTTTGTGGTTCTCATGAAACTGTTTGTCAAAATACCCATCAATACTATGAATGTAACACAACGGAAGCAATTTAGAAAGATAATGTTAACACAGTAAATTTACAACGTTGTTCTTTTGAAATTTGCCTATTTGAATGGTAGTTGCATTCAGGATTGAAAAACTGTAATTTTGACGGCAAAGGCCGTCGATACCTGTCACTCGATCACTCAAGATCAGTGTAAACATTGGGAAATCATCTACCTGTTGTGCGCCAAGTTAACTGAACGTGGCCAGTATTTTGGAAAATGACATGTTCAAAGTGTCATCTACCAACATATCGACACGAAAAAGTTAACAGTTCTTTATTTAAGACGCACGAAAGACGAATTGCGACCCACCCCTTGTTTGCCTGGCTGGCCGCGCAGCTTGCCTGGTTCCGCGTCCTATGTCGTAATTAGTATGACAGCCCTCTGCGCGCGGTATCCATTGTTACGCAGGGGGCGAGTCAGGCTGCGCACTGAACAAAAAGCACGTGTTCGTTTGTTTGTCCCCAAAATCCCAGGCCGGAAGTAGAACCCGCGAGAACTGACATGCCCTATTAGTACACCAAGATAGGTCATACGGCAAAAGCCCATTGTAAAATGTGTAATGTGGCGAGTAGTGCGAGTAGTGCGAGTAATTCCCAATTTGGATCAATTGGGAATAATAGACATAAGAATCGGTAAACTTCGAGTTTTCATTATTAACGTTTTTTTCTGCTGTGCTGCGGGGGCTGAGCGCGGCCATTCGCTGATTCGGGCTGCACATGCCATGGTTCTTTTTCAGTGGATTGACCCACCAACCCAGGGGCGGATCTAGGAATTTGCCAAGAGGGGGCGGTTGCTCTCTGAAAACTTCCGACCGGGGGTGTGGAGTGTGCTGCTGTCTGAAAAACTTGCGACCGGGGGGGGGGGGCGGGCGGAGATGCTCGGAGAGGCCGACTTTCACAGTGTAAGTTCAGGTGCCCGTAACCCCCCCTCCCCCTAGATCCGCCCCTGCATCCCATATAGCAAATAGAATATAAAGTATAGAGTCACCAGTGTAGGCAAAAAGAGTCATGCACAGAGACACTCTTGATCAAGGTTGTACACATGGACCAGTCACGACTCAGTTGAGTCACATTTTTTGGCTACACATAACGGTTCATATTTCTTAGCTTAAAGCTACATGTGGAGCTGGCCGTTGCAACGCCTGTACCAAAATAAACATGAACAGGAAGTGTTACCTTTGACCACAAGCAGTGTCAACGGCCACCGGCAAAGAAAAAGTGGCGCTCCGGATGCTTCTATTGTCTCATATAATTTAGCGCTTGGGCCCCCTGTCGGTGGCACCGGTAAACGACTTGTGTACACACGTTTATGATGTTTCAAATCAGCACAAGTTTTCATTTTTGGGGCGGACAATTCATGAATTTGAAATCTATTGCTCATTGGCAGATAATTGGTGAGCGATATGGTAGGTGTTTATTGTCTGTTAGGAACCTTAAGGCCTTAGGTTTGTGTTCTTACACGCAAATTTGGCATTCAAAAACAGCGAAACAACTCCACATGCAACTTTAACATGCCGTACGAACCTAGGGCCTATATGGCTATAAGTTACCTAGTGGCTATGCCTAGTCTATGCTTTTTATTGTCAAATCTGATCGATTCCCCCATTTTCAGATAAATAGCCTAGAACTATCTAAGCTGAACGTATGTCTACTAGATATTTTCTTGATTTCAGAAAATACAGTTTCTTTTTCTTATTCCACGATAATTCATAACTTACATCTTTTGAGTTAAGAAAGGGAGTTTCTTACTTTTGAAGGGATTTTCTTTTTTTGAGAAACCTAAGTTTATTATCGGCGAAAATAGTTTCTGTGCAATTTCTTGACTATAGAAAAATATTTTCTGATTTTTCTTAAGCTGTATTGTGTCACTCCCTAGAAAATTAAAGTTTCTTGTTTTAAGAAACAAATTTTCTTTCTACAAGAAAATAACGGAGTTTGTTAAAACTAAGAAAATATTTTATTGTTCTGGAATTCTTAAATTTCTTTTTTTAAGGTTTCACATTTCTTAATTTTCTTTTTGCCAAGTGAGGGATAAGAAAAGTTATCTTGTGTGGCTCCGTATAAATTTTTCTCAATTTAAGTATTGGTTTCTCAAAATAAGAGTAAAAATTTTGGCAGTGTACAATACGAAGCGCCAGATCTTTTCCGTGCTGGTTATCTGCCCCTTCTATCAGAGATCGTATAGCATCTCACATAACCTCTGCTTCTATTCTGGACTATTCTGGCAGTCCCAAAACGTCTCTTATCACGCCAAACACAAGTGGAACAAGTTTCGCGCCTTGATGAACAGTATGTTAATACCGTAACGGAATTGAAACTGTGCATTAACTCTCATCATCAATAAACCAAATTCTCCGAAAGACTTTCGGCGAAATTAAATTCTTGGAAAACTAATTCTTTGTACTACACCAATATTTTGACAACAAATACCTTAGGTTACATTTATTTTTCAAAAAAAGATGCCTCGGGCTGAACCAAGATTCTGGACAAAAGTGCATGGGTCTGGGGAGACTGACCTGGAGCCGCGTACTCCTGCACCTTGTGGTAGTGTATGGATCTGACGGGGTTTTTCATGGCGGTGACCAGGTCCTGGATCATGGAGTAAGTGAAGACAACGCCCACCAGGACCAGGATGATGTAGAGGAAGGTAAGGAAGGCACGCATGCACCTCTTCCGGAGCGGGTCGTCCTCCAGGAGGTAGATATCCTCCTCATCGCGACTTCCGGAGTGGTTCCGGTCCCGGCCGCAGGGACACAGTCTCGGAAAACATGCCCGGATGATGGAAGCCAAAACGCTGGCGTACCTCCGCGCCTGCGTGCGCCTGCGCGGCCTGGCTGGCGGCGGCGGCGGCGGGGGAGGTGGGGGTGGGTCCTCGACCGGAACCATGGCGGTGACGGATGTGTGATCCCCGTCCGAGGGAGGTCTTGATCCCGGCGCCGCACGCAGACCGCCCAGCGAGCACAGCTTCCGGATGGTTAGTTCGGGATTTCTGGCGGGGGCCGCCGGAGGGGGTCCGCCGTTGGAAGGGTGTTCTCCGGAGCTCGAGACGCTGCCGGCATCCGGAGACGTGGAATGGAAAACACTGTCACGTGACCTGCTGTCGTGTGTCGCTCTGTCGCTGTCGAACTCGTCGTCGCTGACCGGCTCTCTGATAGTGACACTGCGCCGGAAGGGGGCTCTCTTCCATGTCTGCAACGCCCCGTGCGTCGACTGCGGCGGCGGAGGCCCCGGACCGGACCCCCGCCACGCCGCGTCCGGGGCGTCATCGTCTCTCAGCCCTCCCTCCCCCTCAGCCTCATCTTCCTCCCTTACCTTCTCGTCCAAAGATTTTGTGAATCTCGTCTTAAAAGGCCGATCAGTCCGAGATGTGTGCCTCTTTGGGGTTTTGAGCAGCGGTTCCATCGTCGAACGGTCCCCATCTGCCTCTCGCCGCAACTCTCGCGGGGCGGCGAAGGTATCGTTATATGGAGGAGGCCCCGACCCCTGCGAGGAACAGTCCTCCTCGTCCTGGCCCTCCGACCCCCGGGCATCGCGGCAGATAGGCGTGGTATCCATGGCGATGCTGCAGTCCGCGGTCCCATTGGTCACTGCGATACTTTCCGACGCCGTCGACTTCTCGTGATCATCTCGTCGCCGTGGGATATGATCTGTTGGGGAGGAGGCGAGAGAAGAGGATATGAACACACGTTAAGGCAGCGAGTCATTAACAATGCAGTTAATACAGCCTTCACGCCGCCAGGTGGCGGGGTCAGGCACGTGGGGTAACTTCATCCTACCCCAGCCCACTCCACCGCACCCCACCCCACACCACCCACCCTCCCGCCCGACTGCTGTCCCCGAGAAGGTGTTGGGCGCCATATTCCAGCAGCTGCCGGCCATCCTACGGGAACTGACACCCTCGCCCAAATGACCGGATGGGAGAGCGAGACACCAGGGGTCGGGTGATGTAGGGGTGGTGCGGAGGAGGGAATGACTTGGGTATAGGGTGGGGATGAGGGGAGTTAGAGTGGGGTGGAGAAGAGTATGACGGTATGTCCAGACAAGGGGTGGGGTGGGTGAATGGTGTACGAGGGGGGTGGTGGAGAATGGGGGCGGGCAGCAGCGGGTGATGATAGAGCTGCTGTTAAACGCCTCACCCAGCAGACTGCGCCCAAGGGAGCCGGCGAAGGACATATACAACGGAACTTGTTTTTTTGGCTCTGGTGGATGGTTCCAACCATTTCATGGAAGTAATACAGTCGGATCGAACGTTGTCATGCAGTGGGACACGGCCTCACGCTGGCTAGTCGTCGATATCACAGCAATACGGAATATATGAGATCATTTATCCATATTAGGGCGAATGATTTGTTCCAGCATAGTTTACGCATTACTCCCACCTAGTATTTACTACAATAATACACGCCATCGGTTGGCCCCTAATGCACAGACACCGTTGGCCATATGCTCATTATATGCCGTGGAATGCAAATTGAGCCCCACCTCCTGATTGACTCACCAAGCCACATGTCATTTGGCAGGTGCATGATCTACGGGCAAATGTTGCGTAATGATAGAAAATTGCATTCTAGTTTGAACATACTAAATTACTCCCCTCATTATCGCCCACAAATGACTCCCCATCAGTATTGGTTGCTGGAGGGATGTTGTCTGCAATTACGTCACTTCCGTTCCTGCGAGACCAGAAGTGTGATAATAATGATAACACAGGTATAGGGCGTTCCCTCTGCGCAGCCGCGAACTAGAGAACTGGCGCCCACGACCGTGCTGCGGAACGATGGATGGTTCGTACATCATATCGTCATTGTACCATGAAACTGATCCCTGGGGCAACGAATTGAAATGATCTAACGGCCATCGGCCCAGTAATATGTTTCTGTTTTCTGCCTTTTTCCGATATATGACATTTGTCGTCACAAGGCACGGGTACACGATAGACAATTACCTCGTTATATATAATAATCAGTTTATTGCCACAAGGACACACAAATTACATTCATTCAGTAATTTTTTACAATACATTTATCGTGACAAGAGCAGACGTCAAAGGCTTATTCGCTCATATTTGGTAACGTTTTTTGAGCTGAAAATTATTTGCAAGCAAGCTAACAAAGAAAGATAAGAGAAGAGTCAACAGTCAAATAAATAAACATAAAAGTATGTGAGCCATTGAATGTTACATAACGTCTAGCACAGCTAGCCACAGTAAAAGATAACACATATAAAGGCACAAGTCTATTCAAAGGATAACCTGTTTATTATGATACGTATAACTACTTTCTTAAACATGTATTTTGACGTGCAAAAATTAACCTTTCTCAGGCATTTATTAAATAAAAATCCTGGGACCAGTGGTTCGGATTCCGTTCTCAGATAGAGTACTCTTTGGCTCATGTACCCCCAGATGAGAAGACGCTCTTGTGTTATAACTGTGTACGTGCGACGTTGCAGTAAATATATCAGCGACAGCTCTGGGAATTGTACCTTGGTAGTAATTATACATAGTTATAACCATTTTATATTCATTTATGTTTGTCTGCAGCCCGCCCAAATCCGCTCAGTCGGGATATTTTGTAGCGGCAACCCGCTCTATGAACGCACATTTTTATAGCCCCCCCCCCCTCCCCCGGTCGCAAGTTTTCATATAACCGCTCTATATAGGGGGTATATTTTTCATCACAAATATCCGTTCCTTCAGACATCAAGGGCCACCTGCGCCCCCCCCCCCACCGAAATTTAATTTGAATGCATTTAAAATCTAATTCACTTGATAACCCATTTGATAACGATATCTGGACGTTTGCAAAGGCCAACAGAGTACCCAGAATGCATAGCATATATGCAGTGGCGCCTCATAGTAGATTACACCAAATTACGTTAGGCGAGGTCGTCTATATGGTGCACAGGCATATCGTCGTGGAACCTTTTCCGTGAATTAAAGACAAAGCTTTTGCTTATGCGAGGAACTTTATAGTGTGGAACACGAGTATATTTATTCTATTACAAGCATAATAAAATTGTTATTGCTGTAGATTGTTGTTCTATAGATTGTTGTGCTATAGATTGATCGTGTGGGTGATGAACACTATAGGCTATTGCTTCACGACCAACTAACTTCAGTTTCTCTATAGTCGTGGCGTTGCACGCAGCTCAGTGCACTGTTATACGAATCTGGTGGGGGGGGGGGGTATCTACAGTTATAAATAATTTCTTGAAATGGCATTGGTATGCCAGGGCTGAGTAGCCCTTCGCCATGCTCCCCGTTTGTGAGGGGCACCGTGTGGGTGGTGGAAAGGTTCTTAGCTACACGACGCATGGGCAGATAATAACCTCTCCACTCCCACTGGGGAGTCGATGGGGCTTGTGTGACGGCGAGGAGGTGGTCGCCATTGCGTTCTGAAGAAGGTTCAAGCACTCTCTGCCTGCTGCACTCCGCTACAGCCAACTCTGTAGCCTATTAGCCTACATCCGTAATCTCACTCACTAGGCGGCGCTGAGCTTCATATTTATAAATGTGTGGGAGGAATACACTGCTGAGACGAGCAAGACGAACTACATGAACCCAAATTGTTATTGATAACAAATAGATACATATATATAATGGTAGGCATACTGCTGACACGAACATAGAGTTGGTGTGCACGTATTCCATGTGGTGTCATAGATTCATTAGAAACTTCATTTCAAAATATTCCCCAGGCAATTGTTTTCACTTTTAGCCATAACCGAAGAACTGAGATGATTGATGTTATTTGTTAAGAAATTGGAGCAAAGCCTACTTTCAGGTTATATTGTTGTCGTTTCCCAAGCCATCCGGTGTAGGGATAAGCCTGGTGAGAGGGTGGGTGGGCACTGAGAACCCCGGGTATACGGGCACATGTGCACCCCTTCATCTTACAATAAAGAGCAAAAAAAAGCGAAACAAAAGCCAGTAAATAGGGTGGACATACAATGCATCTCTCTATCCCTTACAATGCCAATGGCCATTCCGATGCCCCTGTAAACCCCACCACTTCTAAAAGAGTGTTCGCTGTATCCGTCCTACATATGTGTGCAGTGTCTTGAATCTCAAGACATTCTGTGATAAAGATACTCAGCACCACTTTCATGAATATGGAGATTCCACTGTCCGTAACATAATGAGGAATTGGTCGCCTACGCATTGCCGGCTTTTCCATGACTCACCCATGATTTCACGACAATCAGGCACGGAATGCCAGGCGGTAAGTACTGATTTACGGCATCGCGAGAGCGCCTCCACTGCGGTGCGGACGTTTATTGCGATCACGTGGGCCACTGAATTTTATTACGGCTCCTCGACCGCTGCCATCTAGGTAACCGCAAGGAAACTGGACTTTTCCTTCCGAAAAGTACTTGATGGGTTCCAAGGGGGTTTGTGACCAAGGTGGAGAAGAGGGGTTTTTGTCCCATTTGCGTAGATGATATAAAGTTGGCTAAGTTATGCGATTTTTATGTTAATTTCGCCTGGCCTCATTCATTTGTGTTTTTTATTGACATTTTCAATATATTGCGACGAGTGAATATTGGAGAAATATATTATTCAAAATGTGCTATTAGTTAACTTGGATTGGATGCGATTGAAGACAACTGCATATATTGAAATACATTTATGTGATAGATATGTACATTATAGCAACTGACAAGATTAGGAAATAACATCGTCCTGTCCCTACGTCCGTAATGTAGATTTCATCTGCGCCGAACTATACACAAGGCCCAGATGAATCTGGTGCTTACAGCATGTCAGTTTCATCGCCACAAAAGTGACAATCATCTTTATTTACGGACTCTGTGCCGACATCTGCAAACTTTTCAAAATTTGCGAACAAACAGCTACGGATTGATCGTGTCTTAATCAGACACGAACAATTGTTCTGGGTGGGCGGCTAGTCAGCTGTCTAAGCAGAACATCAAATCAAATCAAACATAAAAACAATCTTGGCCATGGGCGGCCAATAAATCGACCAATGGCGTCCGAGGATATTTAATCTAATTCGAGTTGTCGCACGTGTCATCCACATTCCTGTAATTCAATTTGTGACAATTAGACCCAAAGTCCATGCCAGCCCTTCCCTCATTGGCGGCATGCCGGGCTAATGAACCTGTAGAAGTAATGTCGTGTGGGACTATTTGGCAGATGCGGACAGACAAGTCAATGGCGGCAAGTGGTAGACTCTCCCACAGCCCCACCACCGCGCACACCATGAGTGAGCGCGCCACGCAGTGGGGGGCTGTGGAGGAGACTGCGGCAAGAGGTGGACTCTCCCACAGTTCCAGCTCCGCGCGCTCCCTGAGTGAGCGCGCCACGCAGCGGGGGGCTGTGGAAAAGACTACGGCGAGTGGTGGACTCTCCCACAGCCCCACCTCTGCGCGCTCCATGGGTGAGCGCGCCACGCAGTGGGGGGGCTGTGGAGGAGACAGCGGCAAGTGGTGGACTCTCCCACAGTTCCAGCTCCGCGCTCTCCCTGAGTGAGCGCGCCACGCAGCGGGGGGCTGTGGAAGAGACTACGGCGAGTGGTGGACTCTCCCACAGCCCCACCTCTGCGGGCTCCATGAGTGAGCGCGCCACGCAGTGGGGGGGCTGTGGAGGAGACAGCGGCAAGTGGTGGACTCTCCCACAGTTCCAGCTCCGCGCGCTCCCTGAGTGAGCGCGCCACGCAGCGGGAGGCTGTGGAAGAGACTACGGCAAGTGGTGGACTCTCCCACAGCCCCACCTCCGCGCGCTCCATGAGTGAGCGCGCCACGCAGCGGGGGGCTGTGGAAGAGACTACGGCGAGTGGTGGACTCTCCCACAGCCCCACCTCTGCGGGCTCCATGAGTGAGCGCGCCACGCAGTGGGGGGGCTGTGGAGGAGACAGCGGCAAGTGGTGGACTCTCCCACGGTTCCAGCTCCGCGCGCTCCCTGAGTGAGCGCGCCACGCAGCGGGAGGCTGTGGAAGAGACTACGGCAAGTGGTGGACTCTCCCACAGCCCCACCTCCACGCGCTCCATGAGTGAGCGCGCCACGCAGCGGGGGGCTGTGGAAGAGATTACGGCAAGTGGTGGCTCCAAAAATGTCGACCTGATGGGGGATCACTGATTATTAAAGTGGTGGGGGGCACAAAGATCCTCGTTTCCCCCCATCATATATGCATTGAGCGGCACGCCCCGGCCCCCTCCCCCCCTCCCCCCCCCCCCCCCGCTTTCTCTTACCTCCACTCCCCATGCCCCGCCATCGGGTTATCCTGCCAGTGTTGTATGATGTCTCTTCCTGGGATGAAAGTCGCCGGGCTTATTATGGCCTTGTTGCTAGCTTAGTTTTCTTGTAAAATGTAATATATCTCACGGTTTAATCACACCGACGGGTGCCATGTTTACATTACATGAGGCGAAGGGCCTTGTCCCTGTATAGGATTAACGGTTCGATGTACATTTGTTTCGCATAAAGTGGTGTATGATTGACGTCCAGGCTGGAGATTCTGACCGGGTGGAGAAAGCCCAAGGGGAAGGCTGGTTATTACCAACCGTCCAAATGATGGGGATATTACCGCCACAAATGGAGATACTAATAATGAATATTTATGTCGTCAAGATATCTTATGCATAATGAAATAGCTCCCAAGAGAGCATAGAGTGGGCGAAGAGCGATCCGCAGCGAATACCGCAATGGCGGGGAAAAAAGATACACCTCCACTTATAATGCCTCCATGCTAAGGCGGCAGTGGGCCGTGAGGCTGAGTTGGCCAAGGGGGTATATAGCGGCGAAACTGACTCATGACCCAATAACCCTTGGACCGGCAGCCCGCTGTGCCTTCACCCCCCCCCCCCAAACCCCTCCCCACCCCACGCCACCCCTCAGCCAACCCCACCCCATCATGTCATAGCCATGCAACGTAGATAGGTCATAAAAGGGATGCAGATGAGCTGAGGAATGGACTCTGTGGGACAGAATGGCCACTCGGACCCGCGCCCCCGGGGCGCAGCCATAAAGAGGGTGAGACATCGGGGTGGTGACAAATTGTTCATTGCCTGAGGTGGCGAGGCACGCGGGAGGAGAGAGTAAGGGAAGGGGTGGATAGGGGGGGCGGGGGCATGTGGGGCCCCGCGGACCATCATATCCCCCACCACTCCCACCACACCCACGGGTATGGCCTTAGCGGTATTATAATACAATAGCGATTTTCATCTCGATGATATTACGAGATACAATGGTACTGCACTAGCGCACGATCGCTGTACACCAATTCCCACATACTCTGCCTCTTTGTAAACTACAACAACGTTAATATGCCAATCTCCAAACGCTACCCACTGGTAGACGTAACGTCCGGAGAAATTCTACACACGAGTCAGGCGAAGGCTCTCAACAAAAGGTTAATTTATGTGTCTAACATTGTACCAGCGTATAATTATATCGATGTTCGCCGCACGCCTCACACACACGCCGACCTAGTGGGCCAGCTAGGTTTCCATGTCATAATAGAACAGTTTTATGCTGAACCGGTTAATTTACATGACTCTGACTGCAGAACAGCTTAAACTGGAGCTCGTATTTACATTTATCCGTGCACGGACACATGCATAACGGCATAAACCTTACATCGTACATAATTATAAGCATTTCCATAGGATTACTTATTATTAAAACTACCGGACTGACATAAATGCGCACTATAGAAAATCCATATATAGGCCTAGTCCCTGTCCAAATTGTGATGGCGTGCAGGGTGTGTATTCAGGCAGTGGACAAATCCCTCCCCCCCCCCCCCCCCCTCCCATCATTATACATTTACAGCCTACTTTATTATAATCACCGAACTTGTCCTCTTAATCAGGTGTGTGAGTGTATACATGTGCTTTCGTGCTTGTGTGTGTAACCCACATACATGTGTTTGCTCCAACTCTTGCAATGCTCCCTATAGACACGTACACGGTCCTAATTTAATGATACCGCCTGTTATATTCAATACGATGCATACAATGCTCTATCCGCACTAGTTCGGAGTGCATGATATAATATGCTATTCACTCACCAGTATCAGTAATACAGTCCTATGAGGATTATATCATATATATTTGTATCCCTGTGTGATTCTACATTCCTCCAGCGTTAGTGGGGAGATGTCCTTTGATTGCCGCGCTTGCGCAACGGTCCACTAATTAATGTCCTGGGCGGCTTCGCTCTCCGACTAGCGGGCCGGGGGGGGGAACACCAACATCCGGGGACTCATGCGTTATCACTCTCCAGCCAAACACCAGGGGGGGGCGACCACGTCCTTTCGCTGTCCCTGGGGGTGTTAGCTTTGTTGATATATGGACGTGCCCCCACGCCCTCTACCTACTCCACCCCTCTCCTCTTTCTCCTTCCCTTACCCCCCAGACCCCGACGTCAACGAGTCCCCTCCCCAACCCCCGCCCCACCCTCGCGCCCATGCGGAACTCACATGGAATGCTGATAACAGACCGCAAGGTGCAAGGCTGGTATTGAAAACAACAACAGATCCATGTCTTATTGCTTCCAGGGGAAATAAAAAGGTGTCCTTGACTCAATTCTACCGCCGGTAATACCAAGGCCCCTATGGCTCCCCATCGCATGGGACTCACAACAGGACCCAGCCAAGGCCTTGAGACAAGTAAAGGGTAATACCCAACGAGATTCGCATACAACGCCTGCAACAAGTGACCTCGGAGGAGCGCTTGATTTCAATTACTCCGGCCAACGGCATGAAGTACACTGGCGCCACCAACCGCCCGTCCAGAACACCAAACGAACTTCTGTCTGATCAATTCGATAAGAAGAAGCTTGAAAAACGGCTAAACAATTACTCATTGGAGAACAACTCCGGTGATTATGTGGAAAGAGTACACTCTAATGGTAATTCACATCCACTACTTGCATTAATGACACAGAATTGGATTCGCTCAAAAGTGGTTGTTTATGTCAGTATCTTACCTTCCTCCACTTACCTTCCTCCACATTATCTGTCTGATGTACTACTAATTCTTGACATCCCGCTTCCCGCTTCGTCCAAGATTCCTTCCCACTTTCCAATTCGTCCACCTCAAAGATTCACCTCAACCATGTGAACCGTGACGTTGAGTTGTATAGTTCATTAGTTGCTTCTCTTACTGCGCAGCTGGAACATAGTCTCCAAGCAACGCACCCTGGCGGCAGATGTGCGCGAGGAAGCTGTAATGATCGCAGCGCCCTCTAGCGCCGGCGTCGCGCGGACAAGGGTGGCTCGTTAGGCCCTGGCTGGGAGTGGCGGGGGGAGGGGGGGGGGGCTGTGGGAGGGGGAGGTAACGGACGACCACGGATTGGAACCAGCCATCGGGGGGCAGACAGAATATCTTATAATTACCATTCATACTCCAACAACCTATACGCCTGTACATCTATCTCTGCCATCTTGCCTATTTCTCTGTATTTGGTTCTTCCCCTTTTTCTCCGCTTCTCTATAATATATATGTCCCTCACTCTCTCCCTCCAGGGTCGGATGTAAAAGGTGGGGGCGGTTTCGAGTAATGGCCTAGCTTTTTGGTTTTCATATGTTAAATTGTATAACTTTCGGCCCTAAAAGGGGGGGCCGGGACCGGGTCGGCCTCACCCTGGATTCGCCCCTGCTCTCTGTCTCCCCCTCCCCGCCTCGCTCTAGCTACCACTCTCTCTCTCTCTCTGCCTCTCTCTGTCTTGTGTCTTGCGTCTATCCATCTGCATACATCGGCCTCATGCCTCTTCATCCTAGCATTTTCATTCAACGGCCTACTGTTCATTGCATTCATCCCCATCCATTCACATCCTTTATCATCCTTCATCATAATTTCTTATGCTTTAATATTATTTCCCACTACCATCTTCCCTCCTGTGTAACCTTCCCACCCCATCCTCCCTCCCCTTGCTCATGCCCTGTCCTCCCTCCCCATCCCTCCTCTCCATCCTCCCTCCCCATCCCTCCTCTCCATCCTCCCTCCCCATCCCTCCTCTCCATCCTCCCTCCCCATCCCTCCTCTCCATCCTCCCTCCCCATCCCTCATCCTCATACTGCTCCCTCTCCATCCTCCCTTCCTATCATCCCTCACTATCCTCCGTCCCCTTGCTCATCCCCTATCCTCCATCCCCATCCTCTCCCCATCCCTCCTCTGCATCCTCCCTCCCCATCCCTCATCCTCATACTGCTCCCTCTCCATCCTCCCTACCTATCATACTCATGCGTTATCACTCTCCAGCCAAACACCAGGGGGGGGCGACCACGTCCTTTCGCTGTCCCTGGGGGTGTTAGCTTTGTTGATATATGGACGTGCCCCCACGCCCTCTACCTACTCCACCCCTCTCCTCTTTCTCCTTCCCTTACCCCCCAGACCCCGACGTCAACGAGTCCCCTCCCCAACCCCCGCCCCACCCTCGCGCCCATGCGGAACTCACATGGAATGCTGATAACAGACCGCAAGGTGCAAGGCTGGTATTGAAAACAACAACAGATCCATGTCTTATTGCTTCCAGGGGAAATAAAAAGGTGTCCTTGACTCAATTCTACCGCCGGTAATACCAAGGCCCCTATGGCTCCCCATCGCATGGGACTCACAACAGGACCCAGCCAAGGCCTTGAGACAAGTAAAGGGTAATACCCAACGAGATTCGCATACAACGCCTGCAACAAGTGACCTCGGAGGAGCGCTTGATTTCAATTACTCCGGCCAACGGCATGAAGTACACTGGCGCCACCAACCGCCCGTCCAGAACACCAAACGAACTTCTGTCTGATCAATTCGATAAGAAGAAGCTTGAAAAACGGCTAAACAATTACTCATTGGAGAACAACTCCGGTGATTATGTGGAAAGAGTACACTCTAATGGTAATTCACATCCACTACTTGCATTAATGACACAGAATTGGATTCGCTCAAAAGTGGTTGTTTATGTCAGTATCTTACCTTCCTCCACTTACCTTCCTCCACATTATCTGTCTGATGTACTACTAATTCTTGACATCCCGCTTCCCGCTTCGTCCAAGATTCCTTCCCACTTTCCAATTCGTCCACCTCAAAGATTCACCTCAACCATGTGAACCGTGACGTTGAGTTGTATAGTTCATTAGTTGCTTCTCTTACTGCGCAGCTGGAACATAGTCTCCAAGCAACGCACCCTGGCGGCAGATGTGCGCGAGGAAGCTGTAATGATCGCAGCGCCCTCTAGCGCCGGCGTCGCGCGGACAAGGGTGGCTCGTTAGGCCCTGGCTGGGAGTGGCGGGGGGAGGGGGGGGGGCTGTGGGAGGGGGAGGTAACGGACGACCACGGATTGGAACCAGCCATCGGGGGGCAGACAGAATATCTTATAATTACCATTCATACTCCAACAACCTATACGCCTGTACATCTATCTCTGCCATCTTGCCTATTTCTCTGTATTTGGTTCTTCCCCTTTTTCTCCGCTTCTCTATAATATATATGTCCCTCACTCTCTCCCTCCAGGGTCGGATGTAAAAGGTGGGGGCGGTTTCGAGTAATGGCCTAGCTTTTTGGTTTTCATATGTTAAATTGTATAACTTTCGGCCCTAAAAGGGGGGGCCGGGACCGGGTCGGCCTCACCCTGGATTCGCCCCTGCTCTCTGTCTCCCCCTCCCCGCCTCGCTCTAGCTACCACTCTCTCTCTCTCTCTGCCTCTCTCTGTCTTGTGTCTTGCGTCTATCCATCTGCATACATCGGCCTCATGCCTCTTCATCCTAGCATTTTCATTCAACGGCCTACTGTTCATTGCATTCATCCCCATCCATTCACATCCTTTATCATCCTTCATCATAATTTCTTATGCTTTAATATTATTTCCCACTACCATCTTCCCTCCTGTGTAACCTTCCCACCCCATCCTCCCTCCCCTTGCTCATGCCCTGTCCTCCCTCCCCATCCCTCCTCTCCATCCTCCCTCCCCATCCCTCCTCTCCATCCTCCCTCCCCATCCCTCCTCTCCATCCTCCCTCCCCATCCCTCCTCTCCATCCTCCCTCCCCATCCCTCATCCTCATACTGCTCCCTCTCCATCCTCCCTTCCTATCATCCCTCACTATCCTCCGTCCCCTTGCTCATCCCCTATCCTCCATCCCCATCCTCTCCCCATCCCTCCTCTGCATCCTCCCTCCCCATCCCTCATCCTCATACTGCTCCCTCTCCATCCTCCCTACCTATCATCCGTCCCCATGCTCATCCCCTATCTTCCATCCCCATCCTCTCTCCATCCCTCCTCTCCATCCGCCCTCCCCATCCTTCCTCCCCATCCCTCCTCCCCATCCTCCCTCTCCAACCTTCCTCCCCATCCCTCCTCTCCATCCTCCCTCCCCAACCCTCCTCCCCATCCTCCCTCCCCATCCTCCCTCCATGTCCCTCCTCCCATCCTCCTTCCCCAAACCTCCTCCCCATCCTCCCTCCCATCCTCCCTCCACATCCCCCTTTCCCATCCTCCTTCCCCAAACCTCCTCCCCATCCTCCCTCCCATCCTCCCTCCACATCCCCCTTTCCCATCCTCCTTCCGCAACCCTCCTTCCCGTCCTCCCTCCCCATCCCCCCTCCACATCCCTCCTCCCCATCCTCCCTCGCCAACCATCCTCCCCATCCTCCCTTCCTATCCTTCC
This sequence comes from Arenicola marina, assembly GCA_964019135.1. Classification (NCBI taxonomy): domain Eukaryota; kingdom Metazoa; phylum Annelida; class Polychaeta; family Arenicolidae; genus Arenicola; species Arenicola marina. The sequence goes on along the minus strand of OZ025248.1, from coordinate 21,204,236 downwards.
TCCCCATCTCTGCTCCCATCCTCCTCCCCCCCCCCTCCTCCCCATACCCCCCCCCCCTTCATTCCCCTCCTGTAGCCTCTCCCGGGATTCCCTCACACTTCTTACCCCCCTCCCCCCCTCCGCCCAGGCCGCACCAGGCCTTCACCGACCACCCAGCTCTAATGTCACCATAGAGACCTGATAATATGGACCTACACCTAACGTTTAACACAGCCACGCCAGATATGACACACTAATCCACTTGTCGAGAGTGCCTCAGGCACTAAGATAGCACGCGCCCTCTCGCGGAGATAGACCGAAACAATGGCCTAATTAGCCATTTACACGGGGCTATTGCTTAATACATTATTGATTCCAATTGGGAAAACAGAAGCTGAGAGCTGCGGTGGCTGTGTCACACTATATACCAATATGGCCATGGCATCTGGGGAGATAATCCCGTTATCACCACACAAAGCTGTGTGATGAAGCCATGGCATCTGGGGAGATAATCCCGTTATCACCACACAAAGCTGTGTGATGAAGCCATGGCATCTGGGGAGATAATCCCGTTATCACCACACAAAGCTGTGTGATGAAGCCATGGCATCTGGGGAGATAATCCCGTTATCACCACACAAAGCTGTGTGATGAAGCCATGGCATCTGGGGAGATAATCCCGTTACCACCACACAAAGCTGTGTGATGAAGCCATGGCATCTGGGGAGATAATCCCGTTATCACCACACAAAGCTGTGTGATGAAACCATGGCATCTGGGGAGATAATCCCGTTATCACCACACAAAGCTGTGTGATGAAGCCATGGCATCTGGGGAGATAATCCCGTTATCACCACACAAAGCTGTGTGATGAAACCATGGCATCTGGTGAAATAATCCCGTTATCACCACACAAAGCTGTGTGATGAAGCCATGGCATCTGGGGAGATAATCCCGTTATCACCACACAAAGCTGTGTGATGAAACCATGGCATCTGGGGAGATAATCCCGTTATCACCACACAAAGCTGTGTGATGAACAGACTATTCTGGTTCCGGCCCAAAAGAGCCCAAAAATATATAAGCGACCAAGCGATACATGCTTGGGTTGCCACCAGACAGTATACACTGCTGTAATGGTGGAACCATATACTGTGGCGCCCTTTGGGGAGGTCTAAGCGAACCCGAGATGAACGGCTGAGCCGTGTGGGATTATGGGTAGCTCTACTTGAACCACAGTGACCAGACAGGTCGAGTTACATATACCAGATGAGATAATAAAACAAGGTCTCCAGGGTGGGAAGCCACTACTTCCCGTCTGGCACCAGAGTCCCGATGACACTGGCAGCGGTCACATATTGCTGAGTTATTGCACTCACTCACGCCACGACTCACTCTCTCTCTCTCCCTTGCTCTCTCCTCCCTCCCATCCCTCCTTCTCACCCTGCCTTCCAATCCTCCTTCCTCTGCACCCTCCGTCCTGCTTCGTCACCCTCCTGTATAGCCTCTCACCGGATTCAAGTATATATATATATATATACAAATATCTAAATACCCCCACGACCGGTGTCATTACAATGGGTTTCAGACGTATATGTCCGCTTACTGCCGAGCTTACTGTCCTGTTGTCCTGACTAGCGCTGTGCTAACATTATATTCATACCCGTCATAAACGGGTTTGGATGGCTGAGCATCGCGTGACCCCAAGAGTATGACCTCGAGGTCAACCGCGTCCGTCCTGCTGTATATTAAATAAACATGCCCAATTGCTTCTATTATAGGAGGCGGGACATGCAGGCCCGCGACTATATGGCACCAGGCCTGTGACTGTATGGCACCAGGTTTGTGACTGTACGGCACTAGGCATCTGACCTTATGGCACCAGACCTGTGACTATATGGCACCAGACCTGTGACTGTATGGCACCAGACCTGTAACTATTTGGCACCAGTCCTGTAGCTATATAGCACCAGACCTGTAGCTATATGGCACCAGACCTGTAACTATTTGGCACCAGTCCTGTAGCTATATGGCACCAGACCTGTAGCTATATGGCACCAGCCCTGTAGCTATATGGCACCAGACCTGTAGATATATGGCATCAGACCTGTAGCTATATGGCACCAGACCTGTAGCTATATGGCACCAGACCTGTAGCTATATGGCACCAGACCTGCAGCTATATGGCACCAGACCTGTAGCTATATGGCACCAGACCTGTAGCTATATGGCACCAGACCTGTAGCTATATGGCACCAGTCCTGTAGCTATTTGGCACCAGACCTGTAGCTATATGGCACCAGACCTGTAGCTATATGGCACCAGACCTGTAGCTATATGGCACCTCTCGTTCTCGTTTGCAGCGGCTAAACGTTTTACCGATGTGGCCGGTATTGCACTTTGAGTATGATAACTTCAATGAGAATGACGAGACCTGCATACGAAAAGTCCCAAACACCACATAACATAATATCACTCGTACAAAATCAATAGGATATTTGGTTCATAAATCCCGCATGAAGACATAAATGCGCTAAACCCAGATCTGCAGATGATATATATCCTGTTTCTGACTGAAATAGCACGCCTCAAAACACACCACAGTTTTTTGTACAGAAATCCTCTTGGCCCCTTTCCCCAGACAAATATCCCTATATATATACCACTCACGTTGCCCCTGGAATGATACTTTAATGGGAATGGATAGGTTGATAAGTGAGTCATTCTATCTCAGCAGCCACCGGAAGTAAAAACTTTCAGACTCCACGGTCAGAGGGCGCCACACGCCTACCCCCTGTAGGAGGTTCATTTGATGTCGAACGTATCCTTTGAGAAATCTCCCTTGCATGACAATGACTCTGGCTGGTCAGTATCCATGTTAAAGGGGATTTGTTAGCAAGTCTGGCGTTCGAATAACCCGACCAAGGCGGTGGACGGTGCACTGGTGCACAGGGACGCATAGGGTAGAAACTGGATTGAATTAACTGCTCCGGCAAGGGATTAAATCAATGCACAGGTGTTTTTTTTGCCGCCAATGGTTACGGTCAAACCCAGCAAAGTCCAGCTTGTGCTTTATATGCGGACCAGGTGAGAGACGTCAAAAAGGAAGTGTAAACATTTTGATTTGCACATCAAACGAATCCCAATGTTAAGACATGGTGGAAGCCTCCCCTCCGAATGGAATAAGCAAAATGGGAGTGAAGGGAAATCTGAAAAGTGTTAGCTACCTTCATAAACTATGTTGGTCAGTATCTATACCAAGGTCCATCTGATTCGTCTGACAGCCAAGGTCACACGTAACAGCGATGATTTAAGAGACAATCCTGGGCAGAGGGATTACCAGTGACTTTCCTCCCCAGGGAGGAACAGATAGATACGTGACAGCCAAAGCTCACGTTGTCCTCAAGGAGGAAACGAGTACATTGATCATTTATTGCTATTCTGCTGGCTGTACATATGGTCTGCATATCGTTCTGTACAGCTGCTTTACTGTTCCATCCATGCATATATAACGTCCTCCTCCAAAACCTTAAGCGAGCCACAACATGTTTATTCATTCACCCTTGATATCTATTGAAGGAAACACCGTTTCATGTCCCATGTAGATTTCTGTCCGCGAAAACAAATTGAAAAATATCATTATTGATTGAACAATTCTGGGCGCACTACAAAAGATCCTGTGTGCTATGGATGTGCCTAATGGAGCGATGACGACCTGGGTTCCTTATCTTACGCAGGCATACCGCACGTTTAATTATCCTGGGAACCAGCAAAATGAAAAGTGGGCGAACGGGAGAAGGGCTGAGAAACGGGTGTGGGTGGGCAGACGGAAGCTCTAAACAGCTCCTCACAAAGGGCATTGAAGACCATTTCCCCTTTGGTATCCCCCTGGGAGAAAACTTTCAATATGACACCTATTATTAAATTACGGAGTCCCTTTCAAGATCGCTGGTAGAAGAAGTAACATTTGACCCCCTTATGGTTTTTTTGTCTTGGCATTCTCCTCATGGTGATGGTTGATTGCGTTCGACGGTCATACAATAGGTGACGAGAGGGGGTATGTGGCACCTGAGCCCACGGCCTCAGTCGGTAAGTAAATCTCCTAGGTTCATCAAATAACGACAGCCCATGTCTAATTGCCTGGATGTCGGCTTTACGGACGATGTCATTCCGTTAACGACCTGGGGCAAAGTAATCCCCGCCCATCTCTCATGTGACTTCTGTGTAATCACTGCTTTGTTTATATGACAGTTATCTCCATTAACAAAGCCACGTGTATATTATAAACATCAGCAGTCCGTCAGTCAATCATTTCCTCAGATGCCAGGCCAGTAAAATCAAAGTTGATGGAGGGGCAATTAACCTTCTGCGTGATATAATTTTGTGTTGCAGAATTTCAGCGACTGTTTTAAGACGTAAAAATCATATAATTCCTATTTCTTGACTTGTTAATGTTTAAATTGGGTTTAAATTAGTTAATGATAGATTCCCTTATAATTGCGTATGCCATTTATTATTATATCCATTTTATACTGAACTCTTCCCATTGATTATCATTGTACTGACTATTTTAGTATGTCAACATTGTCTTCCTTAATAGGCATTATCTGCCATGGTCAGAACCTCTCGGGGATGCCAGGGAACAGAGGGAAATTAGCCGTTTGTGTGTGTTGCCGGCCTCATTCAGGCGTCGGCCACATGAGTTGTGTCCATATCAACCACAGTAGATCTTATCTTATCCCGTCCAACCATGATTGATGATCCACTGATTGGTGACTGCTGACAAAGTGGCTGGAGTGCCAACATAATGGGCGCACGATGAGGGTCGTGCCTCCCCCTTCTAATGCTCCAGGACCCAGTCTACTTAAGTCAGAGAACATATAAACAATACATTAAGTAAACGTCGAAGGCTAATGGTCTTTCTGCAAGGGGATATATGTAAGAGCAAAATGCGCCTTGCCGGCTGTCAGAAGCTATTGGTTGCCCCATAGGATTTCCCCGCGATGTATCAAAAGTCCTTATTTGGTTAATGCTGCTGTATCCATCGTTATTGTGTTAATAAAGTATAACAAAATAAGTAATATCTAAGTCAGATGATGTTTAAGAGCATTTAGGAGCATTTGGTGCAGACATGTGAGAGAACGGGTGCGTACTTGCTAGCGTATAGGACATTGACATATGGACATTAATTTCTAGGTGAAACGTCTGTATGAGTGGTCTGAATCAAGATAAATGCAAAACACTTAAATACGTCATTAATAAGGATGTCATTAAGGACGCCATTAACGGGGGGGGGTACCTCCTCTGAATCGCGACTTCTATAACGGATCGCGGTAGATAGCCAAAGGGTCGTCGCGTTGAACCAGGAATTGTACGGATAACGATTCCCAAAATTGCCAACAGCTGATCGCGAATCTCCAAGAATTCCTGGATGCCAATCGCGAAGATCGGAAAAGGTATCCCCCTCCCCACTCATTAAAGTCGTATTGTTGGGCGCCCGAAAACAGACACCAATGACAGACGGCTTGTTACACTGTACATATTATGTTTGACGTCAGGTTAACCAGAGAACATTCACTAATTGGTCTTGCAAGACAGAACTGTCAAATAAACTACGCATTAGCGAATGACACATGCCCATACCAATAAACATATTTAGCGTCGCAAATGGAGTAAACAACCGTTTCAGGCTGACGTAGCCTACTAAACCTGGTGAGAACCTGGTTGGGATGAGCACAGATAAAAGGAGATTTCGGGGATGCCTAGTTGTCTGACCGTCTATTTAAATTCCAAGATGCCTTTTTGTTTGTTTGCAGTAAATGACCTTGCACAAGTCTAATTACCTGTAAAACAATATGGGTAAAATACATGTTCGATCATTCCTCACTTAGCCATTCTTCAGCTAGTGGCTAAGGTGAACGCCCATTCCCTGGCTCCAACAGCCAACACATCCAGGCCAGCTTCGCACCTGTCTTGGGGATGTGCGCTGTCATACCCCCTCCCCCTCCTCCACCTCCTCCACACCCTCCTCCCTCCCCTCCATATACACACATAGTCTGGCTTGTTACATCTGCCCGGCCCAAACCACCAAGCACCCTCCTCCAGGCTAGCCCGCCGAGGCTGCTTGTCATTCCACCTGCAGTGGGTTTTGACGCCGAAAAAAAACTGCATTTGGTCTGGTTATATCTTTAATTTCACCTGCCGTCACTGTCGATCCCTGCGCGAGCCACAGACCTAATCACACACAGGTACTCATGTTCCATGTTGAAACGTGAAGGCCTAACCTGCCCACATACCTGTGTCTGTTTTTACGACCTTTACTTGTTATATCCGATATGGCACAATCCCGTTCACTGGGTCCTGGTTTTAACACACCTTTCATCTACAATAAACGAAGAAGGCTGAATTGTCTGTTCGCGCTTTGATCGCTGCAGCTCGCAACGTACATCGCAACCTAACTAGATATATATATATATGTATAATCACCAAGATACTAGCGCCGTGGGAGCTAGCACTGAATGAATACTGTTGGAGGTCTCCTCGTGTGTAGAGAAGCATCAAACCGCGTCAAAAAATCAGGCATGCCACAGGAACATGATGCTGATGGTGTCCCTATTGCTGGAGCTTACGGGGGAGAGGGGTACGTGAGATCAGCTGATGACAATTTAGTAGGGCCACATAAATCATTCATGTCCACCGCTGACATAAATACTGCAGGGTTTGTGTCGAAGTAGTCGCTTCACTACAGCTGTATTATTGATGTATGTACAATCTCCTGCCGGAACAGAATGGCATCTTCATAATACTAACTTGTCAAGCGTTTATTATGCGTGATACCCATCGCGTGTCTTGTCCTAACTGGTAAACGTCTGTAATAAGCTCATCGACGTTTACAACGTGTGTGCATTATTGTCTCGCATCAGTGACTGAGAACCATAAATATACGCCGCTTGGGAGAGCGGAAAATACACCTAGGTGACCTCTTCAAGCATGAGGTTATATTAATCAGCTGAAAAAGGTGACTAGTAATAGTATAATGGCTTGACAACTTTTACGGGGAAGAAGGCGAACAAACTTTTCAAGCCGTTTCTACCGTCAAACTGATGTAACTGATTTAAATTTGAAACACTTTAAAAAAGAAATTAACTCCTTTATTTTATGTAAGACTAAAGTTTCTATTTATTAAAATCATTGACTGGAGCCTGATATGCGTATATGTTAAATAAAGATGTCAGTTTTGTCAAATATGAAACATTTGAAATTGACAGAAATATGTGTTCATTGAATAACTTGATCCACTCCCATGTGGTATCTATGCGCGTTCTATAATCCCATCACAACGAGTTACTAATACGCCCTGGCAGCAAACTTAACAGCATTAACGGACATATATAACACATAACATGGCAACAAACTTCGGCAATGAATTTAGAAAAGGACTCATCAACGGTTTGACCTAGCAACTGACTTACTTACAAAGGATATAACACACAGATCGACTTGCAAATGACCTTGACAATGGCATACAACGCACGCAATGCAAAAAAGCCACCACCTCGATAACGAGGCGGCGCTACGGAAACGCGGTTCCGGCCCATTAATCTAGTCGGCCCATTAACATGGCGACACAGGAAAGGGTGGGATGAGGTCTTTATGGCCAAGTGGCTCTTAACCCGTGATCCATCAGAATGTTTGGAGACCCTTGTTGGACAGCTTTGTGAGTCGTTGTTTGCCCCCCTATCGACCGCCGTGGAAAGCCCTCAGCCAACACGAGCATGCCATCTGTTCCCTATAATCGCCCACTTGGCAGATCTCGGCCATTCGCCGCTCGTGACGAATGGTAAGATTGCTGCCAAGCCTCTTCAAGGGGGGAAGTCGGGCAACGTCTCGATGGTAAATCGCTGTTCCCTCTTCCCATGTACGTCATATGCCCGGTTGACCACATGGCAAGATGGACCAGAGTTTAAAGATTCTGAAGTGCCCTTTATACGAACATCACGCTTCCTCAGTCGCTATGGCCCATCGCCATCAACGGTGGGTTGACCGCCTGACCCGTCTTCCTGACCGTGCCGTCGATGAGTTGATGGTCCGTATCCCCAGCTAACGGTTAGAACTTTTTTAGATGATATCCAGCCACAAAAGCCCCGATAAGTACAGACTATGATGACACGTGTACTCAATGCTCCCTTTAATACCCATTTTGTCGGCACTCAATCGATCCAGGTCATGCATCAACCAAACCGCGTAAACCTTAGCCGCATTCAACTATTCAACATGCGCTTACCAACACAACCAAGAACACAAAAACGGGACATTTCTTTTTTTCGTTATTGGTAGAAGTGATGATGTGGGTGTTGTGTAAACACCTATTTGCCTCGACTCTTCAATAATCGATGCCCAGTTGACATGCACTGAGGTGCGATATAAAGCCAATATCAAACACGTATATATTGATATATTTATGGAACGGTTACGGATGTGGCATGTTATCCATGCTTTGATGAGGGTAAAAACAGACCATTTTTTATTAAGTATTGAGGTGATGATGGATTATTATTACGTTTAAGGCCACTTTTATGGCAAGTTGGGCAAGGAACCCTCATGGGATTATGATATCAAATTGAAACAAACTCCAGACATATGTGGGAGGTGAACCTCAGACCTATGGCTCTGTAAGCCAGCCCGTTTACCGACTGAGGTATGGAGGATCCCCATTTGAAGAGATGATAATGGAGTTACACGCAGAGACAGTTAAGAGGCTTCATAAGATAATTGGATAACTGTGTCGCGAGTTACTTCCGCCCATTCCTCTTCTGGGACATGTATATCCGATAAGCTCTACATTATGCATCATGGCGCAAATTGCTGCTTCGCTCCACATCCGCACGCCACTAATCTCTAAACAGTGATCATGCATCAGTTACTAAACACCGAAATTACGTTAATGCCTTTCACTGTCGTCCGATTATGTAATGCAGTCGGCGAATAATAACAGGTAAATGTCGCATCCAGAGATAGGCGATCCATAGAGCTGACGATAGACGGGGCCTGACAACCAAATGATTTAGTTACGCACGACTCCACCCCCGTGATACAGCATTTCCTCCCGAGTGGCTCCAAACCGGAAATCTGGCTAAGCTGGTGGTCGATCTTCGGAAGCTTTTAGGGGCATCATAGCCAATAATTCTAATCTGGGTTTCTGCATGAAAGTTCAGTTACCCCCCATCTAGGTACTCACGAATGGCATAAATAACGCGGGGATTACATACATAATACAGCTCTATTTTTAGAATTAAATATCGTTCACTTTTATAGAATAATATTACCACTGGGAAAAAAAACGCTTGAGATCGAGCATCCGTTGAGTGGTGTATATACAATATCATCCTGGAATTAAATCAAATCGGTGTTTTATGCCGTTGTTGTGCACACAAGGGTTAAACTGTGCGAAGTTTCGTCCAATGGATCTGCGGCTTACTGCGCTAACCACTACACCATGGAGACCCCAGGACCTATTGATCTGCGGCCTACTGGGCTAACCGCTACACCAGAGAAGCCCTTGCCTCATCCGGGCATTGCCAAGTCAACGGTCCTGCCGGGCTTCCGTAGGAAAGCCCCCAGCAGCATGTGGCCGGACACCAGAGGCCGGTGGATGTGGGATGTGGCCGGACACCAGATGAGCTCATTTCCCCCGGAAAATGGGGTGTATTTTAGACAGGAGCCATAGATCAGGGGTTGTGGGGGTGAGAAGGCAGTGGGGGAGGAGGAGGGGGAGGGGGAGAGGTGGAGGAGAGAGAGGATAGGGAGGATGGGGAGGGTGGAGGAGAAGGGAGAGAAGAAGGGGGAGGAGGGGGGAGGGAGAGGAGGAGGAGTAGAAGGGAGAGGGGCGGACCACTGTTTCTGGAGGTCATCCGGCTGTTCTATGTGGGTACTACTGCCCCTCGGTTCGTTAGGGAGCGGGCGGGAACGGCCAAGACCCCGGAAAGCATCCGTCACTCCAGACGTCAATTATAACCACCCGCAGATGAGTCGTTTACAGCACCTGGATCCACTAGTGTTGCCATGGAGATTTTTTGCGTTTCGGGGATACCCCACCCGGGTTATTCAGGCAGTGAGAAAACGAAATCCCATGTGGTGACCGTCCTTTCTATGGTTGCTATCGCCGTCAGTCACCGACCTCATTCATAACATGTAACAAAGGCATTGGCCTAGCGTCCCCTGCAGTGACACGTGGTCATAATTGACTATTTTGTCGGTATATCCCACATATTACTCACACAGAGCATCATAATCATAGTTCTTTGAGAAACGGTAAATAAGGAACTTGAGGATATTTCTAAAGAGTATTGTGCAGATCAGAAATAAATGGCCAAAAGTAGAAGGGTACTACTAAACGGAATACATTAGTCACCGAATGGTAAATCACCGGGCTATGACGGTATACTAAACGAAATGTTTAAAGCGGTTGCCGACGTATTTGGTACTTTTATCCAAACTGATATTGCAAACTTCCCAGAAGATTGGTGTCAAACTTAAGTTTAAAGAACTAAAAACAGGGATTCAAAGAAGGGTTCATCTGCAAATTTGAATAACTATCGAGGTATTTCTCTTTTATCTGCAATCAGCAAACTATTCACTAAACTTCACTATAAACTAAAATGACTTAAGGCCAAAGCCACAAGCGGAATATAGAAAAGGGTACTCAACAATTGATCAAATATATGTTTTACAATCAATTGTCCAAAGCCATTGACAGCACACCTCACAGTGTCTTGTGGTAGAGTCTGATTGAAAAGGCCATTAATGGAAATATAATTCGAGTAATACGATCAGTGTACAAAAATCTGAAATCGTGCATTGCAACCTACGACGGGTTAACGGAGTATTTCAAGTGAACAATTGGCACCCGGCAGGGATTTATGCTTAGCCCACTCCTGTTTTCAATATACATTGAAGAATATGGGACTATGTTGAGGTTGAGTGTCCTGGAATTTGTATCAGCAACAACGCACCAAGTGTTATCACTGTACTGTTTGCTGATGACAATGTACCTATTTTAACACACGGATCGGAAATTTGCGGATTAAAATAATTTAAACAGATAGAAAAAGTGCAAGTAAGGATTTAAGGACTTCCCAAATTTACATCGGACGCGGCAGCTCGTGGCGATTGCGGAAGGTGACACTTGGCAAGACCATATCACGCCACATGCAGCAAAATATGAAGCATGGCGGAGAACGGATATGTTACACGTTGCTATAAAATGCTTAAAGATCTTGATGTGTACAACAGGAAAACATGTGTAACGTCAGTGAGAGAACTGCTGATTAAATACGGACTAAAAGACATCTGGATAAATCAAGAAAACGATGATCAACGAAGTATTCTCGATGTTTTCAATGAGAATGTTCAATTTAAAATGAAAAGCGAATGATTAACGATCTCCCGAAATCAGAGCCGATTAAACATATATGGCACATTTACGGAAGAACTGACACCTGAACTGTATATATACTATGTTTGCATCACTAACTACGAAAGGCTCTATCACGCTTAGATGTTCTGCACATAAGCTCGCCATCGAGATAGGTCGCAGAGATGGCACGCTACTAGAAAACCGCTTATGTATATATTGCGCGGAAAGAGGCACCCCAAGTAGTGAAGCTGAGGACCATGTCTTTTGCTGCCCCGAATTCACTGATATTTACCAAGAATATCTTGAGTATGTATTCTAGAATCCGCGAAGTTTTGCAAACTTTAGAATTGTAAAGTCAACGAAATCTCTGCCATACCAAAATTAGCAATGTTTATATATATATCGTTGAAAATCGGATCCAATTCAAACACCAACACCATTGATTGTTAATATTCCTGCACACATGTTATGTCATTTGGACCTGAACGCCTTGAAGACGAAATAAACAACATGGTATGGTGTTAATTGTGGTCACGCGACGATGACTCGCTGCCGTGAGGTTAATTTGCAATAATATTTGCCGTCTGGATCTATTAGAGTACCTGTTTCTGTTTTGTATATAAGTAGAACCTAATATGTCAATACGGCATTAAAATATTTTTCATTTGCAATTGACAATATCGACGGTGCTCACTCGTAGTTCTGACAGCCGGCACATTGAACAGGCTGTTGGCATTTAAAAAGCGTCATGCCGTCGTCTTGTGACCTATTTCGTGGTCAACGTAATGATTTTTTCCCTTTGATGTGCCATTTGGTAACAATATTGCCAGGCCAGGAGGAGATGATATTCCGTAAAGCAGACATTTTTCACAACGAACGATAGTTTGCAACCATATTTGTCGTAAAAATCAACGACAGATGTTGCAATTTACGACATTCAGTTAAGTTCAAAACAAATATGTATATAAAAGCGATGCACGTGGTCGAATTTTACACGTGCCTCGTCGATGTACGCGGCTGAAAGCATAATGCGTCCAAACAATGAATAACGACTAAATTTCTTTTAGTCGTAGCGGAATATCCATGTGGTGACTGGTTCTAAAATCCGCCGCATGGCGATCTAGATCATGTCATAAATGGGAACTTGATGGCATCCAAGGTTTGCGACATTGGACTAAGTGCGTTGCGACATGTGCTGCCGATGGTCTTCGGTTTTTACGGCGGCCATTGTGGTTGCGGCCAATGTCGTGGCATCAACATACCGACATAGTTGGCTCTACATGCCGTCTGGTGCAGACAACTTGTTCCATATGTCGCAGAAAATAATGGAGTGGGGTGGGTGGGGCTGTGACAGACCGGCTACCTCCTACCACTTCCCCATCTGCAACCCAGACCTACTTATCAATTTCGTACATTACCCACTCACCCTGCGTCTCGCCTGTTTCATGTCCCAAAACATCTACATCGTACATCACCTGAGTCTCTGGCCTATGTCGCTACAACACATCGACTGAAAGTGTCCTTGTTAACTAATATTCAGCCACTGCAAGGGACCAACAGAACAGAGAACGAGATGATCAGACAAGGAGACAGACAGACGTAACAGCGAGATAGACGTAACAGCGAGACAGACGTAACAGCGAGACAGACGTAACAGCGAGATAGACGTAACAGCGAGACAGACGTAACAGCGACACAGACGTAACAGCGAGATAGACGTAACAGCGAGACAGACGGCGGTGAGATAAACAGAAGATGGTGAGAGATAGACGAGGGAGACAGGCATAAAGAAGAGGGAGACAGACAGACAGATGGAGAGGGGGGGGGGCAGACAGACAAAAGAGGGCGAGAGACCGATCAGGATAAGAGGCAGACAGAAACAGTTGCCCAAAGCCAAGAAACGCCAATACTGACTAATATGTAGAGGCTCACTAGAACAATGACTGATGACCTATAGGATGAATATTTAAAGGGACACGAAACCAAATTAGGCGTCCACCACTGCTATCTGCTACTCAGGGTCAAGGACAAAACCATTACGAGCAACATTTCCCCGCGACACCTCGGATTGTCGTCTGTCTTCGTATCATAACATAACAACGAGGCAAATCTACAGCGTTTGTGGTGGCGCCCCAAAAAAACTGATGCGTATGAGAGACCACATTGGAAGTTATCAACGCCCTGTGCCACTGAAAGAACGAGAGAGAACGCTTAACGTTAAGTGCAGGCAGCGTCCAGTTAAAATACAATTCACTGTAATTACAGTAGGATCTTAATGATGTAGGCACACCGTCAACACGCACCTGTGGAATCCCTAGTGGCGCCCTCCTACGGTGGGTGAGTAAGCCTCTTCCCTGTGATTAATACTCCCACTGTGGTGTCTATCAAGCCGTCATTGCACTTGTATTATTCGCAGGCGCTGCGAGGACAGGAAGTCAGCTTTGTGGGCGAGCGATGGTCCACAGGCCTGTGTTCGCCGTGTGAAGGACGCCAGGTCTGGCCGTCTAACTTAGCACTGCGGGACCGGACGGGCACAATGCCGGCGGGGAGTGCTGCGTCTGCAGGGCTGGCGCATGGCTTCTACCTTGAGACCAATGTAGGGGTGGAGCATATACTACCAGAGAGAGGGCCTAAGGGGGGGGGGGCTGGCGGGGAGGGAGGCGGGGGCGAGGGAGGTGGATTGACGGAAGGGGGTTGCGGGATGAAATAAGGGCGAGGTCTGGAGGGAGTGCTGTGGGGTATGGGGTGGGGTTGGGAGTGGCGGGGAATGCTATGCCAGTTGCCCAGACCACCACATTGCGACCCGGTGCGATATCCCCAGGCTACGGGCGGTATCCCCAGGCCAGGGTTGGTATCCGCGGGCTATGGGCGGTATCCCCAGGCCAGGGTCGGTATCCCCGGGCCCGGCATTGTCTGCCCCTGCCGCGGGAGACGGTCGAGGAAGAAAAGGAGAAGGGAGGAAGATGGGGGGGGGGGTGCTCACGGCTATCTATTAACATCCTCCCATTACATCCTATTGATTCACCCTATCCTCGCCGTCTTCCAGGACCATCCTTGTCTCTCAGCTTCCCCACGACCTTTCTGGCGGTTGTTTCTAACTTTCTCTTTTTCTCCTATCGTTTCCACACTGCCACCCCCCCGTCTCCGTCACCCGCTCGTCGCAGACCCCACCATTTCTCTACACCCGCTCTCAACCCCTCAACCCCGAACCCGTCTCCGTCAGCAATACCTCAAGCGATTTCCCAGAGGGCTCCCCACCCCCCGCTACTCCAGGAGTATAACAACGTGCGCAGTCCTTGACCCACGTGACCCACCTCCCTTCGTGGAACTTCACCCGACGGGGGATCTAAAGCACTTTGCGCGGTCACGTGGTACGAACACGTGGCCTGACCACGTGGCGCTGTGTGGTGTCAGCTGTCGACGTTTCCTCTCCGGACGGACAACTTGCCCATTTACACCCATCCCCTACACCCCCCCCACCCCCCTCCCTCCATCATCCCCCAGTGTTGTCCGCGTTTACCTTTCGGACCCTGGAGCCTCATCATCCAACTTCCAGCCATGGATCTTATGCATATACTCCGTGTATCCATGATGTCCCCCCCCCCTCGCCCCTCCCCCCTTCCCTGCCCAGGCGCCAACAGGCGAGAGGGTACCGGACCAGATCCCGATTTGTGTGGTATGTGGTCAGTGTGTATTGTTTTCCTTGTACACCTTGAGTACAGAAAGAGGCGCGAGGGTCGGACGGGGACCATCGAGAGGAGGGTCGGAGGGGGACCTTCGAGAGGAGGGTCGGAGGGGGACCATCGAGTGGAGGGACGGAGGGGGACCATCGAGTGGAGGGACGGAGGGGGTCCATCGAGAGGAGGGTCGGAGGGGGACCATCGAGAGGAGGGTTGGAGGGGGGCCATCGAGAGGAGGGTCGGAGGGGGACCATCGAGAGGAGGGTCGGAGGGGGACCATCGAGAGAAGGGTTGGAGGGGGACCATCGAGAGGAGGGTTGGAGGGGGACCATCGAGAGGAGGGTCGGAGGGGGACCATCGAGAGGAGGGTCGGAGGGGGACCATCGAGAGGAGGGTCGGAGGGGGACCATCGAGAGGAGGGTCGGAGGGGGACCATCGAGAGGAGGGTCGGAGGGGGACCATCGAGTGGAAGGTCGGAGGGGGACCATCGAGAGGAGGGTTGGAGGGGGACCATCGAGAGGAGGGTCGGAGGGGGACCATCGAGAGGAGGGTTGGAGGGGGACCATCGAGAGGAGGGTTGGAGGGGGACCATCAAGAGGAGGGTCGGAGGGGGACCATCGAGAAGAGGGTCGGAGGGGGACCATCGACAGTAGGGTCGGAGGGGGACTATCGAGAAGAGGGTTGAAGGGGGACCATCGAGAGGAGGGTTGGAGAGGGACCATCGAGAGGAGAGTCAGAGAGGGACCATCGAGAGGAGGGTTGGAGGAGAACCATCGAAGGGGAGGATCGGAGGGGGACCATCGAGAGGAGGGTGGGAGGAGGACCATCGAGAGGAGGGTCGGAAGGGGACCATCGAGAGGAGGGTGGGAGGGGGGCCATCGAGAGGAGGGTCGGAGGGGGACCATCGAGAGGAGTGCCGCGGGGAAAGAACCGTTAACATTCGTTTCGCATTGATTTGTAATGATGATGAGGGTTTTTTATGTTTTGTTTTGCGGTGGTGTGCATGAGCGTGTCTAGGGGATAGGGGAGGCACAGGGACCACGTGTCCAGGGGGGGAGAGACACAGCGGCCACGTGCCATCTTTCAGACCCAAGGGGAGGGCCTTCACCGACCACCTAGCTCTCATGTCACCATAGAGACCTGATAATATGGACCTACACCTAACGTTTAACACAGCCACGCCAGATATGACACACTAATCCACTTGTCGAGAGTGCCTCAGGCACTAAGATGGCACGCGCCCTCTCGCGGAGACCGAAACAATGGCCTAATTAGCCATTTACACGGGGCTATTGCTTAATACATTATTGATTCCATTTGGGAAAACAGAAGCTGAGAGCTGCGATGAGATAATCCAGTTATCACCACACAAAGGTGTGTGATGAACAGCTGGCTCCGGCCCAAAACAGCTCAAAAATATATAAGCGACCAAGCGATACATGCCTGGGGCGCCACCAGACAGTATAGACTGCTGTAATGGTGGAACCATATACTGTGGCGCCCCTTGGGGAGGTCTAAGCGAACCCGAGATGAACGGCTGTGCCGGGTGGGATTATGGGTAGCTCTACTTTAACCACAGTGACTAGACAAGTCAAGTTACACATACCAGACGAGATAATAAAACAAGGTCTCCAGGGTGGGAAGCCACTACTTCCCGTCTGGCACCAGTGTCCCGATGACACTGGCAGCAGTCACATATTGCTGTTATTGCACTCACTCACGCCACGACTCACTTTCTCTCTCTCTCCCTTTTTCTCTCCTCCCTCCCCATCCCTCCTTCTCATCCTGCCTTCCAATCCTCCTTCCCAATCCTTCCTCTGCACCCTCCGTCCTCCTTCGTCACCCTCCTGTATAGCCTCTCACCGGATTCACGTATATATATATATATATATATATATATATATATATATATATACAAATATCTAAATACCCCCACGACCGGTGTCATTACAATGGGTGTCAGACGTATATGTCCGCTTACTGCCGACCTTACTGTCCTGTTGTCCTGACTAGCGCTGTGCTAACATTATATTCATACCCGTCATAAACGGGTTTGGATGGCTGAGCATCGCGTGACCCCAAGAGTATGACCTCGAGGTCAACCTCCTCCGTCCTGCTGTATATTAAATAAACATGCCCAATTGCTTCTATTATAGGAGGCGGGACATGCAGGCCCGCGACTATATGGCACCAGGCCTGTGACTGTATGGCACCAGGTTTGTGACTGTACGGCACTAGGCATCTGACTGTATGGCACCAGACCTGTGACTATATGGCACCAGACCTGTGACTGTATGGCACCAGACCTGTAACTATTTGGCACCAGTCCTGTAGCTATATAGCACCAGACCTGTAGCTATATGGCACCAGACCTGTAGCTATATGGCACCAACCTGTAGCTATATGGCACCAGACCTGTAGCTATATGGCACCAGACCTGTAGCTATCTGGCACCAGACCTGTAGCTATATGGCACCAGACCTGTAGCTATATGGCACCAGACCTGTAGCTATATGGCACCAGACCTGTAGCTATATGGCACCAGACAAGTAGCTATATGGCACCAGACCTGTAGCTATATGGCACCAGACCTGTAGCTATATGGCACCAGACCTGTAGCTATATGGCACCAGACCTGTAGCTATATGGCACCAGTCCTGTAGATATTTGGCACCAGACCTGTAGCTATATGGCACCAGACCTGTAGCTATATGGCACCTCTCGTTCTCGTTTGCAGCGGCTAAACGTTTTACCAATGTGGCCGGTATTGCACTTTGAGTATGATAACTTCAATGAGAATGACGAGACCTGCATACAAAGAGTCCCAAACACCACATAACATAATATCACTCGTACAAAATCAATAGGATATTTGGTTCATAAATCCCGCATGAAGACATAAATGCGCTAAACCCAGATCTGCAGATGATATATATCCGGTTTCTGACTGAAATAATACGCCTTAAAACACACCACAGTTTTTTGTACAGAAATCCTCTTGGCCCCTTTCCCCAGACAAATATCCCTATATATATACCACTCACGTTGCCCCTGGAATGATACTTTAATGGGAATGGATTGGTTGGTAAGTGAGTCATTCTATCTCAGCAGCCACCGGAAGTAAAAACTTTCAGACTACACGGTCAGAGGGCGCCACAAGCCTACCCCGTGTGGGAGGTTCATTTGATGTCGAACGTATCCTTTGAGAAATCTCCCTTGCATGACAATGACTCTGGCTGGTCAGTATTCATGTTAAAGGGGATTTGTTTGCAAGTCTGGCGTTCGAATAACCCGGCCAAGGCGGCGGACGGTTCACTGGTGCACAGGGACGCATAGGGATTGAATCAATGAACAGGTTGTCTTTGCCGACAATGGTTACGGTCAAGCCCAACAAAGCCCATGTTGTGCTTTGTGTGCGGACCAAGTGAGAGACGTTAAAAAAAGAAGTGTAAAAAGGCTAATTTTGATTTGCACATCAAAGGAATCCCAATGTTAAGACATGGTGGAATAGAGTGAGCGAAATGGGAGTGAAGGGAAATCTGGAAAGTGTAAGCTACCTTCATAAACTATGTTGGTCAGTATCTATACCAGGGTCCATCTGATTCGTCTGACAGCCAAGGTCACACGTAGCAGCGATGATTTAAGAGACAATCCCGGACAGAGGGATTACCAGTGACTTCCCTCCCCAGGGAGGAACAGATAGATACGTGACAGCCAAAGCTCACGTTGTCCTCAAGGAGGAAACGAGTACATTGATCATTTATTGCTATTCTGCTAGCTGTACACATGGTCTGCATATCGTTCTGTACAACTACTCTACTGTTCCGTCCATGCATATATAGCATCCTCTTCCAAAACCTTCCAAAAGCGAGCCACAACATGTTTATTCATGCACCCTTGATATCTATTGAAGGAAACACGGTTAAGTCCCATGTGGATTTCTATCCGCGAAAACAAATTGATTGAACAATTCTGGGCGCACTACAAAAGATCCTGTGTGCTATGGATGTGCCTAATGGAGCGATGACGACCTTAGTTTCTTATCTTACGCAGGCATACCGCACGTATAATTATCCTGGGAACCCGCAAAATGAAAAGTTGGCAGACGGGAGAAGGGCTGAGGAACGGGTGTGGGTGGGCAGACAGAAGCTCTAAACAGCTCCTCACAAAGGGCATTGAATACCATTTTCCCCTTTGGTATCCCCCTGGAAGAAAACTTTCAATAAGACACCTATTATTAAATTACGGAGTCCCTTTCAAGATCGCTGGTAGAAGAAGTAACCTTTGACCCTCGTATGTTTTTTTGTCTTGGCTTTTTTGGATTTTGTTGGATTTGGTTTATATGACAGTTATCTCCATTAACAAAGCCACGTGTATATTATAAACATCAGCAGTCCGTCAGTCACTCACTCCCTCGGATGCCAGGCCAGTAAAATCAAAGTTGATGGAGGGGCAATTAATCTTCTGCGTGATATAATTTTGTGTTGCAGAATTGCAGCGACTGTTTTAAGACGTCAGAATTATATAATTCCTATTTCTTGACTTGTTAATGTTTAAATTGGGTTTAAATTAGTTAATGATACATTCCCTTATAATTGCGTATTCCATTTTTTATTATATCCATTTTATACTGAACTCTTCCCGTTGATTATTATTGTACTGACTATTTTAGTATGTCAACACTGTCTTCCTTAATAGGCATTATCTGCCATGGTCAGAACCTCTCGGGGATGCCCAAACAGAGGGAAATTAGCCGTTTGTGTGTGTTCCCGGCCTCATTCAGGCGTCGGCCACATGAGTTGTGTCCATATCAACCACAGTAGATCTTATCTTATCCCGTCCAACCATGATTGATGATCCACTGATTGGTGACTGCTGACAAAGTGGCTGCAGTGCCAACATAATGGGCGCACGATGAGGGTCGTGCCTTCCCCTTCTAATGCTCCAGGACCCAGTCTACTTAAGTCGTAGAACATATAAACAACACATTAAGTAAACGTCGAAGGCTAATGGTCTTTCTGCAAGGGCGATATACAAGAGCAAAATGCGCCTTGCCGGCTGTCAGAAGCTATTGGTTGCCCCACAGGATTTCCCCGCGATGGATCAAAAGTCCTTATTTAGTTAATGCTGCTGTATCCATCGTTATTGTGTTAATAAAGTATAACAAAATAAGAAATATCTAAGTCAGATGATGTTTAAGAGCATTTAAGAGCATTTAGTGCAGACATGTGAGAGAACGGGTGCGTACTTGCTAGCGTATAGGACATTAACATATGGACATTAATTTCTAGGTGAAACGTCTGTATGAGTGGTCTGAATCAAGATAAATGCAAAACACTTAAATACGTCATTAATAAGGATGTCATTAAGGACGCCATTAACGGGGGGGGGGGGGTACCTCCTCTGAATCGCGACTTCTATAACGGATCGCGGTAGATAGCCAAAGGGTCGTCGCGTTGAACAAGGAATTGTACGGATAACGATTCCCAAAATTGTCAACAGCTGATCGCGAATCTCCAAGAATTCCTGGATGCCAATCGCGAAGATCGGAAAAGGTATCCCCCTCCCCTCGTATTGTTGGGCGCCCGAAAACAGACACCAATGACAGACGGCTTGTTACACTGTACATATTATGTTTGACGTCAGGTTAACCAGAGAACATTCACTAATTGGTCTTGCAAGACAGAACTGTCAAATAAACTAGGCGTTAGCGAATAGCGAATGACACATGCCCATACCAATAAACATATTTAGCGTCGCAAATGGAGTAAAAAACCGTTTCAGGCTGACGTAGCCTACTAAACCTGGTGAGAACCTGGTTGGGATGAGCACAGATAAAAGGAGATTACGGGGATGCCTAGTTGTCTGACCGTCTATTTACCTTCCAAGATGCCTTTTTGTTTGTTTGAAGTAAAGGACCTTGCACAAGTCTAATTACCTGTAAGACAATATGGGTAAAATACATGTTCGATCATTCCTCACTTAGCCATTCTTCAGCTAGTGGCTAAGGTAAACGCCCATTCCCTGGCTTCAACAGCCAACACATCCAGGCAAGCTTCGCACCTGTCTTGGGGATGTGCGCTGTCATACCTCCTCCCCCTCCTCCACCTCCTCCACACCCTCCTCCCTCCCCTCCATATACACACATAGTCTGGCTTGTTACATCTGCCCGGCCCAAACCACCAAGCACCCTCCTCCAGGCTAGTCCGCCGCGGCCGCTTGTCATTCCACCTGCAGTGGGTTTTGACGCCGAAAAAAAACTGCATTTGGTCTGGTTATATCTTTAATTTCACCTGCCGTCACTGTCGATCCCTGCGCGAGCCACGGACCTAATCACACACAGGTACTCATGTTCCATGTTGAAACGTGAAGGCCTAACCTGCCCACATACCTGTGTCTGTTTTTACGACCTTTACTTGTTATATCCGATATGGCACAATCCCGTTCACTGGGTCCTGGTTTTAACACACCTTTCATCTACAATAAACGAAGAAGGCTGAATTGTCTGTTCGCGCTTTGATCGCTGCAGCTCGCAACGTACATCGCAACCTAACTAGATATATATATATATGTATAATCACCAAGCTACTAGCGCCGTGGGAGCTAGCACTGAATGAATACTGTTGGAGGTCTCCTCGTGTGTAGAGAAGCATCAAACAGCGTAAAAAAAACAGGCATGCCACAGGAACATGATGCTGATGGTGTCCCTATTGCTGGAGCTTACGGGGGAGAGGGGTACGTGAGATCAGCTGATGACAATTTAGTGGGGCCACATAAATCATTCATGTCCACCGCTGACATAAATACTGCAGGGTTTGTGTCGAAGTAGTCGCTTCACTACAGCTGTATTATTGATGTATGTACAATCTCCTGCCGGAACAGAATGGCATCTTCATAATACTAACTTGTCAAGCGTTTATCATGCGTGATACCCATCCCGTGTCTTGTCCTAACTGGTAAACGTCTGTAATAAGCTCATGCATCGACGTTTACAACGTGTGTGCATTATTGTCTCGCATCAGTGACTGAGAACCATAAATATACGCCGCTTGGGAGAGCGGAAAATACACCTAGGTGACCTCTTCAAGCATGAGGTTATATTAATCAGCTGAAAAAGGTGACTAGTAATAGTATAATGGCTTGACAACTTTTACGGGGAAGAAGGCGAACAAACTTTTCAAGCCGTTTCTACCGTCAAACTGATGTAACTGATTTAAATTTGAAACACTTTAAAAAAGAAATTAACTCTTTTATTTTATGTAAGACTAAAGTTTCTGTTTATTAAAATCATTGACTGGAGCCTGATATGTGTATATGTTAAATAAAGATGTCAGTTTTCTCAAATATGAAACATTTGAAATTGACAGAAATATGTGTTCATTGAATAACTTGATACACTCCCATGTGGTTTCAATGCGCGTTCTATAATCCCATCACAACGAGTTACTAATACGCCCTGGTAGCAAACTTAACAGCATTAACGGACATATATAACACATAACATGGCAACAAACTTCGGCAATGAATTTAGAAACGGACTCATCAACGGTTTGACCTAGCAACTGCCTTACTTACAAAGGATATAACACACATGATACAGATCGACTTGCAAATGACCTTGACAATGGCATACAACGCACGCAATTCAAAAAAGCCACCACCTCGATAACGAGGCGGCGCTACGGACCCGCGGTTCCGGCCCATTAATCTAGTCGGCCCATTAACATGGCGACACAGGAAAGGGTGGGATGAGGTCTTTATGGCCAAGTGGCTCTTAACCCGTGATCCATCAGAATGTTTGGAGACCCTTGTTGGACAGCTTTGTGAGTCGTTGTTTGCCCCCCTATCGACCGCCGTGGAAAGCCCTCAGCCAACACGAGCATGCCATCTGTTCCCTATAATCGCCCACTTGGCAGATCTCGGCCATTCGCCGCTCGTGACGAATGGTAAGATTGCTGCCAAGCCTCTTCAAGGGGGGAAGTCGGGCAACGTCTCGATGGTAAATCGCTGTTCCCTCTTCCCATGTACGTCATATGCCCGGTTGACCACATGGCAAGATGGACCAGAGTTTAAAGATTCTGAAGTGCCCTTTATACGAACATCACGCTTCCTCAGTCGCTATGGCCCATCGCCATCAACGGTGGGTTGACCGCCTGACCCGTCTTCCTGACCGTGCCGTCGATGAGTTGATGGTCCGTATCCCCAGCTCACGGTTAGAACTTTTTTAGATGATATCCAGCCACAAAAGCCCCGATAAGTACAGACTATGATGACACGTGTACTCAATGCTCCCTTTAATACCCATTTTGTCGGCACTCAATCGATCCAGGTCATGCATCAACCAAACCGCGTAAACCTTAGCCGCATTCAACTATTCAACATGCGCTTACCAACACAACCAAGAACACAAAAACGGGACATTTCTTTTTTTCGTTATTGGTAGAAGTGATGATGTGGGTGTTGTGTAAACACCTATTTGCCTCGACTCTTCAATAATCGATGCCCAGTTGACATGCACTGAGGTGCGATATAAAGCCAATATCAAACACGTATATATTGATATATTTATGGAACGGTTACGGATGTGGCATGTTATCCATGCTTTGATGAGGGTAAAAACAGACCATTTTTTATTAAGTATTGAGGTGATGATGGATTATTATTACGTTTAAGGCCACTTTTATGGCAAGTTGGGCAAGGAACCCTCATGGGATAATGATATCAAATTGAAACAAACTCCAGACATATGTGGGAGGTGAACCTCAGACCTATGGCTCTGTAAGCCAGCCCGTTTACCGACTGAGGTATGGAGGATCCCCATTTGAAGAGATGATAATGGAGTTACACGCAGAGACAGTTAAGAGGCTTCATAAGATAATTGGATAACTGTGTCGCGAGTTACTTCCGCCCATTCCTCTTCTGGGACATGTATATCCGATAAGCTCTACATTATGCATCATGGCGCAAATTGCTGCTTCGCTCCACATCCGCACGCCACTAATCTCTAAACAGTGATCATGCATCAGTTACTAAACACCGAAATTACGTTAATGCCTTTCACTGTCGTCCGATTATGTAATGCAGTCGGCGAATAATAACAGGTAAATGTCGCATCCAGAGATAGGCGATCCATAGAGCTGACGATAGACGAGGCCTGACAACCAAATGATTTAGTTACGCACGACTCCACCCCCGTGATACAGCATTTCCTCCCGAGTGGCTCCAAACCGGAAATCTGGCTAAGCTGGTGGTCGATCTTGGGAAGCTTTTAGGGGCATCATAGCCAATAATTCTAATCTGGGTTTCTGCATGAAAGTTCAGTTACCCCCCATCTAGGTACTCACGAATGGCATAAATAACGCGGGGATTACATACATAATACAGCTCTATTTTTAGAATTAAATATCGTTCACTTTTATAGAATAATATTACCACTGGGAAAAAAACGCTTGAGATCGAGCATCCGTTGAGTGGTGTATATACAATATCATCCTGGAATTAAATCAAATCGGTGTTTTATGCCGTTGTTGTGCACACAAGGGTTAAACTGTGCGAAGTTTCGTCCAATGGATCTGCGGCTTACTGCGCTAACCACTACACCATGGAGACCCCAAGACCTATTGATCTGCGGCCTACTGGGCTAACCGCTACACCAGAGAAGCCCTTGCCTCATCCGGGCATTGCCAAGTCAACGGTCCTGCCGGGCTTCCGTAGGAAAGCCCCCAGCAGCATGTGGCCGGACACCAGAGGCCGGTGGATGTGGGATGTGGCCGGACACCAGATGAGCTCATTTCCCCCGGAAAATGGGGTGTATTTTAGACAGGAGCCATAGATCAGGGGTTGTGGGGGTGAGAAGGCAGTGGGGGAGGAGGAGAGGGAGGGGGAGAGGTGGAGGAGAGAGAGGATAGGGAGGATGGGGAGGGTGGAGGAGAAGGGAGAGAAGAAGGGGGAGGAGGGGGGAGGGAGAGGAGGAGGAGTAGAAGGGAGAGGGGCGGACCACTGTTTCTGGAGGTCATCCGGCTGTTCTATGTGGGTACTACTGCCCCTCGGTTCGTTAGGGAGCGGGCGGGAACGGCCAAGACCCCGGAAAGCATCCGTCACTCCGGACGTAAATTATAACCACCCGCAGATGAGTCGTTTACAGAGCCTGGATCCACTAGTGTTGCCATGGAGATTTTGTGCGTTTCGGGGCTAGCCCACCAAGGTTAGTCAGGCAGTGAGAAAACGACATCCCATGTGGTGACCGTCCTTTCTATGGTTACTATCGCGGTCAGTCACCGACCTCATTCATAACATGTAACAAAGGCATTGGCCTAGCGTCCCCTGCAATGACACGTGGTCATAATTGACTATTTTGTCGGTATATCCCACATATTACTCACACAGAGCATCATAATCATAGTTCTTTGAGAAACGGTAAATAAGGAACTTGAGGATATTTCTAAAGAGTATTGTGCAGATCAGAAATAAATGGCCAAAAGTAGAAGGGTAGTACTAAACGGAATACATTAGTCACCGAATGGTAAATCGCCGGGCTATGACGGTATACTAAACGAAATGTTTAAAGCGGTTGCCGACGTATTTGGTACTTTTATCCAAACTGATATTGCAAACTTCCCAGAAGATTGGTGTCAAACTTAAGTTTAAAGAACTAAAAACAGGGATTCAAAGAAGGGCTCATCTGCAAATTTGAATAACTATCGAGGTATTTCTCTTTTATCTGCAATCAGCAAACTATTCACTAAAATTCACTATAAACTAAAATGACTTAAGGCCAAAGCCACAAGCGGGATATAGAAAAGGGTACTCAACAATTGATCAAATATATGTTTTACAATCAATTGTCCAAAGCCATTGAGAGCACACCTCACAGTGTCTTGTGGTAGAGTCTGATTGAAAAGGCCATTAACGGAAATATAATTCGAGTAATACGATCAGTGTACACAAATCTGAAATCGTGCATTGCAACCTACGACGGGTTAACGGAGTACTTCAAGTGAACAATTGGCACCCGGCAGGGATTTATGCTTAGTCCACTCCTGTTTTCAATATACATTGAAGAATATGGCACTATGTGGAGGTTGAGTGTCCTGGAATTTGTATCAGCAACAACGCACCAAGTGTTATCACTGTACTGTTTGCTGATGACAATGTACCTATTTTAACACACGGATCGGAAATTTGCGGATTAAAATAATTTAAACAGATAGAAAAAGTGCAAGTAAGGATTTTAGGACTTCCCAAATTTACATCGGACGCGGCAGCTCGTGGCGATTGCGGAAGGTGACACTTGGCAAGAGCATATCACGCCACATGCAGCAAAATATGAAGAATGGCGGAGAACGGATATGTTACACGTTGCTATAAAATGCTTAAAGATCTTGATGTGTACAACAGGAAAACATGTGTAACGTCAGTGAGAGAACTGCTGATTAAATACGGACTAAGAGACATCTGGATAAATCAAGAAAGCGATGATCAACGAAGTCTTCTCGATGTTTGCAATGAGAATGTTCAATTTAAAATGAAAAGCGAATGATTAACGATCTCCCGAAATCAGAGCCGATTAAACATATATGGCACATTTACGGAAGAACTGACACCTGAACTGTATATATACTATGTTTGCATCACTAACTACGAAAGGCTCTATCACGCTTAGATGTTCTGCACATAAGCTCGCCATCGAGATAGGTCGCAGAGATGGCACGCTACTAGAAAACCGCTTATGTATATATTGCGCGGAAAGAGGCACCCCAAGTAGTGAAGCTGAGGACCATGTCTTTTGCTGCCCCGAATTCACTGATATTTACCAAGAATATCTTGAGTATGTATTCTAGAATCCGCGAAGTTTTGCAAACTTTAGAATTGTAAAGTCAACGAAATCTCTGCCATACCAAAATTAGCAATGTTTATATATATATCGTTGAAAATCGGATCCAATTCAAACACCAACACCATTGATTGTTAATATTCCTGCACACATGTTATGTCATTTGGACCTGAACGCCTTGAAGACGAAATAAACAACATGGTATGGTGTTAATTGTGGTCACGCGACGATGACTCGCTGCCGTGAGGTTAATTTGCAATACTATTTGCCGTCTGGATCTATTAGAGTACCTGTTTCTGTTTTGTATATAAGTAGAACCTAATATGTCAATACGGCATTAAAATATTTTTCATTTGCAATTGACAATATCGACGGTGCTCACTCGTAGTTCTGACAGCCGGCACATTGAACAGGCTGTTGGCATTTAAAAAGCGTCATGCCGTCGTCTTGTGACCTATTTCGTGGTCAACGTAATGATTTTTTCCCTTTGATGTGCCATTTGGTAACAATATTGCCAGGCCAGGAGGAGATGATATTCCGTAAAGCAGACATTTTTCACAACGAACGATAGTTTGCAACCATATTTGTCGTAAAAATCAACGACAGATGTTGCAATTTACGACATTCAGTTAAGTTCAAAACAAATATGTATATAAAAGCGATGCACGTGGTCGAATTTTACACGTGCCTCGTCGATGTACGCGGCTGAAAGCATAATGCGTCCAAACAATGAATAACAACTAAATTTCTTTTAGTCGTAGCGGAATATCCATGTGGTGACTGGTTCTAAAATCCGCCGCATGGCGATCTAGATCATGTCATAGATGGGAACTTGATGGCATCCAAGGTTTGCGACATTGGACTAAGTGCGTTGCGACATGTGCTGCCGATGGTCTTCGGTTTTTACGGCGGCCATTGTGGTTGCGGCCAATGTCGTGGCATCAACATACCGACATAGTTGGCTCTACATGCCGTCTGGTGCAGACAACTTGTTCCATATGTCGCAGAAAATAATGGAGTGGGGTGGGTGGGGCTGTGACAGACCGGCTACCTCCTACCACTTCCCCATCTGCAACCCAGACCTACTTATCAATTTCGTACATTACCCACTCACCCTGCGTCTCGCCTGTTTCATGTCCCAAAACATCTACATCGTACATCACCTGAGTCTCTGGCCTATGTCGCTACAACACATCGACTGAAAGTGTCCTTGTTAACTAATATTCAGCCACTGCAAGGGACCAACAGAACAGAGAACGAGATGATCAGACAAGGAGACAGACAGACGTAACAGCGAGATAGACGTAACAGCGAGACAGACGTAACAGCGAGACAGACGTAACAGCGAGATAGACGTAACAGCGAGACAGACGTAACAGCGACACAGACGTAACAGCGAGATAGACGTAACAGCGAGACAGACGGCGGTGAGATAAACAGAAGATGGTGAGAGATAGACGAGGGAGACAGGCATAAAGAAGAGGGAGACAGACAGACAGATGGAGAGGGGGGGGGGGGGGGCAGACAGACAAAAGAGGGCGAGAGACCGATCAGGATAAGAGGCAGACAGAAACAGTTGCCCAAAGCCAAGAAACGCCAATACTGACTAATATGTAGAGGCTCACTAGAACAATGACTGATGACCTATAAGATGAATATTTAAAGGGACACGAAACCAAATTAGGCGTCCACCACTGCTATCTGCTACTCAGGCTCAAGGACAAAACCATTACGAGCAACATTTCCCCGCGACACCTCGGATTGTCGTCTGTCTTCGTATCATAACATAACAACGAGGCAAATCTACAGCGTTTGTGGTGGCGCCCCAAAAAAACTGATGCGTATGAGAGACCACATTGGAAGTTATCAACGCCCTGTGCCACTGAAAGAACGAGAGAGAACGCTTAACGTTAAGTGCAGGCAGCGTCCAGTTAAAATACAATTCACTGTAATTACAGTAGGATCTTAATGATGTAGGCACACCGTCAACACACACCTGTGGAATCCCTAGTGGCGCCCTCCTACGGTGGGTGAGTAAGCCTCTTCCCTGTGATTAATACTCCCACTGTGGTGTCTATCAAGCCGTCATTGCACTTGTATTATTCGCAGGCGCTGCGAGGACAGGAAGTCAGCTTTGTGGGCGAGCGATGGTCCACAGGCCTGTGTTTGCCGTGTGAAGGACGCCAGGTCTGGCCGTCTAACTTAACACTGCGGGACCGGACGGGCACAATGCCGGCGGGGAGTGCTGCGTCTGCAGGGCTGGCGCATGGCTTCTACCTTGAGACCAATGTAGGGGTGGAGCATATACTACCAGAGAGAGGGCCTAAGGGGGGGTGGGGCTGGCGGGGAGGGAGGCGGGGGCGAGGGAGGTGGATTGACGGAAGGGGGTTGCGGGATGAAATAAGGGCGAGGTCTGGAGGGAGTGCTGTGGGGTATGGGGTGGGGTTGGGAGTGGCGGGGAATGCTATGCCAGTTGCCCAGACCACCACATTGCGACCCGGTGCGATATCCCCAGGCTACGGGCGGTATCCCCAGGCCAGGGTTTTTTTTTTTTTTTTTTTATAATTATTTATTTCCAAAAATAGCAGTTTCGTGTCACATTACATAAAATACAAGGATATAATGTCATTTTCATACATCTGATCATCAAACACAAGAAGAATACAATACAAGAAAGATACCCTACAAAAAGATCCAATACTAGAAAAGTACAATACAAAAAGCAAGAGCTGGTAGTTTTGAAAGCATTCAAAATGCCAATGGTGTATAAACAGAGGTAGTTCAAAAAGCTGAAATTATACAATTCCATTTGTTTACAAATAAGGTTTTACTAAAATGTTCGTTATGGTCTACTATATGTTTTTCGATTTGATAGTAATATTTTATTAATCTTGGGATATCCCGCATACAAGGAGAAACCTCTCTACACTCTACACGAAAAAATATATTTCTTAGCCAGTAGTATAAGATGGTTTAATAAACGGTCGTTTTCTGAGTTCTTTATGCCGAACAAAACAACCGAGAGTGAAAAACTTGAGCTGATCTCTATATTTGAGTTACCTTCGACCCAGTTAACAAAAGAATTCCAAAATTGACTAACAATGGGACAATGGTAAAACAGATGCTCGATTGACTCAGACGCGGCTTTACAAAAGGTACAGGTGTCCTCACTCTTTATTTTACATCGTTTTAAAAACACGTTGGTTGTTATAAATTGGCAAATAACTTTATATTGAAAACTTCTTAGCCGTTCGTCGACTGTTGTCGTTTTTGCAAGCAAATAAATCTGTTTCCATTCGTTTTCCGAGAAATTGATATTTAGTGCGACTGACCATTTAAGTTCATGCTTTCCCGATGATAGCAGTTTCTTAACTAAAAACTTATATACTGCGTTACATACGTTGTCATTGCTCGACAAAACACATAGCCTTGGTGCTACCACACTTACAAGTTTGGTACCAAGTCGCTCACTTTCACATTTCCATGCTCTCGGAATTGAGTGAATAAGAGTAGCCCCAGGCCAGGGTTGGTATCCGCGGGCTATGGGCGGTATCCCCAGGCCAGGGTCGGTATCCCCGGGCCCGGCATTGTCTGCCCCTGCCGCGGGAGACGGTCGAGGAAGAAAAGGAGAAGGGAGGATTACATCCTATTGATTCACCCTATCCTCGCCGTCTTCCAGGACCATCCTTGTCTCTCAGCTTCCCCACGACCTTTCTGGCGGTTGTTTCTAACTTTCTCTTTTTCTCCTATCGTTTCCACACTGCCACCCCCCCCCGTCTCCGTCACCCGCTCGTCGCAGACCCCACCATTTCTCTACACCCGCTCTCAACCCCTCAACCCCGAACCCGTCTCCGTCAGCAATACCTCAAGCGATTTCCCAGAAGGCTCCCCTCCCCCCGCTACTCCAGGATTATAACAACGTGCGCAGTCCTTGACCCACGTGACCCACCTCCCTCGTGGAACTTCACCCGACGGGGGATCTAAAGCACTTTGCGCGGTCACGTGGTACGAACACGTGGCCTGACCACGTGGCGCTGTGTGGTGTCAGCTGTCGACGTTTCCTCTCCGGACGGACAACTTGCCCATTTACACCCATCCCCTACACCCCCCCACCCCCCTCCCTCCATCATCCCCCAGTGTTGTCCGCGTTTACCTTTCGGACCCTGGAGCCTCATCATCCAACTTCCAGCCATGGATCTTATGCATATACTCCGTGTATCCATGATGTCCCCCCCCCCCTCGCCCCTCCCCCCTTCCCTGCCCAGGCGCCAACAGGCGAGAGGGTACCGGACCAGATCCCGATTTGTGTGGTATGTGGTCAGTGTGTATTGTTTTCCTTGTACACCTTGAGTACAGAAAGAGGCGCGAGGGTCGGACGGGGACCATCGAGAGGAGGGTCGGAGGGGGACCTTCGAGAGGAGGGTCGGAGGGGGACCATCGAGTGGAGGGACGGAGGGGGACCATCGAGTGGAGGGACGGAGGGGGTCCATCGAGAGGAGGGTCGGAGGGGGACCATCGAGAGGAGGGTTGGAGGGGGGCCATCGAGAGGAGGGTCGGAGGGGGACCATCGAGAGGAGGGTCGGAGGGGGACCATCGAGAGAAGGGTTGGAGGGGGACCATCGAGAGGAGGGTCGGAGGGGGACCATCGAGAGGAGGGTCGGAGGGGGACCATCGAGAGGAGGGTCGGAGGGGGACCATCGAGAGGAGGGTCGGAGGGGGACCATCGAGAGGAGGGTCGGAGGGGGACCATCGAGAGGAGGGTCGGAGGGGGACCATCGAGTGGAAGGTCGGAGGGGGACCATCGAGAGGAGGGTTGGAGGGGGACCATCGAGAGGAGGGTCGGAGGGGGACCATCGAGAGGAGGGTTGGAGGGGGACCATCGAGAGGAGGGTTGGAGGGGGACCATCAAGAGGAGGGTCGGAGGGGGACCATCGAGAACAGGGTCGGAGGGGGACCATCGACAGTAGGGTCGGAGGGGGACTATCGAGAAGAGGGTTGAAGGGGGACCATCGAGAGGAGGGTTGGAGAGGGACCATCGAGAGGAGAGTCAGAGAGGGACCATCGAGAGGAGGGTTGGAGGAGAACCATCGAAGGGGAGGATCGGAGGGGGACCATCGAGAGGAGGGTGGGAGGAGGACCATCGAGAGGAGGGTCGGAAGGGGACCATCGAGAGGAGGGTGGGAGGGGGGCCATCGAGAGGAGGGTCGGAGGGGGACCATCGAGAGGAGTGCCGCGGGGAAAGAACCGTTAACATTCGTTTCGCATTGATTTGTAATGATGATGAGGGTTTTTTATGTTTTGTTTTGCGGTGGTGTGCATGAGCGTGTCTAGGGGATAGGGGAGGCACAGGGACCACGTGTCCAGGGGGGGAGAGACACAGCGGCCACGTGCCATCTTTCAGACCCAAGGGGAGGGCCTTCACCGACCACCTAGCTCTCATGTCACCATAGAGACCTGATAATATGGACCTACACCTAACGTTTAACACAGCCACGCCAGATATGACACACTAATCCACTTGTCGAGAGTGCCTCAGGCACTAAGATGGCACGCGCCCTCTCGCGGAGATAGACCGAAACAATGGCCTAATTAGCCATTTACACGGGGCTATTGCGTAATACATTATTGATTCCATTTGGGAAAACAGAAGCTGAGAGCTGCGATGAAATAATCCCGTTATCACCACACAAAGGTGTGTGATGAACAGCTGGCTCCGGCCCAAAAGAGCTCAAAAATATATAAGCGACCAAGCGATACATGCCTGGGGCGCCACCAGACAGTATAGACTGCTGTAATGGTGGAACCATATACTGTGGCGCCCCTTGGGGAGGTCTAAGCGAACCCGAGATGAACGGCTGTGCCGGGTGGGATTATGGGTAGCTCTACTTTAACCACAGTGACTAGACAAGTCAAGTTACACATACCAGACGAGATAATAAAACAAGGTCTCCAGGGTGGGAAGCCACTACTTCCCGTCTGGCACCAGTGTCCCGATGACACTGGCAGCAGTCACATATTGCTGTTATTGCACTCACTCACGCCACGACTCACTCTCTCTCTCTCTCCCTTTTTCTCTCCTCCCTCCCCATCCCTCCTTCTCATCCTGCCTTCCAATCCTCCTTCCCAATCCTTCCTCTGCACCCTCCTTCCTCCTTCGTCACCCTCCTGTATAGCCTCTCACCGGATTCACGTATATATATATATATATATATATATGTACAAATATCTAAATACCCCCACGACCGGTGTCATTACAATGGGTGTCAGACGTATATGTCCGCTTACTGCCGAGCTTACTGTCCTGTTGTCCTGACTAGCGCTGTGCTAACATTATATTCATACCCGTCATAAACGGGTTTGGATGGCTGAGCATCGCGTGACCCCAAGAGTATGACCTCGAGGTCAACCTCGTCCGTCCTGCTGTATATTAAATAAACATGCCCAATTGCTTCTATTATAGGAGGCGGGACATGCAGGCCCGCGACTATATGGCACCAGGCCTGTGACTGTATGGCACCAGGTTTGTGACTGTACGGCACTAGGCATCTGACTGTATGGCACCAGACCTGTGACTATATGGCACCAGTCCTGTAGCTATATAGCACCAGACCTGTAGCTATATGGCACCAGACCTGTAACTATTTGGCACCAGTCCTGTAGTTATATGGCACCAGTCCTGTAGCTATATAGCACCAGACCTGTAGCTATATGGCACCAGACCTGTAACTATTTGGCACCAGTCCTGTAGTTATATGGCACCAGACCTGTAGCTATATGGCACCAGACCTGTAGCTATATGGCACCAACCTGTAGCTATATGGCACCAGACCTGGAGCTATATGGCACCAGACCTGTAGCTATATGGCACCAGACCTGTAGCTATATGGCACCAGACCTGTAGCTATCTGGCACCAGACCTGTAGCTATATGGCACCAGACCTGTAGCTATATGGCACCAGACCTGTAGCTATATGGCACCAGACCTGTAGCTATATGGCACCAGACAAGTAGCTATATGGCACCAGACCTGTAGCTATATGGCACCAGACCTGTAGCTATATGGCACCAGACCTGTAGCTATATGGCACCAGACAAGTAGCTATATGGCACCAGTCCTGTAGATATTTGGCACCAGACCTGTAGCTATATGGCACCAGACCTGTAGCTATATGGCACCAGACCTGTAGCTATATGGCACCAGTCCTGTAGATATTTGGCACCAGACCTGTAGCTATATGGCACCAGACCTGTAGCTATATGGCACCTCTCGTTCTCGTTTGCAGCGGCTAAACGTTTTACCAATGTGGCCGGTATTGCACTTTGAGTATGATAACTTCAATGAGAATGACGAGACCTGCATACAAAGAGTCCCAAACACCACATAACATAATATCACTCGTACAAAATCAATAGGATATTTGGTTCATAAATCCCGCATGAAGACATAAATGCGCTAAACCCAGATCTGCAGATGATATATATCCGGTTTCTGACTGAAATAATACGCCTCAAAACACACCACAGTTTTTTGTACAGAAATCCTCTTGGCCCCTTTCCCCAGACAAATATCCCTATATATATACAACTCACGTTGCCCCTGGAATGATACTTTAATGGGAATGGATTGGTTGGTAAGTGAGTCATTCTATCTCAGCAGCCACCGGAAGTAAAAACTTTCAGACTACACGGTCAGAGGGCGCCACACGCCTACCCCCTGTAGGAGGTTCATTTGATGTCGAACGTATCCTTTGAGAAATCTCCCTTGCATGACAATGACTCTGGCTGGTCAGTATTCATGTTAAAGGGGATTTGTTTGCAAGTCTGGCGTTCGAATAACCCGGCCAAGGCGGCGGACGGTGCACTGGTGCACAGGGACGCATAGGGATTGAATCAATGAACAGGTTGT
This sequence comes from Arenicola marina, assembly GCA_964019135.1. Taxonomy (NCBI): domain Eukaryota; kingdom Metazoa; phylum Annelida; class Polychaeta; family Arenicolidae; genus Arenicola; species Arenicola marina. Next base: position 21,169,422 of record OZ025248.1, on the reverse strand, counting down.
CTTTGCCGACAATGGTTACGGTCAAGCCCAACAAAGCCCATGTTGTGCTTTGTGTGCGGACCAAGTGAGAGACGTTAAAAAAAGAAGTGTAAAAAGGCTAATTTTGATTTGCACATCAAAGGAATCCCAATGTTAAGACATGGTGGAATAGAGTGAGCGAAATGGGAGTGAAGGGAAATCTGGAAAGGGTAAGCTACCTTCATAAACTATGTTGGTCAGTATCTATACCAGGGTCCATCTGATTCGTCTGACAGCCAAGGTCACACGTAACAGCGATGATTTAAGAGACAATCCCGGACAGAGGGATTACCAGTGACTTCCCTCCCCAGGGAGGAACAGATAGATACGTGACAGCCAACGCTCACGTTGTCCTCAAGGAGGAAACGAGTACATTTATCATTTATTGCTATTCTGCTAGCTGTACACATGGTCTGCATATCGTTCTGTACAACTACTCTACTGTTCCGTCCATGCATATATAGCATCCTCTTCCAAAACCTTCCAAAAGCGAGCCACAACATGTTTATTCATGCACCCTTGATATCTATTGAAGGAAACACGGTTAAGTCCCATGTGGATTTCTATCCGCGAAAACAAATTGATTGAACAATTCTGGGCGCACTACAAAAGATCCTGTGTGCTATGGATGTGCCTAATGGAGCGATGACGACCTTAGTTTCTTATCTTACGCAGGCATACCGCACGTATAATTATCCTGGGAACCCGCAAAATGAAAAGTTGGCAAACGGGAGAAGGGCTGAGGAACGGGTGTGGGTGGGCAGACAGAAGCTCTAAACAGCTCCTCACAAAGGGCATTGAATACCATTTTCCCCTTTGGTATCCCCCTGGAAGAAAACTTTCAATAAGACACCTATTATTAAATTACAGAGTCCCTTTCAAGATCGCTGGTAGAAGAAGTAACCTTTGACCCTCTTATGTTTTTTTGTCTTGGCTTTTTTGGATTTTTTTGGATTTGGTTTATATGACAGTTATCTCCATTAACAAAGCCACGTGTATATTATAAACATCAGCAGTCCGTCAGTCACTCACTCCCTCAGATGCCTGGCCAGTAAAATCAAAGTTGATGGAGGGGCAATTAACCTTCTGCGTGATATAATTTTGTGTTGCAGAATTGCAGCGACTGTTTTAAGACGTCAGAATTATATAATTCCTATTTCTTGACTTGTTAATGTTTAAATTGGGTTTAAATTAGTTAATGATACATTCCCTTATAATTGCGTATTCCATTTTTTATTATATCCATTTTATACTGAACTCTTCCCGTTGATTATTATTGTACTGACTATTTTAGTATGTCAACACTGTCTTCCTTAATGGGCATTATCTGCCATGGTCAGAACCTCTCGGGGATGCCCAAACAGAGGGAAATTAGCCGTTTGTGTGTGTTCCCGGCCTCATTCAGGCGTCGGCCACATGAGTTGTGTCCATATCAACCACAGTAGATCTTATCTTATCCCGTCCAACCATGATTGATGATCCACTGATTGGTGACTGCTGACAAAGTGGCTGGAGTGCCAACATCATGGGCGCACGATGAGGGTCGTGCCTCCCCCTTCTAATGCTCCAGAACCCAGTCTACTTAAGTCGGAGAACAGATAAACAACACATTAAGTAAACGTCGAAGGCTAATGGTCTTTTTGCAAGGGCGATATACAAGAGCAAAATGCGCCTTGCCGGCTGTCAGAAGCTATTGGTTGCCCCATAGGATTTCCCCGCGATGCATCAAAAGTCCTTATTTAGTTAATGCTGCTGTATCCATCGTTATTGTGTTAATAAAGTATAACAAAATAAGAAATATCTAAGTCAGATGATGTTTAAGAGCATTTAAGAGCATTTAGTGCAGACATGTGAGAGAACGGGTGCGTACTTGCTAGCGTATAGGACATTAACATATGGACATTAATTTCTAAGTGAAACGTCTGTATGAGTGGTCTGAATCAAGATAAATGCAAAACACTTAAATACGTCATTAATAAGGATGTCATTATGGACGCCATTAACGGGGGGGGGGGGGGTACCTCCTCTGAATCGCGACTTCTATAACGGATCGCGGTAAATAGGCAAAGGGTCGTCGCGTTGAACCAGGAATTGTACGGATAACGATTCCCAAAATTGCCAATAGCTGATCGCGAATCTCCAAGAATTCCTGGATGCCAATCGCGAAGATCGGAAAAGGTATCCCCCTCCCCACTCATTAAAGTCGTATTGTTGGGCGCCCGAAAACAGACACCAATGACAGACGGCTTGTTACACTGTACATATTATGTTTGACGTCAGGTTAACCAGAGAACATTCACTAATTGGTCTTGCAAGACAGAACTATCAAATAAACTACGCGTTAGCGAATAGCGAATGACACATGCCCATACCAATAAACATATTTAGCGTCGCAAATGGAGTAAACAACGGTTTCAGGCTGACGTAGCCTACTAAACCTGGTGAGAACCTGGTTGGGATGAGCACAGATAAAAGGAGATTTCGGGGATGCCTAGTTGTCTGACCGTCTATTTACCTTCCAAGATGCCTTTTTGTTTGTTTGCAGTAAATGACCTTGCACAAGTCTAATTACCTGTAAGACAATATGGGTAAAATACATGTTCGATCATTCCCCACTTAGCCATTCTTCAGCTAGTGGCTAAGGTGAACGCCCATTCCCTGGCTCCAACAGCCAACACATCCAGGCCAGCTTCGCACCTGTCGTGGGGATGTGCGCTGTCATACCCCCTCCCCCTCCTCCACATCCTCCACACCCTCCTCCCTCCCCTCCATATACACACATAGTCTGGCTTGTTACATCTGCCCGGCCCAAACCACCAAGCCCCCTCCTCCAGGCTAGCCCGCCGAGGCTGCTTGTCATTCCACCTGCAGTGGGTTTTGACGCCGAAAAAAAACTGCATTTGGTCTGGTTATATCTTTAATTTCACCTGCCGTCACTGTCGATCCCTGCGCGAGCCACAGACCTAATCACACACAGGTACTCATGTTCCATGTTGAAACGTGAAGGCCTAACCTGCCCACATACCTGTGTCTGTTTTTACGACCTTTACTTGTTATATCCGATATGGCACAATCCCGTTCACTGGGTCCTGGTTTTAACACACCTTTCATCTACAATAAACGAAGAAGGCTGAATTGTCTGTTCGCGCTTTGATCGCTGCAGCTCGCAACGTACATCGCAACCTAACTAGATATATATATATATGTATAATCACCAAGCTACTAGCGCCGTGGGAGCTAGCACTGAATGAATACTGTTGGAGGTCTCCTCGTGTGTAGAGAAGCATCAAACAGCGTCAAAAAACAGGCATGCCACAGGAACATGATGCTGATGGTGTCCCTATTGCTGGAGCTTACGGGGGAGAGGGGTACGTGAGATCAGCTGATGACAATTTAGTGGGGCCACATAAATCATTCATGTCCACCGCTGACATAAATACTGCAGGGTTTGTGTCGAAGTAGTCGCTTCACTACAGCTGTATTATTGATGTATGTACAATCTCCTGCCGGAACAGAATGGCATCTTCATAATACTAACTTGTCAAGCGTTTATCATGCGTGATACCCATCCCGTGTCTTGTCCTAACTGGTAAACGTCTGTAATAAGCTCATGCATCGACGTTTACAACGTGTGTGCATTATTGTCTCGCATCAGTGACTGAGAACCATAAATATACGCCGCTTGGGAGAGCGGAAAATACACCTAGGTGACCTCTTCAAGCATGAGGTTATATTAATCAGCTGAAAAAGGTGACTAGTAATAGTATAATGGCTTCACAACTTTTACGGGGAAGAAGGCGAACAAACTTTTCAAGCCGTTTCTACCGTCAAACTGATGTAACTGATTTAAATTTGAAACACTTTAAAAAAGAAATTAACTCTTTTATTTTATGTAAGACTAAAGTTTCTGTTTATTAAAATCATTGACTGGAGCCTGATATGCGTATATGTTAAATAAAGATGTCAGTTTTCTCAAATATGAAACATTTGAAATTGACAGAAATATGTGTTCATTGAATAACTTGATACACTCCCATGTGGTTTCAATGCGCGTTCTATAATCCCATCACAACGAGTTACTAATACGCCCTGGCAGCAAACTTAACAGCATTAACGGACATATATAACACATAACATGGCAACAAACTTCGGCAATGAATTTAGAAACGGACTCATCAACGGTTTGACCTAGCAACTGACTTACTTACAAAGGATATAACACACATGATACAGATCGACTTGCAAATGACCTTGACAATGGCATACAACGCACGCAATTCAAAAAAGCCACCACCTCGATAACGAGGCGGCGCTACGGACCCGCGGTTCCGGCCCATTAATCTAGTCGGCCCATTAACATGGCGACACAGGAAAGGGTGGGATGAGGTCTTTATGGCCAAGTGGCTCTTAACCCGTGATCCATCAGAATGTTTGGAGACCCTTGTTGGACAGCTTTGTGAGTCGTTGTTTGCCCCCCTATCGGCCGCCGTGGAAAGCCCTCAGCCAACACGAGCATGCCATCTGTTCCCTATAATCGCCCACTTGGCAGATCTCGGCCATTCGCCGCTCGTGACGAATGGTAAGATTGCTGCCAAGCCCCTTCAAGGGGGGAAGTCGGGCAACGTCTCGATGGTAAATCGCTGTTCCCTCTTCCCCTGTACGTCATATATGGCAAGATGGACCAGAGTTTAAAGATTCTGAAGTGCCCTTTGGACGAACATCACGCTTCCTCAGTCGCTATGGCCCATCGCCATCAACGGTGGGTTGACCGCCTGACCCGTCTTCCTGACCGTGCCGTCGATGAGTGGATGGTCCGTATCCCCAGCTAACGGTTAGAACTTTTTTAGATGATATCCAGCCACAAAAGCCCCGATAAGTACAGACTATGATGACACGTGTACTCAATGCTCCCTTTAATACCCATTGCCCCCAACAGATGTCGGCACTCAATCGATCCAGGTGCATTCATGCATCAACCAAACCGCGTAAACCTTAGCCGCAGTCAACTATTCAACATGCGCTTACCAACACAACCAAGAACACAAAAGCGGGACATTTCTGTTTTCGTTATTGGTAGAAGTGATGATGTGGGTGTTGTGTAAACACCTATTTGCCTCGACTCTTCAATAATCGATGCCCAGTTGACATGCACTGAGGTGCGATATAAAGCCAATATCAAACACGTATATATTGATATATTTATGGAACGGTTACGGATGTGGCATGTTATCCATGCTTTGATGAGGGTAAAAACAGACCATTTTTTATTAAGTATTGAGGTGATGATGGATTATTATTACGTTTAAGGCCACTTTTATGGCAAGTTGGGCAAGGAACCCTCATGGGATTATGATATCAAATTGAAACAAACTCCAGACATATGTGGGAGGTGAACCTCAGACCTATGGCTCTGTAAGCCAGCCCGTTTACCGACTGAGGTGTGGAGGATCCCCATTTGAAGAGATGATAATGGAGATACAGGCAGAGACAGTTAAGGGGATTCATAAGATAATTGGATAACCGTGTCCCGGGTTACTTCCGCCCATTCCTCTTCTGGGACATGTATATCCGATACGCTCTACATTATACATCATGGCGCAGAATACTGCTTCACTCCACATCCGCACGCCACTAATCTCTTAACAGTGATCATGCATCAGTTACTGAACACCGAAATTACGTAAATGCCTTTCATCGTCGTCCGATTATGTAATGCAGTCGGCGAATAATAACAGATAAATGTCGCATCCAGAGATAGGCGAACCATAGAGCTGACGATAGACGGGGGGCTGACAACCAAATGACTTAGTTACGCACGACTCCACCTCCGTGATACAGCATTTCCTCCCCAGTGGCTCCAAACCGGAAATCTGGCTAAGCTGGTGGTCGATCTACGGAAGCTTTTAGAGGCATCATAGCCAACAATTCTAATCTGGGTTTCTGCATGAAAGTTCTGTCCCCAACCCCCCTCCCCCCCCCCCCCCATCTGGGGACTCACGAATGGCATAATGAACGCGGGGATTTACATACATAATAAAGTTGATGGCTGTTTTTTTAGAATTAAATATCGTTCACTTTTATAGAATGATATTACCACTGGGTAAAAAACGCTTGAGATCGAGCATCCGTTGAGTGGTGTATATACAGAATCATCCTGGAATTAAATCAAATCGGTGTTTTATGCCGTTGTTGTGCACACAAGGGTTAAACTGTGCGAAGTTTCGTCCAATGGATCTGCGGCCTACCGCACTAACCACTTCAACATGGAGACCCCGGGACCTATTGATCTGCTGCTTACTGGGCTAACGACTACACCAGAGAAGCCCTTGCCTCATCCGGGCACTGTCATGTCAATGGTCCTGCCGGGCTTCCGTAGGAAAGCCCCCAGCAGCATGTAGCCGGACACCAGAGGCCGGTGGATGTGGGATGTGGCCGGACACCAGATGAGCTCATTTCACCCGGAAGATGGGGTGTATCTTAGACAGGAGCCATAGATCAGGGGTTATGGGGGTGAGAAGGCAGTGGGGGAGGAGGAGGGGCAGGGGGAGAGGTGGAGGAGAGAGAGGATAGGGAAGATGGGGAGGGTGGAGGAGAAGGGAGAGAAAAAGGGGGAGGAGGGGGGAGGGAGAGGAGGAGGAGTAGAAGCACTGTTTCTGGAGGTCATCCGGCTGTTCTATGTGGGTACTACTGCCCCTCGGTTCGTTAGGGAGCGGGCGGGAACGGCCAAGACCCCGGAAAGCATCCGTCACTCCGGACGTCAATTATAACCACCCGGAGATGAGTCGTTTACAGCGCCTGGATCCACTAGTGTTGCCATGGAGATTTTGTGCGTTTCGGGGCTACCCCACCAAGGTTAGTCAGGCAGTGAGAAAACGACATCCCATGTGGTGACCGTCCTTTCTATGGTTGCTATCGCCGTCAGTCACCGACCTCATTCATAACATGTAACAAAGCCTTGGCCTAGCGTCCCCTGCAATGACACGTGGTCATATTTGACCTAGAACACGTTCTAGGGACCCAGTCAGTTTAGGTGAGTCGTTTTCCACATTAGTTCGAACTATTTTGTCGGTATATCCCACATATTACTCACACAGAGCATCACAATCATTCTTTCAGAAACTGTAAATAACGAACTTGTGGATATTTCCAAAGAGTATTGTGCAGATCAGACATAAATGCAGCAGCAAATTTTATAAAAGAAACCCTTCAGCGAAGCGGGAGAGGCATGCCCAAAAGTAGAAGGGAAGTACTAAACGGAATACATTAGTTACCGAATGGTAAAGCAACGGGCTATGGCGGTATACCAAACGAAATGTTTAAAGCGGTTGCCGACGTATTCGGTACTTTTATTCAATCTGATATTGCAAACTGGAAATTTCCCAGAAGAATGGTGTCACACTCAAATTTAAAGTACTAAAAATAAAAGAAGGGTTCATCTGCAAATTTGAATAACTATCGGGGTATTTCTCTTTTATCTGCATCAGCAAACTATTCACACAGATTATGAACGTGAGACTGACCGAATGAGTGACTAAAATGACTTAAGACCAAAGCCATAAGCGGGATATAGAAAAGGGTACTCAACAATTGATCAAATATATGTTTTACAATCAATTGTCCAAAGCCATTGACAGCACACCTCACAGTGTCTTGTGGTAGAGTCTGATTGAAAAGGCCATTAACGGAAATATAATTCGAGTAATACGATCAGTGTACAAAAATCTGAAATCGTGCATTGCAACCCACGACGGGTTAACGGAGTATTTCAAGTGAACAATTGGCACCCGGCAGGGATTTATGCTTAGGCCACTCCTGTTTTCAATATACATTGAAGAATATGGCACTATATGTTGAGGCTGAGTGTCCTGGAATTTGTATCAGCAACAACGCACCAAGTGTTATCACTGTACTGTTTGCTGATGACAATGTACCTATTTTAACACACGGATCGGAAATTTGCGGATTCAATTAATTTAAACAGATAGAAAAAGTGCAAGTAAGGATTTTAGGACTTCCCAAATTTACATCGGACGCGGCAGCTCGTGGCGATTGCGGAAGGTGACACTTGGCAAGAGCATATCACGCCACATGCAGCAAAATATGAAGAATGGCGGAGAACGGATATGTTACACGTTGCTATAAAATGCTTAAAGAGCTTGATGTGTACAACAGGAAAACATGTGTAACGTCAGTGAGAGAACTGTTGATTAAATACGGACTAAAAGACATCTGGATAAATCAAGAAAACGATGATCAACGAAGTATTCTCGATGTTTGCAATGAGAATGTTCAATTTAAAATGAAAAGCGAATGATTAACGATCTCCCGAAATCAGAGCCGATTAAACATATATGGCACATTTACGGAAGAACTGACACCTGAACTGTATATATACTATGTTTGCATCACTAAGCTACGAAAGGCTCTATCACGCTTATATGTTCTGCACATAAGCTCGCCATCGAGATAGGTCGCAGAGATGGCACGCTACTAGAAAATCGCTTATGTATATATTGCGCGGAAAGAGGCACCCCAAGTAGTGAAGCTGAGTACCATGTCTTTTGTTGCCCCGAATTCACTGATATTTACCAAGAATATATTGAGTATGTATTCTGTAATCCTCAAAGTTTTGAAAACTTTAGAATTGCAAAGTCAACGAAATCTCTGCCATACGAAAATTAGCAATATTTATATATATATATCGTTGAAAATCGGATCCAATTCAAACCAGCATAAAGCGTACCCCCCCCCCCCCCGCCCCTCCGTCCGTTTATGTATGGTGTTAATTGTGGTCACGCGACGATGACTCGCTGCCGGGCGGTTAATTTGCAATAATATTTGCCGTCTGGATCTATTAGAGTACCTGTTTCTGTTTTGTATATAAGTAGAACCTAATATGTCAATACGGCATTAAAATATTTTTCATTTGCAATTGACAATATCGACGGTGCTCACTCGTAGTTCTGACAGCCGGCACACTGAACAGGCTGTTGGCATTTAAAAAGCGTCATGCCGTCGTCTTGTGACCTATTTCGTGGTCAACGTAATGATTTTTTCCCTTTGATGTGCCATTTGGTAACAATATTGCCAGGCCAGGAGGAGATGATATTCCGTAAAGCAGACATTTCTTCACAACGAACGATAGTTTGCAACCATATTTGTCGTAAAAATCAACGACAGATGTTGCAATTTACGACATTCAGTTAAGTTCAAAGCAAATGTGTATATAAAAGCGATGCACGTCGTCGAATGTTACACGTGCCTCGTCGATGTACGCGGCTGAAACCATAATGCGTCCAAACAATGAATAACGACTAAATTTCTTTTAGTCGTAGCGGAATATCCATGTGGTGACTGGTTCTAAAATCCGCCGCATGGCGATCTAGATCATGTCATAAATGGGAACTTGATGGCATCCAAGGTTTGCGACATTGGACTAAGTGCGTTGCGACATGTGCTGCCGATGGTCTTCGGTTTTTACGGCGGCCATTGTGGTTGCGGCCAATGTCGTGGCATCAACATACCGACATAGTTGGCTCTACATGCCGTCTGGTGCAGACAACTTGTTCCATGTGTCGCAGAAAATAATGGAGTGGGGTGGGTGGGGCTGTGACAGACCGGCTACCTCCTACCACTTCCCCATATGCAACCCAAACCTACTTATCAATTTCGTACATCACCCACTCACCCTGCGTCTCGCCTGTTTCATGTCCCAAAACATCTACATCGTACATCACCTGAGTCTCTGGCCTATGTCGCTACAACACATCGACTGAAAGTGTCCTTGTGAACTAATATTCAGCCACTGCAAGGGACCAACAGAACAGAGAACGAGATGATCAGACGAGGAGACAGACAGACGTAACAGCGAGATAGACGTAACAGCGAGACAGACGTAACAGCGAGACAGACGTAACAGCGAGACAGACGTAACAGCGAGATAGACGTAACTGCGAGTCAGACGTAACAGCGAGATAGACGTAACAGCGAGACAGACGTAACAGCGAGACAGACGTAACAGTGAGATAGACGTAACAGCGAGACAGACGTAACAGCGAGTTAGACGTAACAGCGAGACAGACGTAACAGCGAGACAGACGTTACAGCGAGATAGACGTAACAGCGAGACAGACGTAACAGCGAGATAGACGTAACTGCGAGTCAGACGTAACAGCGAGATAGACGTAACAGCGAGACAGACGTAACAGCGAGACAGACGTAACAGTGAGATAGACGTAACAGCGAGACAGACGTAACAGCGAGTTAGACGTAACAGCGAGACAGACGTAACAGTGAGACAGACGTTACAGCGAGATAGACGTAACAGCGAGACAGACGTAACAGCGAGACAGACGTAACAGCGAGATAGACGTAACAGCGAGACAGACGGCGGTGAGATAAACAGAAGATGGTGAGAGATATACGAGGGAGACAGACATAAAGAAGAGGGAGACAGACAGATGGAGAGGGGGGGGGACCGACAGACAAAAGAGGGCGAGAGACCGATCAGGATAAGAAGCAGACAGAAACAGTTGCCCAAAGCCAAGAAACGCCAATACTGACTATTATGTAGAGGCTCACTAGAACAACGTGTTACCGGGGGCCAAATGACTGATGACCTATAGGATGAATATTTAAAGGGACACGAAACCAAATTAGGCGTCCACCACTGCTATCTGCTACTCAAGGTCAAGGACAAAACCATTACGAGCAACATTTCCCCGCGACACCTCGGATTGTCGTCTGTCTTCGTATCATAACATAACAACGAGACAAATCTACAGCGTGTGTGGTGGCGCCCCCAAAAAACTGATGCGTATGAGAGACCACATTGGGAGTTATCAACGCCCTGTGCTACTGAAAGAACGCGAGAGAACGCTTAACGTTAAGTCCAGGCGGCGCCCAGTTAAAATACAATTCACTGTCATTACAGTAGGATCATTAATGATGTAGGCACACCGTCAACACACACCTGTGGAACCCCTAGTGGCGCCCTCCTACGGTGGGTGAGTAAGCCTCTTCCCTGTGATTAATACTCCCACTTTGGTGTCTATCACGCCGTCATTGCACTTGTATTATTCGCAGGCGCTGCGAGGACAGGAAGTCAGCTTTGTGGGCGAGCGATGGTCCACAGGCCTGTGTTCGCCGTGTGAAGGACGCCAGGTCTGGCCGTCTAACTTAACACTGCGGGACCGGGCGGGCACAATGCCGGCGCGGAGTGCTGCGCCTGCAGGGCTGGCGCATGGCTTCTACCTTGAGGCCAATGTAGGGGTGGAGCATATACTACCAGAGGGAGGGCCTAAGGGTGGGGGGGGGGGGGCTGGCGGGGAGGGAGGCGGGGGCGAGGGAGGTGGATTGACGGAAGGGGGTTGCGGGATGAAATAAGGGCGAGGTCTGGAGGGAGTGCTGTGGGGTATGGGGTGGGGTTGGGAGTGGCGGGGTATGCCATGCAAGTTGCCCAGGCCACCACATTGCGATCCGGTGCGGTATCCCCAGGCTACGGGCGGTATCCCCAGGCCAGGGTCGGTATCCCCGGGCCCGGGAATGTCTGCCGCTGCCGCGGAAGACGGTCGAGGAAGAAAAGGAGACGGGAGGAAGATGGGGGGGGGGGATGCTCACGGCTATCTATTAACATCCCACCATTACATCCTATTGATTCACCCTATCCTCGCCGTCTTCCAGGACCATCCTTGTCTATCCCATTCAGCTTCCCCACGACCTTTCTGGCGGTTGTTTCTAAATTTATATTTTTCTCCTATCGTTTCCATACTGCCACCCCCCCCGTCTCCGTCACCCGCTCGTCGCAGACCCCACCCTTCCCCTACACCCGCTCTCAACCCCTCAACCCCGAACCCGTCTCCATCAGCAATACCTCAAGCGATTTCCCAGAAGGCTCCCCTCCCCCCGCTACTCCAGGAGTAGAACAACGTGCGCAGTCCTTGACCCACGTGACCCACCTCCCTCGTGGAACTTCACCCGACGGGGGATCTAAAGCACTTTGCGCGGTCACGTGGTACGAACACGTGGCCTGACCACGTGGCGCTGTGTGGTGTCAGCTGTCGACGTTTCCTCTGCGGACGGACAACTTGCCCATTTACACCAACCCCCCCCCCCCCCCGCCCCCCAACCCCCGCCACCCCACCTCCTCCATCATCCCCTAGTGTTGTCCGTGTTTACCTTCCGGACCCTGGAGACTGATCATCCAACTTCCAGCCATGGATCTTATGTATATACTCCGTGTATCCATGATGCCCCCCCCCCTCGCCCCCCCCCCCCTCCCCCGCCCAGGCGCCAACAGGCGAGAGGGTACCGGACCAGATCCCGATTTGTGTGGTATGTGGTCAGTGTGTATTGTTTTCCTTGTACACCTTGGGTACATAATGAGGTGCGAGGGTCGGAGGGGACCATCGAGAGGAGGGTCGGAGGGGGACCATCGAGAGGAGGGTCGGAGGGGGACCATCGGTGAGGAGGGTCGGAGGGGGACCATCGAGAGGAGGGTCGGAGGGGGACCATCGAGAGGAGGGTCGGAGGGGGACCATCGAGAGGAGGGTCGGAGGGGGACCATCGTGAGGAGGGTCGGAGGGGGACCATCGAGAGGAGGGTCGGAGGGGGACCATCGAGAGGAGGGTCGGAGGGGGACCATCGAGAGGAGGGTCGGAGGGGGACCATCAAGAGGAGGGTCGGAGGGGGACCATCGAGAGGAGGGTTGGAGGGGGACCATCGAGAGGAGGGTCAGAGGGGGACCATCGAGAGGAGGGTCGGAGGGGGACCATCGAGAGGAGGGTCGGAGGGGGACCATCAAGAGGAGGGTCGGAGGGGGACCATCGAGAGGAGGGTCGGAGGGGGACCATCGAGAGGAGGGTCGGAGGGGGACCATCGAGAGGAGAGTCGGAGGGAGACCATCGAGAGGAGGGTCGGAGGGGGACCATCGAGAGGAGAGTCGGAGGGAGACCATCGAGAGGAGGAATTGAATTGAATTGAATTGAATTGAATTGAGTCGGAGGGGGACCATCGAGAGGAGGAATTGAATTGAATTGAGGGTCGAAGGCGGACCATCGAGAGGAGGGTCAGAGGGGGACCATCGAGAGCAGGGTCGGAGGGGGACCATCGAGAGGAGGGTCGGAGGGGGACCATCGAGAGGAGGGTCGGAGAGGGACCATCGAGAGGAGGGTCGGAGGGGGACCATCGAGAGGAGGGTCGGAGGGGGACCATCGAGAGGAGGGTCGGAGGGGGACCATCGAGAGGAGGGTCGGAGGGGGACACTCGAGAGGAGGGTCGGAGGGGGACCATCGAGAGGAGGGTCGGAGGGGGACCATCGAGAGGAGGGTCGGAGGGGGACCATCGAGAGGAGGGTCGGAGGGGGACCATCGAGAGGAGGGTCGGAGGGGGACCATCGAGAGGAGGGTCGGAGGGGGACCATCGAGAGGAGGGTCGGAGAGGGACCATCGAGAGGAGGGTCGGAGGGGGACCATCGAGAGGAGGGTCGGAGGGGGACCATCGAGAGGAGGGTCGGAGGGGGACCATCGAGAGGAGGGTCGGAGGGGGACCATCGAGAGGAGGGTCGAAGGGGGACCATCGAGTGGAGGGTCGGAGGGGGACCATCGAGAGGAGGGTCGGAGGGGGACCATCGAGAGGAGGGTCGGAGGGGGACCATCGAGAGGAGGCTCGGAGGGGGACCATCGAGTGGAGGGTCGGAGGGGGGACCATCGAGAGGAGGGTCGGAGGGGGACCATCGAGAGGAGGGTCGGAGGGGGACCATCGAGAGGAGGGTCGGAGGGGGACTATCGAGAGGAGGGTCGAAGGGGGACCATCGAGAGGAGGGTCGGAGGGGGACCATCGAGAGGAGGGTCGGAGGGGGACCATCGAGAGGAGGGTCGGAGGGGGACCATCGAGAGGAGGGTCGGAGGGGGACCATCGAGAGGAGGGTCGGAGGGGGACTATCGAGAGGAGGGTCGAAGGGGGACCATCGAGAGGAGTGCCGCGGGGAAAGAACCGTTAACATTCGTTTTGCATTGATTTGTATTATGGTGAGGGTTCAGTTACACGTAAACGTATTGACTTTTCTATGTTTTGTTTTGCGGTGGTGTGCATGAGCGTGTCCAGGGTGGGGCACGTGTCGAGGGGCGGGAGGCACAGGGGCCGCGTGCCGTCTTTCAGACCCAAAAGTATATCGGTGCACCCCCCCCCCCCCCGGTCGTCAACAAATTAATGGACCCCTTGTTCTCAGTCAAGTTACATGTAACCATAAATTGTCAAATATCTCAAATATCAAAGGTACTAATATCTAATAGAGGAGAGGGGGGTGGGGTGCCAGGGAGACAACATGACAAGAAATTACGAAGGATGGAGAAAGGGGAAAGGGGGAAATGGGCGGGGTGGGGGGGGGGGGCGGTTGTGTGCCCTGTATAGATGGCTATAATATAATCGGGTGTTTATCGTAATTGCCCATCTTCTGTTATTGTCATTGTGATCGCGAAAGGCGAGGGTTGAAGGGGGTGGGGGGTGGCGTGGGGTGTGTGCGGAGGAGGGGGCTACGGATTGGGTCTGGATGTGGAGCACAATGAGTGTACAATCACCACCATCACCACCGCTACCAGCAGCAGCAGCAGCAGCGGCCGCAACAACGATGGCAACAACAAAAGAAAGCCCACGATTAACGGTCAGTGTAGACGAAGGGTAAAATATCAAGACGCACATACCATCAGCGTGCTATGCAAAACCAAAATCGTCTGCGTGTGTCCGGGGAAAGCGCGGGAACGTACATCGCTGCGTTGCCAGGCAGCAGCCGGTAATTATCAGGATTGCGATCGGGCTGCGGCGACATGCCACCGTCCAACCAAGTGGACAGCTCGCGCCTAAATTATTGATGTGCAGCCATCGGGGGTGCGAGTGAGGAGGGGCTGGGAGCCGGGGAAGGGCATACTGCTCGGGGCGGGGTGCGTCCGATGACATTCCATTCGGAGCGACTAAGGAGAACAGGGAGAGCTGTGACACCAGGGAGAGCTGTGACAACGGGGAGAGCTGTGACACCAGGCAGAGCTGTGACACCAGGGAGAGCTGTGACACCAGGGAGAGCTGTGACACTAGGGAGACCTGTGACACCAGGGAGAGCTGTGACACCAGGCAGAGCTGTGACACCAGGGAGAGCTGTGACACCAGGGAGAGCTGTGACACTAGGGAGACCTCTGACACCAGGGAGAGCTGTGACACCAGGGAGAGCTGTGACACAAGGGAGCGCTGTAACCAGTTAGAGCTGTAACAACATGGAAAACTGTTTCACCAATGAGAGCTGTAACGTCAACGAGGGTTGCTTTATCTCTGAAAGCAGTTTTACTGGAACCAGCTCTTGCCAGCGAAAGCTGTTTTCTTTTATTCTGTTTAACGAGGGAAAGTTGTTGTATGTCGGAAAACTTTCATGAGTAGTTTATATTCGCTTTTGCTTTAAAATGTGCGCATGATATGGTTCCAGACAAAACGCGCCCGCCAGAGCTTCTATTTATCTTTCTTCTCATGTACATCTACTGACGACGAAGAACATTTTGTTGTATCACTATTGACTGCAAAGTACCGTGGCCAAACCAAACTTGAGCGCCAGGCCCAGCCTCTTTTGATCGGTGATCGCTGGCCTCCCACACAGCACCCTTAATGATAGAGATGAATTCAGGAGATGAATGCAGAAAGTGATGGATGGCGTGAGTAATGGCTTTAATGTTTTTGTCTTCCGACAACGTGCGGTGGATGTAACTGGACGGATTGACTCGAGGAACATATATCGTATATATCAACAGCTCACGTAGTAACTGTCTATCCACAAACGTATGTTAGGGCCCAAAACGTCATAGTGACGAAAACGTCAGAACACACGGTCTGAGCCATCTAGGAGCAAATGTACAGTTTCACACTGTGCCTCGATCACACTGTCTGTTGACGGGGGCTATGAATATATGAGGCAGTAACTCTTCAGTTTCAGATATATTTAAGTGCTTTCATAAAGGATGGAATATGGGTATCGCCCCCCCCCCCCCCCACCCTCCCTCCGGGTCCATCCCTTGGAACCTTCTATTCCAAGAAACCTTAGATTTCCTTATTTTCCTGCGCCATAATTCGCAAATTTCGGCCTCCAAGAGGTCTCTAATTGTCAATCAATCAATCCTTTAGCTCCGAGTGGCCCCGCCCTGTCTCCTTCAGAAACGCCACGCAGGGTTGTGTGGACGATAACCGGGATGGTTGAAATTAAACTTTCAACTTATATTACACTCTACCAAGGTATGACGTTTTGGTCACTATGACGTTTTGGGTTCTAACAAACGTCGACCGCTTTATAAGTAGAGGAATTGGGTAGGATTGAAAGCCGTAAACCGGATATGACGACGAGCTGCTGTCCATGGCGGCCACATAGAGACGTGCACACAGTTGTACACCATTATACCTCTTGTATAGGAGTATTGTATCTTTACGCAATATCCTGGCAGTTTCACAATTATAA
Source organism: Arenicola marina (assembly GCA_964019135.1). Lineage (NCBI taxonomy): Eukaryota > Metazoa > Annelida > Polychaeta > Arenicolidae > Arenicola > Arenicola marina. The sequence continues at coordinate 21,152,918 of OZ025248.1, read as the reverse complement.
TACGCATCGCCCCTTCCTGCATGCCTTTAGGTATTCCCGTTCCCATGAAGCCAATACGTATATTCCAGACCCACGCTCCAATAGGGCTAATCCTGATCTACGATCCCATCCAGACCCACTGGACTTGGATGGACGCACTCCTGAGCTCCAATGGACAGGTTACCAGTTTTACCATGATTACACTGCAATTATAAAATCAACGGACGAATCACACTATAACGGTATAATAGATCCAGTTCACTTTTGGCGGAAGTAGAAGGGCTTTGATTTCGCCCATTGACTGCAGGTCGCGTAGGTCTATGGAAGCTCTGAGTATAGGTGGTCATAATGGTCCTCGTTCATTCATCCACCTAATGGCTGCCACGGGTACTCAGTCGTAAAGTCTCATAACAATGCAGCCTTTGTTGCCCTTGGCGACCTCATCTCGTAACCAGCCACACGAAATATCGCCCACGCGTGCGAAACGGTCTCAATCGGGATGGATAATTCAATATCCCCCGTGGAAAGCGATAATACCGGCTACAGAATGAATGGCTTATATTGGGTGCACCAGATTTCCACAGCGCTGGGAATGGTATGCGCTACCGCTGTAGAAGTCATCCCCAAAATAGAAGAATGAATGCGTGATGTAAATCTGGTAATACAGCATTTGTAGTGTCCAGGAGGCTTACTCAACCGTGGTCGTCATGGCATATTACCGCAAATCACCGAAAGCCCGTCGGGAAATTGTCGGCATAGCCTAGCATAATGGTCAGACTACTATGCCCCCTGACACAGACTGTTTACCACGTGACTATTCGCTGAGCTAATCCCAAGGCCAATCTAGCGTGGTACGAAGGGGGGGGGGGGGGGGTCGCCTATTGCATATGAGGGTGGAATCAGCCATAATCCCGCAAAGTACCGCAGTACGTCGTGGTCTTGGCGCGGTATTACCACATGGTCTATGGACCACTCATAACTCATGTTTTTTGTCGCGTGCCTTAATATGCAATAGTCCGGTGGTGCCACCCCAAATCATGTCGCCCTGCTCATATTCCAATGTATATTGTCCGTGGTGCCCAGTCGCCCTGGCTGTTTCATCACGGGTTATATATATATATATATATATAAACCCTGAATATATATATATATATATATATATGTATATTATATATATATGAAGCAATATTACCATGTATATATAGATCTATACGCAATCAAGAGGAAGGAGTGGAATATCCCAGAGACTGGCAAACTGCAATCATCGCAACTTGTATGTTTCCGGCATTTAGTCTTGCCTACCAGGCCCGTCGAAAGGAAAGCAGATATCGGTAAGGCCATGGCGGGCTAGGGGGTCCGGGGTTTGCATTCTCGGAAATCGCTTAAGGTCTGGACGAAACATGATGGTGTGTTCATCCCAAGGTAACGTCCCGCTTCCGACGGTCATGTGTACACGCAGCACACCATCATCTCTACTTACATATTAATCTTTAAAAGTTAAAAGTAACAAGGTATTTACCTGGTCCATGGATGATGCCATTGAACATTAACACTAATTTATTAATAAATGCGCGCGTATGGTACGTTTGTTATTGCCAAGGATAATGTACACTGTCCTACACTATCCGTGGTATTGCTATGAAGTTCGGTTGGCATCCGTCCGTCTGCGAAAGACGATGGATTTGCAGCTTTGTTTGGTTTAAGTTACACGATTCGTAACGCGGCATTTACGCTTATGACTGACTAAGCCTATCTGTGATCGACAGAGCTTTCCGCAGTCTTCGCAACGGTAACCTGTCGATAGATCTTGGCTTGTGCTCGCTGGTAGACGCCTAGATTGGCGTTTCAAGTCCAGTTTCACAAACCATAGCGAGTCGTGGTGGGCCATTCCGTCACGCACGACCCTCTCTTGGGATGCCAGATCGTCCCAACAATCTGGATCAATGCCGAAAGCCTTCATGTCCCGCTTACAAACATCCTTAAACCTAAGCTTTGGCCGTCCAGTTGGCCTTTTGCCGTCGACGAGTTCACCGTATAGCACATCCTTGGGAATGCGTTCATCTTGCATACGATGAACGTTCCCAAGCCAACGTAGACGACTTTGCTTCACAAGAGCAAGAATGCTTGGTAGGTTGGCCCTGGCTAACAACTTCAGCATTCGGGACCTTGTCTTGCTATAATGTAATAATATAAAAAAAACATTACGATGACATCGGGAACAGATACTTGACTAATTAATGTTCTGACAAATGTTACCTTAACATCTACTCTCCTAAATATGCAATATGTGAATCACGTCACGCAAGCCAGCTATGGAGCATTGTAATGAATTACACTCAATGGCAGCCACGCTCTAGGGACAGCGGTAAATGTACGCGTGAAATAACGTCTTGGCTGACACGAGTGATGCCTTGCGGTAATCCCAAACTATATTCACACATGGCTGGTATCTGTTCAGTTTATGCAGCTGCGGTAATTGCTTGCGAATTGCTGCCCCCCCCCCTCCCCCCCCCCGCCCCACAGCTCTCCTTTCCCCTAAACACACACACACGACCGCATCTCTTCCCATCCATCCAATGAGATTCCGTCTTCAGCGTTTTTTACCCCAGTGCAGTTCACTTCAAAAGTTATTTCAGATGATAGCGGTGCCAAAACAAGTGCGCAAACTTTCCAGGTAAGAATTGGTAAACAGCAGTCCATATGTATTCCATCTTGAGCTCGTCGAGGATGATAGCGGATATGACGTCACGATGGCCACGTGAGGATTTTGGTCGCTGTGGAAGTCATCAGTCCTGATCGGTGACGCTGACAATGTTGTGAACCGACGGGGTGAAAACACTTAGCGAGGTTGTTGGGAATGGAGGCCAGTGAACAACATCTTCCCGCGGACCAACTTGTTATCTCAGTGGTAGCGTAATCCAAGACAGGTTCTAAGAGTAGCGTCTGACAAACGTCATTTACCTATGTTATCGTACTCGACTTCGCCGCCAAACCAAAGACAATTGCTGTGTGTACATACTGGGTGGTTCTTCATGTTCGCGTTTGCCATTCTTACAGAGTAGCTCACGTATTCCTCGCGCCCGCCAAGCCACTGTAAGACATCGTTGACAGCCATAGAATAGACGATGGATCAAATACGTGAAGACTCGCATAATCAGGCTGGATAACCTTGATGTTTTGTTATGAACTGAATGTTTGCTAACGATGATTCAGGTAAAAGAATCTTGTTCCGTCTAACCTGAATAACTAAAGGCTATCCATAATATTATTGCTCAACAAGCTTGGTAATCGATGCATTTGCTTCGTAGATGCAAATTGAACATTGCAATTTTTTTCTGCGAAAACTGTTAATGTCTAACCATAATGCTACAATTGCATTGACACCATTTATCGTATGTACCATAACACACCGGGTCGCCAGTAGCAGTGCTCAAGGCCACAGATATAACTTAGTGAACCAGATAGACGGAACCAAGCCATCGCGGTTGCCTTAGATACGGGTATGTTATCTGAAACCGGAACTGCGCCAATCACAGCAGGGAATGGCGACAAAGGAGATGGCGCGCTTGACTGCAGGGACCTTGACCTGACCACGGCGTCTTGGTACAACAAATAGACGCAGTCGTCTGGAATATGACAGTCACAATGCTGACTGATGGGACCTGACAGATCTGTCACGAAAATTACTCAAAGATTCACTGAACAGGTAATAATATGCCACGAGTCCTGTCTCTGATTTTGGTTAGAAAAATACATTCATTGTCTGAGGATATTAACTATATGGAGGTCCATCGGACGGAAGCCGTGGGGGCAGCAGGAGGTGCTTTGCCCCCCCCCCTCGCCCCCACTCCAACAAAAAAACATAAGGAACGCCATCCCACCCTCCCCATGCCATCATGTTTTAGCCTCCCCGCTCCGCCCCCCCCCCCGCGCATCTCCCCTCTCCACGTCTCGCCTCCCCCATTTTTCTTCCGACGGACTTCGTACAAGGTTAAACTGTGCGTATGATTAATTTTCAAGGATCTACATGACGTCATTTTAAGATACAGCAAATAAACGCCTAATGATAGTTACCGTATATAGACCATGTCATTTCGATAATGTCGGACTGAAGAGAGCACAAAAAAAGCCTACGCAGCTAAAATGTTATAGTCATATTGTTGAAAGACGTTTCACATTTTAACCCGAGAGATAGATTTTGGTTTATTACATTTGGCCTAAACACTGCCCCAATAGAACCAAGAGGAGCTTAATCATGTATATAAGAAGCACATTTAACGAAGACGTACTTAAATACCATCCGATAGGCGCCTAATGGAATATAAATCCAGTTATTGTTGAAAATGACAAAGTTTGCTCAGCGCCTCTCGGGCCATGTGGGCGGGCGCTATGTATTGACACAGACATGTCCAGACCCTCACGTGATCCTGCCCACTCGTCACGTGACCTGCCCACTCATCACGTGACCTGCCATGGCCTGGCGTGTTTGTGATGGGATGTAGGTCCATTAAAGCTCTCCTTGCTCTATGCTATCTCTATTATGTCTCCCCCTTTCTCTTTCTCTCCCTCACTTTTCTTTTTTCCTTTTTTCCAACTCTCAGTCTCTCACTTTTCCTCTCCCCCTCCCCCTCCCTCTCCCTGCCCCTCCCTCTCTCCCTCTCTCCCTCTCTCTCTCTCCGCCTCTCTCTTCCTGTCTCGTGAACGACATTCTTTAATTCAGGAAAACACTGTGTGGCGGATGGAAGCGATGTTCCTTATTACACATAATGGGGAAATAATGGCTCTGTATTGAATTGTCTCCGGCCTGGCGTGTAACAGCACGTGATTAAGTAGCCGGGATTTGGGTCGGACACATGTTCCTGACAGCATTCGCCAGCCGTCATGCTGCGCCCGACAGCCTTACCACGCCATTTCTCGGCTCCTTTCACTTCGGCATAGCAGTTTTCTTGTCAATCATTTTTGTCTATTTTGTTACCAGGCTTCTCCATACATTAGCAATTGGTTGCCGGGTTGGCCTCATCGTGCTTACTCATCTCACATCGTCTGACCGCCGTTCTCGCTCTCTCTGTTCCCTCTGTTTCCTCTCTCCCTCTGTTTCTCTCTCTTGCTCTGTTTCTCTCTCTTGCTCTGTTTTTTTCTCGTGGACGACATTCGTTAGGTGTGTGTTGACGGATGCGATGGCCTTCATCGCACATAAGTGGGATAGGGGAAAGGTGGATCTGTATTGAATATGTCTCTGGGAATGCCTGTAATATCATGTCATTATATCTACCCGGGTTGCCGGTCGCACACGTGAGTGTTACCGTCAGAATCACTCCCGACTTCGCTTGGCGCCCTGCAGCGTTACCACATCACGTCTGCATCCTCTTCGCTTTGATGCAGTAGTTTTCTTGTCATTTTTCTCGTCTATTTAGTTTTCTATTATTTATAATTCGCTCCCTGGTTTGCTTCACAGTGCTTAGTCACTGTAACTGACACCCCCCGCCACCCCCCCCCCCCCCCCATCGTAGCTCTCCTCTCCACAGCTGCCCTGGACGGTTTCCGGTTCCGCAGTGCTGCGGCAGTGACATTTCGCGTGGTATGAAATGCGGAAGTCCCAGCACGCCATCCCCCTCCCCCTCCCCCTCCCCCTCCCCCTCCCTCTCCCCCACACGGAGACAGGTGGTCCTGACTGGACGAACGACAAGCACGTAATGGTGAATGGGCTTCCTGGCTGCGTAAGAGCCTTTAAAAGTCTCCGTGGGCCCCGACATGTCTGCCGGAAAACGCTTGCATGAAACGACGTGATTATATATGTATAAGGCCATTTCCCGCTGGAAGGCGGCGCCACTGGCGCTCTTATGTAAAACAATACCATGGCACGCCGGAGGCACACCATTCCTCAACTTGCACATTCGTCATCGGAATATTAGTTTTCATTGGGCTTTAATATCTTCATCGGCAATAGTGGTTTTCACCAGAATTGATGTCTGAGTCCGCTATTAACTGCATGTAATATCAATCGGTGATAATGCTTTCATCAGAATTAATGTCTGTTATTAATAATTAATTGGAATAAGCTTTCAGTGATATTAAAGTCTTCATGAGTAATAACGTTTACACTAAAATTAATGTATGTATCCGTTATTAAAGTTTTGCCGATATTCATATCTTCATTGGTTTTAGCGACCGTGTCGGTGTTTTTATCGGCATTTTTATATGTTATATACTATATTAATGACTGCATTAGAGCTACAATTCTACTTGAATGAAGCCCATGACTTTATTATTACATCGGCGATCGAAAGCTTAGAATTACGGCTGGTATTGGAAGGTAATGACCAGCAATCCCTTGCCGGAGGGAGGCCGGAGTACATGTTAATATAAACCCGCATGTTCTCTCCATGTATACGTGATACAGGTCAAACATCTGATCCACTGGAAGTCTTTTTTTTCCGCTAGATCTTGCACATCCTGACTCGCAGTCGATCAATCAACATGTCACGTGGTTAAGTCATAAAGATACCTCCACACCCGAGTTGGACGGAGAGGGCGATAATAAAGGACATCAAGCACGTGTGGCTGGTGCCTCGTAACCAACGGAACAGTTCTGATTCATAGAAAAGCAGGACGCGTGTCAGAGGCGAGGAATTAGTTACTATTCCATATCTGCTGGTATCTATATATCATGTTCAGATCAGCAAAACATTTCCTAGTGAGTAATCCCGAGCTTCGGTTATTTGATGTAGAGTGTGATGATACGCTAGGCCCCCTTCATACCATATCACGAGTGACGAAATCTGGCCATCTTGCAGGGCTGCACCAAAGATCTGAGACTGCTTTTAATTTTGAGAGCCAAACACACGCAGGACGAGGAAAAGATACACAGACAGAGAGAGATACATGGCAGGTTGTATCCAAGGGCAATCCCTCCGAGGACCATGGCGGTGGGCACTCAGCACTCAGTCACTATAGCAACTGCACCGAGAGGGAGGATCAGGATAGAAGTGGAGGGGGGAGGGAGGAGGGAGGAGGGAGTTAGTGCGATATAGTATTGAAGGAACTGTTGCCACCAATCACTCTTCACACACCTCTCCCTGGAGAGCCATTTCAATGTTATTGCACTCCGCATGCCGTTTCTAGTCCGCGCGCCTCCAGCCACGTGTACTCTGCCGTTGTGGATCGGGCGACTTAGCTGAGCTGGTATTCATCAAACGTAGTTAGTTCTAAGGCCAATCTACTTAACGCTAGGCAATTCTATTTAATGCTAGATAGAACAATTGAAAGCGATTTTGTCTCTTCAGAACGCTAAAAGAATTTTCAGAACGAGGAATATGCCAGATGTCAGATCATTTTAGAATTATGAAAACAACTGCCACGAGTTGGTGAGGCTACGACAAAAATACATTTCGTGGATTCTGGCACGGCAGATTGTGGGATGTTTACTCAGCCAAACTATCATACGGCCCTGGTTTCCCATACCATACAATAGAATATTACATCTAAAAGAAGTAAGAAGGTCTGGTACGGCTATAAAAGAGACAGGCCGCAAGAACGCCGTACCATCATATAATTCATTGAAGACGTTTAATGACATTGTAATATGAGGGATAAACGACATTGCCACTCTACTTCAGCCTCACGATAAGAGAAGGGAGACCTCAAATAAATAATTCAACTGAAGCAATAAATCCGTAAATGACGGGTGTATCGATGAACCCATTAGCAACCGTTTAGCCGGCGACTCCAGTAAATTGGCCTATACATAAATCATGTGCGGTCCATATCAAAGCATACACGGGACATCAATGACGCCAGGTCATCATCCCGACCTTACCGGCCAATCACTTAAAGCGACCCACCTTTCGTCTCGGCAATCTCCCGGGTCGCCACGCCCTCTGGCGGCCGGCTGTCCCCCTGGCTGCCGTCCCCGCCAGAGCCCGTCGCCTTGGCCTGCCCGTCGTCGGCGACCGCTGCGCTATCCATGGTGCTACACAATATGGCGAGACGCCTTGCTCTTCATAGGGGCTAAACACGTGGTCCTGGCAGATGGCGGCCTGGTCAGGTCATCGGGTGCAGGCTCGAGATTGAGCAATGCGCTTGTGTATGGCTGCGGGCAAGCCGCCGCTTCCCCCTAGGCGTCTCCTCTGGCGTCCCCCTCGACGCGACACCCCGCCTCGGTGTCAGACACTAAAGGATGATGATACTTGTAAGGCTTAACGCCGCGAACGGGCGAGATCGCGACAAGTCTCGGACTAGCACGTGATCAGATGGGGCGGTAGGAGTGTGGTAGGAGGACGGGCGGGGCGGGCGGGGTGGGTTGTCCTTGACGGGCTGTAATCACAGCGGCGAGGTGCCACTAGCCTAGAGCGCCTGGAGTGCCTGACCCTCTCCGGGGCGGGCTGGGCTGGCTGGCTGGTGGGTTGGTGGGCTAGTGGGCTGGCGGGATGGCGGGGTGGCTGGTTGGTTGGCGGGTCCGCGAGATGGCGGGATGGGGGATGGGGGGGATGGCGGGATGGCTGGGGTGAAGCCGATGTTTGGCCGCAAGAGTACCGTGTCGGAGGAGAGGTGAGGGGTCCTGGTGGGATATGTTTAGCATTGGGTGGGGTAGGGAATGTGGGTAAATGGTGGTGTGGGGGGGGGGGGGGCGGTGATCATATCAAGTTGGAGCTGATGTGACAGATGGGCTGACAGCGACAAGGACTGGGTTAGGCGGGTGGGTCGGGGGGTGCGTGGGATAGGGGGTAGGGGAGTTTTTCGCTTGGGCTTTGCGGCACTTTGACTTACACCGTTTGGGTGCAGCCCCTGGGTACGGCATGAATTCAATATTGTGTATCCCCGTGTAACCTTAAAGGGACAACATCAATAGTGCCGGATGACACCCCGTTGACCAGCAGAACAAGCGATGACCAACAGAATGTCCCATTGACATAACAGGCCAGCACTTGAAGGAGGGATCCCCCGGGGTTATATGAAGGTCGATGAAGGTCACGTGGTCATCGTGAGATGCCCACTTTGACCACGACAGTGACCGCTCAGTCGAGTGCCGTGCATAGCAGTGTCGTGCATAACAGTGCCGTGCATAGCAGCGACATTGGCCTATATAACAGTAACACAATCATCCACTGTGCCGTGTTCACGACTCTGGTCCAGTCACGTGCATTTAGGTACTTTGTATCCGTTGATCGAAACGGACAGCCAAGAGTAATACAAGGTAACACGCTGATCCCGGGTCCTCTTTCCTGGTTTGATTTAAGCCAAACTCATTCCAAGCATCACCACACTCCCCCACCCCTCATGCCCACCCTCCCCCATCACTCATCACCACCCTCCGCCATGCCTCCATCACCTACCACCACCACCCCTCATCATCCCCCTCCGCCACGCATCCATCACCTACCACCACAACCGGACCTCCACTACACCAGTAGGGGTCTGGAAGGGGTAAATGGCGACACGCGACACAGGCACATTTGAAAAATCGACATTGAACATTGAGCCCCAAATTGCGACACTGAGGATCTGAAAAAGCGACATCGACACAGATTTTTCGAGAAAAAAAAACATTACTGAACCTTGCCAAAAAACGACACGGAACGTCGTGTACATTGACATTCGACTGAAAATTGTGAAATATGGACACTGGACACTGGACCCCCCCCCCCCCCTCCCCGCCCTTTCCAGACCCCTGCCAGTGGCCTTTTACAGCCTGGCAGCTCGCTCGTTAGCCAGTTATACGCAGCAAAATATAAACAAAATGCTTTTGGACTCGATTTTCTGTCGTCTGTCTCATTATTGCTCTCTGAATACATGAGCTCTGATATTTTCGTTGGACGTTAAACACAGTTTCTCGCACTCTGTTGTCAGTGGCTAATGTTGACACCAGTTCCGGGAAAAACCCATCCCGGTATACGTGTCAGAAATTGAGATTTTATCATATTATGTTACAGTTTGACAAATTAGTTTATGTGGCGAAGTTTGGCGGCTTAAAAGCTGAAACTTACTGTGTAAGATCCATTTTAGTTTTCCAATCGTGCGTTGTTTGGCTGCCGCCATTCACGTTACAGATCTTGTCACTCAGTGGTTACCGCGGTGTCAATGCGCGTAACTGATATTTACATAAATAGTTCCAACAAACCAACCGAACTTAATAGCTATAGACCTGAATCATATGAACTCCAACTAGAGAAATACAGCCACAATTTACGAAAACAAAAGGTTCATTTAACAAATAGATACCATTTTGCCTAAAACAATATGCTCGTTATACCTCTCTCCGCCGCAGAGGCGTAATCACTTTGACGACGTCATATCTCCAAGGAAACACGTCGCGCGCAACCCTTAGTTACAGGTGCTATTGAGCGCCACTGTTATGATTTCGACCAAATATTTAGGTGCAGTTGTGAGTATCCTTGTCATCGTTAGATCTCCGTGTTGAATTAATGGCGACGTTTGAAGTTCTATTCGAGCGAGAAAATACATATGGCATTGCTTCTCGTGCGGGATGGGTTTATCTCAGCACGCATCTCCGAAATCCTGCCTTCGCCTAAAGGCTCAGGCAGGATTTTGGAGACTTGTGCTGAGATAAACCCATCTCGCACTCGACGCAATGCCATATGCATATCATCTTAGCAAGCTAAGTGAAGTATTGTCAAGCCGTAGCTAGCTTAGTATTGCAGACCGACGACACGAGTATTGAGTATGTCTTCATTAGAACAACGTTTGACGACATCAGAGGGACACCCCTAAGTCTCCACTCCACTCCCGGCTGAAGGGTTCATTACCTCCCTGGCACATACATGAGGGGGGGGGATGCCCCCTATGAATCGCGAATCCCCAAAAATTAGGGAGAGTATGCCTAATATGGAATCTCCAAGATAAGGATTGATCAAGACCAGGCGCGAAAAAAAAACTTAAATGCGATATCGCAAATATCGGGGAATTCACAGACTGGGAGGAAAAGAGGGAAAGGGTCTTCGCGTTGAACCAGGAATTGTTCAGATAACAATCCTCAAAAATTGCCACCAGCTAATCGCGAGTCTTCGGGATGCCCATCGCGGAGTTCGGAAAAGGTATTCCCTCCCCTCATATATCACTGAAGTCACGACACGAGTATTGCCTCTTGGTTTTAGAAGCCGTTTGGTGTAACAGGGAATGGACAGGCTTGATGAGAATGTGGTACACCAGGTCGGCATTGCCCTGAGAACACCGCACAGGGGTGCTAGAGTGACCGCGTCTGGTCCGCGTCGGGCTTAAATGAAAGTGATTTGCTGGAGTTAGGCACTTGGGATCGGTGGGTGGCTAGGGATGGAAAAGGGTTGGGTGGGTGGGTGGCTAGGTGGCTAGGATTGACATAAGGTTGAGTGGCTAGGGCTAAGGGGACAAGGGTTGGGTGGGTCGGAGGCTAGGTGGCTAGGATTGAGATAAGGTTGGGTGGCTAGGGCTAAGGGGACAAGGGTTGGGTGGGTGGGTGGCTAGGTGGTTATGATTGAGATAAGGTTGGGTGGCTAGGGCTAAGGGGACAAGGGTTGGGTGGGTGGGTGGCTAGGTGGTTATGATTGAGATAAGGTTGGGTGGCTAGAGCTAAGGGGGCAAGGGTTGGGTGGGTCGGAGGCTAGGTGGCTAGGATTGAGATAAGGTTGGGTGGCTAGGGCTAAGGAGACAAGGGTTGGGTGGGTGAGTGGCTAGGTGGCTAGGATTGAGATAAGGTTGGGTGGCTAGGGCTAAGGGGGCAAGGTTTGGGTGGGTGAGTGGCTAGGTGGCTAGGATTGAGATAACGTTGGGTGGCTAGGGCTAAGGGGACAAGGGTTGGGTGGGTGGGTGGCTAGGTGGTTATGATTGAGATAAGGTTGGGTGGCTAGGGCTAAGGGGACAAGGGTTGGGTGGGTGGGTGGCTAGGTGGTTATGATTGAGATAAGGTTGGGTGGCTAGGGCTAAGGGGACAAGGGTTGGGTGGGTGGGTGGCTAGGTGGTTATGATTGAGATAAGGTTGGGTGGCTAGGGCTAAGGGGACAAGGGTTGGGTGGGTGAGTGGCTAGGTGGCTAGGATTGAGATAAGGTTGGGTGGCTAGGGCTAAGGGGGCAAGGTTTGGGTGGGTGAGTGGCTAGGTGGCTAGGATTGAGATAACGTTGGGTGGCTAGGGCTAAGGGGACAAGGGTTGGGTGGGTGGGTGGCTAGGTGGTTATGATTGAGATAAGGTTGGGTGGCTAGGGCTAAGGGGACAAGGGTTGGGTGGGTGGGTGGCTAGGTGGTTATGATTGAGATAAGGTTGGGTGGCTAGGGCTAAGGGGACAAGGGTTGGGTGGGTGGGTGGCTAGGATTGAGATAAGGTTGGGTGGCTAGGGCTAAGGAGACAAGGTTTGGGTGGGTGGTGGGTGGGTGGCTAGGATTGAGACAAGATTGGGTGGCTAGGGCTAAGGGGACAAGGGTTGGGTGGGTCGGAGGCTAGGTGGCTAGGATTGAGATAAGGTTGGGTGGCTAGGGCTAAGGAGACAAGGGTTGGGTGGGTGGGTGGCTAGGTGGCTAGGATTGCCATAAGGTTGAGTGGCTAGGGCTAAGGGGACAAGGGTTGGGTGGGTCGGAGGCTAGGTGGCTAGGATTGACATAAGGTTGGGTGGCTAGGGCTAAGGGGACAAGGGTTGGGTGGGTGGGTGGCTAGGTGGCTAGGATTGCCATAAGGTTGAGTGGCTAGGGCTAAGGGGACAAGGGTTGGGTGGGTCGGAGGCTAGGTGGCTAGGATTGACATAAGGTTGGGTGGCTAGGGCTAAGGGGACAAGGGTTGGGTGGGTCGGAGGCTAGGTGGCTAGGATTGAGATAAGGTTGGGTGGCTAGGGCTAAGGGGACAAGGGTTGGGTGGGTGGGTGGCTAGGGATGGGATAAGGGTTGGGTGGGTGGGTGGCTAGGGATGAGATAAGGGTTGGGTGGGTGGGTGGCTAGGGATGGGATAAGGGTTGCGTGGGTGGGTGACTAGGTGGCTAGAATTGAGATAAGGTTGAGTGGCTAGGGCTAAGGGGACAAGGGTTGGGTGGGTCGGAGGCTAGGTGGCTAGGATTGAGATAAGGTTTGGTGGCTAGGGCTAAGGAGACAAGGCTTGGGTGGGTGAGTGGCTAGGTGGCTAGGATTGAGATAAGGTTGGGTGGCTAGGGCTAAGGGGGCAAGGTTTGGGTGGGTGAGTGGCTAGGTGGCTAGGATTGAGATAACGTTGGGTGGCTAGGGCTAAGGGGACAAGGGTTGGATGGGTGGGTGGCTAGGTGGTTATGATTGAGATAAGGTCTGGTGGCTAGGGCTAAGGAGACAAGGGTTGGGTGGGTGAGTGGCTAGGTGGCTAGGATTGAGATAAGGTTGGGTGGCTATGACTGAGGGGACAAGGTTTGGGTGGGTGGGTGGGTAGGGATGGAATAAGGGTTGGGTGGTGGGTGGCTAGGCTTGGGAAAAGGGTTGGTGGGTAGGGCTGGGATAAAGTTGGTGGCTAGTGCTAAGGGGCCAAGGGTTGGGTGGCGGATGGGGGTGGAACCATGGCAAAGGCGGCAGCAGGGTGACAGGGTGGCTCTCCCCCTATGTCTAACACCGCCCCAACAACGAACGCTAATAATGCGCATGCATCTCTCTATGCTAATAACTGCAAGGTAAAATAATTCATTGCATAATCAAAAATTCATGATGTGCAATGAGCATCAGTTGTCGTGATACTGCAAGTTAAAACTGTTGATGCAAGGTTTCGAGACCCAGAAAACTTAAATTTCCAAACCCCTTGAAACAAACGCACCTTTTTATAACCCACTTTACGCTACGCACTATTTCTAAATGTAAGTAACTATAGGAAAAAATTTCACTCCACAAGCCTCAACTTACTAAATAAATGTATAAAATCGCTATTTAAATGAATATCACGTTGAGATCATGAATATGTATGCCATTATGGACTAAGAGCACGATCCGACGATATGAAGGTTCCAACAGAATCTGCAGAACTACCTTTTCATTTCTGCACTTGTTATGAAGTAGACTAGTTGACCCGGAACATCCAAGCCCCAGACAAAGTTTGATAAAGCCATCTCCCTTCCATTCCAAAGTACCTATAAATCACAGCTTTTAGTGTTCAAAGACATTGATGGTCGTGTTGTGAAAGGTCAATATTGGCAGACTTTTCATAGAAAACTGTGTCGACGGGAGCTTTGTGCTGTGATCTAGTGGCCCCAAAATCATGACTGTGCGATCAGTGAGCTTCTCATCAGCTGTCACCCACTAATCGTTAGACAAACCGGAAACGGCCATCATCTTGGTCATTTCGAGGTCCTAGCTCCCCTGGGACAACTCTGCCGCTGAGAATACATGTCTTCCTCCAGTCTTCAATCTGAATATAATTTGGGATCGGTGGGTGGCTAGGGATGGAAAAGGGTTGGGTGGGTGAGTGGCTAGGTGGCTAGGATTGACATAAGGTTGAGTGGCTAGGGCTAAGGGGACAAGGATTGGGTGGGTCGGAGGCTAGGTGGCTAGGATTGAGATAAGGTTGGGTGGCTAGGGCTAAGGGGACAAGGGTTGGGTGGGTGGGTGGCTAGGGATGGGATTAGGGTTGGGTGGGTGAGTGGCTAGGAATGGGATAAGGGTTGCGTGGGTGGGTGACTAGGTGGCTAGAATTAAGATAAGGTTGAGTGGCTAGGGACCGTGACCGCGTCTGGTCCGCGTCGGGCTTAAATGAAAGTGATTTGATGGAGTTAGGCACTTGGAATCGGTGGGTGGCTAGGGATGGAAAAGGGTTGGGTGGGTGGGTGGCTAGGTGGCTAGGATTGACATAAGATTGAGTGGCTAGGGCTAAGGGGACAAGGGTTGGTTTGGGTCGGATGCTAGGTGGCTAGGATTGAGATAAGGTTGGGTGGCTAGGGCTAAGGGGACAAGGGTTGGGTGGGTCGGAGGCTAGGTGGCTAGGATTGAGATAAGGTTGGGTGGCTAGGGCTAAGGGGACAAGGGTTGGGTGGGTCGGAGGCTAGGTGGCTAGGATTGAGATAAGGTTGGGTGGCTAGGGCTAAGGGGACAAGGGTTGGGTGGGTGGGTGGCTAGGGATGGGATAAGGGTTGGGTGGGTGGGTGGCTAGGAATGGGATAAGGGTTGCGTGGGTGGGTGACTAGGTGGCTAGAATTGAGATAAGGTTGAGTGGCTAGGGCTAAGGGGACAAGGGTTGGGTGGGTCGGAGGCTAGGTGGCTAGGATTGAGATAAGGTTGGGTGGCTAGGGCTAAGGGGACAAGGTTTGGGTGGGTGAGTGGCTAGGTGGCTAGGATTGAGATAACGTTGGGTGGCTAGGGCTAAGGGGACAAGGGTTGGGTGGGTCGGATGCTAGGTGGCTAGGATTGAGATAAGGTTGGGTGGCTAGGGCTAAGGGGACAAGGGTTGGGTGGGTCGGAGGCTAGGTGGCTAGGATTGAGATAAGGTTGGGTGGCTAGGGCTAAGGGGACAAGGGTTGGGTGGGTCGGAGGCTAGGTGGCTAGGATTGAGATAAGGTTGGGTGGCTAGGGCTAAGGGGACAAGGGTTGGGTGGGTGGGTGGCTAGGGATGGGATAAGGGTTGGGTGGGTGGGTGGCTAGGAATGGGATAAGGGTTGCGTGGGTGGGTGACTAGGTGGCTAGAATTGAGATAAGGTTGAGTGGCTAGGGCTAAGGGGACAAGGGTTGGGTGGGTCGGAGGCTAGGTGGCTAGGATTGAGATAAGGTTGGGTGGCTAGGGCTAAGGGGACAAGGTTTGGGTGGGTGAGTGGCTAGGTGGCTAGGATTGAGATAACGTTGGGTGGCTAGGGCTAAGGGGACAAGGGTTGGGTGGGTGGGTGGCTAGGTGGTTATGATTGAGATAAGGTTGGGTGGCTAGGGCTAAGGGGACAAGGGTTGGGTGGGTGGGTGGCTAGGATTGAGATAAGGTTGGGTGGCTAGGGCAAAGGAGACAAGGTTTGGGTGGGTGTTGGGTGGGTGGCTAGGATTGAGACAAGATTGGGTGGCTAGGGCTAAGGGGACAAGGGTTGGGTGGGTCAGAGGCTAGGTGGCTAGGATTGAGATAACGTTGGGTGGCTATGACTAAGGGGACAAGGTTTGGGTGGGTGGGTGGCTAGGGATGGGATAAGGGTTGGGTGGTGGGTGGCTAGGCTTGGGAAAAGGGTTGGTGGCTAGGGCTGGGATAAAGTTGGTGGCTAGTGCTAAGGGGCCAAGGGTTGGGTGGCGGATGAGGGTGAAACCATGGCAAAGGCGGCAGCAGGGTGACAGGGTGGCTCTCCCTCTATGTCCAACACCGCCCCAACAACGAACGCTAATAATGCGCATGCATCTCTCTATGCTAATAACTGCAAGGTAAAATAATTCATTGCATAATCAAAAATTCATGATGTGCCATGAGCATCAGTTGTCGTGATACTGCAAGTTAAAACTGTTGATGCAAGGTTTCGAGACCCAGAAAACTTAAATTTCCAAATCCCTTGAAACAAACGCACCTTTTTATAACCCACTTTACGCTACGCACTACTTCTAAATGTAAGTAACTATAGGAAAAAAATTCCCTCCACAAGCCTCAACTTACTAAATAAATGTATAAAATCGCTATTTAAATGAATATCACGTTGAGATCATGAATATGTATGCCATTATGGACTAGGAGCACGATCCGACGATATGAAGGTTCCAACAGAATCTGCAGAACTACCTTTTCATTTCTGTACTTGTTATGAAGTAGACTAGTTGACCCGGAACATCCAAGTCCCAGACAAAGTTTGATAAAGCCATCTCCCTTCCATTCCAAAGGACCTATAAATCACAGCTTTTAGTGTTCAAAGACATTGATGGTCGTGTTGTGAAAGGTCTATTTTGGCTGACTTTTCATGGAAAACTGTGTCGACGGGAGCTTTGTGCTGTGATCTAGTGGCCCCAAAATCATGACTGTGCGATCAGTGAGCTTCTCAGCAGCTGTCACCCTCTAATCGTTAGACAAACCGGAAACGGCCATCATCTTGGTCATTTCGAGGTCCTAGCTCCCCTGGGACAACTCTGCCGCTGAGAATACATGTCTTCCTCCAGTCTTCAATCTGAATATAATTTGGGATCGGTGGGTGGCTAGGGATGGAAAAGGGTTGGGTGGGTGGGTGGCTAGGTGGCTAGGATTGACATAAGGTTGAGTGGCTAGGGCTAAGGGGACAAGGGTTGGGTGGGTCGGAGGCTAGGTGGCTAGGATTGAGATAAGGTTGGGTGGCTAGGGCTAAGGGGACAAGGGTTGGGTGGGTGGGTGGCTAGGGATGGGATAAGGGTTGGGTGTGTGGGTGGCTAGGAATGGGATAAGGGTTGCATGGGTGGGTGACTAGGTGGCTAGAATTGAGATAAGGTTGAGTGGCTAGGGACCGTGACCGCGTCTGGTCCGCGTAGGGCTTAAATAAAAGTGATTTGCTGGAGTTAGGCACTTGGGATCGGTGGGTGGCTAGGGATGGAAAAGGGTTGGGTGGGTGGGTGGCTAGGTGGCTAGGATTGACATAAGGTTGAGTGGCTAGGGCTAAGGGGACAAGGGTTGGGTGGGTCGGAGGCTAGGTGGCTAGGATTGAGATAAGGTTGGGTGGCTAGGGCTAAGGGGACAAGGGTTGGGTGGGTCGGAGGCTAGGTGGCTAGGATTGAGATAAGGTTGGGTGGCTAGGGCTAAGGGGACAAGGGTTGGGTGGGTGGTGGGTGGGTGGCTAGGATTGAGATAAGGTTGGGTGGCTAGGGCTAGGGGGACAAGGGTTGGGTGGGTGGGTGGCTAGGTGGCTAGGATTGACATAAGGTTGAGTGGCTAGGGCTAAAGAGACAAGGGTTGGGTGGGTGGGTGGCTAGGTGGCTAGGATTGAGATAAGGTTGGGTGGCTAGGGCTAAGGGGACAAGGGTTGGGTGGGTCGGAGGCTAGGTGGCTAGGATTGAGATAAGGTTGGGTGGCTAGGGCTAAGGGGACAAGGGTTGGGTGGGTGGGTGGCTAGGTGGCTAGGATTGACATAAGGTTGAGTGGCTAGGGCTAAGGGGACAAGGGTTGGGTGGGTCGGAGGCTAGGTGGCTAGGATTGAGATAAGGTTGGGTGGCTAGGGCTAGGGGGACAAGGGTTGGGTGGGTGGGTGGCTAGGTGGCTAGGATTGACATAAGGTTGAGTGGCTAGGGCTAAAGAGACAAGGGTTGGGTGGGTGAGTGGCTAGGTGGCTAGGATTGAGATAAGGTTGGGTGGCTAGGGCTAAGGGGACAAGGGTTGGGTGGGTGGGTGGCTAGGGCTAAGGGGACAAGGGTTGGGTGGGTGGGTGGCTAGGTGGCTAGGATTGAGATAACGTTGGGTGGCTAGGGCTAAGGGGACAAGGGTTGGGTGGGTGGGTGGCTAGGTGGCTAGGATTGAGATAAGGTTGAATGGCGAGGGCTAATGGGGCAGGTTTGGGTGGGTGAGTGGCTAGGTGGCTAGGATTGAGATAAGGTTGAGTGGCGAGGGCTAAGGGGGCAAGGGTTGGTTTGGGTCGGAGGCTAGGTGGCTAGGATTGAGATAAGGTTGGGTGGCTAGGGCTAAGGGGACAAGGGTTGGGTGGGTGGGTGGCTAGGGATGGGATAAGGGTTGGGTGTGTGGGTGGCTAGGAATGGGATAAGGGTTGCATGGGTGGGTGACTAGGTGGCTAGAATTGAGATAAGGTTGAGTGGCTAGGGACCGTGACCGCGTCTGGTCCGCGTAGGGCTTAAATAAAAGTGATTTGCTGGAGTTAGGCACTTGGGATCGGTGGGTGGCTAAGGGGACAAGGGTTGGGTGGGTGGGTGGCTAGGTGGCTAGGATTGAGATAAGGTTGGGTGGCTAGGGCTAAGGGGACAAGGGTTGGGTGGGTCGGAGGCTAGGTGGCTAGGATTGAGATAAGGTTGGGTGGCTAGGGCTAGGGGGACAAGGGTTGGGTGGGTCGGAGGCTAGGTGGCTAGGATTGAGATAAGGTTGGGTGGCTAGGGCTAAGGGGACAAGGGTTGGATGGGTGGGTGGCTAGGGATGGGATAAGGGTTGGGTGGGTGGGTGGCTAGGAATGGGACAAGGGTTGCGTGGGTGGGTGACTAGGTGGCTAGAATTGAGATAAGGTTGAGTGGCTAGGGCTAAGGGGGCAAGGCTTGGGTGGGTCGGAGGCTAGGTGGCTAGGATTGAGATAAGGTTGGGTGGCGAGGGCTAAGGGGACAAGGGTTGGGTGGGTGGGTGGCTAGGGATGGGATAAGGTTGGGTGGCGAGGGCTAAGGGGGCAAGGTTTGGGTGGGTGAGTGGCTAGGTGGCTAGGATTGAGATAAGGTTGAGTGGCTAGGGCTAAGGGGACAAGGGTTAAATGGGTGGGTGGCTAGGTGGTTATGATTGAGATAAGGTTGGGTGGCTAGGGCTAAGGGGACAAGGGTTGGGTGGGTGGGTGGCTAGGATTGAGATAAGGGTTGGGTGTGTGGGTGGCTAGGAATGGGATAAGGGTTGCGTGGGTGGGTGACTAGGTGGCTAGAATTGAGATAAGGTTGAGTGGCTAGGGCTAAGGGGGCAAGGGTTGGGTGGGTCGGAGTCTAGGTGGCTAGGATTGAGATAAGGTTGGGTGGATAGGGCTAAAGAGACAAGGGTTGGGTGGGTGAGTGGCTAGGTGGCTAGGATTGATATAAGGTTGGGTGGCGAGGGCTAAGGGGGCAAGGTTTGAGTGGGTGAGTGGCTAGGTGGCTAGGATTGAGATAAGGTTGGGTGGCTAGGGCTAAGGGGACAAGGGTTGGGTGGGTGGGTGGCTAGGGATGGGATTAGGGTTGGGTGGGTGGGTGGCTAGGAATGGGATAAGGGTTGCGTGGGTGGGTGACTAGGTGGCTAGAATTGAGATAAGGTTGAGTGGCTAGGGCTAAGGGGGCAAGGGTTGGGTGGGTCGGAGGCTAGGTGGCTAGGATTGAGATAAGGTTGGGTGGCTAGGGCTAAGGGGACAAGGGTTGGGTGGGTGGGTGGCTAGGGATGAGATAAGGGTTGGGTGTGTGGGTGGCTAGGAATGGGATAAGGGTTGCGTGGGTGGGTGACTATGTGGCTAGAATTGAGATAAGGTTGAGTGGCTAGGGCTAAGGGGGCAAGGGTTGGGTGGGTCGGAGGCTAGGTGGCTAGGATTGAGATAAGGTTGGGTGGCTAGGGCTAAAGAGACAAGGGTTGGGTGGGTGAGTGGCTAGGTGGCTAGGATTGAGATAAGGTTGGGTGGCTAGGGCTAAGGGGACAAGGGTTGGATGGGTGGGTGGCTAGGGATGGGATAAGGGTTGGGTGGGTGGGTGGCTAGGGATGGGATAAGGGTTGCGTGGGTGGGTGGCTAGGGATGGGATAAGGGTTGCGTGGGTGGGTGACTAGGTGGCTAGGATTGAGATAACGTTGGGTGGCTAGGGCTAAGGGGACAAGGGTTGGATGGGTGGGTGGCTAGGATTGAGATAAGGTTGGGTGGCTAGGGCTAAGGGGACAAGGGTTGGATGGGTGGGTGGCTAGGTGGTTATGATTGAGATAAGGTTGGGTGGCTAGGGCTAAGGGGACAAGGGGTGGGTGGGTGGGTGGCTAGGATTGAGATAAGGTTGGGTGGCTAGGGCTAAGGGGACAAGGGTTGGATGGGTGGGTGGCTAGGTGGTTATGATTGAGATAAGGTTGGGTGGCTAGGGCTAAGGGGACAAGGGGTGGGTGGGTGGGTGGCTAGGATTGAGATAAGGTTGGGTGGCTAGGGCTAAGGGGACAAGGGTTGGATGGGTGGGTGGCTAGGTGGTTATGATTGAGATAAGGTTGGGTGGCTAGGGCTAAGGGGACAAGGGTTGGGTGGGTGGGTGGCTAGGATTGAGATAAGGTTGGGTGGCTAGGGCTAAGGAGACAAGGTTTGGGTGGGTGGTGGGTGGGTGGCTAGGATTGAGACAAGATTGGGTGACTAGGGCTAAGGGGACAAGGTTTGGGTGGGTGGGTGGGTAGGGATGGAATAAGGGTTGGGTGGTGGGTGGCTAGGCTTGGGAAAAGGGTTGGTGGCTAGGGCTGGGATAAAGTTGGTGGCTAGTGCTAAGGGGCCAAGGGTTGGGTGGCGGATGGGGGTGGAACCATGGCAAAGGCGGCAGCAGGGTGACAGGGTGGCTCTCCCCCTATGTCCAACACCGCCCCAACAACGAACGCTGAGAATACACGTCTTCCTCCAGTCTTCAATCTGAATATAATTTGATACTGGAATAAAGGCGATGGGAGTGACTTGGAGTATGTAGGCTATATAAAAGCCACATGTCCAGCATGAACATAAAAGGGTGGGAGCTCGGATCCTTTCGGGAATATTAATGTTGAACTAGATTGCTCTCACAGGATTGAGGAGTCAGATCGGGAAAGTTGAAAAAAACAGCGGCGATGGCTTATCGGTTTATATGTCACAAACTATTCTTTGAGTATTTCTTTTGCATATATTGTAATATAAGCTGATGTACTATCAGATAATGTTACAAACAGCTTGTTTATTAACAAACACCTTAAATATTGATCCGACGTTGTTTTTCTTGCTAAAATCTACAGCGACAGGGATTTGTAGGATATTGAAAACGTTATCATTAGCCGTGACAATCTTTATTACCAACTGAACGATCTTGGCGAGATGAGGGATTAAGTGGACCGTAGAATAAACAATCAGCAAATGAAGCCGAGGAAGTGCATCACTCCGCTGGAGGACGCCAAACACGACCATGGCTCCCCAGAGGTGGTCAGTCAGTGCTGCCGGAAGCGCGTCATCAAGGACAAACCACGTGTCCCAATCACGTGTCTGTCAATATTTGCCAATGCTCCTACAGACCCAAGAGACTCCCCGCCTCTTACCGTTCGTACATGTTCGTCGTGTTGATATAAGAGACGGCGTGCCGACGATATGTGACAAGATCACGAGAGACTCAGCGACAAATATATTGGTGGAGTAAATGGCGCAGATAGGAGACGTCCTAGTGTATATATGCCAGGCGTCATGCCGACGACCGTTTCTCCTTCCGAAGTGATATGAAGCTGGTACACGCTGCATGCATGGGCACATAGGCCTACAGGCATTTACTGAAGCACAATGCTCCTCCATCCAGCATATATTCGGTCAGTAGGTCAGCATAATGACAACTACTGTGTTTAGCAGCCAGATGTTTATACAATTAAGAAGATGTTACTGAATTGTGCGTAGTGTTATTATGCGATATGGCTGTAGTTACGGTGGAATATACTTAATTTTAATCAGCGTTTTGTTTTTAAAGTTTACACCAAAACGATGTTAATATCGTCCACCATATATTATCCATCATACATTATCTAACATCTGATATGTAATTATCTAAAAACATCTAACGTGTAATTATCTAAAAGCATCTGACATGTAATTATCTAAAAGCATCTGACGTTAACATCAGTTATAATACGGCATAATTTGAACACGACGTGATATAAGAGATTTCGGATGGTCATGATATGAGTGGAATCATATGTTCATAATTCCATTTGTTGAAGGCCAGCGCCATAGCCCCGGTAGGTGGAGCCAGTTCCCCCCTGTTAGCCTAGCTCCAGTAGGGTGAATGAGTAGAACACCAGGGGCGGCAAAGAACGCCGGGTCATTTTGTCAATCACCCCTTGACCAGAAGCTCGTCGCGACTCTTAATGTGCTTCTTAATGTACTCCTCTTCAAAAAACATTAATAGGGAATCGTTTTATTTGTTTTATGTTGAGCGGGGCGCCGCGGAAGCGGTGATATTAGTCGCCTAGCTGTCGCCACCACGTGGGCAGGAGGTCAGCCACCAGGGGGTTTGCTTATGGTGCGCGACCAGCTGCTCGGCGTCGCCAGACGAACCCCAGCCAAGGTCTACCAGCTACCGAGGCACGCGCTTTGTCTATGGTCCCCCCAGGTTACCGACCACGGGACACCACGTGGCCGACGGCAGTTGCAGCCGGCGGGTGATTGTGATATGTTCTAGCATTTTCTAACAACGGTTCCGTCTTCGTGGGCCAGGTTGATTCTTTTGTTGGTTAATGAAGCACAATAAACATGAAAGGTCACAGTGCCAAGGGAATAAGATAACCCCACATTCCGGGGTGTAACCCCGTTTTTCGAAAGAGGACATTGTATCGCAGTCGCATGAATGGATCGTAAGCCTTTGAAATGCGATATAAATTGTGATGAGCTTCAGCCCGGAAAGGCATCTTCCTCATATAACTACATACAACATGTCGGTGGTGGGTCGTTCGCGCGATGGCAGCCTGCTCCAATTAAGTCGGTTATAACCTCCATTGCGACATCGTCCCGGGGGTTCAAATCGACATCGGAAGTGCCTACAGCGGAGCGGGACTTGGACGAGACTTCGAGAGAAAATTCTTTCCGGTGGATGGAAGGAATGGCATCGGCGTCCGGTCGTAACTGGTGAGACGGAGACTACAGCGGAAACACGAAGGCTGTCCGAGACGGTCATAAACAGAGTCCGATATCACACAAAGTATGAGCATTCAGACTAAAATAGTCATAAAGACAATCCTGCTGCTTTTATTATGAATCTAAGGCGTTGTAATTCAAAGACTTGGCCGCCGTGGAGTAGACCGCTATATTAGTGGCGTACTTACAATAAGCATTACAGGAAAATGTCACGACGGGCGCCCAGTGCTTATATGTTTTAATGCACGAGACACGTTGTTGCCAAGACGTACGGCGCAGGGCTCTATTGGGATGTGATACTGAGGACAGAGGCATGGCACGGGACTCTATTGGGATGTGATACTGAGGACAGAGGCATGGCACGGGACTCTATTGGGATGTGATACTGAGGACAGAGGCATGGCACGGGACTCTATTGGGATGTGATGCTGAGGACAGAGGCATGGCACGGGACTCTATTGGGATGTGATACTGAGGAGAGAGGCATGGCACGGGACTCTATTGGGATGTGATACTGAGGACAGAGGCATGGCACGGGACTCTATTGGGATGTGATACTGAGGACAGAGGCATGGCACGGGACTCTATTGGGATGTGATACTAAGGACAGAGGCATGGCACGGGACTCTATTGGGATGTGATACTGAGGACAGAGGCATGGCGCGGGACTCTATTGGGATGTGATACTGAGGACAGAGGCATGGCACGGGACTCTATTGGGATGTGATACTAAGGACAGAGGCATGGCACGGGACTCTATTGGGATGTGATGCTGAGGGCAGAGGTATGGCACGGAACTCTATTGGGATGTGATGCTGAGGACAGAGGCATGGCACGGGACTCTATTGGGATGTGATGCTGAGGGCAGAGGCATGGCACGGGACTCTATTGGGATGTGATACTGAGGACAGAGGCATGGCACGGGACTCTATTGGGATGTGATACTGAGGACAGAGGCATGGCACGGGACTCTATTGGGATGTGATACTGAGGACAGAGGCATGGCACGGGACTCTATTGGGATGTGATGCTGAGGACAGAGGCATGGCACGGGACTCTATTGGGATGTGATACTGAGGACAGAGGCAAGGCACGGGACTCTATTGGGATGTGATGCTGAGGACAGAGGCAAGGCACGGGACTCTATTGGGATGTGATGCTGAGGACAGAGGCAAGGCACGGGACTCTATTGGGATGTGATGCTGAGGACAGAGGCATGGCACGGGACTCTATTGGGATGTGATACTGAGAACAGAGGCATGGCACGGGACTCTATTGGGATGCGATGCTGAGGACAGAGGCATGGCACGGGACTCTATTGGGATGTGCTACTGAGGACAGAGGCATGGCACGGGACTCTATTGGGATGTGATGCTGAGAACAGAGGCATGGCACGGGACTCTATTGGGATGTGATACTGAGGACAGAGGCATGGCACGGGACTCTATTGGGATGTGATACTAAGGACAGAGGCAAGGCATGGGACTCTATTGGGATGTGATGCTGAGGACAGAGGCAAGGCACGGGACTCTATTGGGATGTGATACTGAGGACAGAGGCATGGCACGGGACTCTATTGGGATGTGATGCTGAGGACAGAGGCATGGCACGGGACTCTATTGGGATGTGATACTGAGGACAGAGGCATGGCACGGGACTCTATTGGGATGTGATACTGAGGCGAGATGCAAGGCACGGGACTCTATTGGGATGTGATGCTAAGGACAGAGGCAAGGCACGGGACTCTATTGGGATGTGATACTGAGGACAGAGGCATGGCACGGGACTCTATTGGGATGTGATGCTGAGGACAGAGGCATGGCACGGGACTCTATTGGGATGTGATACTGAGGACAGAGGCATGGCACGGGACTCTATTGGGATGTGATACTGAGGCGAGAGGCAAGGCACGGGACTCTATTGGGATGTGATGCTGAGGACAGAGGCAAGGCACGGGACTCTATTGGGATGTGATACTGAGGACAGAGGCATGGCACGGGACTCTATTGAGATGTGATACTGAGGACAGAGGCATGGCACGGGACTCTATTGAGATGTGATGCTGAGGACAGAGGCAAGGCATGGGATTCTATTGGGATGTGATGCTGAGGACAGGGGCAAGGCACGGGACTCTATTGGGATGTGATGCTGAGGACAGAGGCATGGCACGGGACTCTATTGGGATGTGATACTAAGGACAGAGGCAAGGCATGGGACTCTATTGGGATGTGATGCTGAGGACAGGGGCAAGGCACGGGACTCTATTGGGATGTGATGCTGAGGACAGGGGCAAGGCACGGGACTCTATTGGGATGTGATGCTGAGGACAGAGGCATGGCACGGGACTCTATTGGGATGTGATACTGAGGACAGGGGCAAGGCATGGGGCTCTATTGGGATGTGATGCTGAGGACAGAGGCATGGCACGGGACTCTATTGGGATGTGATACTGAGGACAGAGGCATGGCACGGGACCCTATTGGGATGTGATGCTGAGGACAGAGGCGTGGCAGGGGACTGAGGACACAGGCATGGCATGGGACTCTATTGGGATGTGATACTGAGGACAAAGACATGGCACGGGACCCTATTGGGATGTGATACTGAGGACAAAGACATGGCACGGGACCCTATTGGGATGTGATACTGAGGACAAAGACATGGCGCGTGACTGGGATATGATACTGCAGGAGGACAGAGGCATCATTGTCATGGCATGTGACTTTGAGATATGATACCGAGGACACAATCAAGGCGCGTGGCACGAGATTAAGGACATACCATTGGCATTCGCAACCTCTTTTCGTGAACGGAGCAATTGAGAAATAACTTAATTATCGCATTGCTGTGCAGTACCCTGATAGTGCCCTGATACAAAAGCAAAGGCCTGAATCTTCTGCAAATTGCCATTCACACTGACTGACCAGGACTGCGGCCTTGGGACTGACCTAGTTACCGGACAAACCAGCCATGACGAACGTTACTAAGCCATTGCCACGGTACTAAGCCCGGTGCAAAGATAGAGGCAACACGTCCCAACACACACTGCACACTCAAGGCACCGCCAGGGGGAAATATCCTCGCCGCTGGCCTTGACCGCAGCGGGGAAAGGTCAAGCCACAAGGCCAAATGAGAGGAGTGTTTCATGTTTAATTCATCGTGGGACGTGTGATTGATTGACAGACTGTAGCTCGGCCTTCTCTAGCCACCATATTGGGTCAGGCTTGAAAGTCCGGCCCCGCTCTTACTTCTTACCCCCTTCTAATCTCTCACCCCTCCCCTCTCAACCTTCACCATCCAGGGTTACCTTGCGGAGGGGGGGGGGGGCGTCTTGTCGTGAACTTACACCGCATACCAGCCCTCCCCCTCCACCCACCCCACGCCCACCGTCAAGCGATTCCCTGGCCCGGACAATCATGTTAAATGCATTGCCGGGAGAGAAGAAAGTACAATCTTTGCATTATAGAAGATGATGTATCGCTATGGATGACACGCCCGGAAGTTCCTGATGAAGGCCAATCAGGGTGATGCCCCGCCGTGCCGCGTGCGCCCACGTGGGTGTATAACCAATTAGGTTTTATAGCAGGGAAAATAAAACACGACTATATAACACACGTATGGCCAAGTCATGTGCGCGATTTCTCACTTCATTCAAGTTTAATGGTACATAATATACATTCATTAGTTAGCCTCTCTACGCCAATATCTTTCCTCTTCCCTTCCGGCAACAGTTGGTTACACGCAAAACAACTTTAGCTCATGATATTTTCCTGTGTTTATCCGCTTACATTTCCACATTATAAAGCCCGAATGGTTGAAGAATTATATTCTAAGTGAATTCCATAGCTTCCTAGTTCAATTTTAAGGGATTTCAATTAGGAATGAAACTGGTGACATAGAGAAAAACAAAGCCATATGCGTTCATATTGAGATTCTGATGGGGTTTTTTCCATTGGCATCAACTCCTACAGCACCAGCGCTCACATGTCAATCTTGGTAAATCATATAGTAATGTCCATTAACGTTCATATGCAATGCAGAAATAAACAGGCGGAACGTGGGTGGAGGAGGCTTCTGGCGAGTGTCGCCACCCAGACCCCGCTATCTATACTCGCCACCTATACTCTGTCACCCACACGTCACAACCCAGATCCCGCTATCCATCCCCCGCCACCCATACTCCGTCACCCACACGTCACAACCCAGACCCCGCTATCCACACCCCGCCACCCATACTCTGTCACCCACACGTCGCCACCCAGACCCCACTATCCACCCCCGCCACCCATACTCTGTTACCCACACGTCGCCACCCAGACCCCACTATCCGGCCCCCGCCGCCCATACTCTGTCACCCACACGTCGTCACCCAGACCCCACTATCCACCCCCCGCCGCCCATACTCTGTCACCCACGCGTCGCCACCCAGACCCCACTATCCACCCCCGCCACCCATACTCTGTCACCCACGCGTCACCACCCAGACCCCACTATCCACCCCCGCCACCCATACTCTGTCACTATGCACCACCCCGCCCCCATAGACGTCACCCCGCCACCGACACCCCATCACCCTCACCCGGCCACCCACACCCCACAACACCGCCACCCACATCCCAACACCCACTCGGGTATCTCACTCTAAGTCCTGCGAGCAAGCCGCTGCGGCCACCGCCAACAGTCGTTCCGCGACTGAACCCATATCGCAGGCGGACGGTGTTACATCTGTGGAACTATCTCACTCACAGAAGCAGATACGTACAGCAGTGAATAAATAACCACCGGATTTGCTTTAACACGTGTTTATTTCAATCACATACAAGTGTATACGAATTGGATCGCTCGTCATAGTATACTACACAACCAAACATAGACGGGCCGACCAGCGCGGTCCATCCTATAAGCTTCGGAGTTTGAGAAGAACACAAACATACAAAATATATCATGTGAAAAACACTGTATGCAAAACTGCTTGGCATAAATAACAAGATTTAATCATGAAAATAAAAAACTTAAAAATCTATGATGTGATCATTGACCGAGCAGGGTGGGCTAAAATAAAAATAAATAAATAGTGAAAAACTTGGACGTTTGTTTAGGTGGACGGACTGTAATACGAATCGTGCGAAACTTAACGGAGAATACGTGGCCCCTTCAGTTTATCACAACGTCATTGTCATTTGTTAATGGTGCTGTCTTCATATAAAAGCACGTGATGAAAGGCATGGATTAATTGGTCCCTTGATTGTTACCGTATCATGCAGACTGTCTAATAATTTACAAATTAAATATTGATAACATGATGATGATTGGGTGCCACAATAGGGCTGTTTCAATAACCCCTAGGCAATTTGCTCTCTGACGCCAGTTGAGATTCCCGACGACGACGATTGGGTTAAAGAATACCCCCCCCCCCTCTTCCCGCCCACCCCACCCCACTCCACGTAACCTAGTCCCATATGAGAGAGTTGTTGCTCCGCACAACAGTCCCATGTCCGCATGTAGAAAATGAGGGTGTAAGATTTGTTTTTGTGGGCGACTAAGTGTTGTTAACCGCACGATCCATCAAACCCTTGTCATTTTGTACTCTGATACCTTAAGTTGGCTTAACTTCATATTTACCACAAAGCCCACATGCATATGAACTAACAAAGGATCGCATTACTATCAAGTCGGTTGAAATGAGACTTTATTGTTGTTTATCGCCCCATTTCGTATTTGGTCATTCTTCACCAGCGGCTTTTTTTGCTTATTGCGTGTCAATGGCTGGGTGTATGAAGCGCCACCAAGCGAATGGTGCGGTTTAACGACATGCACGCATGCGCAGTTTCTCCACTGGGTGGGCAAGGTGGCGGACAGAACTAAGTTGTCCGCTGCTTCAAAAACTCAACAGACGATATCGTCGTAATCACGGAGACTTCAACCAAAATAACAAGATAAGTTGTAAGATGCATACTTTTAGAAAATATTGCCATACCCCAAAAGGTTCTCGCCATCAGCACCGCTTCTCGCCATGCGTGTTTGTAAAATGCCGTACAGGATTTGATAGACTGGACATGTGGCGTTGTTTGCCAACAACGCCACATGGGGCTACACGTAACCCTACTGACCCCACTCACCTCGCTGCCGTAGTTTGCAGAGCACAGTAGCAAGCGCACGATATGGACGAATTTACGCCTTACTCCCAACCGCGCCCCCTCCCCCCCCCCCCTCCCCCTCCCATGTGCTCAGGGTCGTGCACCCCTCCTCTTGACTCCTCTTGAGTCCTCGTCGTCAAAAATAGCCGCAAGAGGCCGTTCGCATCGATCTCCACAACAACAACAATGACCAGGACACCGGCGGGTGTCGACAACACGGCTGCCTCCTTCGGCGATCTGGAGTCCGGGGTGATGGGATCCAACGGTGTGACGGAAGTCACCGTGGTGGATCCAGATTACGTGGATCCCGAGACACATGCAGAGGATCAATGATACCTTGGGAGTCGTGTCGCTGCTGTTGGCTTTACTCCACATAGTGCGGTCGGCTATCGACCCGAACGTCCCCTTACACGTGGTGCTGTCACCTGCTGACGAAGAGTCCGCAGCGGAAGATTTTGAAAATGACCCAATCGACGGTTATAATATACCAGAGACTCTCCCCTGTATACCCCTCATGGAATTCTATCGCCAACTTAGAATTGAACAGTTATTTTTAAACTGTATAAAAAAATTGACGACCGGGAGGAGGGGGGCACTGAACAAAATTGCGACCAAGGGGTCCAGTATTTATTTGAATCGGGTGGGGGGGCCATATTTTGAAAAGTGGAGGTACGGATATACTTTACGGTCTGACAGAGGGGGGGGGGGCCCTAGCCTGAAAAGACGTTACTCAGCTTACGGCAAGATAACGTCTGAACTCATCGCACTTGTTCCCTGTTCAAGAAACCTATTTCACCATCTTGACTAAAACACTCACTTGTCAGCCCTATTTTGAAATCACATATTTCTTCCTTGATATAAATCAAAGCGTGGGCACACAAGAGTCGCACTCATTCAGGCAAGATAACTCCATAAATCAACATTTTCACGAACGCGCAATTTCACTTCTTCTCGCGATCAGCCATGATGGCTCTCTGTCAACAGGCCTCCAGGGCGGCGCCACCACGAACCCGCCTACTGGAGGTTTCGCGCGTTGGCCGTTCCGTGTACGTTCAATGACCGGGTGGTTTCCAATCGGATGTCATGTCTTCGCAAAGTCTTATTAAGCAAGTGGCAAAGGAGCTGAGCCTGCCTTATGAGCACAACCAGGAGCAGGTTACTGCCACATTTACCAAATTATGAGCCACATAATTTGCACAACAATTTAACCCAGATTGCTACAATGTTTACTCTTCTGTGTGTATATTATGGTAATTTTTAAGAAATTATTTTACCCAGAAGCTGGCCTTTAACTGTTCGTACGCACCCTTAAGGGCATAAGCTAAAAGGGGTGGGGGGGTTGATCGGCAACAAGATACTCATGCCGCCCCCTTGGGTAATTACCTTGAAAAAATGGTGACTGTACAGCGGGTTTAGGCCCAAGAAGCATATTGTGTCGCCCCCCGCCCCCACCACCCCGTAATAGTATAGGCCTACATTTCTTATTTGTTAGCGTGGGGTATCAGGCCCGTCGGAAACGGGGAGGGGGGGAGCAGGGGGGCCATTTGCCCCCATCCCCCCCCTGTCCAAACTAATTAAAGGTTGCACGTTAAGAAGTCACCGATGGCAAGTGTTCAGCCCCCCCCCCCTACCCGCTCCCTGTCGCAAGCATGAGCTGCGTCTACCCCATCACTTTCATTTTGCTCCGACGGTGCTGGGTTAACATGCATTGGTGTACAAGCGTGGGAACGTGTGTGTATGGGTACAAGGTGTAGAAGACTTAGATTAAATGCATAGACATGGGCCTACTTAGAAAACCCGTAACCAGTTGCTCTCTTTGCAAACTGGCTTTTACAGACGACACAGAGATTATCGGCCATGGTGACACATGTTCTTGTTCCAGTCAGCAATGAACTCAGTCACCGCAGTCATGGTAACCGGCGAACAATTCTGACGTCATTTGCAGCCTGACGCGTGGGAAATCCTTGTACAGTAGAATCGACATTGAATTTTTGAATTGATTTTATTTTTCATGTATAATAAACGGTGTTCAATAGTATAATATATTATTAAGTAATTATTTCCATTGTTTTATCGGTCGATTTGCATGCGGATCATACTTAAAATTACGGACTGGGAACTTGAGCGTTTGTCTGTGTGTATTTCGTGTGTGTCTCCAGAATTCTTAGTTCGCCGCACCCCGGAAGGTGTCGCTACGAAAACCATCATGGCTGATCGCGAGAGAAGTGAAATTGCGCGTTCGTGAAAATGTTGATTTATGGAGTTATCTTGCCTGAATTAGTGCGACTCTTGTGTGCCCACGCTTTGATTTATATCAAGGAAGAAATATGTGATTTCAAAATACGGCTGACAAGTGAGTGTTTTAGTCAAGATGGTGAAATAGGTTTCTTGAACAGGGAACAAGTGCGATGCGTTCAGACGTTATGTCGTCTCATTGCCAACTGTCTTACGACAGTAACGTCTTGTTTTCAGGCTAGCGGGGCACGTGCCCGTGATATGACATGATAACTTTGTGTTCTAGTAAACATCAGCACTTTTTCATTGTCCCCACAGGAAGTTCTGGTCCGAGTTATGTGGATACAAATGACATATAACACCAACATTTTCCTTTCATGCCATCGCAATTAAAACTGTGCTCTCATCATAACGTGCTCAAAACGTGCACATGTTGGTTGGTTGGTTGTATATTCAGGACGCTTTAACCACGTTTAGTCATATCGCATCAATGGGAGAAGGAAGGGAGAGTGGAGTCATGTTGCCGGGGGGTAACCCCCTACCCTTTGCTAATAAAGACACCCAGAGATGGCCACAGCGGGGCTCGAATTACCGATCCACGTGCCGTTAAGCTTTCAGGTGGCCAAAGTACTTAAGTCGAGCGCTCTAACCATTTCGCTATCGGGCCGGCCCCGAAACTGTCCCATTGCGTCAGTTGTTGCTCCGCACAACAATCCAATGAGAGTAGGCAAGTGAAGCATGTATACGATTTTGTTGCGTGGGCGACATGTCTTGAACTAGACATTTTCATGTCGTTCCTATCAAGTGAGTTGAGATCACACGTTCGTGTCGTCCATAGCGCCATTTTGTGTTTTGTCATTCTTCCCCAGCTGCTTTCGCCAGGTGGCGTTTCGTTTATCGCGTGTCAATGGCTGAGCCATAATCCCGTTTAAGATTGTGGACGGAGCGCCACCAAGCGAATGGTGCTGTTTGATGTCGGAGCGCCACCAGGCGAATGGTGCTGTTTGATGACGGAGCGCCACCAAGCGAATGGTGCTGTTTGATGACGGAGCGCCACCAAGCGAATGGTGCTGTTTGATGACGGAGCGCCACCAAGCGAATGGTGCTGTTTGATGACGGAGCGTCCCCAAGCGAGTGGTGCTGTTGTCAATAATGATTATTAAAGTTATATAGAGAGGGGGTACCTCATCTCGGATCACAGAAATAAAATTCCTAAATTCCGCATCACGAAATAGAATCATGGCATTTCACGATCACGGAAATAAGGTGCCTCTCACAGATCATGAAAACAAGCACACTCGATTTAATGTATAACGTTGTGTACGCCATAATGTGACAGCTTATGACATTGACATTATGACAGTTGAAATGTTCTGGTGCTCGCTACATGAATTGTCATTTATTACGAAATGTCTTAATGAAAAGAAGCAATAAATATCGTTTCGCACGTAGCCAGTAGTACGTAATAGGGTTATATATGGCAATAACCTAGATACTTCTGCCATATTCCTCGATTTAATCAGCAATCGCCAACATATTGCATAATCACAATGCTGGTATGATAACACTTTGTTCACGTAAATATCTACTGGCAAAACAAAGTTAAGCAGCTAAGACAACGATTTCGTCCTTCTAAGCGAATACAAAGAGCTCAATATACCGGTAGTCTTGATTCTGTAAAGTCATCATTCATCGGCTATTGAGGTGAATATATACCCAGCTGTATTACCCAAATTGCATGTTTACAATTAACACACTCATTACGGGGCTTTATGTACTAAACCAATATTAAACAACAGGTTTACTCATCTCATGAGCTGAACTTGTAATGTATTTTGCTTTGGAGAGCCCTTGATGACGATGATATGACCAAAAATGCACATAAATGCATCTTTTGCATATTTAATATCGCAAATATTGCAGGCACCCAGATGTGAATACCGCTCTTAACATAGAACGAAGAATCTCTTTCAGCCATGATTATTTGACGGAATATTATTAAGAAAATAACAATCAGGATCGGCGGATGTGCGATAGGAATGACATAATGCAAGAAGCAGTGGCAAAGGTAACAAAAGACGAAGTGTTAGCCAAGAATTTCCTCTGGAGCGGTCTGTTAGGGGCTCGTTTGGAAGCGACCGCTAGTCGACAAATGATTAACTAAATGGCAGACGGACGCCACTTAGTCCGACTAGGTAGTCATCAAAGATGAACGACGCTGCCGTCCACGGTCGATTGTGCTTTCCAAGATGGCCGAGGTAAATTAGCCTAGCGGGATGCTTGATCTGTGGATTCGCTTGCAAGTTTACGAACATTTACCGGCATCAAAAAATAACAAGGTGCATGCATTTTTGCAACTTTCGCTTATTTGGTGCATTTGTTGTGTTTTCGCATTGAATATTCATATGATCGTTGTAACTTTGCTCCCTTAGGGTTGGTGTGGTTGGAGTCATGCTGGTTTGCCGTCCATGCCATACAGGAACTATTTAAAGTGTGAGCGCGGAATTTTGTGCTCACGAAGAGAGCCATGTTTGGTTTAAAAAGGCGGTCATGGAGGTTAATTATTTGGAGGTTAATTATTTGGAGGTTAATTATTTGGAGGTTAATTATTTCAACACTTGCGGTTAACACCGGAGTTTATTGTTAAGAGCGTCACTTTTGTTAAGAGCTGCACTTTATAAACACTGTAATTTCCGAACAATTCTTATGTTTGTTATGCAAACGATTTCAACCGTACCGGCTCAAATGTATCCTCCCATGAAAATGGAAATTTCATTTAATAATTAAGCATTGAAGCATTTTCCTACGGCCTAGTCAAGTCGTTAGAAGATACATGCATCAATGCGATAGGTACTCGAACAAAGTTTTGCGTGTTGTTAATGACGAACAAGGGAACATATTCGTACAATCTACGCACAGTTCAGTATGACTGCAATATGATGTAACTTCACAACCAACCAGTAGATAGAATATTAACACACCTTTCAGGTGAAAGGGACGGTCATTCACTGCACAGATGGATTCCGTTTTTTCAGCCATCAGCGGTCATGAAAACACGCGGAAAGGTTTTGGCGGGGATGTCGCTGATAATTGTCGTCTGCGCCGTATTCTTGGTATTCCAACAGCTGGGGCTCACTTCGATTGTCGGCAGGATTACCACAGGATTACCACACGATCCGTGATACACAAAGACATACTGCCCCTCAGTTTGTTTATGTCAATGAGAAATGCCACAGAAGGTAAGAGCAATACGACCATAAGGTCTATTTGATGAAAGGACGACATTTGCGAACCCCCTTGTGGTTCAAGCCGAAACGGAAATAAGCCGCCATTACACGATGTTCGTAGCTGAATCCTTCTGTAACAGCTGTCATTTCTCACAAGCATCTCGTCGCGGCGATTGGTTAAATGCACTGAAGAATGATTATATGCACCGCACCATTAAGATTCGTGTACAATTTCTGCCTCAATATATAGTGACAATTTTTTTTTAATATTTGTTAAGATTAGATAACTTTTGTTTAACGTCGGTGCAAAAACTATGTACGAATTACGGAAATGTTGCTATTTTCTTTCTTTATTCCAGATACTAATGATAAAATCTGCTCACTCGGCATCCGTAAAGCTTGTCCGAAGGGTGTTTGCGACAGGCGGCATTGGCGCCGAGGCGTTACGACAAGCGCAAAAATAAATTTTGGCGCCTTTTGGTAGACGACAGGCATGAGGTATTGTATTGCGTCATACCCAAGGTCGTTTGCACGACCTTTAAGAGCCAGATGGTGGCAATGACTGGCCAAAGAACAGCCGATCGACAGCCACTGGTTCATCAAGTGTCGGTCCTCAAGAGGCTTGGACTCAGGTATCTCGATCAGTTTTCCACGGCAGACAGAGAGCGACGCCTGGCAAACTACGCGAAGTTTATCATCGTGCGGCATCCCTTCGACCGCCTTCTGTCGGCCTACACCGACAAAATAGTCCACAATTGTGGCTATACCGAGAGGTTTTGCCAACAGATTTTACGGCATTTTAACTTGAGCGAGATATATCGCGATGAGGCGGATAAAATAAGGATTCCGTTTGAGCAATTTTTGAAACTCATTGCAAAAGAATATAACACAGGCTTTTACGATCGTCACTGGGCTTCTTACTACGATTTATGTCACCCCTGTGACATAGTATATGACTACATCCTCAAGCTGGAGACAATAGACAGGGATCGCTGGGATTTCCTTGAAGGTTTGGGCGAACGGAGCTCGAATAGCCATGGGTCATTTGAACCCAATCAGATCACAGGAAGATAAAATCAGGAACATTACGGAATCTTTCCCGCGGCTTGATGAGGATGTTCTGACGTCACTGATGGCGATATACAAAGCGGACTTTGATCTATTCGGTTATGGCTTCAGTGAGTCCGGTGGCGCCACATGCGACAGAATTATGGATGCTGGTCGGTCCTGTTGCTAGGGGATACAGATGTAGAGGACGCCATCAACCGCAACACCGTATAGTCGCGTTGAACGTTGCAAAATCTTTCCAGCGGCTTAATGGCCTTCTTTTGTCACTAAGAGATGGGTACAGAAAGGTACGGAAAGGATGGTGAATTGTTCGGCTATAACTACAGTGAAAGCGTTACATGTGATCAAACTTTTGATTTCGGTCTTCGCTATTGTTGACAATTAATAGCTCCGTCTATTAGCACATTATGTTAACGTTTATCGACGATAAACATAGCTTTTGTTATAAACTAGAGTATAACGGCGATAAATTGAGAACATATTTTGACAACTTATTAGAACTGAGTCTACGCATGATCGCGTGTATTTTTAGCTTCTGGAATTGGCCACTATGACCGTCACTTAATCGCGATCCCAGTAATTTTAGTTTGCTTTCAGTTTTCAAGATGAAAAAAGAGTAGGAGATGGCACACAACATTAATGTATTATATTAGAATGCCTTCATGAATATTCATGTCTTCATGATTATTCATGTCTTCACGATTAGACCATGTTTTTCACTACATTCAGTGAAGGAATGCAATGATTGTATTAATTACAACATATCAGTTCATAAAAAAAATTGGTATCCTTTTAGTGATTATTTTCAAATAGTATACTGCTGCTATCAGATTTATACGAATTGAAGTGATAGGGATAGGCACTTCTGTCGGAACAAAGCTGCAAGGGGATGTGAATTCATGTGTTTTGAATTGCAAATATGAACAAGCTAGCTAGGATCGCTTACAAGGGAAGCTTTTACATTGAGGGGCTGATTGGAACATAAAGTGCCAAAACGTACAATCGACATATGGATCGTTTGGGGGCCCCATCACAGAGTATGTCCAAGGTCTAAATCGATGCGGAGAAAGCTGGTGCGTATATTAAATAGATAGACACATCAATGCAGATACATCATTTCCTTGGTTCACTGTACCCACTGTGTACCGTGTACTATGTGCAGTGGGTGCCCTCTTATAGCACGCGGAGGTAGAAATACATCTAACGCTTAAAATATTA
This sequence comes from Arenicola marina, assembly GCA_964019135.1. Taxonomy (NCBI): domain Eukaryota; kingdom Metazoa; phylum Annelida; class Polychaeta; family Arenicolidae; genus Arenicola; species Arenicola marina. The sequence continues at coordinate 21,115,684 of OZ025248.1, read as the reverse complement.
AATATCTTGGCACTAATCCCGTGTCTAGCTGTAGCTCAAATATTAAATATCTTGGCACTAATCCCGTGTCTAGCTGTAGCTCAAATATTAAATATATTAGCAATAATCCCGTGTCTGTAGCTCAAATATTAAATATCTTGGCACTAATCCCGTGTCTGTAGCTCAAGTATCTTGGCACTAATCCTGTGTCTGTAGCTCAAATATCTTGGCACTAATCCCGTGTCTGTCGCTTAAATAGTTAATATCTTGGCACTAATCCCGTGTCTGTAGCTCAAATAGTAATTAGTGCCAACTATCTTGGCACTAATCCGGTGTCTAGCTGTAGCTCAAATATTAAATCTCTGGCACTAATCCCGTGTCTGTAGCTCAAATAGTAATTAGTGCCAACTATCTTGGCACTAATCCGGTGTCTAGCTGTAGCTCAAATATTAAATCTCTGGCACTAATCCCGTGTCTGTAGCTCAAATATTAAATCTCTTGGCACTAATCCCGTGTCTGTAACTCACATATCTTGGCACTAATCCCGTGTCTGTAGCTCAAATTATTTTTATAATCCCCCCCCCCACCCCGACCCCCTCCACCCGAGGAGGAAGAAAGCTCTTCGGCATATGTGTTGTCCGAATGACTGATTGGATAGTAAGCCTACTTCTTGCTGCCTCCAATAAACTTCGGGTTGCTAGGGGTGCATTGGTGGCAATAGATGTCAACACGCGGTTTGCCATGCAACGCAGTGCGTGACCTTGGTTGGTTGCTGTCACGAACAACAAGCATTGTCGTTGGTCTGGAGCGTATCACCCCCACCCCGCTATATGGCTTCCCTGTCTCAGCCAACAGCTCAATAACAACAACAAGCACTCTCATGGGCCTGGTGCGGTCACCCCCCCCCCCCCCATTTCAATAAACAACGGGTTGCTAGGGGCGTCAGTGTGGACCTGTCCATTCTTATTTATGCTCTACTGTAGGGGCGGTTTTGTCTCCTTACTTATACTAAACAATATATCGCGGATACATAAAATTAATTCTAAATTTCAAAATTGTTCTTTCGCGACAGCCGCGACAGCCCCTGACCATCCAGCACACAACGGCCACAGCGGGGTTATTTTACTATCATTTCAAAATATCTTTTGCGGTTCGTTTTCAATCCAGTCCTTCTTCGACTGACCATATTCACCATTGGTCGTTAACTTGAACACGGGCATTGCCATAGCCGAAAATGTGTGACCAGGAGGATCACATTCCACCACGGCTTTGGATTTACACAGTTGACCGCGTTTCCCATCGCTATTGTCCAGCGGACCAGTCGTCGGTGCACTCCCACAGCCCAGGCATCGACTGGGGAACCTGGCGTCAATAGATAGCTCCGCCCACTGCACCGGGCCGAGGTTGATAGTACCTACTTGCCATATGATCGATACTGTCCTAGCAGAGGTCGTAACCACACTTCTTTCGTCAATATACCATGCATATAGGTGCAGAATCTGCCGGGAGTGGGTAAAGAGATAGACGGGAGCCGTTGAAACAGCCGTTAACTCAGCCACACACGTACGGTAAAGACACACAAACCACGAACCAGCCGACCCAGGGAGGAGAGTAGGGTCAGAAGGTTTATCAGCAGCGGATAACAAATACTTTTTCCGCGCTGTCTGGTCAGGAAGAAAAAAATGTCGGCCATCGTGTGCGGTCCCATAGTGGGTCACGTGACCCAGTCGCGCGCAGTCGTTCTCCTAGAAGTCGCTGATGACGTCATGATCACGTGCAGCCTTCGGGATAGGGAGAACCCGGAAAACGAGGCCTCGGTTCAGATCCAGATGACCGCGAGACGTCCATATCCGTTCGTCGTCCAGGAGCTGACCCCAAATACCGCTTTCGATATTTTCCTGGCGGGCCCACCGACATCCGGGCGCTGAAGGTGGCGGTGGTGAGTTGTGACTACGCCGGTATCCAGGCCGGGGATGTCATGTGGAAGCGCCTCTACCAGTCGGCCAGCGACAAGGGCGTCCACGTGGTTCTTCACATCGGCGACAACGTCTACATCGACCGGAAAACGACCTCGAATCTCTCGGATGATGTCATGATCGGCGACGACTGTTCGACCCGAAAAACGCCGACCAGACGGCGCCGTATGTGCGGGCTCGCAAGACGCTGCACGGTCTGGAGAGCCGGGACTGGCCCGCCAAGAGCGAAGAGATCTTAGAACTGTACCGGGCCGAGTACCGCCGAGTGTGGAGTCGCCCGGAAAAGGCCGTAGTCCTCGCCAATTTCTCCAATCTGATGCTTATGGATGACCACGAGGTGCGGGATAACTTCGGCTCGCACGAAGAGGACTCGAACCCCGACCACAAGGAGTTCTTCCTCGGGTCGCTGGCGTTACGGGTCTACCACGAGTACCAGAGGCAGCAGTGGGATCCGGACATCCTCCTGGATGGCAAGCGAGACGCTCTGGTCAACGAGTTCTACTCGCTGACGCTCGGTCCGGTCGGGTTTCTCGTTCCCGAGGTTCGCATGGTCCACTCGTTATACAAGGGCAAGCGACGAGCCGGCGATCACACTTACTTCGGCGCCGAGCAATGCGACAGCTTGAGGAGCCTTCTGACCGGAAGTGAGACCGAAGCCAACGGAACCAGGATGTGGCTATTCTTCAGCGGATTTCCGCTCATGTTCATGAAGCGGAAAATCAACAAGCTCGCCGCGAAGACCGGGATCGCTGAAGACCTGGCTGCCTTCATCAATACCACCTCCACCACTACCACCTCCACCTGCTGTCAAATTCTTGATACCCTACAATTAAATTTAGTTGCTTATGAAGACAATTCGCAACGTTCTCAGAAACGTTACGTGATATGCCGAAGATAAAGTTAAGAGAAGTCCAATATGAACATATCAGGACTAGCGATGAACTTAACCAAAACCGTGTTTTGCGTGACAACTGATGACCAATAATAACAACATGTCTCACTTCACAACCAATGATAGAATAACATGTCGCACTTCACAACCAATGATGGTATGACATGTCGCACTTCACAACCAATGATGACATAACATGTACTTCACAACCAATGATGACATAACATGACGTACTGCACAACCAATGATGACATAACATGACGTACTCCACAAACAATGATGACATAACATGTCGTACTTCACAACCAATGATGACATAACATGACGTACACCACAACAAATGATTGCTTAACATGACGTACTTCACAACCAGTGATGACGTAACATGACGTACTTCACAACCAGTGATGACGTAACATGACGTACTTCACAAACAATGATGACATAACATGACGTACTACACAACACATGATGACGTAACATGACGTACTTCACAACCAGTGATGACGTAACATGACGTACTTCACAAACAATGATGACATAACATGTACTTCACAACCAATGATAGCATATCATGACGTACTCCACAAGCAATGATGACATAACATGACGTACTTCACAACCAATGATAGCATAACATATGCTTCACAACCAATGATGACATAACATGACGTACTCCACAAGCAATGATGATATAACATGGCGTACTTCACGACCAATGATGACATAACATGTTGTACTTCATAATCAATGATGACATGACGTGACGTACTCCACAACCAGTGATGACATAACATGACGTACTACACAACCAATGATGACATAACATGACGTACTTCACAGATAGTGATGACATAACATGTACTTCACAACCAATGATGACATAACATGACGTACTTCACAAACAATGATGACATAACATGACGTACTTCACAAACAATGATGATATAACATGACGTACTTCACAACCAATGGTGACATAACATGTCGTACTTCACAATCAATGATCGCATAACATGTACATCATTACGAATAATGACACAATACGTATATCGTGCTGTTTGGGCGATATTGATAAATTCAATACATTCGTTATCGTGAGATTTCGATGAGACTTAACGCCGTATACACTTTTATTACTTCGAGAATGGCGGAAAATAGCATGTCCAACATTATGACGTCACCACGGGCTTCTACCTAAGCAGCAGTAGCTCTCTGTTCGCGCCAGTTGGCATTTTCCCCCCAATCACTGACAACTGCCAATGGTGCTGTGTCTAACGGAATCTGGCTCGTATTATGACCAGTTCACTCCGTCCGCTAAGGCCGACATATGCACCACAAGGCAAGCTCATCCGGATCATCCGGATATCAGTAACTCTACGAAATCCGGAATCCGCCATCGCGTGGTTCCGGCGCCGGTCGGCACACTGCAGGAGGATCCGAGGCCAGCAGGGTGCAGGTGAGGACGGGGGGTCAGTTTGTGTGTGGTTGCTTCTGGGTGGGAGGGTAGGAGGGGGCGTGCCCGAGGGAGGGAGAAGAGAAAGTTAAGCGGGGAAGGGACGAGGGCGGATAGAGTAGAGGGGGAGGGAGGAGAGATAGTTAAGCGGGGAAGGGACGAGGGCGGATAGAGTAGAGTGGGAGGGAGGGATAGAATGGGTGAGTGGAGGGGTATAATATAAGTTGGTCGAGGAAGGAGCGGTGAGTATACCCCATCATCAAGAAGAAAGCGAAGCTTATGTTTTCTTAAGAACACGTTAGGTACTTAAAGTTTGAGTAAGCCGTGAACATCCCTCAACGGGTAAATAGGAGAGGGGAGGGGGGGGGAGTAGCTAGGCATGATGGATGCAGTGGGGGTTGGCGAGTGGGGGGGGGGGAGGGGTGATTCCACGACATTATCTGGAGCGTTTCTCGTTTGTTTGCTTTAGCTTCCAGGAAAGCCAGAAGCTCGCGAGAAGAGTCCTGATTGTTGCCCCGGGTAATGTATTCTGGATGCCACGAAGACTCCCCACTTTGGCGTACAATTTATATACAGCTTTGGGACGCCAATAATGCCACCCAGGGCATGTTCAATATGTCCATAACATTACTTATAATATTGCTTAGATAAGCTAGCTAATTGGGCAATATCAAAGTAGCATATCCTTCCTGGATTAGATGGGGACGTGTGATCTGCAACTGATCATTAAGCTGTTACCCAGGCTGTGTCTATCGGATGTTCATTAACTGGAAATGTCTTTCTTAACCAGAAGAGAAATATCAGGATTAATTTCGTCTTCAATCTTTAACTCCTTTTTCGCAAATGAGTCGTACACATATCGTCATTCTATTCGTAAATGTATGTCAGTTTAACTGTACATATTATATATATATATATAGTGCCATTGACCCTCCCGTCACCGTACTAAACGTACTTGCACATCATATGTTGTGGGCCTTTAGCGACGGTCCGACCCTCCCCGACCCTTCCTTCTTTTCTCCTGCGGCCACCCCGCCCCTCCCCCTTCGGTAACTGTCCGTGACTCACGGAAGGAACCGACTGAGATTTACCCATGTTACCCCCCCCCCCCTTCCCACCCACCCATCCGCCCCGCCTCCACTCTCCCTCATCGCCACCTCTGTCACACACACAAACCGTCTTGCCCCACCCATCCTACCCTCTCCATATGTACCCATATAGCCCCGCCCCAGGTTGGTGCGGCGGCTGCGGCTGCGGCTGCGGCTGCTGCCGCTGATCCTGTGGATGCCCAGAACCCACCCCTTTCCTTTCATTGGCCCATCTCCTACATATCTACCCTCCCCACCCCAGCCCCTCCAACCTCTGCCCCCACCTCCTCCCATCACGAGGCCAGCTCTATCCACTATCACTGGACCACAGCCCCTGTTACTCCCATTCCATCCCACCCCACCCAGCTCCACAGCCCCTGTCACTCCCATTCCATCCTACCCACCTAGCCCCACCCCACCCCACCCCACCTTCACCACATCTCAACCTGCTTCTGCCTTCAGCCTCTAGCTTCCCGCAGCCCCCCGGCAGAGCGAACCCGCCACCCTCAAGACTGGCGACGACTCAGCTACTCAGCCAGTAGTCAGCCAGTCAGACAGTGAGTGAGACAGCCCGTGTCTGTAGCTCAAATATTAAATATCGTGGCACTAATCCCGTGTCTGTAGCTCAAATATTAAATATATTGCCACTAATCCCGTGGCGGTAGCTCGAATATCTTGGCACTCATCCCGTGTCTGTAGCTCAAATAATAAATATCTTGGCACTAATCCCGTGTCTGTAGCTCAAAATCATAATGGCGTTACGACGGAAAATGTGTTTGAACGTATGACGTCATCCTGGTGTTGACCGTTGACAGATTTTGCCCGTTAACGCACTTGGCCTCGATTTTATGCCTTAGAATTTTTTGCCGAAGTTTGGCAATGCTACCCGTAAGCCTTGGAGAGAGGGCAGGGACAAGAAGCGGCACAAATGTATATACAAGTACACATACAAACAAGGCTAAGTGACATACAGTTGTTGACCTACTTTTTAACTGTCAACTTGTATAATGTGTTCGAACAAACTGTTGCTGTAGTCATGTTCCTGCAGTGAAAAGTGCAAATAAAAATTAAAGAAAAAAGAGCAAGTGACATAATAAATAGGTTTTATTCTGAATCAGAATCGTTTCTTCGATCAAGGATATCGTTTTATAGCCAAAATCTGCTCGGTCGGGGCACTTTACGGGCCTTTATACCGCCAAAATCCGCCCAGAAGGGCTATTTGTTACCGGCAACCCACTCTATAAACGCACATTTTCAGAGCCCCCTACCCCCCCCCCCCCCATCCCTACCCCCGGTCGCAAGTATTAGAATATTAGCTCTATTAGATAACCTTTTTATCATAAATGTGACCTAGGGGTTTCTTCTTATTCATATTCAATATCTGCTCTCTCTGGCATCAAGGCATCCGCGGACCCCCCCCCCCCCCTCTCCACCCGGGGGTTGGAAAGCTCTTCGGCATATATGTTGTCCGAATGACTGATTGGATAGTAAGCCTACCTCTTGCTGCCAGCCAACGTCCGGCCTCCAACAAACTTCGGGTTGCTAGGGGCGCATTGATATCAATGGATGTCAACACGCGGTTTGCCATACAACGCAGTGCGTGACCTTGGTTTGTTGCTGTCACGAATATCAACAACAAGCATTGTCGTTGGCCTAGAGCGTATCACTCCAACCCCACTATCCAGCGTCCCTGTCTCAGCCAACAGCTCAATAACACCCCCCCCCCCTCCCCACACACACAACACACACACACCCCTCCACCTGTCTGAGCTTACAGAAAAGATTTAGCCTCTGTTGAACTGTGTAGCAACAATCTACTGCGAGACCCAGTATTTGATTTTGGATCTATCTGAATTGAAAATATAGGGCAGCACATGACCTGACCTAATTGGTCTAAACGGTTGTTTATGTTTTACGCACGATTTACATACGGCATATGGGTCAAATCACAAATACACCATAAATATAAGTCTTAGATTGTCACATCCTTATATTTTTATATTACAAGCAAAAGCCAGTCTACCCATGAATGGTTGAATTCCTCATGTGCGAACTACGCACTGACCCCGAAGAACTAGGCCGGAAATAAAAATGATCGACACGAATGGAGGCGGACGGTGCAGCCATCGGTGGAAGGGCCTTGAAGAAGGAATTTCCGAATATACACAATAAAGGGACCACCAATGAGGCAGATTACTTAGCAGTCTCACCACTTAATACCCAAGGATGAACGGTGACGTAATTTAGTTAAGCCCCGTTGAACAGTATTCGAACAGCGTCGGTCTAAAGACTTTGTTTTCTTGCGCACCGGCTGGTAAGGGGCTTCTCTCATGGGTGAGAACGACGGAGGAGGCGAGGCCATTCATGGGTAAAGCCAGTCACGCTTTCTCCAAGATGGCGTATAATTGCGAAGTCGTGTTTGGCACGCGTCTGTAACCTGTAACGTCACGTAGAGACTGGGCTAGTAACATGCATTTGTTGTTGCCAGGCAACAGCCGGCCTCGGATTGGTTGATTTCAATAAAGAACGGGTTGCTAGGGGCGTCAGGGTGGACCAGTCCATTCTTATTTATGCTCTACTGTAGGGGCGGTTTTGTCTCCTAACTTAAGTTATACAACGTATCGCGGATACATAAAATTAATTCTGAATTTCAAAATTGTTCTTTTGCGACCGCCCCTGACCATCCAGCACACAACGGCCACAGCGGGGTTATTTTACTATCATGTCAAAATATCTTTTGCGGTTCGTTTTCAGTCCAGTCATTCTTCAACTGACCATATTTACCATTGTTCGTTAACTTGAACACGGGCATTGCCATATCCGAAAATATGTGACGAGAAGGATCACATTCCACCACGGCTTTTGATTTACACAGTTGACCGCGTTTCCAATCGATATTGTCCAGCGGACCAGTCGTCGGTGCACTCCCACAGCCCAGGCATCGACTGGGGAACCTGGCGTCTATAGATAGCTGCGCCCACTGCACCGGGCCGAGGTTGATAGTACATACTTGCCATATGATCGATACTGTCCTAGCAGATGTCGTAACCACACTTCTTTCGTCAATATTCCATGCATATAGGTGCAGGAGCTGCCGGGAGTGGGTAAACAGATAGACGGGAGCCGTTGAAACAGCCGTTAGCTTTAGCCACATACGTATGGTAAAGGCACACAAACTCCGAACCAGCTGACCCAGGGAGGAGAGTCGGGTCAGAAGGTTTATCAGCAGCGGATAACAAATACTTTTACCGCTCTGTCTGGTCAAGGAAGAAAAAAATGTCGACCATCGTGTGCGGTCCCATAGTGGGTCACGTGACCCAGTCGCGCGCAGTCGTTCTCCTAGAAGTCGCTGATGACGTCATGATCACGTGCAGCCTTCGGGATAGGGAGAACGCGGAAAACGAGGCCTCGGTTCAGATCCAGATGACCGCGAGACGTCCATATCCTTTCGTCTTCCAGGAGCTGACCCCAAATACCGCTTTCGATATTTTGGTGGCGGGCCAGTCCTGTGCCCTGGGTGTGGTCCGGACGCTGCCCACCGACATCCGGGCGCTGAAGGTGGCGGTGGTGAGTTGCGACTACGCCGGTATCCAGGCCGGGGATGTCATGTGGAAGCGCCTCTACCAGTCGGCCAGCGACAAGGGCGTCCACGTGGTTCTTCACATCGGCGACAACGTCTACATCGACCGGAAAACGACCTCGAATCTCTCGGATGATGTCATGATCGGCGACGACGACGCGCTGTTCGACCCGAAAAACGCCGACCAGACGGCGCCGTATGTGCGGGCTCGCAAGACGCTGCACGGTCTGGAGAGCCGGGACTGGCCCGCCAAGAGCGAGGAGATCTTAGAACTGTACCGGGCCGAGTACCGCCGAGTGTGGAGTCGCCCGGAAAAGGCCGTAGTCCTCGCCAATTTCTCCAATCTGATGCTTATGGATGACCACGAGGTGCGGGATAACTTCGGCTCGCACGAAGAGGACTCGAACCCCGACCACAAGGAGTTCTTCCTCGGGTCGCTGGCGTTACGGGTCTACCACGAGTACCAGAGGCAGCAGTGGGATCCGGACATCCTCCTGGATGGCAAGCGAGACACTCTGGTCAACGAGTTCTACTCGCTGACGCTCGGTCCGGTCGGGTTTCTCGTTCCCGAGGTTCGCATGGTCCACTCGTTATACAAGGGCAAGCGACGAGCCGGCGATCACACTTACTTCGGCGCCGAGCAATGCGACAGCTTGAGGAGCCTTCTGACCGGAAGTGAGACCAAAGCCAACGGAACCAGGATGTGGCTATTCCTCAGCGGATTTCCGCTCATGTTCATGAAGCGGAAAATCAACAAGCTCGCCGCGAAGACCGGGATCGCTGAAGACCTGGCTGCCTTCATCAATACCTACCACAGCGCCGACATGGAGCCGCTTCTAGATTGGATTAAAATCTGGAAATCTGGAAATGACCGGAAGTTGCGCAGGGAGTTACTGGTTATCTCGGGCGATGTCCACATGGGGGGATTCACCGATATCTACCAGGAAGCCCCCGAGCGGTTGCTATGCCGACAGGTGACCACCAGTCCTATTAGCAATATCCCCTACAGCCTGGGGGGTTTCGCCGCCGTCCGGACCCTGCTCCACTTCACCGACAAGTACGGACCCTACTCCTACAGACACTACGACTGGATTAACACCTGCAATTATTGCCTTCTGGATATGGACTTCACAGTGAAGGATGACATCCGGTACACTGTGAGTCTCGTCAGCGAGGAAGGGTCGGCGACCCGTGCCTCCACGGACCCCAACTGGGACAAGGGCATCTCCAGCAAATGCTGTCATATTGTCTGAGTAAATCTCAAGTAAACATATATATATATATAAACATATATATATAAACATATATAACATAGACAATAGCAGAAGCCGAGGCTTATATGCTAAGTGGGTCTATTTATATCTCTCTATATATATATTGATACAAATTATTATATCAGTGCAATATGCCTGTATTAATTACATCGATTCATGGCAAAACTGATTAAGTCCAAGGGTTGTATTAAATCCGTTTTGCCATTAATCCATCAATAATCGTTTTAATTCGTTTATTGATTTTCTGTTTGTAACTAATATATGTTATATGTGTCGTACCTATATATATAACAATTTATGACTGGGATCAAAGGCTAATGTAGTAGACATGTCTTTGTATTAGATCGTCAGTAAAAACTATTAAAATGGCGGCCATGTTGTCCGCGGCAGGCCGAAATGAAGGGGACCAATACCTGTCTACGGCACTAGCCTTTCATGTTTCTTATAAGCATTCGATGCATTATTCTACTGTTCTATAATTATTACATTGTTCTAACGTTACTATTTTTCGGTACATATATTGTTATTAATGTGCTTTATTATGCTGCTTTTGGCATGAGCTGTCAGGGAACGCTAATGTTCGAATAACGCCTAATTTTAATGTCACATCCTCAGTAGAGTACGTATTGTTATGATTCATTTTGTAAACATCAATTACTAAAAGTTACTCCGATCAATATATATAATATATGATATATGTTTGGTCGCAATTATTTTGTTTACATATAGCCTATACATAAATTGTGAGAGATGTTATTGGGTTGTTTCGCCGAAGGTATTATGAAAAGCGTCTGTACATAATGTCCGTTCCTTGTCTAGCCTGACATTGATGTAAATCATATAAGTTGTTGTAGGGGTGCTAAAGGGTGAGCAGCTCTATGAGTGTAGGTACAGCTCCTATATATATCCTATCCTATAGATAGTACTCGGGAGATTAATGTGGAGCTTCGAAACAAACTCAAGAATGTTGAGAATACGTATTGTAAACGACAGAACCTATGAAAAAAGTTTGTTGCATCGAAGGAACGGCAATGGTTAGTTCTTCTTTTGGATAATTTTGGCCAAGGCGGAAGGGGGGGGGGGATCATCCGCTTTCTGTATAAAGTTCTCTCTTTGAGACTTGTGTTTGTGTTTTAACCACGAGTTGTCCATGTCTTGTCTGTTAGTATCTGGTTTATACCTGCTTATTTGTCTGTGATTATGATGGTTTGTTATACTGCTGGTTAACATTTTACCTGCTTTTTTTGTCTACGCGCAGCGTTACATTCCGGGTAATGATATGTGAAAGCTGATACGATCGGTCAAAGGTTATTATATTCAATTAACTTACCACTACCACTACTTACAATTGAACGATCGCTCGAAAGTACCGAACGGGCCAAACATACCAATACATTAAGTATAACACTTATTTACCATTAATTACTAGCATTACTTATTTACTTTACCAGCTCATACATTTATCAAATCTTTGACCCGATTTAACATATCAAGATTTCTGTAAGGGGCCCCAATTTAAAAAACAGTGAGCGCTTCTATTATGGGCGGTTGCTCGGTCAAGACAACGCTGTGGAACAGTCTTCTTTATAGGGCTCGTTTGTTCAGGGCATAATTAAGTGACCTTACAGATGCAATATGGACTCGCCCATCTGCTTACTATCAGAGCTTTGTCAGCCCAGGTCCCACCAGTCGCCATTCCTGCGAACGAGTTTGTGTCGTTGCCCAACAGTGCTCACTTTCATTGGGTGGGACTCAAGAAGATACATGGGTTTCCATTTTAAAGAAATTATAGGCACAAGACTTGTATCTATATAACAAGATCTAGATGTTGATTATTTGTTATATATTCGGTCGGCGAGACCCGGCTTTGTTTATGTATCGTACTTATTTTATATTTTTCCTTTTAATATGTAGGCCTATTGCCTCCTACGAGTGATTTTACAATAAAAGAAAAAAATATATACTATCGTTTGCTTTGGGCGTTATATATGTACATGCTAGAATCAGGTACGTACTTAGTATCATGTGGTACAGGCTAGAATCAGGTACGTACCTGTTAGAATCAGGTACGTACATGTTAGAATCATGTATGTATATGTTAAAATCATATGTACATGTTAAAATCATGTATGTACATGTTAGAATCATATATGTACATGTTAGAATCATATATGTACATGCTAGAATCATGTATGTACATGTTAGAATCATATATGTACATGTTAGAATCATATATGTACATGTTAGAATCATATATGTGCATGTTAGAATCATATATGTACATGTTAGAATCATATATGTACATGTTAGAATCACATATGTACATGTTAGAATCATATATGTACATGTTAGAATCATGTACGTATGTGAGAGCCGAAAACGTCCGACTGCCCAAAACGGGCCAGGATCATGACTTTCACACTTGTAGCATAATGCACAGTCTGATATGGATGTTGTTCCAAGTACAACACAGGCATTAAAGAATAAATATATCTCCAGATTGATTCCATACCTTCCTAATTTCGCATCAGTATTATTTTAATTGGTAGATCTAGGTCCGGAGGGTGTGACAAGTCCCACAAAGAGCAAATAGACCAATGCTGTACCGCTAACGCTTTTTCCGTACCTTGTTGCGCACCGCCCCGACACTAAAGCTCATCCGTCCGCCCCCCCCCCCCCCCACCAGCTTCTCATGAAATCTCAATGTTGTTTGTACATCGCTGCAAAACGAGCGTATCGCGGTTTCATATCGGCAGATTGTGTGGGATTGAAACGTCAAATGTAACTGTTAGTTTGTTCCTAGCTATGTACGACGTTTTGGGC